>LR738709.1:265134810-265167443 GCA_902687465.1 Secale cereale | reverse complement strand
CCCCCCCCCGGCGGATCAGGCCCTGGCTTCCAAGGTCCGGGTTACCAAGGTGGTGGGTCCGGTTCAGGAAATCAAGGCAATAGCAATAACCACAATGGGCACAATCAGCATAACCAGCAGCATGGTCACGGCGGATACAATAACCAAGGGAATCAACAGCGTCAGCAGCAGCAGCAATCTGGATATCAGAATAATCCGAAGGAGCTGAGCAGTGGGCAGTATCACGTCTTCAACACAAGTTTGTGCAAACGGGATCAGAAGGTTCTGAAGAGGGCAGTGCATTCTGTTGAACCGGCGATACCACGTTTTTTTCGTTGGTCTGAGCAACCCATTGTATGGAGCAGAGAGGATCATCCACCCCGGGTTGATAATCCGGGTCAGTTGGCTCTGGTGGTGGCACCACAGGTAGGTGGTTATAAGTTCACCAAAGTACTAATGGATGGAGGCAGCAGCATCAACATCCTGTATTATGAGACTTTTTGGCGGATGGGGCTGACAGATAAGAAGCTTCGATAGTCCAACACAGTGTTCCATGGGGTGGTACCCGGTAAATCGGTCTATCTAGTTGGTAAGATTGATCTGGAGGTCACCTTTGGAGATGAGCATGACTCCAGGTCAGAGACTGTGACCTTTGAGGTGGTAAAGATCAAAAGCCCGTATCACGCTTTGTTTGGGCGGCCGATTTATGCCAAGTTCATGGCTAGGACGTGTTATGTTTATCTACAACTCAAGATGCCAGGCCACAAGGGAACTATTACGGTTCACGGGAGCCGCAAAATTGCGTTGGAGTGCGAGGAAGGTGATGCAGCTTATGCTGAGGCGGTTTGTGCCACTCAGGAGCTGAAGTTCTATAAGGACAATGTTGATCCGACGTATATGTCCCCGCTGAAGAAGCCAACCACAGAGCATGATCCGGCGTTGAAATTCAAATCGGCTGAGGAGACTAAGCAGGTGGATTTTGTTCCGGGCGATTCATCCAAGCAGTTCACTATCAGCGCTACCTAGATCCGAAATAGGAAGGCGCGCTCATCGAGTTCATCCGTGAGAACCGGGATATCTTTGCGTGGAAGCCTTCTGACATGCCAGGTATACCAAGGGAACTCGCTGAGCACAATCTTAATATCGATCCTAAGTTTAAACCGGTCAAGCAGTATATGCGCCGCTTCAATGAGGAGAGGAGCAAGGCTATTGGAGAAGAAGTGGCTAGGCTCTTGGCTGCAGGCTTTATAGTTGAGGTGTTTCATCCAGAATGGTTGGCTAATCCGGTGCTGATACTTAAGAAAAATGGAAATTGGAGAATGTGTGGTGATTACACAGATCTGAACAAGGCTTGCCCAACTAATCCTTTTGCTCTCCCCCGCATTGATCAAATTATTGATGCTACGGTAGGATGTGAGCAGCTAAGTTTTTTGGATGCATACTCAGGTTATCATCATATCAAGATGGCAGTTAAGGACCAGGCGAAGACAGCCTTCATAACTCCTGTTGGAGCCTTCTGCTACATATATATGCCATTTGGGCTCAAGAGTGCCCAGGCAACCTACCAGCATTGTGTGCAGAACTGCCTTCAAGGGCAGATTGGACGGAATGTTCATGCATATGTCGATGACATTATGGTAAAATCCAGGAAGGAGGAGACACTAATAGATGATCTGAAGGAAACTTTTGATAATCTCCGAGTCTATAAAATGATGCTTAATCCGGAGAAGTGCGTTTTGGGTGTTCCGGCAGGCAAGCTCTTGGGGTTCTTGGTGTCAAACATAGGAATTGAAGCTAATCCGGAGAAGATCAAGGCGATTGCGTCCCTGGCTAAACTGGCATGCATCAACGATGTCCAACGCGTGGCGGGCTGTATTGCAGCACTCAGCCGGTTTATCAGCCGTTTGGGGGAGAAGGCAATCCCGCTTTATCAAATGATGAAAAAGACAGACCGTTTCGTCTGGAGTGATGCTGCTGATGCTGCGTTTGAGGATTTGAAGAGGCAATTGGCAGAGCCGCCGGTCCTTGCTGCCCCAGTTGACAATGAGCCGCTGTTGTTATACGTGGCTGCTAATGCCCGTGCAGTAAGTGTTGCCATTGTGGTAGAGCGCAAGGAGGCAGGGAAAGAATATCCGGTTCAGCGGCCGGTTTACTACATCAGTGAGGTGCTTATTGAGTCAAAATAGAGATATTCACATTGGCAGAAACTGGTATATGGAGTGTTCATGGCAAACCGGAAACTAAAGCACTATTTCCAAGGCCACCCAATCACTGTTGTCAGTTCATCTCCATTAGGGGATATAATCCAGAATAGAGAAGCTACTGGTCGAGTTGCAAAGTGGGCCATTGAGCTTAGCCCGCACGGATTAAAGTATGTGTCCTGTACTGCGATAAAGTCTCAAGCTCTGGTGGATTTTATCAACGATTGGACAGAGTTGCAAGCACCTGAGGAGAAGCCGGATCATACATACTGGACCATTCATTTTGACGGTTCAAGGCAATTGGAGGGCTCGGGGGCTGGAGTCATATTAACTTCCCCACGAGGTGATAAGTTCTGTTATGTCCTCCATTTAATGTTCCCTTGTACTAATAATGCTGCTGAGTATGAAGCTCTCCTCCATGGTCTGTGGATGGCCAAGGAGATGAACTTACGCCGGGTTAAGTGTTTTGGCGATTCAGATCTGGTGGCACAACAAGTATCTGGCAAGTGGGACTCTAAGGATCCGCTCATGGCAGCATATCGACGAGAGGTGGACGCTGTTGCTGGACACTTCAAAGGACATCAGTTGGATCATATAGACCGGTGAAAGAATGAAGCCGCCGATGCGCTAAGCCGGCTGGGTTCCCAACGTAAACCGGTTCCACCTAATACCTTCTTGGATGAATTGCATAATCCGTCGGTACAGGTACCTTCAGAGGAGGACTTGGCTATTCCTGATCCGGAAGCACAATTGGTGGCGGCACTTCGTGTTATTCCGGGTTGGACGCTCCCTTACCTGGCATACATGAACCGAGGTGAGTTACCAGAGGACGAAGTCGAGGCCCGACAGATAATCCGGCGGTCCAAATCAATGACTATTGTCAATGGAGAACTTCATCATCGCAGCGTTTCGGGAGCTTTTCAGCGGTGTGTATCATCAGAAGAAGGTTGTGATATTCTTAGAGAGATTCATGAAGGGGATTGCGGTCATCACGCCGGTTCATAATATTTGGTGGCTAAAACTTTTCGTCATGGGTTCTACTGGTTGACGGCTCACGCCGACGCAGAGGACTTGGTCAGAAAATGTGATGCTTGACAGAAATTCTCACGGCGTGCTCATATACCGGCGCAGGAGCTGATGATGATCCCAATTACTTGGCCGTTTGCGACTTGGGGGCTTGATATGGTTGGACCCTTCAAGAGATCCCAAGACAAGAAAACCCATCTTTTGGTAGCAGTGGATAAGTTTACCAAGTGGGTAGAAGGGGAGCCTGTCAGTAAGTGTGATGCAGCAACAGCGGTCCAGTTCATCAAAAAGGTGATTTTCCGGTTTGGCTTTCCACACAACATTATAACTGATAATGGCACCAATTTATCCAAAGGGGCTATGGAGGAGTTCTGTCAGCGAGAGCATATTCGTCTTGATGTATCAACAGTAGCTCACCCTCAGTCTAATGGCCAAGCTGAACGAGCCAATCAAGAGATCTTGAGAGGCATCAAACCCCAGCTTATGGTTCCTTTGCAGAGAACACCGGGTTGTTGGGTGGAGGAGTTGCCTTCGGTGCTATGGACCATCAACACTACACCTAACAGATCTACAGGGTACACGCCTTTCTTCATGGTATATGGAGCTGAAGCGGTCCTCCCTAGTGATATCTGTCATGACTCGCCGCGGGTGGCGGCTTATGTTGAAGCGGATAATGAACAAGCAAGAAAAGACGCCTTGGACCGGCTGGACGAAGAACGGGACACGGCAGCAGCTCGATCGGCGATTTATCAGCAAGACCTGCGCCGGTACCATAGTCACCGGGGTAAAACCAGGACGTTTCAAGAAGGAGATCTGGTGCTCCGGCTCATCCAGGACCAGACAGACATGCACAAGTTATCCCCACCTTTGGAAGGACCCTTTGTGGTCAGCAAGAACCTGCACAACGGATCATACTTCCTCGTCGACGTTCGAGAACATAAGGACTCACGCACGGCGGAGGAGGAGACCAAGCGGCCGTGGAACATCGATCTTCTCCGACCTTACTATACTTTTGCTACTAGCTCCGCTTTATGCACAATGTATATATTATGATTAATAGAATAAATCGGCGCCCCCGGTAAACCGGGGTATCAGCCATCTTTTTTCATAAGAGTATCACATGGGGTCTTCCGTGGGCAAGGGAGTTTCTATGGCCTCTTAAACCGGCGCCCTTGATAAATCAAGGTATCAGCCGTCTTTTCTGTACAAAAAGAGAATCACATGGGGGCTTCCGCGCGCAAGGAAGTTTCCTATGGCCTCTTAAACCGGCGGCCACATCAAGACCATCATAAGAGCACATCTCTGGTTGCTTCGGCAATTTCCACATGATGATGAGGGGCAAAAGAGAGTTTGATGCCTAGCACAACTCAAACATAGGCCCCGACGAGCAATGCTCAAATGCTACGAGGGGGCTCCTGATGCAAGTTCATCAGCGAGTTGAAGACTCTTGTAGTGAACACGGCTTGGAAGCTTGGTGTATACACCTAAAACCCCGGATTAACCTGCCTGCATCAAGTAAATCGCGCCATCCAAGTATACCTGGTATGACCCGTCGAACATACACACAAGTCAATCCTTCGGGACCCTGGACTTGGTAACGTTAAATTGACGATCATCAAGTGATTACACAAGTCAAATCTTTATAAGATTTTGAACATTGGTAGCATTTGACATTGATGATTTGGTTAAAGATTGCGGATCATCTTAACAGGCTTTGCTAAAATGGTTAACGACAGTAGCCTGGCAGCTCATAAAAAGCCTCGAATTTGGAGCCTGGCAACTCGTAAAAAGCCTTTATTTTTCATTCTTTTATGTTTTCTCAAATCTTTACCTTCAAGGTCGTTGGTTTTTCAACCAAGTACATTGATTCAAGACTGGATAACTGCAAAGTTGTCACTACATTTGTATTTACAGAGCTATAGTCTGGGTTATAAACACCAGTACTAATTTACAATTAACCCGGCGTTCATTGTAACCCGGATCGGCCTTCATGATGAGCCGACAAAGAGCCAAGGGAGTCATCAGCACTTACACCTTGGATTGTTCGTGCCGGGTTAAGGTTTACATATACACTTAATCGCAGGTACGGCACGTGCTTCTATTTTATACACAGTTCAAGTTATTTACTTAGATCATGTGTTTGGGCAGTATAACCCGTCCGGTGATAAACCGCCAGGACATTATTAGCATTATTTATGCAGACGCGGGTAATATAAACTGTCAAAGCATTGCAAGCAGGAGATAATTTAGGAGTTGCCAAACAAAGTAATGCCATGAAACAAAGTGTGGGACCAAGACAGTATCTCAACTATTCTATTACAAGGCACTGGCAGGCCCAAAAGAATATCACTTTTTTCACCAAGTGTTCAACATAGAAAGGTAAACCAGAACCGGTTTAGGATTCTGCTTCGGCTCGCTGTGAAGACTGAGGGTCAGCTTGTTCCGGGTCTTCGACGACTTCTGGCAGCTGCTGGAAATCAGGGGTGCTCCAGTCAATCTTTGCAAGGGCGCGGAAATACACTTCATCGTTTATAAGTTCTGACGGTTCAATGTCAGGAGCGAAGGTATGCTTACGAACGGGTGGAATAAGGTTTTCGATGTCATAAGACGGCCGCTCCACCCGCACATTCTCCAGATCATAACCCGGGTGATACCTTGATAAGTCTGCTTCATCAGCAAGCTTACTGGCAAGAGGCCGCGTGTCTTTGGTTAAGGCGCTGTGACGCCCGAAGACCGACGTCCCAGAAGATTCCAGATGTTCCGGGTTCTCCCGTGTGTTTCATTTGTGCTTGTGTTATTTATTTTGCCTTGCATCATGTCATCATGCCATCATGTCTTATTTCTTTTGCATCTCAACCAAATAAATTGTGTGGACCTTCGGTCCATTTAAATCGAGGGAAGGATGACTTCTCTTTATAACATATCCTCCTAATATTATGGAGCTATTATAAATAATTATTCCATTGCTTTGGAATCACCATAACACACTTGCATAATATTCTCCATGCCTTTTGTATCTCAATTCTTGATCTCAAACTTCGCCATAAATCCTTCTGTCATTTTCCCGAGCTCCATTAAAAATTATCAACCTTTTTGGACATACCTTTTACCCACTTCCTTCTCAAACTCATTTGAATTAAATTCAAACGAGTTTGAGATCATCGTCACATCCATGCTCATTCCTATTTTCTTGGATCAAGCTCTTTTTTTTATGAGTCCGAGAAAATTAAACCGATGTCCAAATTCTGTTTCTAACCCTTCCTTTCTTCTCTTTTTCTTCATTGCTATTTTTTTTCTGTATTGGGAAAATAGCAGTAGAGAGAGGAAGAGCGCCAGCCGAACTAAGGCCCATCTGGTCCTTCCCACGCCACTTCGGCCCAGCCAGGCCTCCCAAAGGCTTGCTCAGCCTCCAGGCCGGCCCGAGGCCCAGCCTCCCTCTCCCCCTCGCTAACCTAGCCCGCTACCTCGCTCCGCTCGTCCTCCTCTTCTCTCCCGAGCGCCGCCAGGCCTCGTTCTCTCCTCTCGTTCGCTGGTTCCCTCTTCCCGACCCCCTCGTTCCCTCGCAGCCGATCCCGAACCCATCTCCCTTCTCTCGCCCGAACACCCGTCGCCACCCTGCTCCTCTCCCTCTTGAAACCCCCTCGTCCCCATCTCCCGGTCGGCCAGGAGCCGCGTCGTCCGCCCCAAGGCCCTGCGCCTCGCCCCGAGCGCCTCCCTCCGGCCTTGCCGCGTCCCCGCCCGGCCTCGTCCAGTGCGACCGCACCGCCAGGTCGCCCGCCGAGCCCCGCAGCGCCCGCAGTCGGGGGCCTCTTCCTCTTCTCCCGGGCCACCATGGACGCGCCCTCCAGGCCGAGCGCCCGCCGTCGTCTCCCTCCAGCGCGCCCGACCTTCCCTGGCCCTCCTCCGTCGCCAGGCCGGACCTCCCCGTCGCCCTGCTGCACCGGCCTGCTGGTTTCGCCTCCTCTGCTTCTTCCGTTGCAGAGCATCGCTGCCTCCCGCTTCTTCCTTCGGCCTCGTGTTTTGTTTTTGTCCATCAAGTACCCACGGAGCAGCAAGTACGTCTACGCACGAATACGCCAAGACCCCAAGTTCGACTGCAGCACACAAAGATATGTACGTCTACCGTCGCCGAAGGCCGACAAGTGAACCACTACCGCCGCGTGTTCGACAAGAAAATGTGTTCCACTGCTATCGCCAAGTACCACTACGCTCGGAGCCCTCGGATCCGTCAAGTTCTTCTATGAAAATGTGTACCACTACCGTCGCCGAGGACTTGTGTAATGCAAGCGTCAAGTTCGACTACCGTCGCCGTGTACCACTACTTCCTCGACGAACGTGAATGACTACTTCCTTTTGGCAACGTGAACGACAACTTCGACAACGACCGCCTCGAGAACGACTACTTCCACTACTTCCCTCGACGATCTTGATCCTCCTCGAAACGAGTGTTTCGAAGGTATAACCCCGAGACGATGACCCGTGGACGAATGCTTGTGGTTGTATGAGATGTTTTCCCTTGTGTGCACCATGCCCGTTTCGACTTTTGTCATGCTCCTCGGTTGCCTCGTCGCTGACCCGTGGAAACCCGGTGACGGGATCACCCCACCTTTTCATCTTGTTCGACTCGCTCACGCCACATTTCTTTTGCACCGGACTCTCAACGAGTTACCGGAACCGAGATGTTGTCGTTGCATCATTTTCGGATCATTGCCGTGGCACCTTTTCTTTCCACCACGGTGACAATACTTCATATCTCTTCATGTTAATGTTTTACTAAATTGCATAAGCTTGATCATGTCATCCGCATCATGCTAACAACTTAAAAAAAATGTGTGTTTGATGTTGCTTAATATTGCTAAACATGCTCATGGGGATTTTTCCGGAATTGTTGTTTGTCATTCCGGCCTCATTAAAACTTGCCTAAATAGGTAGTTTGCTCTTGCTTCACCTCTTGCCATGTTACCAAACATTTAATCTTGTCTTGTAAATAAACGAGAGTCAATTAAACAATTAAAATGTGGTGTTTCGTCAATATGCAACTCGTTGCATATTGAGCTCCACTTAACTTGTAGTAATTGTTTGTGCACTTTGGCATGACATGCATATTTAAACCGGACATGCATCATACTTGTTTGTGCATCATGCCATGGTTATGATATGTGTGTTTACCGTGTTGCTTGTTTCTTTCCGGTTTGCTTCCCTCGTTAGCTTCGGTTTCGTTCCGGAGTTGTGAGGATTCGCTCGACTTTGTTGCTCCGTCTGCTTCATGGATCCGTTCTTCTCCCTTGCGGAATCCCAGGCAAGATGATCATACCCTTGGATACCTTTACTACCATTGCCATGCTTAGTTGTCTCGATGCTATCGTTACATGTCGCGCTACCCATCTTTTATTGTCAGCCCTCTCCTTGTTGCCATGAAACCTCTAACCTTTTGACACCTTCCTAGCAAAACCACTGTTTGGCTATGTTACCCGCTTGCTCAGCCCCTCTTATAGCGTGGTTAGTTGCAGGTGAAGATGAAGATCGTTCCAGGAGGGAACTTGTTGTTGGAATATCACAATATCTATAATTATTATTAACACACCTATATACTGGGCATGGGTGGAAGGCTTGGCCTTTTGCTCGGTGTTTTGTTCCACTCATGCCACCTTAGGCGCCGATAAACCGGCATTATGTTCCTTGATTTTGCGTTCCTTACACGATGGGTATATGGGGACCCCTTGACACTTCGACTTTGAATAAAACTCCTCCAGCAAGGCCCAACATTGGTTTTAATTTTCTCATAATAACAACTTAATTAATTAATTAAAATTGCATAGGGAGTTAACGCTACCCGAGGATTCTTTCTACATAGCAGGGGGGGCCAGTGCTGATGGTGTTGGTTCCAAACGGGGAGACTACGGGGCCACCACGGGGAAACTCGAGGATTGGCTCCCGTAGGCTCACCTATACGGACGTGGCCTGAGACGAGATACGCGCGGCTACTATCAGGGTGTCGGCACGCCGGGAGGTCTTGCTGGACTTGTTTTACCATTGTCGAAATGTCTTGTGCACCGGGATGCCGAGCCTGATCGGATTTCCCTAAGATAAGGGGTGATGATATTATATTTATCACTTCAACTAATCGTGAGAGCTTGTGATGGGCTAAGTTGGGACACCCTTGCAGGGTTATGATCTTTCGAAAGCCGTGCCAGCGGTTATGTGGCAGAATGGAATTTGTTAATGTCCGGTTGTAGAAAACTTGACAGAGGATCCGAAGTAAAACACACAACTGTGTGAGTAATCGTGACTGTCTCTTTTCACTTTGAGAAGAGAACACGGTGGGGTTATGTTTGACTCGTATGTAGTTCAGGATCTTTAGCGATCACTACTAGTTGCGACCGTTTGCGTAGATGCTCATCTTATTCTTGTACTCGTAAGTTAGCCACCATATTGCTTAGCCGCTGCTGCAACCTCACCACTTTACCTCTTCCTACCCATAAAGCTTTGCTAGTCTTGATACCCTTGGTTATGGGATTGTTGAGTCCTCGTGGCTCACAGATACTACAACACCAGATGCAGGTTCAGCCGAGAATGATGCAGGAGCTGGGTCAGAACTTCCGGGAGTTCCATGAAGAGTTTGGCCGTATCCTTGTGACGTTTTCGATGATCAGTAGTGGTTTCTACTAGGGGCGATTCGGTCCTGTGGCTTTATGTTTTGGTATCTTTCATTTGGATCTTCACCCGTAATCGGGTTGTGATGTTTTGAATGATGTTTTTCTTATGTAATGTATTGTGTGAAGTGGCGAGTTTAAGCCAACTATCTCCTTTTGCAATTTCATCCCTATTTTTACATGAGTTGTGCAAAGATACCAAACTTGAGATCATTCCAGAATGGGCTTATACCTTTAAGTCGTGCCTCGACACGTAGGAGGTATAGTCCCATCCTGGGCATTACAGGCGCAAAGATCTTCGGCGGAGAAAGCTGATCCGTCCTCTTTCATACTCGGATAACCATTCATGGCCTTCGCGGGATCAAAGTCGGGAACCCATGCCTTGGCCCGGGTTAACGCCATGAGGGAGCCAGCTCTTGCGGAGGATTTCTTCACCTCGACAATACGGGCATGCAAGATGGATAGTTTTTCCAGAGTACCTTGGATGGTGGTTGGTGCAGGTTTATTGTGCGAAATAGCACTGATGGCCCTCTGAGCGCCGGCATAGAGTTGTTCCACCAAGGTGTAAGCAGCCTTCAGCTTCTTCCGCACATCATCCCAAGATGAGTACAAGTGATGAGTTAAACCGAAACAGCGCAAGATAGCAAGGATAAGCTTATGTCAACAAATACTTACCAAAGATAGCAGATGTCATATCATTTATGTGCTGCCTTAACCCGAACAGCGCCTCTGTCACCGGGTTAAGAGCTGCCTCAGCATCATTGGCTCTTTTCTCTAAAGCAGCCTTCTCTACCTCCCAAGTGGACCGCTCCGCTTCAAAATCTTTCTTCAGCTTCTCCATACTAGCTAAAGCAAGGGTAAGTTCCTCCTTGGCTTTAGTCGAAGCAGTCTCTTGGAAGGATAGGCTATTCCGGAGCTCAGTGATTTCAGTGGCCCTCCTGTTCAAATCAGTCTGCCAAGGATAAAACATGTCAGATATCTATAAAGGAAGCAATTAAATCAAAGTCCCAAGCACATAACAAGTTATGCACTTGACACTTGGGGGCTAATGTACAATTGAAGTGAAAGAAGGCAACTTTTTTAGACAAGTCCCAAGCATAGAACAAGTTATGTCCTTGACACTTGGGGGCTAATGTAATATCATTCTCAAACATAGGAGAAGTCCCGATTCACCCGCAATGGAGTAAACCGGCCCTTGGGGGCTACACGTGAAAATCAAACTATTCCAGTTGATCTATCAAAGTCCCGGTTCACCCTAAAGGCTAAACCGGCACTACGGAGATACAATGGACTAAAGGTACAACTACAGGACACAAGCAGGAATGAAAGGCAAAGGAAAAGAAGTTACCTCATATTTTTCTTTCATTAAGTTTACCAAACCGGCCTCATGATCACGGCTAGTGAAGAGCCGATTTAGGTACCCAGAATGAAGCTCCTTGGCGCTAAGCGGGGCGTAGCTAGACAGGTCAGTGCTCCACTTGCCTTTGTCCTTATGAAGAACTTATTCCTTGGCAGTGTGTCTGGCCAAGATGAGAGGCTCTGCGGGGGTAGTAAAGCCTATCCCAGTAATCTCGACATCATCTGTCGAGGCAGCAATTGGCTTGGAGGGATCAGCAGCAACGGGATTGGTGTGTACCAGGCTAGCAGGGGCCGGACTAACCCGAGCGGGGCTAGTCCGGACAGGGCTGACAGGATCAGTGGCGTATTCCATGGGCCTATCCCCCGGAGGAGCAAGGTCTTCTCGATCCATAGGGGAAGGATCATCGTGTGGAACTTCAATGTTTTCTTCTAAAGGATTGGCAGCTTCAGGATCTTCTGCCAGTTCAGAAGTGGTATTTTCGACTGCCAGTTTATTCAGCTTTTCCTTTTTGCTAGGCTTGGGCATACTGAAAAGATTAAAGGAACAATGAAAAATCACAAGTTAAAATGGAAAGATAAACCGGATATACTGAAAGACGGCTTACCCATGAACAGTCTTGAGCACCGGGACTTGGGTGGCGGTTGACTCGCCGGAGGATGACAGAGGAGTTTCCTGGTAATTTGGATCAGACGGTTTAAGTGGTTTACGAAAAAGACCCGCTTTAGGATGAAGGATAGTTGGAGTAAGTAAAACCTCTAAACGGCGTCTTCGAGCCGGAGTGTGGGTCAATCCGGTCGACTCGACCACATGGCCACTGTGGCGTGTGGTGCGGCGAGCCTCATGTTGCTGCTTCTTCAAAAGAAAATGGGGATCCAGTTGAGCATAAGGGTGAGAAAATGGATATTTCCGGGCTACCCGACGAACTTTGGGTGGTAATGGTTCCGAATCAGAGGAAAGAGAGATTACCTCAACTTCATTCGCTTTACTACCTTCCGCCGGATCCTGGGAAAAGTCATTATTAATATAAATACAGACAAAGGAAAAAAATTAAAAGTCAAAGGAGCCAAGCGGTACCTCAGAGGCCGGATCATCCTCTTCCGCGTTTGAACCGGAAGCAGCGGCAGGTCTTTTCTTATGTTTCTTCACGGCCAGGCTCTTCTTGCGAGTTGGCTTCGCCGTTTTTTCCTGGGCTTTCCTCTTCCAGAAAGGGTCGTTAGCCTGTTTAGAAGAATAAAAGCATGTTAGTGCCAAGCAATATGGACGGATTAAAACAAAGAGAAGGGACCGAAGGATCTCTTACCGACGTCGGTTTGTTATTCCCGCATAAGGGTGCTAAACCGGTCCGACTACACTCTTCCAGAGGTATATTCAGCATCTTCTTGGCAGATTCGGTAACTTCATTATCTGGAAGCACCATCTCTGTGTGACGCAGAGGGTCCTTGGGGTTGCCAGTACACTCGCACATTAACCCGGAGCGCCGGCTTAATGGGAGAATGCTCCAAGAGAGCCGGCAGCGGACAAAATCAACTCGAGTTAAACCGTTGGCTACAAAAGCCCTGAGCTTTGAAAGCTGGGGGGCATATCGAGCTCGGTCTTGGGCACTCAAACGTTGCAGGAAAGGATGATCCGCTGTCAAACGGTAAGAGCGATAACCCGGCAGTGGATTCTCTCCTTCTGGTGAAGTGTCGATGCAGTAGAACCAAGTCTGATTCCAATCCTTGGGATGGCTATGAAGGGTAGCATGAGGAAAGCTGACATCCTTCATGTTCTGGATACTCATTCCGCCCAGTTCAGTGTTTGACCCATCATGAAATTCCGTCCGGCGGTTCAGATGGAAGAAGTCCCAGAATAACTCCACAGATGGCTCCTCTTGCAGATAGGCTTCTGAGAAGACTTGGAAATTGCAGATGTTTGATACAGAGTTAGGACCTATGTCTTGGGGGTGGAGCTGAAAGTCTGCTAATACGTCGCGGAAAAACTTTGACCCCGGAGGGTTAAAGCCCTGGGCCAGGTGATCAAAAAAGACAATAACTTCTCCTTCCTTAGGCTGGGGAGGACACTCTTTCCCAGGAGCCCTTCAGTGAAGAACCTCCTTGGGACCTAAAGCGCCAATTGAGGCCATCTTTTCTAAGTCATCCTCGGTAATCCGGGATGGGACCCTGTTGCAGGCAACAAACTGCTTGGCCACGGAAGTCATCTTTTTCAAAGGGGGAACACTGAAAAATACAATACAAGATCCGGTTTACGATCCACCAGATATAAAACGGAATGTTCAATAAATGCATTGATCTAATTGGCGGTTTAAGCATGGGACTAATGGTATCTACCGATCCGGGATAACTATGGACATGACAGCTACCGGATTACGAAGTTTGAAAGGAACAGGTTAAACCGCCAAAACACAGGTAGGTGAGGTGCAGGTCTAAAGCTAAACCGTCAACACAGGCAGGTGAGGTGCAGGTCTAAAGATAAACCGTCGACACAGGCATATGAGGCGCAGGTTTAAGACTGAACCATCGACATAGGCAAACGAGATATAGATCTAAAGTATGGGAAACAACTTTAGCACGAGCAGTAGTAAAATATGGATCTACAGCGTATGGAAAACTCAAGATAACTCAAGTCATATTCATCGGAGATAGGAAGGTTTTTTGCAGATTCAATCTAAGCTAGCATGGTTGAGGGATCTAAGATTATGAAGACGGAGCGGAATCATGCATACGAGAATCGGCCTAAAAAGTTTAACATCTACGGCTAGGAACTACCTATGGCGACGAACTGCGAAGAACAGGGGTTCATCGGCGAGCTCCCGTGAAACCCTAGAACTAAGATCTACGGGGAGGAATGAGTAAACGTACCTGCAGCAATGGAAGCAGAAGGATGGCGACGGATTTCTGGACGCGCTCAGGTTGATGCAGCAGCCGGGCGTGATGACGACAACGAGCTCGGCGGACGGCGGCGGAGCTTGAGCGCTGGAGGTCAGAGGAAGAAGAAAGCGAAGGGGAATAAAGAGATAGCCCTCGGCCCTATTTATAAGCCGAAGGGATGAAACGGCAGGCACGGGAATCGAGGAGACGAAAAATCGGATATGGATGGTGCTGTCGCCTCGATCTTCGGAGCTTTAATAAGTAAAGGTGAAAAAACAGGTACATGCATTAAATGCGCGGATGGCGTCACGATGGTTTAAAGCGACCTGAGGGGATGACGTCATGCCGGTTTACCAAGCATACTGAAGATGCAGAAAGGAAAATCTGTACGAGACTTTGAAGATTGACATTAACAGGTTCAAATCAATCTGGGGCCTAATGTTAGGGATATTACTACCAGGTATAAACCGGCCAGGAGGGTCCGGTTTACGTTATCAAGACTATATTATCAAAGGCCCAGCGGAATATGAAGTAGAAGATTGTAGCCCAAGAGGTTTACAGCCCATGTGTTAGGGCCCATGATTTGTAAACCGTCATACTATGTAACTTGGGATGTAAGATAGAAAGAACAGAGACCGAGGCAGACACGTTTATGAGCCGGCCTCGGGACTCTATAAACCGGACCGGGCGTCGTCTCTATATAAAGGGATGACCCGGCGACGGTTTGAGACAGAGAACAACATCTCGAGACACAAGCTAACCCGTAGCGATGGCCTCATGACTAAGTCCTTTTGCTAGGACATCTGTCGTGCTAAATCCACGACAACTTCCGAGTAGACAAGAGTAAACACAGACCGTTGCTACCAGAAGAATTCTCAGACCCCCGCTGAATCAAACATTTGACACGCGGTCTCGGGGACTACACCTAGTGGGTGGACTCAGCATGCCCCCACTGGACAAGTCGTCACTCGGTACGGTCTGCCCTGCCCGAGAGAAAAAAACACTTGTTCTACGACCCCTGCCGAATCAAACATTCGACAGTGGTCTCGGGGATTACACCCAGTGGGTTTACTCGACGTGCCCCCACTGGACAAGTCGTCACTTGGTACGATCTGCCCTGCCCGAGTGGAAGTGTTCAAGCAAAACAATTTTTTCTAAGACCCCCGCCGAATCAAACATTCGACACTGGTCTCGGGGACTACACCCAGTGGGTGCACTCGGTGTGACCCCACTGGACAAGTCGTCACTCGGTACGGTCTGCCCTGCCCGAGTGGAAGTGTTCAAGCAAAACATTTTTTTTCTAAGACCCCCGCCGAATCAAACATTCGACGGTGGTCTCAGGGACTACACCTAGTGGGTGCACTCGGCGTGCCCCCACTGGACCTATTCCCCACTCGACGCAGCCTGACCTTTTTGAGTGGATGGAATTCAGAGCAAAAAAGATAAACACCCAGTGGGTGTAGAAATTCAAGAAAATCAAGACGGAGAAAATACAATCAGAAACCAACTTACTATCTCACTTACTCGGACATTCGCTTGAAGGGCAGCGCTGGCGTCATAAGCTAGCTGACTCTTTTCATACACATCCTTCAGACGGTACATCACCAGACCAGCCTGGATCATAGCCTCCTTGCTGGCCCTAATTTGATCCTCTAGGACATGGTGCAGAGTGAACACAGTCGACGAGGGAGCTGATGTCACAGTCGGAAGGATAGGCGCCTGGGTTAGGCCAGCGGATCCAGAAACTGGAAGAGTTTATACCAGCGGCGGAGTAGCCAACGGCAGAGGAGTAGAGATAGCGCCAATCTGAGACGAACCACCTGGCTCTTGGAGGATCGGTTCCAGCGGCGTACGAGATGCTTGGCCCGAAGGCGTTCTCTTAGCCTGGTACCGAGAGGAAGTCGACCTGCTCCTTCCTCCTATGCTTCTCGGAGGTTCCTCCTCATCGTCGTCTGGGAGAGTGATGACGTCAGTCGGCACTGCAATCACTCGATGGTCAAGTCTCAGTCGGCCGGTAGAACAAAAATGGCAAAACAGAACAAAGCACGAGTTGAACATACCTGCCCGAGAAGTGGCTACGCATGTTGTCTCTGCATCTGCATGCTCGTCGTCGATCTCCATCGCGGATGTCGTAGATGTAGCCGCCCTGGAGTCCAGAAGTTCACTCGGTCAGCAAGATATATGAAAGTCTGAAGAAATAAGACAGAAAATTGAGGACAACGACACCCTTGTATACCCAAGATCAACACCCCTGGCAGGAATAAGCTTGACCAATACTAAATCCTCAAGTACCAGCTGACCACCGAGTCGACAATGAAGAAAATTGAAACGGGATACAATGAAGGCACTTACGTCGAAGCGATGGGCACAACAACCTTGATCCTAGGAAAGTCCTTCTGAGGCTTAGGTGGATCGATCTTGACTTGCTTAGCCGCCTTCTCGATTGGGTCGGGGGTCGGTGTCCGAGTGCAGGCCGCAAGATCGTGGGTCTGCTTGGATCGATGCTCAGTGCGCGGCGGTGATTCGACCTCTTCGTTGCGTCGATGTCGTCGCTGTCGTCATCGCTGTCATCGGCATACTCAATATTGGCGCTTCCGCCCTCACTTTACACTCCTTCGTGGAGCTGTTCACCATTTGGAATGGGCGAGTACATCTTCGTGAACACCTGCAAGACACAAACTCAAAGTTCAGTCGGATTCCAATACAGTTGCATACTGAAGAAGAAAACTGTAAGTCCATCTAGTGCGACCCCTAGTTGGGTTTGGAGTATTGACGACAAAAGTGGTTGAGGGACTAATGTGTTTGTGAGAATTGCAGGATAGCACTTGTAGTAGTCCCTCGCTAATTCGATTTACCTACCAAAGATGACCCCGACAAATGTATGAAGACATTGAAGTCAATGGTAGTTCGTGAAGACACTCACTTGAAGATAATAACTCGTGAAGACATTCACTTGAAGACTATGGAGTGAGAAGACATAGTTTCTTCCATAGTTCCTTTTCTTCTTTCTTGAGTCATAGAAACCACCGTACTATTAAGTGGGGTCCCAGTGAACATAGTCAGATGATTGATGTGATGCTCAACCAAAATACTATGTCTTCAAGCGAAGACAATGAGAGCAAATCTTATCCAGAGTTGGATGAGTCAGCTTTGCTTGTAGCCCAAGCAAAGCTGTCGCATGTGTTTGAAATCCGACCGTTGGACACTGATACGTCCATTTTGCATCATGCTTTTATATTGACATTTATTGCATTATGGGCTGTTATTACACATTATGTCACAATACTTTTGCCTTTTCTCTCTTATTTTACAAGGTTTACATGAAGAGGGAGAATCCCGGCAGCTGGAATTCTGGGCTGGAAAAGGAGCAAATATTGGAGACCTATTCTGCACAACTCAAAAAGTCCTGAAACTCCACGAAAGTCAGTTTTGGAAAATATAAAAAAATATCAGGCGAAGAAAGCACCAGAGGGGGGCCACCACCGTCCACGAGGGTGGAGGGCGCGCCCTACCCCCCTGGGCGCGCCCCCTGCCTCGTGGGCCACCTGGCAGCCCCCCGATGCCCATCTTCTGGTATAAGGTGTCTTCTGCCCTAAAAAATAAGAAGGAGCTTTCGGGACGAAGTACCGCCGTCTCGAGGCAAAACCTGGTGGAACCAATATAGGGCTCCGGCGGAGCTGTTCTGCCGGGGAAACATCCCTCTGGGAGGGGGAAATCATCACCATCGTCATCACCATCGATGCTCTCATCGGCAGGGGGTCACTCCATCAACATATTCACCAGCACCATCTCCTCTCAAACCCTAGTTCATCTCTTGTATCCAATCTTTTCTCAAAAACATAGATTGGTACCTGTGGGTTGCTAGTAGTGTTGATTACTCCTTGTAGTTGATGCTAGTTGGTTTATCCGGTGGAAGATCATACATTCAGATCCATTATGCATATTACTATCCCTCTGATTATGAACATGAATATGATTTGTGAGTAGTTACGTTTGTTCGTGAGGACATGGGAGAAGTCTTGCTATAAGTAGTCATGTGAATTTGGTATTCGTTCAATATTTTGATGAGATGTATGTTGTCTTTCCTCTAGTGGTGTCATGTGAACGTCGACTACATGACACTTCACCATTGTTTGGGCCTAGAGGAAGGCATTGGGAAGTATTAAGTAGATGATGGGTTGCTAGAGTGGCACCAACTTAAACCCTAGTTTATGTGTTGCTTCATAAGGGGCTAATTTGGATCCATATGTTTCATGCTATGGTTAGGTTTACCTTAATACTTCTTTTGTAGTTGCAGATGCTTGCAATAGAGATTAATCATAAGTGGGATGCTTGTCCAAGGAAGGGCAGTACCCAAGCACCGGTCCACCCACATACCAAATTATCAAAGTAACGAACGCGAATCATATGAGCGTGACGAAAACTAGCTTGACGATAATTCCCATGTGTCCTCCGGAGCACTTTTCCTTATATAAGAGTTCATCCAGGCTTGTCCTTTGCTACAAAAAAGGATTGGGCCATATTGCTGACCTTATTTACTTTTATTACTAGCTACTCGTTACAAATTATCTTATCACAAAACTATCTGTTATCGATAATTTCAGTGCTTGCAGACAATACCTTACTGAAAACTGCCTATCATTTCCTTCTGCTCCTCGTTGGGTTCGATACTTTGACTTATTGAAAGTACTACGATAGATCCCCTATACTTGTCAGTCATCAAGACTCTTTTCTGGTGCCGTTGCCGGGGAGTGAAGTGCCTTTGGTAAGTGGAATTTGGTAAGGAAAAATTTGTATAGTGTGCTGAAATTTACTGTCACTTGTTACTATGGAACATAATCCTTTGAGGGGCTTGTTCGGGGTATCTTCACCCCGACTAGTAGAGCAAAGAGTCGCTCCTCAACCTACTGAACCTACTGAAAATGTTTACGTTGAAATTCTTTCGGGTATGGTAGAGAAACTGCTAGCTAATCCCTTTACAGGAGATGGAACATTGCATCCCGATTTTCACCTAATCTATGTGGATGAAGTTTGTGGATTATTTAAGCTTGCAGGTATGCCCGAGGATGTTATCAAGAAGGAGGTATTCCCTTTATCTTTGAAGGGAAAGGCATTGACATGGTTTAGGCTATGCGATGATATTGGATCATGGAACTACAACTGGTTGAAATTGGAATTTCATCAGAAGTTCTATCCTATGCATCACGTTCATCGTGATCGTAATTATATCTATAATTTTTGGCCTTGCGAAGGAGAAAGTATCGCTCAAGCTTGGGTGAGGCTTAAGTCAATGTTATACTCATGCCCCAATCATGAGCTCTCAAGAGAAATTATTATTCAAAAAATTTATGCTCGGCTTCCTCTCGATAATCGCTCCATCTTCGATACTTCTTGTAAAGGTTCTTTTATGATGAAGACTATTGAATTCAAACGGGATTTATTGGAAAGTAACACAACTCTGAAGATTGGGATCTCGGCGAAGGTAAGGAGTCTGGTATAACACCTAAGTTTGATTGTGTTAAATATTTTATGGATACCGGTGTTTTCCGTGAATTTAGCACTTAATATGGACTTGACTCTGAGATAGTACCTTCCTTCTGTGAATCATTTGCTATCATGTTTATCTCCCTAAGGAGAAGTGGTTTAAATATCATCCTCCCATTGAAGTAAAAGTATTTGAACCCATTAAAGTTGAAGAAAAGACTATCACTGATAATGTTGATCCTATAGTTCCTACCGCTTATATTGAGAAACTACCCTTCCCTGTTAGAATAAAGGATCATGCTAAAGCTTCAACTGTGGTTCGTAAGAGTAATACTAGAACACCTACACCCTCTGAACAAATTAAAGTTGAACCTAGTGTTGCTATGATTAAGGATCTCTTGGTCGATAATATTGATGGGCATGTTACTTACCTCTGTGATGAAGCTGCTTGAATTGCTAGACCTGATACTAAAAATAAACATAGACCTATCATAGGCATGCTTGTTAGTTCTGTTAAAATAAGAGATCATTTCTATCATGGCTTATGTGACATGGGTGCTAGTGCGAGTGCAATACCTCATTCCTTATACGAAGAAATTATGCATCACATTGCACCTGCTGAGCTAGAAGGTATTGATGTTACAATTAATAAGCTTGCCAATAGAGATACTATTTCCCTAGTTGGGATTGTTAGAGATGTTGAAGTCTTGTGTGGGAAAGTCAAATATCCTGCTGATTTTCTTGTTCTTGGTTCCCCACAAGATGACTTTTGTCCCATCATATTTGGTAGACCCTTCTTGAATACTGTTAATGCTAAGATAGACTGCAAAAAGGATATTGTTACTATTGGTTTAGGGGATATGTCTCATGATTTCAGCTTTGCTAAATTTCTTAGACAACCCCATGATAAAGAATTGCCTAGTAAGGATTAAATTATTGGTCTTGCTTCTATTGATGTGCCTCCTAATGATCCTTTAGAGCAATATTTGCTAGACCATGAAAATGATATGTATATGAATGAGAGAAGGGAAATAGATGAAATATTCTTTAAGCAGGGACCTTTATTGACACACAACTTGTCTGTTGAAATCCTAGGGGATCCTCCTCCACCCAAGGGTGATCCCGTGTTTGAGCTCAAACCATTACATGATACTCTTAAGTATGCTTATCTCGATGAAAAGAAGATATACCATGTTATTATTAGTGCTAACCATTCAGAGCAGGAAGAAGAGAAATTATTGAAAACTCTAAAGAAGCATTGTGCTGCTATTGGATATACTCTTGATGATCTTAAGGGCATTAGTCCCACTCTATGCCAACAGAAAATAAAATTGGAGAAGGACGCTAAACCGGTTGTTGATCACCAACGATGGTTAAATCCTAAGATGAAAGAAGTGGTAAGGAAAGAAATATTAAAGCTTCTAGAGGCATGTATAATTTAACCTGTGGCTGATAGCCAGTGGGTAAGTCCTATCCATTGTGTCCCTGAGAAGGGATGTATTACTGTTGTTCCTAATGATAAAGATGAATTGACCCCACAAAGAATTGTTACAGGTTATAGTATGGTAATTGATTTCTGCAAATTAAGTAAAGCTACTAAAAAGGATCATTACCCTTTACCTTTTATTGATCAAATGCTAGAAAGATTATCCAAACACACACATTTTTGCTTTTTAGATGGCTATTCTGGTTTCTCTCAAATACCTGTGTCAAAAGAGGACCAAGAAAAGACCAGTTTTACTTGCCCTTTAGGTACCTTTGCTTATAGACGTATGCCTTTTAGCTTATGTAATGCACCTGCTACCTTTCAAAGATGCATGATGGCTATATTCTATGATTTTTGTGAAAAGATTGTTGAGGTTTTCATGGATGATTTTTCCATTTATGGAACTTCTTTTGATGATTGCTTGAGCAACCTTGATCGAGTTTTGCAGAGATGTGAAGAAACTAATCTTGTCTTGAATTGGTAGAAGTGCCACTTTATGGTTAATGAAGGTATTGTCTTGGGGGCATAAAATTTCTGAAAGAGGCATTGAAGTTGATAAAGCTAAGGTTGATGCTATCGAAAAGATGTCGTGTTCCAAGGATATCAAAGGTATAAGAAGTTTCCTTGGTCATGCCAGTTTTTATAGGAGGTTCATTAAAGACTTCTCAAAAATTTCCAGGCCTCTAACTAATCTCCTACAAAAAGATGTTCCTTTTGTCTTTGATGATGATTGTGTAGAGGCATTTGAAATACTTAAGAAAGCCTTGATCTCTGCACCTATTGTCCAGCCACCTGATTGGAATTTACCCTTTGAAATTATGTGTGATGCTAGTGATAATGTTGTAGGTGCTTTTCTAGGACAAAGAATTGATAAGAAATTAAATGTTATCCAATATGCTAGTAAAACTATAGACAGTGCCCAGAGAAATTATGCTACTACTGAAAAAGAATTTTTAGCAGATGTATTTGCTTGTGATAAGTTTAGATCTTATATCGTTGATTCTAAAGTAGTTGTTCACACTGATCATGCTGCTATTAAATATCTTATGGAAAAGAAAGATGCTAAACCTAGACTTATTAGATGGGTTCTCCTGCTACAAGAATTTGATTTGCATATTACTGATAGAAAGGGAGCTGAGAACCCCGTTGCAGACAACTTGTCTAGGTTAGAGAATGTTCTTGATGACCCACTATCTATTGATGATAGCTTTCCTGATGAACAATTAGCTATCATAAATACTTCTCGTACTGCTCCTTGGTATGCTGATTATGCTAATTACATCGTTGTTAAATTTATACCGCCTAGTTTCACATACCAGCAAAACAAAAAGTTTTCCTATGATTTAAGACATTACTTCTCGGATGACCCACACCTTTATAAATAAGGAGAAGATGGTGTTATTAGACGTTGTGTACCTGAGCATGAACAGGAACAGATCATACGCAAGTGTCACTCCGAGGCTTATGGAGGACACCATGCTGGAGATAAAACTACACATAAGGTATTGCAATCTAGTTTTTATTGGCCTACTCTCTTCAAGAATGCCCATAAGTTTGTCATGTCTTGTGATGAATGTCAAAGAATAGGTAATATTAGTAGACATCAAGAAATGCCTATGAATTATTCACTTGTTATTGAACCATTTGATGTTTGGGGCTTTGATTATATGGGACCGTTTCCTTCCTCTAATGGGTATACACATATCTAGTTGATGTTGATTACGTTACTAAGTGGGTAGAAGCTATTCCAACTAGTAGTGCTAATCATAACACCTCTATTAAGATGCTTAAAGAAGTTATTTTTTCCAAGGTTTGGAGTCCCTAGATACTTAATGACTGATGGTGGTTCACATTTTATTCATGGTGCTTTTCTTAAAATGCTTGCTAAGTATGATGTCAATCATAGAATTGCATCCCCATATCACCCACAGTCTAGTGCTCAAGTTGAACTGAGTAACAGAGAGCTGAAATTAATTTTGCAAAAGACTGTTAATAGATCTAGAAAGAATTGGTCCAAGAAACTTGATGATGCATTATGGGATTATAGAACTGCATATAAAAATCCTATGGGTATGTCTCCGTATAAATGGGTTTATGGAAAATCATGTCACTTACCTCTCGGACTAGAACATAAGGCATATTGGGCCATTAAAGAGCTCAATTATGATTTCAAACTTGCCGGTGAGAAGAGGTTATTTGACATTAGCTCACTTGATGAGTGGAGAACCCAGGCCTATGAGAATGCCAAATTGTTTAAAGAAAAAGTTAAAAGATGGCATGACAAAAGGATACAAAAGCGTGAAGCAGGTGACTATGTTTTGCTATACAACTCTCGTTTAAGATTTTTTTTGCAGGAAAACTTCTCTCTAAATGGGAAGGTCCTTACGTTATCGAGGAGGTCTATCGTTCCGGTGCTATAAAAATCAACAAGTTCGAAGGCACAAATCTGAAGGTGGTGAACGGTCAAAGAATCCAACATTATATCTCAAGTAATCCCATAAATGTCGAAACTAATGTTATTGAAACCGTAACCTCGGAGGAATACATAAGGGACACTCTCCAGAACGATTCAGACTCCGAAAAGGAAGAGGTATGTGGTACGGTAAGTAAACCGACTCCAAAATAGTTCTAATAGCAAATTTTCTCTGTTTTGGAATATTTAAGAAAATAAGAAGTAGTCCGAAAGGGACACGAGGCACCCATGAGGGTGGAGGGCGCGCCCTACCCCCTGGGCGTGCCCCCTTGCCTCGTGGGCACCTTGTGTGCCCTCCGGACTCCGTTTTCTTGCACGATACTTATTTTGGTCGGTAAAAATTCATTATATAATCTCCCGAAGGTTTTGACCACCGCACTACGCGAAAATCCTCTGTTTTTGTTTTGAGCTGTTTTTCTGCTATAGTTGACAAGGCCAGGCATCGTGTCGTCCCCTTCCTCCAACAATGAGTGCAGTGATGCTTGGCTAATGAAGATAGAGCTGAAGAGAGAAGAACCTGGGGAGATCAACAAGGATGATAGGATCAAGAAGGCCATGGAGGATCAAGCTCGGGCAGCAGAAGAAGAAGACATCTTTCAACTTCATCAAAATATTTTTACCCCAACTGAGCTTGAAGCTTTCAAGATGATTGAATTAGCTCACATACAAAACAAGTATCTCACACGTGAAAATATTTTGTTGAAGGAGCATATCACCGCGCTCAAGGGCATTATCCGCAAATTGGAGGATCTCTTACGCTCGATGTACGACACTCCATCATCACTGCCATCTTCTCCATCACCTCCGAAGAAAGAGACATAAACACATGGGTATGGGCACTCCCCTTGGCAACTGCCAAGCTTGGGGGAGGTGCCCCAGTATTGTATCACCATCACACCTCTATCTTTACCGTTTTTCTTAGTTCGATCATTTTGGTTATATCTTGATCTAGTAGAACAAAATTTAGTATGATCTAGTTGCGAGCTTTGCTTTATGATCCTTATCTATGTAATCGAGTCCGTGAGCCATATATATAATAAAGATTAGTTTTCAGTCAAGGGCTTGATTGTCTCACTATGATCATGAGAAAATAAAAGAAAGTATAAAAAGAAATAAAGAGATCATATTGATCTTATGGAAAGTAATGACTTCACATATAAAGAGTATGGTGAATAAAAGTTGTTGAGTGTTGACAAACATAGTTTTGGTCATCGTTGCAATTAATAGGAAGTAATAAGGAAAGTGAGGTTCTCACATATAAATATACTATCTTGGACATCTTTTATGATTGTGAGCACTCATTAGAATATGACATGCTAAAAGGTTGATGTTGGACAAGAAACACAACGTAATGGGTTATGATTTATTATATCTGAAATAAAGTATATTGGCATGGATCATCCAACATGTTGAGCTTGCCTTTCCCCCTCGTGCTAGCCAAACTCATTGCAC
Source organism: Secale cereale (assembly GCA_902687465.1). Classification (NCBI taxonomy): domain Eukaryota; kingdom Viridiplantae; phylum Streptophyta; class Magnoliopsida; order Poales; family Poaceae; genus Secale; species Secale cereale. Next base: position 265,142,462 of record LR738709.1, on the reverse strand, counting down.
CAAGTAGAGATACTACTTGTGCTTCCAAATATCCTTAAACCCAGTTTTGCCATGAGAGTCCACCATATCTACCTATGGATTGAGTAAGATCTTTCAAGTAAGTTGCCATTGTTGCAAGCAATAAAAAATGCTCTCTAAATATGTATGATCTATTAGTGTGGAGAAAATAAGCTTTATATGATCTTGTGATATGGAAGTAATAAAAGAGACGGACTGCATAATAAAGGTCCCTATCACAAGTGGCAATATAAAGTGACATTCTTTCGCACTAAGATTTTGTACATCCAACCATAAACGCACATGACAACCTCTGCTTCCCTCTGCGAAGGGCATGTCTTTTATTTTTGTCTTATACCCTATACAAGAGTCATGGTGATCTTCACCTTTCCTTTTTACATTTTATCCTTTGGCAAGCACATTGTGTTGGAAAGATCCTGACATATATACCCAATTGGATGTAAGTTATCATAAACTATTATTGTTGACATTACCCTTGAGGTAAAAGGTTGGGAGGCAACACTATAAGCCCCTATCTTTCTCTGTGTCTGATTAAAACTCCATACCCATAAGTATTGTGAGAGTGTTAGCAATTGTGAAAGACTAAATGATAGTTGAGTATGTGGAATTGCTGGAAAAGCTCTAATATTGACTCTTTCCGATGTTATGATAAATTGCAATTGCTTCAATGACCAGGATCATAATGTGTTAGTTTTCAACGAGGTTTTCGATTCATACTTGACATTGTGAATAGATTGTTACTTTAGCATAAAAAATCATATGACAATATATATATTGCTGATATAAGAATGATCATGATGCCCTCATATCCGTATTTTATTTTATCGATACCTCTATCTCTAAACATGTAGACATATTTTTCGATATCGGCTTCCGCTTGAGGACAAGCGAGGTCTAAGCTTGGGGGAGTTGATACGTCCATTTTGCATCATGCTTTTATATTGACATTTATTGCATTATGAGCTGTTATTACACATTATGTCACAATACTTATGCCTTTTCTCTCTTATTTTACAAGGTTTACATGAAGAGGGAGAAAGACCGCAGCTGGAATTCTGGGCTAGAAAAGGAGCAAATATTGGAGACCTATTCTGCACAACTCAAAAAGTCCTGAAACTCCACGAAAGTCAGTTTTGAAAAATATAAAAAATATCGGGCGAAGAAAGCACCAGAGGGGGGCCACCCACCGTCCACGAGGGTGGGGGTGCGCCCCCTGCCTCGTGGGCCACCTGGCAGCCCCTGATGCCCATCTTCTGGTATAAGGTGTCTTCTGCCCTGGAAAAAATCAGAAGGAAGCTTTCAGAACGAAGCGCCGCCGTCTCGAGACGGAACCTGGCGGAACCAATCTAGGGCTTCAGCGGAGCTGTTCTGCCAAGGAAACATCCCTCCGGGAGGGGGAAATCGTCACCATCGTCATCACCATCGATCCTCTCATCGGAAGGGGGTCAATCTCCATCAACATCTTCACCAGCACCATCTCCTCTCAAACCCTAGTTCATCTCTTGTATCCAATCTTTGTCCCAAAACCTCAGGCTGGTACCTGTGGGTTTCTAGTAGTGTTGATTACTTCTTGTAGTTGATGCTAGTTGGTTTATCCGGTGGAAGATCATATGTTCAGATCCATTATGCATATTAATATCCCTCTGATTATGAACATGAATATGATTTGTGAGTAGTTACGTTTGTTCCTGAGGACATGGGAGAAGTCTTGCTATAAGTAGTCATGTGAATTTGGTATTCGTTCAATATTTTGATGAGATGTATGTTGTCCTTCCTCTAGTGGTGGCATGTGAACATCGACTACATGAAACTTCACCATTGTTTGGGCATTGAGGAAGGCATTGGGAAGTAATAAGTAGATGATGGGTTGCTAGAGTGACAGAAGCTAAACCCTAGTTTATGTGTTGCTTCGTAAGGGGCTGATTTGGATCCATGTGTTTCATGCTATGGTTAGGTTTACCTTAATACTTATTTTTTAGTTGTGGATGCTTGCAATAGAGGTTAATCATAAGTGGGATGCTTGTCCAAGGAAAGGCAGTACCCAAGCACTGGTCCACCCACATACCAAATTATCAAAGTAACGAACGCGAATCATATGAGCGGGATGAAAACTAGCTTGACGATAATTCCCATGTGTCCTCGGGAGCGCTTTTCCTTATATAAGAGTTCATCCAGGCTTGTCCTTTGCTACAAAAAAGGATTGGGCCATATTGCTGCACCTTATTTACTTATATTACTTGCTACTCGTTACAAATTACCTTATCACAAAACTATTTGTTATCGATAATTTCAGTGCTTGCAGATAATACCTTACTGAAAACTGCCTATCATTTCCTTCTACTCCTCGTTGGGTTTGACACTTTTATTTATCGAAAGGACTATGATAGATCCCCTATACTTGTGGGTCATTAGACATGTGTCAGTTCCTTAGTGACCAAGGGTCATTTCGGACATATCATGTCGGGTTGTCTCCTGGCTATAAATAGCCCACCCCTACACCATAAATTGGTGGCTGCTCAGAGTTAGTGCACGACTTTTGTCGTTTAAGAGCAACCCACCTTCGAAGCCTTTGAGAGAAAGATCCTTGCGAGGACAAAGCCCAAAACACCATAGCCAAAGAGTATTAAGCATCACTGAAGTCTTTATGTCTGTGTGATCTCAAGACTTGTTTCACTTGAGGACTGTGCATCCTCCAACCTGTTAGGCGTCGCGTTCTGAGCATCCAAGTGTGATTGTGGATTGCCAGTGAACAAAGTATGTGAAGGTTTGGAAGTCTACCTTGAAGAGTTACCAGAGTGATTGGGCGAGGACTGGGTGTGCTTAGCTCAAGGGGAATAAGGTGAAGACATGGTCTTCTGAGTTCAATCTCAGCCTCCCTAACCATACGTACAGTTGTCACAGCAACTAGAACTGGTCTACCAAATTCCCCTTGTCTCCAAGCTACTGGTTCTATCTTCCAACTCATTTACATTTCAGTTTGTCTTCTTGAAGTCATTGCTTGCTTACCTGATCTGATTGACTTCACCGTGTGAAGACTGTTACATGTTTGGCTTCATCATGTCTTCCATTCTAATCCATGCTACCTAGCTGCTGATAGTCTTCGTACTTTCACTATACTGCTTACTTGACTATGGCTTGTCTAGTGTAGTTTATCTTCTGCTGCATATCAATAGGTTCATTCCATCTGTTTGTCTTCAAAGATCTCGTGTTTTGAAGACTTTCATAAAAATCGCCTATTCACCCCCCTCTAGTCGATAACTAGCACTTTCAATTGATATCAGATAAAGATGCTCCCTTGTTCTATGTGATTTGGTTTAACAACCAGGAGTTTTAGTTATGTCGACTACAGGGATAATCAAAGTCTCTGTTGCGTGCCCCGTCTTTGATGGGACGGATTACCCCTACTGGAAGAATAAGATGCGCATGCATCTTGAAGCTATCGACAATGATCTCTAGTATGTCATCAAGACTAGTGGTCCCAAGGCTCGTGAAGGTGTCACCCCTACTGATGTCAATAAATTTTCACAATTGGACTCAACCACCAAGAACACCATCTGTGGTATCTGACCAAAGGACAGTACAGACGCGTGAGTGCACTAGAATCTGCCAAGCTAGTATGGGACTGGTTGTCCAAGGTCAACGAAGGCGTCTCAACTTAGAGAGACTCAAGGATTGTCGTTCTTCGCAATCTCTTCAATCACTTCAAGAGAAATGACAATGAAAATGTCCAGCTTACATTTGATCGCCTCACTGATATCACCAACGAGCTTCACGCCCTTGGCGCCATTGAAATCACCAAGCATGAAGTTGTGAAGAAGCTACTGAGGTCTCTTGACAGTTCTTTTGACACCTTGGCACTGATGATTCAAGAACGACCTAACTTCAAGAGTTTTGATCTGTCTGACATACTTGAGAGGCTCAACACACATGAGTTTCAGCTATCTAAAAAGAGAGATATCTATGGCCCCAAGTATGGTCAATCCTGAGCCTTGAAGGCAAAAGCGGTGTCCTCATCTGAAGAAGACTCTGACTGCAGTTCTGATGATCCTGAAGACATTGGCACAGAACTAGCAATCCTTGTGAGAAAGTTCCAAAGGTTCTCCAAGAAGAAAAGCTTTGGAAAGTCTTCTAGATCCAGCTCAAGAAACGACGAGGCTTACTCTCGAGACTACAAGAAGAGAACATGCCACAAGTGCAAGAAGCATGTCCACTACATATCTGAATGTCCTCAATGGGACAATGAATCCAAGAAAAAGAAGAAGAGCAAGGAATATGATTCTGACAACAACAAGAAGAAGAAATCTTCAAAGTCTTCTTCCAAGTCTTCATCAAGGTCTTTGTTATGACACCCCAAGACCGATGCTTGAGAAGTCTTCCATATGTTCCGGGTTTCACCGTGTGTTTCATTTGTGCTTGCTCTATTTATTTTTGCATTGCCTCATGTCATCATGCCATCATGTCATTACTTTTTAAAAAAAACTCAACTAAATAAATTGTATGGATCTTCGATCCATTTAAATTGAGGGATACTCACTATGGTGACTTCTCTTTATAACATACTAGCAAGCATGCCCGTGCGTTGCAACGGAAGAAGAAAAAACATATATCCCTAACGCAATCTTTGGCTGTCCAATAGAAGCTCGCAATCTTTTCCTTCCACCCCCATCCATGCAAACATTGAATTCGAAAGATGTAAACATGTAGTTTTAACATATTTCATAATATTTATGTTTGTCAATCAAATAGTATATGTCCAAATTTTTCTTGATTATTTTCCACACTTTGTATACCTTAATCAAGTGGTTTTCATGCCGCAAGGAACACAAAATCAGCTTCTATAACTTTTGTTCTATATATGTATGAGATAAAAAGAAATACTAGGAGTACCTCAAGGAAACCAGAAATATATGCAATGTTATACTATGTAGGGAAAGAGTGATTTCAGTACCTAATGATTATTTCATGGACAATGAAAACCCCTATCCCACTTCAGTTTAAATCAAAGGCATCATAGTCCTCCTTCTTCTCATATACGTCGTAGGTACTTGAGTGTATAGTGATGTATCCCCAATGAATTGGACGACGCGGTCCACACTGCTGAACTCGTCACAGGGTGTTGAGGTCGTTGTTCGTCAGCCCCCATAGTTTACTGCGCAAATCATTAAACACGGTCGTGTTAGCCTCGGCGTCGAAATTGATGTCTTCCACCTTTTGCTCGTGATACCTCCTCCTTTTCTCAAGGAGCCAATTCACAATGTTGCTCAGGTCTAGCACGTTGTCGCCAATTCACATTGCTGCTCAGGTCGAGCCCATCGTCCTTACACCAACGAAGCTTATATCATCCTATGCTGCTTGTCGATGCAGATGATACCATAATAGTATTGGGTCTCCACGTACTCTTATCCATTCGCATCCCTCCATCCTACACCAACATGTACGCATGACAACGGAACACGCTTACATCGATCTGTTTAATGGTCAAACTTCAAAAAAATTAACTTCGGAATAAAAAGAAGAGCATCAACTTGGGGCATCTACGTTGAGGCCATGGAGCTTGCAAAGCTCGCAACTTTTTTTCTTCTTGTGTATTGCAGGAAATAAAAATAGTTCATATATATACTTCAAGGCATGCACACGTTACATCATGGAATATTTTCATTCTACGCTCATATATGTGCTACCGATTATTATAGAAACCAAAAAGAATGCAGGGTGTCGAATCGACTGTACATATCAAAAAGTCGTATGAAACAGTACGGTACATCATAGTGTCCAAAAAGGGACTTCAAACAATTTGCACTACTTCAAAACCCTATATTGATTGTGAAAATACAGACCAAACAATACTAAACATGAAAGGAATTTCTAACCCCGTTCGCTACTGGAACAGCAGTACATTACTCTAGTTAATAGAAATACTGCAGCACTCACCCTGGGAGGAATTATCATGGGTCCTGCGAGGAATATGGTGGGAGAGACAATCAACAGCTCGGTAATTGATTTCTTGTGGAGAAGTACAGGAGTTCGGTGTTGACTGGTTGAGAGGCCGTATGGCTGGGGGTCTGCAGGCGACGTTGCCAACGCATCAACGCACCTGGTCCTCCACCCGCACTGCCGCCGCAAACGGCAAGTGCGGGTCGCTCCCCACTGGCAGCGTCATCGCAATGGCGACAGTGATGCTGGTGACGCTTCTTTTGCTCGTACCGCTCATCTACTTCTATCCCAATATGATCTTCTCCACCATCAACATCGCCGCCATGGCCAGGCTCATTGAAGTCAGCTACCCAACCTAACATTAGAAGATGGACAGGCTCAACTTCCCGGCATGTGACGCCTGCTTCCTCGGACAGTTCGTCTTGTCCATGTAGGTCGAGCTGTCGAGCCCATCGGGGTCTCGATGTTCAAGATCTAAAATCATAGCGTACGTGACCCGTCAAACACAGTCGATTCACGGGAGCGACCGGTGCCCATCGGGGTATCGTGAGGCCATCTGCGTGCGTGTGGACGGGAGAGAACAAGAGATAAACAACTTGGGGACCAACATGTATTACAATCGGTAGTGGGGAAGGCAACTCGTACGGAGATCAGGTTATCATGACAGTTTGAATTCTACTCTAGAGCGTTTCGTGGAAGGATAGACTTATTTTATGCCGCTTGTTTACGTGCGTGGGTGTACGTGAGGAAAACCCGGAGCGACCTTATTTTTCTAAGTCTATCAAATAAAAAAGGTTTCAATCTCATCCATCAATCTTTATTTTTAACGTAAAATCAATGGATACAAACGGATGACTTATGGAGAACTATGAAAGCATCCGTCCTTTAGTATTAGGTAAAGATAAAAGCCTCTCAATATTATTAGGGAGCTATAATAAATATTCCATTAATTTGGAATCACTAGAACACACTTGCAAATATTCCCATAACTTTTCCACTTCAAGTTTTGACTCTCTAACCTTCCTCAAATTCTTATCTCTTTATCGAGGCTCCTCTACACATCCGAGCATTTTGGACCTTCCTTTTACCAAGTCTAGTTCAAACCCATTTGAATTAAATTCAAATGAGTTTGAATTACATCTTTCAATCATGCATCTCCTATTTTTCGTGGACCGTGCACATTTTCACGAATCCGGGAAAATTATCCACATGCCCAAATTCTACCTCTACCATCTCTTTTTTTCCTTCTCTTTTCTGTTTTGTTTTTATTTATTTAGTATAGAAAGAGAGGCAGAGAGCCCAGCCGGCCACTAGGCCTCTGGTAGCCCACTAGGCCGGCCCATCTAGTTCCCTCCTAACCCTAGCCCGATCTGGCCTTATCTCCTGCGCCCGAGCCTCTCCCTCTCGTCCTCCCTCCACCGCCGCATTATACGTCTCAAACGTATCTACTTTTCCAAACACTTTTGATATTGTTTTGACCTCATTCTTGCATGATTTGGACTAAACTAACCCGGACTGACGCTGTTTTCAGCAAAGCTGCCTGTATGGTTTATTTGTGTGCAGGAAAACGGATTTTTAAGCATCTCAGAAAAATCCACGAAAAATCACGAAAAATCCATGCACCCGAGGAAACCAAATGCCAGAAGTGGGGCCAGAGGGGGGGCCAGGGGGTGCCCAGGCGGCCTGTGGGCGCCCCCCCC
>LR738709.1:265103132-265134692 GCA_902687465.1 Secale cereale | reverse complement strand
GGGGGGGGGGGGGGGGGGGCGCCTGGGTGGGGTCCACACATCCTGGTGCCCTACTTTAGCCCGTATTTTTCCTCCCGACGCAGAAACCCCAGATCGGAAGTTCTTTCGCTGTTTTTCGTCGCGGAGCCGCCGCCACCCTCTGTTCTTCTTCGGGAGGGCTAATCTGGAGGCTGATTTGGCCTCCGGAGAGGGGAGATCGTCGCCATCATCATCATCATCACCACTCCATCATCCCTCCATGACTTGCCCCTTCATGTGTGAGTAATTCCCTTGCTGTAGGCGAAGGGGATGGTAGGGATTGGATGAGTTAGATCATGTAATAGTTCGTTAGATTGTTGGGGGCATGTTGCCTATCATCTAGTATGGTGTTTATCATCTTTGCTACAACTTGTTATTCTTAATGCTTGACACTTAGGGCCCGAGTGCCATGATTTCAGATCTGAACCATATATGTTTGCATGAATATATTTGTGTACTTGATCCTATCTATGAGTTGTATGCACCTGTTATGGTTCGGAACCGGCGATCCCAAAAGTGACAGCTTGGGACACCAAAGGGGATGGCCCGTAGTTTGAGGATTACATGTATCCATTGAGTTCATTGCTTTGTTCCGGTGCTCTTTGACAGGAGCACCTTAATATCCATTAGTTCCTTTTGGCCCCGTTCATAGCGGGATGGTAGGACAAAAGATGTTGTGCAAGTTCTTATTGCAAGCACGTACAACTACCTACGGGATACATGCCTAATGTTTGATATTTGCCTAGATGATCATTACTTTTCCGTGTGCCGTGCCCCAAGTTAGAATCTATCTCATCCATGCAGCGCCCAACCATCCATCTCCCTAGCCTACAGTATTTTAAACCTTGCGTGTCACTAGTTGCTACTTCTGCCATTTACTACTGCTATTTACTTTTGCTGTTTACTTTTACTATTACTATCATCACTATCATATCACTGTTACCACTTATCTTTTGTTGCGAGTTAGTATATTTCAGGTGCGGTTGAATTGACAACTCAACTGTTAAAGCTTATAAATACTCTTTGGCTCCCCGTGTGTCGAATCAATAAATTGGGTTATTCTTACCCGCGAAGACTATCTCGATCCCTTACGGTTGAGGGTTATCAAGTACCGTTTTCTGGCGCCGTTGCCGGGGAGCATAGCAATATTTACAAGTCTACTTGAGGTATCCTACCTGCTGCACTTTATTCACTATGGGTAAGAAAGGTGACCCCAAGGTTCCGATCTTACTATCCACTACAAGAAGAGGTACTGCTCTGAGCACTAGTGCTACGCTTGATTCACCTTCTGTTATGAGTAAGTTTGCCTCACCACCACCACATGATGCTCCTACTGAATCTGTTACTATGTCTGATACTCTTGATGATGCTTCTACTACTTTTGATGATGATATTAGTTCGCCTGGTTATGCTCTTGAGAAACAAATTACTGCTGCTGCTGAAAAATATGGAATTGAACTTCCTGTTGCTCGCTACCCTATTGGTGAAACTTATGATTATCCTGATTTGAGTAAACTCCAGGAGAGGCTCCTTGATGATGATTACTATATACTTGATGAAAATTTATGCAGGGAACTGACAGAGTTTGCCGGATCTGACCCTGAAGTTATTAAGAAAATATTTGGAAAACACTCTTTGAAAAACAAAACCGTTCCTAATCCTGAGTTTGCTACATCTCCTATATGCATTGATGATCCTGATTTTGATTTCTCTGTTGATCTTTCACTTATACCTATGGTTGAAGCTGACCCCTTTTATGGCAGAGAAAATGATGATGCTATTGCACACCTAACTAAACTTGGTGAGCTAGGTAGCCTGTTTACCACAGATGAGAAGATATGCTACTTTTATGTAACCAAGCTTCTTCCTTTCTCCTTGAAGGAAGGTGCTAAAGCATGGTATGATTCACTTCCATGCGGTTCTATTAAGAGTCCTCAGGACTTAGCTCACTATTTTGTTGATAAGTACTTTCCTGCTCATATGCAACATGCTGCTTTACAAAGAATTTACAACTTTAAACGGTTGCAGGATGAGTCCCTCCCTAAAGCTTGGGGGAGGTACTGCGGTTTGATTCGGGCTAGACCAGGACATGAAATTCCTAAGAATGAATTAATTGATATATTCTATGCTGGTCTAACTGATGAATCTAGGTCCTATCTGGACAGTTGTGCTGGTTGTGTTTTCAGGAAAATAACACCGGATGACGCGGAAGATTTAATGGGCAGGATTGCCAAAAACCATGAAGATTGGTCCGTCCCTGAACCACCTCCACCAACAAAGAAGAGGGGCATGTTTGTTCTAAGCCCCGAGGATATGCGAGAAGCAAAGAAGTCTATTAAAGAGAAAGGTATTAAAGCTGAAGATGTGAAGAATCTACCCCCTATTGAGAAGCTGTGTGAGCCTACCACTCATCCTCCTATGGTAGAGGTACACTCTCTTTTAGATTTCAACGCAAGTGACATCCCTCATGGTAAACCTCCTGATCAATGTTTAGATGAGTTTGATAATTTTATTATGAAACAGAATCATTTTAATGAGAGGATAGAAAGTCAGTTGCATGATAATTCCCTTGCTATCAAAAAGTTGCTTGGTGTTTTAGATAGAACAGTTAATGATGATCAATGTCTTGTGAAGCATTTTCATAAGGTTCAAACTCAGCTGATGTAGGGTGGAACCCTAATCAGCGGATCTTTCACGTTTTGGAGAGTGTCCCACGATGAACACGGAGAACACAAGGAGGAAGACGGGGAAAACACAAGAGGAAACACTCAATCAACACGAAGATAATCACACAAGCGCTAGATCCACGATACATAGTGCGATACATGATCCATAGTCAACGACGGTGGTACAAGGGTAGTCTTCTCCGTGAGGAGGTCTTGATTATCCCGTAGGATCTTCCCCGATGTGGAGGCCTTGAATCCGTAGTGGATCTTCTCCGTAGAGGCGCACGGTCTCGTGGGAGAGAATCCACACAAGTCTAAGAAATGAGCTATCCAACAGCTAACCCTAAACGGAAAGGGGAAAGGAGTATATATAGTGTACGAAGCGAATGGATACACGGGCCTCGGCCCAAGTGCTGCGCGCAGGCAATTCAGGGGCCGGACGTCCGGGCGACGAGCCGGATGTCCGGGGCTTAGCCGGGCGCCGGATGTCCGGGGCGAGGGGCCGGATGTCCGGGCTGGAGGGGTTGAGCCACGGGTGTCTTCTGGACACTGGTGCCGGATTTCCGGGCCTGAGGCCGGATGTCCGGGCCATGTCTGGCCGGATGTCCGGGCCCTGTAGCTCCTATGGCTGGTGGCTTTCTGTAGCTACTCGTCCAGGGGCCGGATGTCCGGGCCAGGGGGCCGGATGTCCGGGGCCTGGAGCTTCCTTCTGCCCTTCTTGATGCATCACCTCGTCCGTGAACTTGGGGACTTGTCCATCTTCACGCCCTCCTTCAATGTGGTCTTCTTCACACCTGAGCACACAAAAGACATACGTTTGAGGTAGCAACCATGTCTCGCAAGATTCGTACGGAAGTAGGGCTAGGAGTGACGTCACCTCGGTCTCGAGAGCTCTAGCACGAGCACGTGTCGTTGGTCCTTGAGGAGGTGAAGGAGGGTCCATGGGGATGACCTTGGGATGCTCCGCATCATCTCCCCTCCCTTGGGAAAGATCCGACCTCGGATCGAAATCTTCATCACCATGGAAAGGAGAGAGATCCTTGACGTTGAAGGTGTCGCTCACGGAGTACTTGTCTCGCGGGATGTTGATCTTGTAGGCGTTGTCGTTGTAGCGAGCTAGCACCTTGAATGGTCCGTCGGCGCGAGGTAGAAGTTTGGACTTGCGCTCGTGTGGGAAGTGGTCCTTGCGAAGATGAAGCCAAACAAGATCTCCCGGTTGGAACACCATTGGTGCCTTGTTGACGTTGAGCTTGGTGGCGAGACGTTGGACTTGCCGTTCGATCATGGCCCTTGTATCTTCGTGCACCTTCTTGAGATAGCTCGCACGTGCACTTGCGTCCATGTTGGTGCGCTCTTGTAGAGGTAGAGGTAGCTTGTCCAATGGGGACAATGGGCTGAAACCGTAGACGAACGTCTTGTCTCGTCCAAAGTGTTCCATGAGTCCTCCTCCATGAGATTCCTGCCAAAAGAGCAAACGAAGCGAAGACTCGGGAATGCAAAGTTTGTTAGCTCTCATAAGATATCCATTCTTGATGTAGTAATGTTCCCAAGAAGTGTGAGTCAAGCACTTAGCATAAGGATTTGCAACGAAAGGGTCATGCTCATATAAATCTTTTAGGTGCTCAAAGCCAATCACATTCAACTCAAGTTGTGTAACAAGTAAGCATTTGCGTAACAAGCATGCATTTGCGTGAAAACTTCCATCTTTCTTAGGCAAGAGAATAACCGGAGCGGCACAAGTGCTTAAGCTGTCACGTACATGACCTTTGTCGATGAGTTTGGGCACTTGCCGTTGTATCTCTTGGGTTGCCTCGGGGTTGACGCGGTAGGGACCCTTGTTGGGAAATGGTGCGCCGGGTATGAGGTCTATGCTGTGTTCTATTCCGCGAAGTGGAGGTAGACCCGGAGGTAGCTCATCGGGAAAAACGTCCAAGAATTCCTGCAACAATTTAGACAACACGAAAGGTATAGGTGGTGAAGTGTTAGTAGGTTGGGCTTCCCCTTTGCATAGAAGCACAAGGTGAAAGACACTCGATGGGTTCTCACACACTTCTCTCATCTCACTTTTGGTGGCAAATAGCACTAGTTGCTTCTTGTCGCTCATCGTGGAGTCGCTCATATTTGGCTTGTGGCTCTCACTCTCCTTTTGGTGGCTCACTCTCTCACCATTCTCTCCACGATGGTTGGTGGGTAAAAGCTTGTCAGTTGCTACTTGACTTGGAGACATTGGTCGGAGCACGAATTCCTTGCCCTTCATCTTGAAATGATAGTGATTTGTCCGTCCATTGTGTGTGACTCCACGATCATATTGCCATGGACGTCCAAGAATAAGGTGGCACACGGACATGGGTATCACATCACATTCAAGAGTGTCCTCGTAGGCGCCAATCTTGAAAGAGACTTGCACGGTGTGCTCGACTCGAAGAATTCCGGCGTCGTTGAGCCACTGGACCTTGTAGGGGTGAGGATGCTTCGTCTTGACCAAATGAAGCTTGTCGCATAGCTCTTCGCTTGCCAAGTTGTGACAACTTCCTCTGTCGATAATGACGTTGACGGAACGTCCGTTGATGCCGGCCTTTGTGTGGAAGATATGGCATCGTGTGTCTTCGACTTGGCGATGTTTGAGGTTCAAGACCTTGGATATTACTAGAGATGGACTTCGATCGTTGTCACAAAACACTTGATGGTCTTCATCTTTGTTGAGACGCCGGTGCATGACCACGTGGTCGATGGCTTCCACTTCGTCGTCGCTCATCGAGTCATATGTGCCATCGTCGTTGAAGATCATGGTTCTTTTGTTGGTGCACTCGAATGACTTGTGACCGCGGCCACCACATGTGAAACATTTTATGGAGCTCGTCTTGGGGTTGTCTTCGTTTGGAGTTGTAGAGGATGAAGCTCTAGGCTTGAAGTTGTTGGTGGAAGGTGGATGACTCGATGTAGTCGCATTCTTGTAGCTTGGCTTGTCGCCTAAGTTTGTAGAAGGCTTGATAGAGGTAGGAGTAGTAGCCGAAGTCGTTGAAGCTTGGTTGTATGAGCCGAAGTTCTTGGAGTTGAACTTGGAGTACTTGTAGTCCTCTTGAACTTGTCGCTCCGCTTTGGTTGCTTAATGTACTAGCTCGAGGAGATTGTTGTATGGTTGGAAGTCCGCAATCTTCTTGATAGGATAGTTGAGTCCATTCAAGAATCTCGCCATTGTTTGCTCGACATCTTCCGTGATGTTTGCTCGTATCATAGCAATCTCCATCTCCTTGTAGTACTCTTCAACGGACTTGGTACCTTGCTTGAGGAGTTGTAGCTTCTTGAACAAGTCACGATTGTAGTGGGTAGGCACAAAGCGTGCTCTCATGACTTCCTTCATTTGAGCCCAAGTGGTGATAGGAGGTTCGCCGTTTGCTTCTCTTCTGTCTATAATTTGCTCCCACCAAATGAGAACATAGTCTTGGAACTCAAGGGATGCCATTGTGATCTTCTTCTCTTCATCGAAGTTGTGAAGGCGAAAGATCTTGTCAACCTTCAATGCCCATGAGAGATAGTCTTCAGGATCAATGCTTCCGGAGAACTTTGGCATGGTGAACTTGAGCTTGCCATAGCGATGCTCGTCATTGCCTTGCCTATTGGGAGGGCGATCTCGATTTTGGCGGTTTGCCATATCTTGTTGCTCTCGTTGATGTAGATGTTCTTGTTGGAGTTGATGTTCTTGTTGGTGTTGTTGCTCTAGCCGCGCTTGAGGAGGAGCTTCTTCTTGCATTCTTGCTTGATGGCGCCTCTCTTGCATCTCATTGCGAAGGAAATCCTCTTCTTGACGAGTGTGTCGAGTGTGGGCTGCCACATTGCGATGTGCATCTTGTAAAGCACGTTGCGCATCCATAGCTTGAGCTTCTCGACGTTTTTGTGCTTGGCGGTTAGCCTCGGCATCTTGTTCTTCTTGATATTGACGTGCTCGCTCTTGTTGTTGTTGGCGTAGTCGTTGCCGTTCTTGTGCTTGCTCAAGTGTAGCTTGGTTTTGACGACGTCGACTTTCGTGGTCGTCGAATAGCTCTTGTGAACCCTTGTCATGTATAGGCTGCCGGTGTTTGTGTCGAGCTTGACGTGCGGCTTGACGAAGAGTGTTGGACGTAGGTGTACTTGAGTCTTGCGTGGAGTCGGAGTGTCGACTTGAGCGGCTTCGTCTTTGAGATGATGTTGATGAAGAACGTCGGTTGATTATCAATGTCCGGAGCTCATTGTATTGAGTAGTCATGTTGGTGTTGATGGTGTCGAATTGTTCTTTTGTCCTTGCTTCAAATTGGCGCGCGTCCTCGGCGACTTGACCAATGTATTCACGCATAGCTTCACTCTCTTGATGTAGAGCTCGTTGGACACCGAAGAGATGTAGTTTGGTGACGTAGTTGTTCGCTTCTTGAGGATCGTCGAAGATCGGGTTGGAAGATGTACTTGGCCTATCCATCATCACAAGCAAGTATGTGAGTGGGAGAAAGGAGAAGACAATATCAATGTACCTTAACCAAGGTTGAAAATGGATCAATGATCACTCAATAATGTAACCCGGAAATAGCACTATTGGTATCACTTCGTGTCGATTCTCACACCTACACAAGTAAAGCTTTGAGAGGAGCTTGGTTAGGATGTGGCACAAATTCAATGCAATCGTCAAAATGACTCAATGATGTTGAAAATGGTTCACAATTTGCTCATGCAACAAGTAGATCACTAGCAAAGAGTAGCACACGGAACACACGCACGGATAGATAAATGTGGTTGTGCAACCAAGGGTGAGCGAAAATGTGGAAAACCACGGAAAATGCTCGTGTTGCACAACACTAGAGAGACGCTAACCGATTGCTTAATAGGCGGATACGCACTTGTGCACGACCTATAAGAGGCAAAACGTAACGACTATCTATCACAAGTATGCGATGAGTGTATGATGTGTCGATGCTTGAGCACAAGATGAAGTTGCTATGATGTATGATCTCTTTGGATGCAAGGCGTATGATGCTATTGTCTTTTGCTTTGGTTGGCTCGTTTGCTTAGAAGCTTGTGAGCTCTTTCTTTGGGTACTTACGCATGCTTCGCGGATCGAGGTAGCTATTGTGTATGCGGGACACTCTTGTGTCACACGGAGATATGCAAGATACCAAGATGATGTGGTGTTACTCACAATGATGTAGTATGCAATATCTATGACTATCACTAATGTGCACAAGTGTCATGGCCCGGCAATACTCAAATGGCTAGTCTCAATGGGAAAGCTACGCAAAGATGGTTCATAGGGTGACAATGCAATTGCAAGGTAGAATGAGCGAAGTGTCGTCGATGTTACCGTCCTTGCCGAAGTTGAGCGGTGGTGTTGTCGAAGTCTTGCCGTTCCAAGGTAGCCTAAACATCCAAGGAAATGGTGAAACCACAACTCAAGTATCCAAGGCAAATGGAGACAAACTTTTCAAACTCGGAGCGGGTAAGCGATGGTAGTTGCGGAAGTGGTGGTGGTATGCGGAAGGATGGGTGGGTTACCGAACGAAAATAGCGGTGGAGGAGTGCAAGGTGGGGTGTGGTGGTGGAAAAGTGGCTGCGGGAGGCCGGATGTCCGGGCCAGGGGCCGGATGTCCGGGCCAGGCCGGATGTCCGGGGCACGTGCCGGATGTCCAGGGTGCCCGAGGCCAGGGAGAACTCCTTGCAATCGGTGGTTTTGGGGCCAAAATTCGTCGGATTTTGCGGATGAAAATTGGGGAAAAGTGGAGGAAAAGCTAGATCCACACGTGGCACAGCAAATCCATGGAACAAAGTCAACAAAATCTTGCCAAATCAACTGATCACAAAAAAAATTTGGGGCTCTTTTTGTGGGGAATTTTTCGAAATTGGGAAGAACACAACAAAAACAAGTTAGAAGACAGGGTGTGGGGCTCAAAAATCGTGATCAACCTTGCTCTTGATACCAAGATGATGTAGGGTGGAACCCTAATCAGCGGATCTTTCACGTTTTGGAGAGTGTCCCACGATGAACACGGAGAACACAAGGAGGAAGACGGGGAAAACACAAGAGGAAACACTCAATCAACACGAAGATAATCACACAAGCGCTAGATCCACGATACATAGTGCGATACATGATCCATAGTCAACGACGGTGGTACAAGGGTAGTCTTCTTCGTGAGGAGGTCTTGATTATCCCGTAGGATCTTCCCCGATGTGGAGGCCTTGAATCCGTAGTGGATCTTCTCCGTAGAGGTGCATGGTCTCGTGGGAGAGAATCCACACAAGTCTGAGAAATGAGCTATCCAACAGCTAACCCTAAACGGAAAGGGGATAGGAGTATATATAGTGTACGGAGCGAATGGATACACGGGCCTCGGCCCAAGTGCTGCGCGCACGCAATTCAGGGGCCGAACGTCCGGGCGACGGGCCGGATGTCCGGGGCTTCGCCGGGCGCCGGATGTCCGGGGCGAGGGGCCGGATGTCCGGGCTGGAGGGGTTGAGCCACGGGTGTCTTCTGGACACTGGTGCCGGATTTCCGGGCCTGAGGCCGGATGTCCGGGCCATGACTGGCCGGATGTCCGGGCCCTGTAGCTCCTGTGGCTGGTGGCTTTCTGTAGCTGCTCGCCCAGGGGCCGGATGTCCGGGCCAGGGGGCCGGATGTCCGGGGCCTGGAGCTTCCTTCTGCCCTTCTTGATGCATCACCTCGTCCGTGAACTTGGGGACTTGTCCATCTTCACACCCTCCTTCAATGTGGTCTTCTTCACACCTGAGCACACAAAACACATCCGTTTGAGGTAGCAACCATGTCTCGCAAGATTCGTACGGAAGTAGGGCTAGGAGTGACGTCACCTCGGTCTCGAGAGCTCTAGCACGAGCACGTGTCGTTGGTCCTTGAGGAGGTGAAGGAGGGTCCATGGGGATGACCTTGGGATGCTCCGCATCATCAGCTCGATCAAATTTCTAATGTGCAAAGAGATTTACTTGCTAACAATGCCAAACAAGATAAATTGCAGGCTTTTGGGATTAAGACCCGAGGAGGAACTAGTACTCAAGATCCTCTCTATCCAGAGGGACATCTGAATAGAATCGAGCAAGATTCTCAAATGCAGGAAGAAGAAATTGTTGTCTCTCCAAATAAGAAGAAGAAACATAAGGAAACTGACAATTCTAACGACCCTATTGCAGATGAAGAGCCAGCTATTGATCCCAACAGTGTATCTATTTCCGATGCTGAGACTGAAGACGGTGCTGAACCTGAAGGTAATGATAATGAGAAGAATGATCCGCCTGAAGTTCGAGAAGAAGAAGCACCTGACAAACGTAAGAGGTACACTAAAGAAGACTTCATCGCAAGAAAACATGGGAAGGAGAAAGAACCATGGGTACAGAAACCCATGCCCTTTCCAGGTAAGTCCATCAAATCTAAAGAAGAAGAGCATTACAATAAGTTTTGTGAATGGATTAAACCTCTTTTTCTTCAAATCCCTTTGACTGATGCTATTAAGTTACTTCCTTATTCAAAATATATGAAAGATATTGTCACTAACAAAAGAAAAGTTCCTAATGATGCAATATCTACTATGCTTGCTAACTATTCTTTCAGCGGAAAGATTCCTGAGAAGCTCGGTGATCCAGGTATACCCACCATTCCTTGCTCCATCAAGAATAATTATGTCAAAACTGCTTTATGTGATCTTGGAGCGGGAGTGAGTGTTATGCCTCTCTCTCTCTCTTTACGAGAGGCTTTGTTTAGAGAAACTAATTCCCACAGATATCTCCCTTCAGATGGCTGACAAGTCAACCGCTGTTCCGATAGGTATTTGTGAGGATGTTGCAGTTGAAGTTGCTAATTGTTTAATTCTTACTGATTTTGTTGTGCTCGACATGCCCGAGGATGGGAGCATGTCCATTATTCTCGGTAGACCTTTCCTTAACACCGCAGGTGCTATTATTGATTGCAACAAAGGGAAGGTTACCTTTCATGTGAATGATAAAGAACACACGGTATATTTTCCAAAGAAGACCGATAGGAGGCATGCCCTCAACTCTATAGAGAATATCGAGACCGTGAAAATTGGAGAATGGGACTGTCCACTACTTGTGCCTCACAAATACAAAACTATCATGGTAGGGACAATGTCCATCAAGGTAAAAGTTCAGTGATTACTTCGTAGGAGGCGAGACTTTTTGCTATATATATCGCTTGTTTGTTGGTAAGACTTGATCAATCTTACTAGTGAACGTGTTTTATATGGATAAAAAGTTGAGCTTGCTATGTTTTCATTTGTTTTTAGTGTTGTCCTACTTGCTGTACCAAGTATCTATGTTTTTGAAGCTTCACAATACTACTAACTGCTTCAAGTTTTCAGAGAGTTTCGCAGCTTTTTGAACTTCGAAAAAAATTCAACAGTGAAGTTTTCAGAAAAATTCCAGAAAAATTATATTAAAAATTTCCACAACGAGAGAGACCCGGAAAGTCCTGGGGCCAGCCAGGGGGGGCCACCAGTGGCCCAGGCGGCCAGCTGGCGCGGCCCAACCCCTGGCAGCGCCCACAGGGCGCCTGGGGCCCACGGGACCCCCCTCCAGGTACTTTTTCTTCCCCTCTCTCTCTCTTTTTCCAGAAACCCGAGTTCTGGTCTTGTTCTTCCTGTTCTTGCTGTTCTTGGAGGCGATTCTTCGATCTCCCTCTACAGCCCATCATTTGAGCTGAAATTTTGAGCAAATACTCCCTGGTATGTGACTCCTCCACCCCTCCAATTAGATTTCTGATTGGTGGCTTCATTTGTGAGTATTTAGTAGTTCTTGGTGCTGCAGAGATGAGCTTGCATGCATGTGTAGAAAGTTGTTTTCCAAGTTTTGATGCAAGTTTATGCCTTGGGCAAGTGAGTTGAGTAGTTTGCCTTAGCTCACTTTGTTTTAATCCTCGTTTTTGTAAATCGTAAAAAAAATTCAGAATTGAGTTTGTTAGGAAGGGCAAAAGGGTGGCTTGAGAAGAGGAGGCCCGCACACTCCGATCGAGTCACTAGAGCCGCAGCTTCACCATCGACTGCTAGGGTGAGCTATAACGAGGATCATGTGCCCCTGGAGTTGTTGGAAGACACAAGTCCAGCACGTGCGATGACATTTCCATGTGATGAATTCATGGAAGCTGCGGGAATCAAGGATGAGTTTTATAATCTTTGTGCTAATGCAGGTTTGACACGACTCGTCATGAGCCGTGTTACTCAGTATCAGAAACTCACTTCCGGTTTCATTAACAGTTTTAGATATAATCCTGATTCAGGTGCTATTGAGTTTAAAATTTATAATGATCTTATCACCATGACTCTGGGAAATTTTTGTGAAGTAATAGGTGTGCCGAACGTTGGGGGGACGTCAAGGATGGCCACGCAGCCCTCCGAGCTGAAAACCGTCATCAACTCTCTCTACGGCATGGGTACGAGGGATATTCATCGGTCAAAGATCTCCAGCATCTTGTTTCCTCACCTCAGGTATTTTGCATATTATATTGCTAGAGGGGTGTTAGCTCGTGACAACACGAGCAGCATTTCTGCTCCGGATATTGCTATCCTGGCAGCAGCCCTCTCAGGGAGGTCTGATTATAATATTGGTACCTTAAATGCTCGACGCCTTGCTATGAACGGTAACAAGGGGGACTTATATGGTGGCATTTATGCCACACTTATCTTAGAGCATCTTGGAGGCACCCCACACCCTGATGATACTCCTTTTACTTATTTAAGCTTTGATCTTGCTCCTATGAAAAGGCATAAGTTTGTTACCATGGGTTCTGAACTTGATAACCTTGTTTATATCTTGCGTTTCGGAACTACCGCGGAACGCGAGATCCGTCTACCTTCACCTCTTTTGTTTGATTTTTCTCGCAGGAACGGATGGTCCTTTGATGTTGTCCAGTTCGATGAGTTCATGGTCCAGCACCAGTTTCATAACCCCATGGAGGGGGTTGTGCCCAACGAGGAGAGGCACGGTGAGATACCACATTTTCAGGAAGAGACCGCCACCGAGTTTGGTGAAGGGTCTTCCTCTGTTTGGCGCTCGGAACCTTCCTCGTGGGAGACTCCGAGGAGTTCGGTGTACACGCCATCATCCTTCTACGACCCTTGGTCTCACCACCATACCCCTGGAGCAGGAGGCTCCTGGGGGCAGTAGCTGCTACCAACTTAGGCCAAAAGCCTAAGCTTGGGGGAGTACGTGCCCTTCTCACTTTTCCATTGTATTATCCGTTTTATTCACTTTGATCTTTTCGAAGTTTTTACCCGTTCTTCTTTATTCCTCTATTTGCAAAAACAACAAAAAGATTTTCTCTTTCTTTTGCTTTTTATTCAACTTTTGAAAAACTCAAAAAGATTTCCTTTCTCTCTTTAGTTTGCTTTGTTTTCAGAGATCAGCTCGAGTCCGTGATGGCATTTGATTATATTTCCTACGTTCGATCATGCAAGTGACAAGCAGTAATGACGAAGATCGACTGAAAGGAAGCAACAAGGAAGACCGGTATGAACTCTTTCCGTTTCTAGTTTTGTACATATGCCTGTACTTATGATCTAGAGACCAGCTTGTAGCGACATAGTGCTATGTTTATAATGCTTTTTCAGTGGTTCATGCTTTCCTTGTGGCTAGTCCCGAATAACTAGAGTACATAATGTGTTATTGAAATGATCTACATGCATCGCGCTGTTCATAGTCTGGCATACTAAGGTGGTATTTCCCTTTAGAGAATTTGTGGATTGACTTGGCACATGCTTACACATGTTTAAGACTAAAAAGTCTACTTTGCCTTGATGATCTTTGAGTTTTAGAATAGTTATATCACTTTCATGCCCGATTCAATGTTGCTTTGTCGCTCTGCATGATTATGACCGTTATTGCTCTCTAGTTGGCCGCTTCCCAGTCTTTTGCTAAACCTCCACCCGTACTAAGCGGAATGACTGCTTGTGCATCCAAAACCTTTAAACCTGTTATGCCATATGAGTCCACTATACCTTCCTATACATGGTATTTACCTGCCATTCCTAACGAAGACTTTCATGTAACATCTCGAAATTAATCAAAGGCATTTCTCTTTTTTTTGTGCCTATGTTTTAGCTCATGAGGAAGTAGTAGTTAATTCGTAATCTTTTTAAGTTGGACAAGTCTCACCCCTGGATTGCATGCATAATGTGCAAACCCCTAATATGAAAAGGAACTGGCATTGAGTGCGCCTGGCTCGAAAAGATAATATAACAAACAAACCCTCCTTCACGCTTTGTTCATGAGAAATCAGAAAACTTTGGCAGTGATAAACAAAGGAGATTAAGAGGATGTGATCGTCCTCATGCGGGAGCCATTACTCGAGACTTGTCTAGCTTGAAAAGTGATTGAGTTATCTGCTAGCATTCGTTGACGAAATATGCACCGCTCAAAAACATATTTACTTCTATTTTTAAAACCAAGAGCTCTGGTACATGTTTAGTTTTTGTTTCCGATCACAGGTTTTCAACTTTGCCAATAAAAGCCACGGTTCGAGAGTCTCATCTTCTTTCTTCAAAGCACTGACTAGGAGAGCATAATTGTCATTCTGAGTGTAATGTGCATTGTCCCAAAGTATTACATTGTATTCTGCATACTTGTGATATGATTTATTCTGAAATTCTTAGTTCTAGTCTCCTTTAAAACTCTGGAGGAGTCTCTGCATTTATGTTTTGCTTCACTCATGGAGGCTAGCGAGATATCACCTTAATATGCTCAAGCTATGTGCAATGTGATCTTGTCTTGATTTTCGGTAATATATTGTTTACTCTTAATTATTTGTGACTGGTCACTTGAAAGAAGGATTGCTCCTTGCATTGTTCTCATAAGTACTGTTTTAATACTTGCTGAACTCTTTTCGTAGTACATGCTTATATACATCTAATGAAGCAAAAGAGTTTGTCAAAGTTTTCTTTGTCGCGTCCAGTTCGTTGAACTGAATTGCTTGAGGACAAGCAATATGCTAAGCTTGGGGGAGTTGATACGTCTCAAACGTATCTACTTTTCCAAACACTTTTGATATTGTTTTGACCTCATTCTTGCATGATTTGGACTAAACTAATCCGGACTGACGCTGTTTTCAGCAGAGCTGCCTGTATGATTTATTTGTGTGCAGGAAAACGGATTTTTAAGCATCTCAGAAAAATCCACGAAAAATCCACGCACCCGAGGAAACCAAATGCCAGAAGTGGGGCCAGAGGGGGGGCCAGGGGGTGCCCAGGCGCCCTGTGGGCGCCCCCCCTGGGCCGCGCCGGGGGGGCGCCTGGGTGGGGCCCACACCCCCTGGTGCCCTACTTTAGCCCGTATTTTTCCTCCCGACGCAGAAACCCCAGATCGGAAGTTCTTTCGCTGTTTTTCGTCGCGGAGCCGCCGCCACCCTCTGTTCTTCTTCGGAAGGGCTAATCTGGAGGCTGATTTGGCCTCCGGAGAGGGGAGATCGTCGCCATCGTCATCATCATCACCACTCCATCATCCCTCCATGACTTCCCCCTTCATGTGTGAGTAATTCCCTTGCTGTAGGCGAAGGGGATGGTAGGGATTGGATGAGTTAGATCATGTAATAGTTCGTCAGATTGTTGGGGGCATGTTGCCTATCATCTAGTATGGTGTTTATCATCTTTGCTACAAGTTGTTATTCTTAATGCTTGACACTTAGGGCCCGAGTGCCATGATTTCAGATCTGAACCATATATGTTTGCATTAATATATTTGTGTTCTTGATCCTATCTATGAGTTGTATGCACCTGTTACGGTTCGGAACCGGCGATCCTAAAAGTGAAAGCTTGGGACACCAAAGGGGATGGCCCGTAGTTTGAGGATTACATGTATCCATTGAGTTCATTGCTTTGTTCCGGTGCTCTTTGATAGGAGCACCTTAATATCCATTAGTTCCTTTTGGCCCCATTCGTAGCGGGATGGTAGGACAAAAGATGTTGTGCAAGTTCTTATTGCAAGCACGTACAACTACCTACGGGATACATGCCTAATGTTTGATATTTGCCTAGATGATCATTACTTTTCCGTGTGCCGTGCCCCAAGTTAGAATCTATCTCATCCATGCAGCGCCCAACCATCCATCTCCCTAGCCTACAGTATTTTAAACCTTGCCTGTCACTAGTTGCTACTTCTGCCATTTACTACTGCTATTTACTTTTGCTGTTTACTTTTACTATTACTATCATCACTATCATATCACTGTTACCACTTATCTTTTGTTGCAAGTTAGTATATTTCAGGTGCGGTTGAATTGACAACTCAACTGTTAAAGCTTATAAATACTCTTTGGCTCCCCGTGTGTCGAATCAATAAATTGGGTTATTCTTACCCGCGCAGACTATCTCGATCCCTTACTGTTGAGGGTTATCACCGCACGCACTCTCGCTCGCCTCCCTCTCCTTCCCTCGCGCCCGGACAGAAGTCCTCTGATGCGGATCATCCCAAGGACATCCCCATGGACCCTCCTTCACCTCACCAAGTGCCCAAAGGACCAATGACTAGAGCCCGTGCAAGAGCTTTCGAGACCGAGGTGACTTCGCTCCTCTCTCTACATCTTTCGGATTCACTTGAGACATGGCTTCTACCTTCATCAGAGACTTTGTGCATACTCAGGTGCTTGGACGAAGGCCACGGGACAGCTCTGCACAATGGTCAAGACGACAAGCCCGACGAGTGCACGAGACAAGAAGAAGGATGGCTGAAGGTGCTACAGGCACCAGACGTCCGGCCTGCACCGGATGACCGGCGACTTCCAGGCACCGGACGACCGGAAGACACCGGACGTCCGGCCTCTCCCAGACGACCGGACGACCGGAAGCCACCGGACGTCCGTGACAACGACTACAGAAGCTAAATAGCGGAAATCCGAGGATTACCGGACGTCCGATCCCTCCGAAACCACCGGACGTCCGGTAACCCACGGATGTCCGCTACGACGGCGACCACTTGTGTAATATATACCGTTTGACTCCCACCCTTTGGAGGTAGCTGTGGTTTAGCTCATTTCTCAGACTTGTGTGGATTTCTCCCACGAGACGGTGCGCCTCTACGGAGAAGATCCACTACGGATTCAGGACCTCCTTCGCGGAGAAGATCCTACGGGATTCCAAGACCTCCTCACGGAGAAGACTATCCTTGTATCACCATCGTTGACTATGGATCATGTATCGCACTTTGTATCGTGGATCTAGCGCTTGTGTGATTACTTTCGTGTTGATTTGAGTGTTTCCTCTTGTGTTTTCCCCGCCTTTCTCCTTGTGTTCTCCGTGCTCATCGTGTGACACCCTCCAAAACGTGAAAGATCCGCTGATTAGGGTTCCACCCTACATCATCTTGGTATTAAGAGCAAGGTTGATCATGATTTCGGAGCCCCACACTTTGTTTTCTAGCTTGTTTTTGTCGTGTTCTTCCCAATTTCGAAAATTCCCCACAAAAAGAGCCCCAAATTTTTTTTTGTGATCTGTTGATTTGGCAAGATTTTGTTGACTTTGTTCCATGGATTTGCTGTGTCACGTGTCGATCTAGCATTTCCCCACCTTTTCCACCTTTTCCCACCGCAAATTCGACCACGTGCGGCAAATTGCGCCACGGATCCCACCAACCTCATCCCAGACCTACCGGACATCCGACGTTTACCGGACGTCCGGGAACCCTCGAGACACCGGACGTCCGCTAAACACCGGACGACCGGCACCCCGACTACAGAAGTTTTTACCGGAGTTCCGGCAACTACCGGACGTCCGACCCCATCCGACCGACCGGACGACCGGTACCTTCCGGACGTCCGACAAAACCTGACGAAGCTGACTTTGTTCAATTCCATACCACCTTCCGCTACCACCTACCTTCCACCTCACCTTCCGCAACCACCATCGCTTACCCGCTCCGAGTTTGGAAAGTGTGTCTCCCTTTGCCTTGGATACTTGAGTTGTGGTTTCACCGTTTCCTTGGATGTTTAGGCTACCTTGGAACGGCAAGACTTCGACAACACCACCGCTCAACTTCGGCAAGGACGGTAACATCGACGACACTTCGCTCATTCTACCTTGCAATCGCATTGTTGCCCTATGAACCATCTTTGCGTAGCTTTCCCATTGAGACTAGCCATTTGAGTATTGCCGGGCCACGACACTTGTGCACATTAGTGATAGTCATAGATATTGCATACTACATCATTGTGAGTAACACCACATCATCTTGGTGTGCCACAAGAGTGCTTCGTATACACAATAGTTACCTCAATCCGAGAAGCATGCATATGTGCCCAAAGAAAGAGCTCACAAGCTTTTAAGCAAACGAGTCAAGCAAAGCAAAAACACAATAGCATCATACGCCTTGCATCCAAAGAGATCATACATCATAGCAACATCATCTTGTGCTCAAGAATCGGCACATCATACACTCATAGCATACTTGTGATAGATAGTCGTTACGTTTTGCCTCTTATAGGTCGTGCACAAGTGCGTATCCGCCTATTAAGCAATCGGTTAGCGTCTCTCTAGTGTTGTGCAACACGAGCATTTTCCATGGTTTTCCACATTTTCGCTCATCCTTGGTTGCACAACCACATTTATCTATCCGTGCGTGTGTTCCGTGTGCTACCTTTGCTAGTGATCTACTTGTTGCATGAGCAAATTGTGAACCATTTTCAACATCATTGGGTCATTTTGACGATTTCATTGAATTTGTGCCACATCCTAACCAAGCTCCTCTCAAAGCTTTACTTGTGTAGGTGTGAGAATCGACACGAAGTGATACCAATAGTGCTATTTCCGGGTTACATTCTTGAGTGATCATTGATCCATTTTCAACCTCGGTTAAGGTACATTGATATTGTCTTCTCCTTTCTCCCACTCACATACTTGCTTGTGATGATGGATAGGCCAAGTTCATCTTCCAACCCGATCTTCGACGATCCTCAAGAAGCGAACAACTACGTCACCAAACTACATCTATTCGGTGTCCAACGAGCTCTACATCAAGAGAGTGAAGCTATGCGTGAGTACATTGGTCAAGTCGCCGAGGACGCGCGCCAATTTGAAGCAAGGACAAAAGAACAATTCGACACCATCAACACCAACATGACTACCCAGTACAATGAGCTACGGACATTGATAATCAACCGACGTTCTTCCTCAACCGACGTTCTTCCTCAACATCTTCTCAAAGACGAAGCCGCTCAAGTCGACACTCCGACTCAACGCAAGACTCAAGTACACCTACTTCCAACACTCTTCGTCAAGCCGCACGTCAAGCTTGACATGACCACCGGCATCCTCTACATGACAAGAGTTCACAAGAGCTATTCGACGAGCAAGAAAACCGACGTCGTCAAAACCAAGCTACACTTGAGCAAGCACAAGAACGGCAACAACTACGCCAACAACAACAAGAGCGAGCACGTCAATATCAAGAAGAACAAGATGCCGAGGCTAACCGCCAAGCACAACAACGTCGAGAAGCTCAAGCTATGGAGGCGCAACGTGCTTTACAAGATGCACATCGCAATGTGGCAGCCCGCACTCGACACACTCGTCAAGAAGAGGATTTCCTTCGTGATGAGATGCACAAAAGGCGCCATCAAGCAAGAATGCAAGAAGAAGCTCCTCCTCAAGCGCGGCAAGAGCAACAACACCAACAAGAACATCAACTCCAACAAGAACGTCTACATCAACAAGAGCAACACGATATGGCAAATCGCCAAAATCGAGATCGCCCTCCCAATAGGCAAGGAAACAATGACGAGCATCGCTATGGCAAGCTCAAGTTCGCCATGCCAAAGTTCTCCGGAAACATTGATCCCGAAGACTATCTCTCATGGGCATTGAAGGTTGACAAGATCTTTCTCCTTCACAACTTCGATGAAGAGAAGAAGATCGCAATGGCATCCCTTGAGTTCCAAGACTATGTTCTCATTTGGTGGGAGCAAATCATAGAGAGAAGATAAGCAAAAGGCGAACCTCCTATCACCACTTGGGCTCAAATGAAGGAAGTCATGAGAGCACGCTTTGTGCCTACCCACTACAATCGTGACTTGTTCAAGAAGCTACAACTCCTCAAGCAAGGTACCAAGTCCGTTGAAGAGTACTACAAGGAGATGGAGATTGCCATGATACGAGCAAACATCACGGAAGATGACGAGCAAACTATGGCGAGATTCTTGAATGGACTCAACTATCCAATCAAGAAGATTGCGGACTTCCAACCATACAACAATCTCCTCGAGCTAGTACATCAAGCAACCAAAGCGGAGCGACAAGTTCAAGAGGACTACAAGTACTCCAAGTTCAACTCCAAGAACTTCGGCTCCTACAACCAAGCTTCAACGACTTCGGCTACCACTCCTACCTCTACAAAGCCTTCTACAACCTTCGGTGACAAGTCAAGCTACAAGAATGCGACTACATCGAGTCGTCCACCTTCTACCAACAACTTCAAGCCAAGAGCTTCCTCAAATACAACTCCAACCGAAGACAATAACAAGACGAGCTCCATCAAATGCTTCAAGTGCCAAGGACGAGGCCACAAGTCATTTGAGTGCAAGACCGTTCGCACCATGATCATCAATGACGACGGATCTTATGACTCCATGAGCGATGATGAGATGGAAGCACTTGAGCATGTCGCTATGCATCGCCAAGTCAATGAAGAAGAAGATCATCAAGTGTTTTGCGACAATGACTCAAGCCCCAACCTGGTTGTCTCCAAAGTCTTGACACTCCAACATCAACAAGATGACGACCAACGATGTCATATTTTCCATACGAAGGCCGGCATCAATGGACGCTCCGTCAAGGTTATCATCGATGGTGGAAGTTGCCACAACTTGGCAAGCGAAGAGCTATGCAACAAGCTTCATTTGGTCAAGACGAAACATCCTCACCCCTACAAGGTCCAGTGGCTCAACGACGCCGGAATTCTTCGAGTCGAGCACACCGTGCAAGTATCTTTGAAGATTGGCGCCTACGAGGACACTCTTGAATGTGATGTGATACCCATGTCCGTGTGCCACCTTATTCTTGGACGTCCATGGCAATATGATCGTGGAGTCACACACAATGGACGGATAAATCACTATCACTTCAAGATGAAGGGCAAGGAATTCGTGCTCCGACCAATGACTCCAAGTCAAGTAGCCGCCGACAAGCTTTTACCTACCACCCA
The DNA here is from genome assembly GCA_902687465.1 of Secale cereale. NCBI lineage: Eukaryota > Viridiplantae > Streptophyta > Magnoliopsida > Poales > Poaceae > Secale > Secale cereale. The sequence goes on along the minus strand of LR738709.1, from coordinate 265,113,843 downwards.
TAGTGGAGAGAATGGTGAGAGAGCGAGCCACCAAAAAGAGAGCGAGAGCCACAAGCCAAATATGAGCGCCTCCACGATGAGCGACAAGAAGCAACTAGTGCTATTTGCCACCAAAAGTGAGATGAGAGAAGTGTGTGCGAACCCATCGAGTGTCTTTCACCTTGAGCTTTTATGCAAAGGGGAAGCCAAACCTACTAACACTTCACCACCTCCACCTTTTGTGTTGTCTCAATTGTTGCAGGAATTCTTGGACGTCTTTCCTGATGAGCTACCTCCGGGTCTACCTCCACTTCGCGGAATAGAACACCGCATCGACCTCATACCCGGCACACAATTTCCCAACAAGGCTCTCTACCGTGTCAACCACGAGATACAACGGCAAGTGCCCAAACTCATCGACAAAAGTCATGTACGTGACAGCTTTAGCACTTGTGCCGCTCCGGTTATTCTCCTGCCTACGAAAGATGGAAGTTTTCACGCAAATGCATGCTTGTTACGCAAATGCTTACTTGTTACCCAACTTGAGTTGCATGTGATTGGCTTTGAGCACCTAAAATATTTATATGAGCATGATCCTTTCTTTGCAAATCCCTATGCTACGTGCTTACCTCACACTTCTTGGGAACATTACTACATCAAGGATGGATATCTTATGAGAGCTAACAAACTTTGCATCCCCGAGTCTTCGCTTCGTTTGCTCCTTTTGCAGGAATCGCATGGAGGAGGACTCATGGGACACTTTGGACGCGACAAGACGTTAGCTACCCTCTATAAGAACTACTTTTGGCCCAAGATGCTTCGTGACGTCTCACGCCTCACCAACAAATGTTCGACATGCCGCAAAGCTAAGTCCACAGCTCAATCTCATGGTCTTCACATGCCTCTTTCTATTCCATATCATCCATGGGAAGACATAAGCATGGCTTTCATTATTGACTTGCCTAGAACCCAAAATGGAAAAGATTCCGTGCTTCTCGTGGTAGATAGATTCTATCAAATGGCTCATTTCATTCGTGGTAACAAGATCGACAATGCTTCACATGTTGCCACTCTCTCTTGTAGGGAGATACTCAAGAAGGTGCACGAACAAACAAGGGCAACAATCGAGCGACAAGTACATCGCCTCACCACCAAGCTCAACGTCAACAAGGCAACAACGGTGTTTCAACCGGGAGATCTTAGTTGGCTACATCTTCGCAAGGAATGTTTCCCACAAGAGCGCAAGTCCAAACTTCTACCTCGCGCCGACGGACCCTTCAAGGATCTATCTCCTTTCCATGGTGATGAAGATTTCGATCCGAGGTCGGATCTTTCCCAAGGGAAGGGAGATGATGCGGAGCATCCCAAGGACATCCCATGGACCCTCCTTCACCTCACCAAGTGCCCAAAGGACCAATGACTAGAGCCCGTGCAAGAGCTTTCGAGACCGAGGTGACTTCGCTCCTCTCTCCACATCTTTCGGATTCACTTGAGACATGGCTTCTACCTTCATCAGGGACTTTGTTCATACTCAGGTGCTTGGACGAAGGCCACGGGACAGCTCTGCACAATGGTCAAGACGACAAGCCCGACGAGTGCACGAGACAAGAAGAAGGATGGCTGAAGGTGCTACAGGCACCGGACGTCCGGCCTGCACCGGACGACCGGCGACTTCCAGGCATCGGACGACCGGAAGACACCGGACGTCCGGCCTCTCCCAGACGACCGGACGACCGGAAGCCACCGGACGTCCGTGACAACGACTACAGAAGCTAAATAGCGGAAATCCGAGGATTACCGGACGTCCGGTCCCTCCGGAACCACCGGACGTCCGGTAACCCACGGACGTCCGCTACGACGGCGACCACTTGTGTAATATATACCCGTTGACTCCCACCCTTTGGAGGTAGCTGTGGTTTAGCTCATTTCTCAGACTTGTGTGGATTTCTCCCACGAGACGGTGCGCCTCTACGGAGAAGATCCACTACGGATTCAGGACCTCCTTCGCGGAGAAGATCCTACAGGATTCCAAGACCTCCTCACGGAGAAGCCTATCCTTGTATCACCATCGTTGACTATGGATCATGTATCACACTTTGTATCGTGGATCTAGCGCTTGTGTGATTACTTTCGTGTTGATTTGAGTGTTTCCTCTTGTGTTTTCCCCGCCTTTCTCCTTGTGTTCTCCGTGCTCATCGTGTGACACCCTCCAAAACGTGAAAGATCCGCTGATTAGGGTTCCACCCTACATCATCCTCCTAGCCAGCCCCGCTTCTCCTCGTCGAGACCTCGCCTCTGGCTCATCGCACCGCCTCGTCAGCGCCACCGGCCACCTCCCCGCAGCCGCCGCTGAATCCTCCTCCTCAGGCACCGGCCCTGCTAACCCTTGCCGCCATCGCGCCAAGTCCGTCGGTCCGGCCGCTCCTCTCCTTCGCGCATTCCTCTGCTCCGTTGCCCCACCGCGTCGTCGTGCGCCGCCCGCCGAGGCCTCCTGAAGCCTCTGCCCCACCGCCGGCCGATCTCGCCCCGAGCACCGCCTCCTCCGCGCCTGCTTCTCCAACGACGCCGTCCATCCCCATCGCCCCGCTGCACCACCCCTGCTGCCAGCGACCCAGACCTCCTCTGCTCCGCCTTCATCGCAGCGAGGCCACGCCTCTGTCTCCAGCGGCCCCGTGGCCGTCGCGCCCCGCGCTGCCGGCTTCCCTCGCGCGAGCTGCTTCAGCCGCGTCTCCACCATCGCCTCCTTGGTTGCTGCCCCGTGCACGTCCAAATGTCTCGGTGCCTTCTATCACGTGCTACGACGACTCCAGGAACCGCTTCGTCTCGCCAAGTACCATGAGACCAAAGATCTTCGATGTGCCAAGTCCCTCCCAGACAACGCAAACGACTGCCGTCATCGAGACCCCGGGTACCACGACTTCCACCGATCGTCAAGTACCACTACGCCCGATGATGCGACAAGTACCCCTACCGACGACCTGAACATCTACGGAACGTGTACGACTACCGTTGACCCTCGAGGACCCCGTGTACCACTACTTCCACTACCACCGAACTCGAACCGCTCCGAAAATGCACGCTTCAAAGGTATAACCCTGAGACGACCGCCCGTGAACGAGTGTGAGATGTATGAGATGCACCTTATGTTTGCACCATGCCCCAATTGTCGCTTGCGATGCCCCTCGTTTGCCTTGCCACCAGTCCATGGGAACCTGGTTACCGGGATCACCCCACCTATCTCTTGCATGACTCGCACACGCCACCATTTCTTTTGCACCGGCATCTCAACGAGTTACCAAAACTGATTTGTTGATGTGGCACCATTTCGGTTATCGCCGCCGTGGCACCCTTTTTTTCCACCACGGTGACGAAATACTCCATATCTTGATCTTGTCAACTTTTAACAAAAATTGCATAAAACTTGCATATCATGATAATAACATTTAAAATGTTTAAAAGTGTTGTTTGCATTAAAATTGCTAGTTATGCACATGGGGATTTTCCGAAATTGTTGTTGTTATTTCTGGCCTCATTTAGATGCCTGAATAGCTAGTTTACTTATGCTTCACCTCTTGCCATGTTTAAAAAACATTTAAACTTGTTGGGTTCATAACGAGATCAAACTAAATAATCTAACGTGGTGTTTTGTCAATATGCAACTCGTTGCATATTGAGCTCCACTTAACTTGTAGTTTTGTCTGTGCACTTTGCCTTGCATCTTTAAACCAGACATGCATCATACTTGGTTGCTCATCATATGCCATTTTTATGCTTGCGTGTTTACCATGTTGTTTGCTTCTTTCCGGTTTGCATTTCTTGTTAGCTTCGGTTTTGTTCCGGAGTTGTGAGGATTCGTGCGACTGCGTCCATTTATATTCTTCATGGACTCGTTCTTCTTCCTAGCAGGATCCCAGGCAAGATGATCGTTCCACGATATCACCTCTACCTTTGCTTTGCTAGTTGTCTTGCTCTATAGTTATGCCTCGATGCCTATTCTTGTCTTGTCAGCCTCCTATGTTGCTATGAAACACTCTAACCGCCTTCCTAGCAAACTGTTGATTGGCTAAGTACGCTTTTGCTCAGCCCCTCTTATAGTGTTGGTAGTTGCAGGTGAAGTTTGAAGATTGCCCCATGTTTGGACTTGTTTTATTGGGATAACACAAGTATATCTTAATTAAATCAATGCACATATATATTGGTAATGGGTGGAAGGCTTAGCCTTCTGCTTGGTGTTTAGTTCCACACAAGCCACCTTAGGACCCGATAAACCGGTGTTATGTTCCTTGATTTTGCATTCCTAACACGGTTGGGGTTTATGAGCCGCCCTTGATAATTCGCATTGCTTAAAGCTTTTCCAGCAAGGCCCAACCTTGGTACTACATTTGCCTAATAACTAAAAACGTGCATAGGGAGTTATAAACCTGAGTTCTTCATCAACCCCCAGGCCAGTGCTCCTCATGAGTGTTGGTCCAACCTAGAGCACTTTGCGTCGCCCCCTTGGCAACTTGGACTTCAGCGATCTGTAAGCTTAGCTCATCCGATCGTGGCGTGAGACGAGATACGCGTGGCTCTTATCAGGGTGTCGGCACGTCGGGAGGTCTTGCTGGATTAGTTTTACCTTTGTCGAAATATCTTGAGCACGGGATTCTGAGGATACTCGGGTCTTCCCAACATGGAGTTGCGACTTCGCGGATCGTGAGCTTGTGATGGGCTAAGTTGGGACACCCCTACAGAGTTATGAACTTTCGAAGCCATGCCCATGGCTATGTGGCAGATGGGAATTTGTTAATATCCGGTTGTAGATAACTTGACACCATACCCTTAAGAATACACTACCTGTGTGAGTAACCATGGCGGTCTCTTTTCTAAGGGGTTTCGGAAAGTGAACACAGTGGGGTTATGCTTGAACGTGAGTTGCTAGGATCACTTATTGATCATCCTTGGCGATCGTTGGCACATATCCTCATCTCGCTCTGACTTCGTAAGCTAGTTGCTTAGTACTTGTTGCAGCCACTTTATTACCTCTCCACACCTAAAGACTTTGTTAGTTTTGATACCCTGGAATGGGATTGATGAGTCCTTGTGACTCACAAATTACAACACACACCAGATGCAGGTACAACTGAGTACGACGCAGGAGATGGACAAGAACTTCACTGGGAGTTCGATGAAGAGCATGGTCGTATGTATGTGACGTATCCCGATGATCAGTAGTGGTTCCTACTAGGAGCGATCAGGACTTGTGGTTGTGGTCTTGTGTTATTTGGATGAATGTATGAATGTTGAATTATTTGTGAGACGTGGCGAGTGTAAGCCAACTATTTTACTCTTTCATCCCTATTCATTACATGAGTTGTGCAAAGATACCATGCTTGCGATCATTCCAGAATGCGATTATGTCTCTAACTCGTGCCTCGGCACGTAGGAGATATAGTCGCATCCTGGGCATTACATTCGTCTTACAAGAAGAGTTCATCTGGCAAGGCTCGAGCGTTCATTGGCAAGGAAATGGATTCAGAGGAGGAGTCTGCTTCTGAGGAGGCAGAGGTGGAGTCTGAAGAGGAGTATGACTCAGGCGTGGCTAGCCTGGCTCTAGCTCCAGCATTCGTCGCCAAGTCCATCTTCAACACTGAAGACAATGGTCACACCGCCGACGCTGAAGCCGATGATGAGGACGACTCTGCTCCAACCTACTGCTTCATGGCACGTGGTGCAAGTAAACTCACGCGATGCCTACTTTCAAACCTCCAGTGAAGATGACTCTGAATGTGAATCCAAACCCACCTATAAAACCCATGCTAAAATTGCAACTGAACAACAAAATGCTATGGAACATCTTCAAAAGTTGCTAGACAAAAGCGATGATCTGTTGGACGCGGAAATGAATCAAACTCGGTCCTTAATTGAAGACATAAAAAATCTTCACGTTAAGTACACTAAGCTTGAAAGTCATCATGAAACCCTCTTAGCAACTCATGAGAAGCTTTCCTATGATTATCTTCAAAGGAAGCAAGATCTAGAGAAACTGGGAGCATCTCATGAAGATCTTCAAAAGGAGAACGATTCACTACTCGCTCAACAGATCAGTTCCGCTCAGGAAGACTTTGTGCCACCTTGTCTAAAATGTCTTGAGCATGACAATGTTGTCTCTATTGCTGAACGCTCTAATGCTTCTGAAGTTGCAATATCTTCAACTATTGATGTGGTAAGTAACCCCTCTGCTGAGGAAACCACTACTATTGTTGAAGAGAATGCTAGGTTGAAGGCATTGCTTGAAACAGGCATGTACAAAAGCCTAAAGAGGCATCAAACACTATGCGATGTTCTGAAACAGATTCTGAACCGAAACCCTAGGAAAGAGGGTGTTGGTTTCGAGAGGAAAATGGATGTTGATGGTTCGTACTCAAAACCTGAGCAGTACCCTGAAACCGCATGGGTTGCTGCAAAGGGCCCACCTGTAGATCCATCTACCTTATCTGGCTTCACTTGTGCTAACCCTATTGTCATTGACGAGTCATTTGACTTAAACTATAAACTGTTCAAGGATCAGAACGGTAAAGTGTTTGCCAGGTTCATTGGAACTAACTGCGGGAATGGGTCACCAATGAAGAAGATCTGGGTTCCGAAATATCTTCTCGAAAAGCTTCCAGTGAATGTCATCATGACACCACGTGGGAAGAAGACAAACCCCAAACCAAAGGCTTCATATGGCCCAAAGGCTTCATATAGACAGAGGACCTCACAAGGTCACCCTAACGCAAATGTTTTTTAGGGAGATTATCATCAGACTCATGAATATGAGCATGTCTCATCTAACCGCTATGTTCATAAAACAAAGAATTTCTCTGTATATTCATATGAGTATTATTCACCTCCTGCAAAGCTATTAGCTCGGGCTCCCAAGCCAACATTCTCAGATGCTGCACTTAGACTTATTGATTCTAAGCCACGCCTAAAGATGTGTGTGTTTAAGAAGAATTAACTTCTCTTGCAGGGAAAGGTCTCCAGCAGGAAATCAAAGACTTCATACGCCAATGCTAGGGACCTAAAACATCTTGTGGGACGCAAGATAAAATGCCAAAATGGTCTTACCATGTATTTCGTCCCATGGTTTCTTGACAAGCTTCCTATCATGCCAAACAAGGACCTTAACTTTGATAGCATGCTTGTTCGACAAACGTTTATGCTTCACACTTCCCTTTGTGAATCCTATCCCGCTAACTGCACTGTAGGGTACAACACCGGAAGCTACTGAGTGGATAACTGACAGTGGATGCACCAACCACATGACTGGTGATCGACGTCTTCTCATAGATTCAACCCTATATCCTTCTACTAAGAGCCACATCACATTCGCTGACACTGGTAAAAGCAAGGTATTGAGTCTAGGTAGAGTTGCTATCTCAAAGTATCAACACATGGATAAAGTGATGCTTGTTGAATTCCTTGGATACAACTTAATGTCAGTCTCAATTCTATGTGATCCAAACATGATTGTGATATTTGGAAAATATCGTTGCCTTGTACTTATGGAATCTGACAAGTCTCTAGTCTTCGAAAGATATCAAAGAGGTGATCTGTATATGGTAAATTTCTCCGCGGGACCACAGCTTTCCGTATGTCTTCTTGCAAAATCTTGAGAGTTCCGTATTTGGCATCGAAGGATGGGACATGGGGGCATGAGGAACTTGCACACTCTTGTGAATAAGAAGCATGTCATAGGCATCGAGGGCGTCAAGTTCAAGAAGGATCATCTATGTGGTGCTTGTGAAGCTGGGAAGATGACAAGGGCCAAGCATCCCTCGAAGACAATCATGACTACATCACGTCCCTTTTTGAGCTACTTCACATGGACTTATTTGGCCCTACTCACTACTCTACTCTTTCCACTACTGCTTGTTAATATGGCTTCGTGATCATTGATGATTATTCGAGATATACCAGGGTGCACATAATTCTCTATAAGACTGAAGTGTAGGATGTCTTCAGACGATTTTCCAATCGAGCCATGAACAACTATAGCATCAAGATCGAGCACATCATAAGTGACAATGGAATTGAGTTCAAGAACACAGGGCTCGATACTTATCTTGACACATTGGGCATCACGCATGAGTTCTCTGCTCCATACACACCTCGGCAGAATGGCGTCATGGAGCGCAAGAACATGACCCTCATTGAGATGGCACGTACTATGCTCGATGAGGACAAGACTCCAAGAAAGTTATGGACCGAAGCCACTGATACTGCATGTCATATCATCAACATATTTTATCTTCACAAGTTCTCCTAGAAAACGTCCTATGAACTTATGACCGGTAAGAAGCCAAACGAGCTATTTCAAGGTCTTTGGTGCTAGGTGTTGTATCAAAGATCCACATCACACTTCCAAATTTGCAATGAAAGCACATGAAGGTTTTATGCTTGGTTACGGAAAGGACTCGCACACCTACCGGGTCTTCGACCTCTTTCACTACAAAGTGGTTCAAATCGTAGATGTGCAGTTCGATGAAACTAATGGCTTGCAAAGAGTGCCCCTGCCAAATGTTCTAGAGGAAGCTTTACCTAGTGAATCTATCTAGCAAATGGGTACTGGAGAAATCATACCCACTGAGGAACAGACTGAAGAAGAAATCATCATTTCAAGATCTAATCAACGTGAAGACAATGCTCAGTCTGAAGCCAATTCTGAACATGAAGATAACCAACAATAAGAGCAAAGTCTTCGCCCTGTTCATCCTCTGGTGGCAAATGAAGTACAAGTGGAGAAGACTATTGAGAGCATCAATGCGACTAGTCCACTCACTCGTTCAAGAGCAACTCAGCTAGCAAACTTCTGTGGACATTCTGCATTCGTTTCAATATCTGAACCCAAGAAAGTTGATGAAGCCTTTATGGAACCTGAATGGATTCAAGCTATGCAAGAAGAGCTTCAATAGTTTGAGTTGAATAATGTCTAGGAGCTAGTCAAACCTCCTGATCCCCGCAAGCACAATATCATTGGCACCAAATGGATCTATCGCAACAAGCAAGATGAGCATGGTCAAGTTGTTAGAAACAAGGCTTGTCTCGTTGCTCATGGTTACACACAAGTGGAAGGAATTGACTTTGATGAAACCTTTGCTCATGTGGCTAGGCTTGAAGCCATTCGCATACTACTAGCCTATGCTAATCACAACAACATACTTCTATATCAAATGGATGTCAAAAGTGCCTTCCTCAACGGCAAAATTGAAGAAGAAGTGTATGTTGCTCAACCTCCTGGTTTTGAAGATCCAAAGCATCCTGATATGGTGTACAAGCTTAATAAGGCACTGTATGGCCTCAAACAAGCACCTCGCGCTTGGTATGAGACACTCAAGGACTTCCTGAAAAGCAAAGGCTTCAAACCTGGTTCACTAGATCCCACTCTCTTCACGAAGACATATGATGGTGAACTGATTGTATTCCAAATCTATGTGGATGACATTATCTTCGGATGCACTGACAATAGATACAGTGATGAGTTTGGATACATGATGCAAGCAATATCAGATGTCCATGATGGGTGAGCTGAAGTTCTTCCTTGGTCCTCAAATTCGTTAGCAGAAAAATGGCATCTTCATATCTCAAGAGAAATACCTCAAAGATTGCCTAAAGAAGTTTGGAATGCAAGATTGCAAAGGGTACACGACGCCAATGCCAACCAAAGGTCAATTGGGCTCTGACGGCAATTGTAAAGAGTTCTATCAAAAGGTATACCGCTCCATGATTGGTTCTTTACTCTACTTATGTGCATCTAGGCCTGATATAATGCTTAGCATTTGCATGTGTGCCCGATTCCAAGCGGCACCAAAGGAATCACATCACCTCGCAGTGAAGCGAATTCTTCGATATTTGGCTCACACCCCAACACTAGGATTATGGTATCCCAAGGGCTCTATATTTGATCTAGTTGGATTCTCAGATGCAGATTATGCTGGTGACAAGGTTGATCGCAAGTCCACATCAGGCACATGTCACTTTCTTGGACGATCTCTTGTCTGTTGGTCTTTAAAGAAGCAGAACTATGTGTCTTTCTCCACTACTGAAGCTAAATACATTGCTATTGGATCTTGTTGCGCTCAGCTCCTCTGGATGAAACAAACTCTCAAGGACTATGGCATCAACATGATAAAGGTGCCTCTCTACTGTGACAATGAAAGCGACATCAAGATTGCTCACAATCCAGTTCAGCACTCGAAGACAAATCACATTCAGATTCGTTAGCACTTTCTTAGGGATCATGTGATCAAGAAAGAAATTGAGATCATTCACGTCAACACTGAAGAGAAATTGGCAGATATCTTCACTAATCCCTTGGATGAGAAAAGGTTTTGCAAGCTGGGGTGTGAGCTAAATATCCTAGAATCCTCATATGTCCATTGAATGGACACACATCCTAACGCTTATGCATTTTGATGACATAAATGTGCAACACACGAAGTAACGTTTGTCTTCAACTCATGAAGACATACACTCTAAGTGTGAATAAGTTAATGTGGAATTCGACTCTGGAGCGCCACAATAATTGTGCGTCGTGTCCTGGTCTAATACTTCCTATACAGTGGGTAACGCCACCACCAAACTTTCTTGAAGATATTCATTTGGTGTCATGACTACATTATCTTCACATTTGGTTTGTCTTCAACATTGATTTGACTTTAGAGTTTATCTTCACAATGTTGAGTTTGTCCTTTCTGATATATATATA
>LR738709.1:265025943-265103055 GCA_902687465.1 Secale cereale | reverse complement strand
GTGTGTGCGCGCGCGCGCGCGTGCACGTGTGTTTGTGTGTGTGTGTGTGTTATGTCCTCTACATCATTCACTTATAGCTATGTCTTCAAACTTGTCTTTTCTGAACTAAGTGAATGTGATCGGACCCTAACCCCTTCTGTGCTCCCCTCTCAAATTCCTTCTGTATCTTCATATGCATTCTGTTGACACGTGTCGATGTCTTCACTGTGTCCTTGTCAGCTGAAGATATAGAGGCACCCATTTAAAACTATTTTAAATGCCTTATCTCTTTTGCCTGAAAATCGAAGAAGACGGAATGACCATCCGAACAAACCAGGCGCGCGTGGGATCGTGGCTCAACTCTCCATAAGTTGCATGCATGCCACGTGTCCTTCAAATGTGAACCGCCAGGGGCACCTGTGTAATTGTGTTGTGCTGCCCCTTCTCCTTATAAATATTCCACCCGCGCGGTCATTATTTCCTCTCCTTCCTTGCCATCTTGCTCAAACCCTAGTGCCACCGCTAGCTCCAGTTGACGTCGGAGACGAAGCACTTAGCTGCCGCGACTTCTTCGATGTCGTCTTCTCGCCGGCCGCGGACCTCGTCTTCTCCGCTGCCGCAATAGGTGTCTTCCGCCGTCAACTTAGGGCACGGAAGATCGAACTGCTCGACATCCCCCTCGTCTCGTCTAGCAGTCCCTCGAGCGGTAAATAAATCTCGCTTTTTACCGTCGTTTTGATCCATTGAAACCATGTATCTCTACCAAAAGTGGTTTCTGATCTCCTAAAAGTTGATTCTTTCTGATTCTTCATCTTAGATCATGCAAGTATGTTCATTTATGCCTCATAACTAGTTAGATTCCTCACTTGTACCTATTCTTGGATTCGTACAGATTTGGAAACAACTCACTTCAAATAAGTAAATGTCTTCGCACTATGAGGTCAATGTCTTCAAACTGTTTTATCTTCAAAATCTTCTGAGAATGCATATCACCTCTTCCCCTTCCCTCGCATCTCTAATGCTGTCACATGTACATGTCCGTGGGAGAATCCCTTGTTTCTCATAGTCTGAATTCATTTGCAGAATTCTTATAGCATCATATTGAATCTCCTGAAGCTAGTTCTTGTCTGACCAGTCGTCGGAAGACAAACACCTTTGTGAAGCCTTTCTGCCTGAACCTAATGGCCTTTGAAAAACCTTCAAAGAAGGGTGGCAGACAGAGACGCACTGATACTGCCAAGGATCTTCCTCTTGATATGTTCATGTTGTACAAGTCTGACCCTGAAGAAACATATGGTGAACGCAAGTCCCAAATCCAATAGATTCGAAGATATTGGGCGGAGTAATGGTTCTTATATTGCTTCGTGACTGCAGAGTATGCAACCAAGAATGCTATACGCCCTCCATGGGGCGATGATGTCTACAAGAAGCTTCAGCCCACGAACAAGGTTGAAGCTATTACCAAAGACTTCTACCCTTGCATGGTCAGAGGACCTATCCCAGAGAATGCCGACCCACCTAGTCTTCGATGGTGTCGTGATGATGATCTTTTTGAAGAGAACTATAAGCTTGCCAAGAACTATACGACGCAGAACAAGAAGGAGTTCGGTCTTAACTTCAATCCTAGCCCAGCTCGGCATCATTCTGATGACACTCGTGAAGCCAATCAGAATCGAATTGGCCCCTTCAATGGCCTTGATGGGCTACTCTCCCACATAGCTGCTCAACGGGCTACTGTGGAACATGTTGCTGCTGATGAGGAACCGGAAGATGTTCCTGAGCCTGTGAAGTCAAAGAAGAAGTCAAAGGCTTCAAAACCTTCAGCTGGCCCAAAAGCTTCAAGTGTGAAGCCATTGAAAACTATACCTCCTGAATCAAGTGTGCAGTATGTGGACCGCTCTCGCATCTCTAAGAAGTCCAAACAACTCGTGAAGCCATCAGGTCAAGGGCTCACTCCTGGCATCATTCTATGCAATGATGAAGAAATTATTGATCCGTCCAGTGATGAAGACCATGCTGATGTCGCCCTTGAGATGCTGATCAAGAACAAGCAGCAGGCCGAAATCTTCAATGATCTACCTTTGTTTGATGTTGATATCATCAATAACTTCATCGATGAGTGGTTTGAGGATACCTCTCTCTCCCTCGACGATCTCCAGCTCCCTATTGATATCAGTGTGATCTTTCAGGGTATATTGCCGAAGAACTGACGATTGCATAAAAGGTCATTGAGCAAAAGAACAAGATTGACCATGAAAAGGCTCTCTTCAAGAAGCATATGGCCAATCTTAGTGCTCAAGAGGTTCAAAACTTCAAAACCATGATGGCAGATCTCAAAGCTAAAATTTTCAAGTGTCATGATGTTGCAAAGGGTTCAAGAGAGCATCTCAAGCACTATGCTGAGAAATGTGTTCAGGCTCATAATGAAGCCGTGAAGCGTAAAGCACTTGGCCGTCCAAGCATTGACCCCAAGATGGCTGCCAAGAAGCCTAAGAAAAAGAAGCCTGCTGCTATTGACACTGAAGCTCCACGGTAGGAAAGACCAACCATTGTGTTCCCTGCCAGTATGACTGGCTCGAAGCCAAAGGTCCCTTCAGCGGCTTCTGATCAAAAGAAAACTCGGCAGGCTGAAGCTGAAGCCAAGAAGAGAAAGCATCTTGATGCTGCTGATGCTGCTCCCTCCAAGAAGAAGCTAAAGACAAAGGCTTCAAATTCTTCTCATAAGAATAGCGATACCTCCCAAGAACCTCTGGTCGTCGAACCAATTTATGTTGCTTTGCCTGCCTGCTCCAACTGCGAGCATCGTCTCATTGTGCATGAGCCTTCTCCCACAGAGGCTCATGAGTCTGAAGAAATTCCAGCTGCTGACTCTCCCGTAGCTGAAGAGATTGGTCGTGATGACAATGTTGTCGATGACGAAGTCCTTCCTCAGCTCGAGACCCAACAGGTGTCATCGCCTGCTCACACGAGCAGCAAACTCATAAGCATTGGTGGTCCCACGACGCTAATTGCTCAAGATGAATTTTGGGAAGAGCAACACCCAAACACCCCCTTGCATGAAGTGATTCCCCGCACACCTCCATCTCATGTCACCACTCTGGTACTTGAGACCCCCCAAGCTACACCTGAAGATGACATGGAGCAGACCACTACTTCACCAATGGCGTCGCCCAAGTTTAGAAGGCGTCGCAAAGGCCCCAGGCCCTAGGTCTCCATGTCAAGCATTCCTGAAGAAGATGTGCAACACACAAGCTCGGTAGCACGTCAAGTGTTCCCTGAAGCCATCCCTTCAGCATCTGCTCCAGAATCTGAAGCCAAACTGGCTGAAGACATTCCGGCTGCATAAGCCGATGAAGAAAAAGGGGAAGAACGTGAAGCTACTCCCCTGCTATTGAAACTGTTGTGCAAGAAGAAGAGCCAGTTGTGCCAAAGCCCCTTGTTCAAGAAGCCACTGATGGTGAAGCAAATGTGGCTGCCACTCACACTACCAATGAAGCCAATGACGTCGTCATGGCTGAAGACACTGTGGATCCCGAAGTCAATGCTGCCACGGCTACAATTCTTCCTCCCCCTGTGCCTCACACCATGTCCCAAGCCTTCAATTGCGACGGAGAGCTCATCACTGTTAGGTGGCCAACATTGACACCTCCCACTGCTCTTGGTCTTCAATATGAATATCATGTGGAGCAAAGGGCTCAGACGCAGAAGCCAAAGCCCAAGCTGACAAGGCTTCCAAGTGTTGTAACAACACAAGGTTCTTTTAGTGTGTGAAGCTTCAGAGAGCACAACACATTCTTTGACTCTGACAAGAACCCACACAATAAGACAAATATCACCTCTAATAGGTTCTGGAGCTTCCATTAACGCAACTACTATTCCTACATTATGTACAACCAAGACATGATTTTTTCCACACCAACATCTTGATTGGGATGCCATTCCTGGGCTGCCATGCCTTGAAGAGGCCCTTGACTGCTTTAGAGATGTTGGGCTGCTTTCATTTGTCACAACCAAAGAGCATTGGAATGAAGAGCTTCTTCTGCAATTCTATGCTACTCTTCACATCAGAGGCTGCAACAGGGATCCGAAGACATGGGTCCTTGAGTGGATGACAGGTGACGTTCATCATGAAGCCAAAGCTCAGACTCCTCTCGAGGTCACTTCTCTTCCCACTTCTCATGCATTATTTGAACTAGGTTGTTAGCTTCATCAGAATGAAATGCAGAGTATCTTCAAGAAGCCTGAGCCAAACATGAGTCAAATGCTCAGTATGATGAAGCCATTGCCCTTGGATGTTGAATATCCTAAGGAATTTCTTGTCAAAGACCTCGAGTATCTGCCTCGCACTATCTATCACATTCTGAGGCGTACTCTGTGGCCTATCAAGGGCAACTCTTCTGAAGCCAAACTCGAAGGCACCATGAAGACATTGGTCTTTTACGTACTCAATGGCATCATATTCAACTCTCATGACTTCTTCATTCGTCAGCTGGCTGCGTGAAGCATTGATTTGCTTGGCCTCAAATTTTACGCTCCATGGGTTATGCGGCTCATTAAGCTTCACTCCACAATCAACTATCAAGCTTCAGCGTGCAATCATGTTGTATTCTTGCCTGAGGTTGATATGTCCTATGAAGCCATCTACCCTGAGCCTGCTAAGAAGCCACTTCAACTGCTCAATGTTGATCATCAAAGCTTCACTCATCAAGTTGAAGGTATTCATGTGCCCAATTCTGCTGCTCCTGCTTATCCTCTGGCTAGCAATTTGCGTCTACCGCATCATGCCAACACCGATGCCACAGCTAGCACAATTGCTCAAAGGCCTTAGAAGCGTCCCCGTGTCCTCAATGACCAAGAGCTTCTTGTATCACTACACTAGAAGCAGGATAGGCATCATGATTTTTTGAAGCGCCAGATGCAGAGTCTTCTATCAACGTAAATCGCATTCGCAACTTGACAACCAAGAACTCTTTTGTTGCCCATGAAGCCCGGCAGCGGTCCTGGAAGAGCCTCACACTGCTTTGCTCCGAAGCTGATCTTCAAGCAGATGGCTTCACCGAGCACTTCAAGTTTGACTCCAGGCCTCCATAATCTGAGAAAATTGTCGTCCCACTCCCTCCATTGAAGATTCTGGGTATTCATCTTCGGCTGCAACTGTTGTTGCGCGAGTCATAGATGAAGAAGACGACACCACTTCTCCAGCAATGGCTTCACTGCATCACAATTCCGCGTCAGGCCTGTCTGCACTGCCCAACTCCAACGTCGACCTGGCTGCCCCAACATCTTCACCACCTGGGTGAAGGAAATATGCCCTAGAGGCAATAATAAAGTTGTTATTTATATTTCCTTATATCATGATAAATGTTTATTATTCATGCTAGAATTATATTAACTGGAAACTTAGTACATGCGCGAATACATAGACAAAACAGAGTGTCCCTAGTATGCCTCTACTAGACTAGCTCATTGATCAAAGATGGTTATGTTTCCTAGCCATAGACATGAGTTGTCATTTGATCAATGGGATCACATCATTAGGAAAATGAGGTGATGGACAAGACCCATCCGTTAGCCTAGCAACTTGATCGTTTAGTTTTACTGCTATTGCTTTCTTCATGACTTATACATGTTCCTATGACTATGAGATTATGCAACTCCCGAACACCGGAGGAACACCTTGTGTGCTATCAAACATCACAACATAACTGGGTGATTATAAAGATGCTCTACAGGTGTCTCCTAAGGTGTTTGTGGTGTTGGCATAGATCGAGAATAGGTTTTGTCACTCCGAGTGTCGGAGAGGTATCTCTAGGCCCTCTCAATAATACACATCATAATAAACCTTGCAAGCAAACGACTAATGAGTTAGTCACGAGATGACGTATTACGAAACAAGTAAAGAGACTTGCCGATAACGAGGTTGAACCAGGTATGATGATACCGACGATCGAATCTCGGGCAAGTAACATACCGATGATGGAGGGAACAACATATGTTGTTATGCGGTTTGATCGATAAAGATCTTCATAGAATATGTAGGAACCAATATGAGCATCCAGGTTCCACTATTGGTTATTGACCGGAGATGAGTCTTGGTCATGCGTAGGGTCCGCACGCTTAACGTTCAATGACGATCGGTATTATGAGTTTATGAGTTTTTATGTATCGAAGGTAGTTCGGAGTCCCGGATGAGATCACGGACATGACGAGGACTCTCGGAATGTCTGAGACATAAAGATTGATATATTGGACGGCTATATTCGGACACCGGAAGTGTTCCGGGTGATTTGGAGAAAACCGGAGTGCCGAAGGGGTTACCGGAACCCCGCGGGGAAGTATTGGGCCATAGTGGGCTTTGAGGGAAAGTCAGAGGCAGCCCTTAGGGGCTGGCCGTGCCCCCTCCAAAGGAATCCTAGTTGGACTAGGAGTGGGGGGAGGCGCCCCTCTCCTTCCTTCTTCTCTTCTTCCTTCCTTTCCCACTCCTAGTAGGAGTAGGAAAGGGGAGTCCTACTCCTACCAGGAGTAGGATTGCTCCCTCTATGGCGCGCCCCTAGGGCCGGCCGGCCCTCCCCCTTGATCCTTTATATACAGGGGCAGGGGCACCCTAGAACACACAAGCAACATTGTTTTAGCCGTGTGTGGTGCCCCCTCCACAGAAACACACCTCAGTCCTATCATTGAAGTGCTTAGGCGAAGCCCCGCGCCGGTAACTTCATCATCTCCGTCACCACGCCGTCGTGCTGACGAAACTCTCCCGTGAAGCTCAACTGGATCAATAACTTGTGGGACGTCATTGAGTTGAACGTGTGCTGAACGCGGAGGTGTCGTACGTTCGGTGCTTGGATCGGTTGGATCGTTGTGGGGACCCCGACTTATGAGTCGAGATCGCCGAATGTACGTGTACAGTGATCCCTGAGATCAATGCTCACTGAACACACAGAAGCTGAATAACAAGAGTCTTACATCCATGCATACCGTCTTACACAAATTATGACCATTATGGCCAAGTCTTACATAGATAATGCCTCATGGGCTGAATAGCAAATAAACTCGAATAGCGGAAGTCTTCGTAGATAAGTAGAACCCATGCCATCTGCCTTAACCCTACAGGCATTCTGACTGGGAAAGCATCCTAGTTCGCATGTTTGACTCCATAGAATTCTTCTTCAAATTCCTGCTCCTCCATGCCTGGCCAATTAAATAACCAGTGGCAAGCCAATGAGTACTTTCAATGTACTTGCAAGCAACCCATGATTTGGTTCAAGGTAACAATGCAAGTTGTACAACAAATAAGCAACCTAGCTACAAGCCAGATATTCTACCATTTGTGAGACATGCATCAATGTACTTGGGTAACCTCGAGGACAGGTTACAAATATCAACATAAATAGAGTTCGAATCAATACTGGCTCTTCCAACGCGTCAAGTCACCACCTTGACTCAATACACACACATATATTCACCAAGATTATAAAATTCTGGACATAGTTTAACTAGCACCTCCCAACTGTCCATGACCGTGGACACGGCTATTCGAATAGTTTTACACTCTGCAGAGGTTGCGCACTTTACCCACAAGATCCGGGAAGCTTTTGTGTTATCCACGATCCCGCAGTACCTCAAGTACTCGAGGGAAGCACCCGATCATTACCTTTCCTTAGACGACACTAACATAGGGTCCACTCGTTGGTGCACAACCCTCGTGTACCAATAAAAGATCGTGGGACTTGCCCTTTTTACATTGTCACGCATACACGAAGGGACCAACGGTGTGTCCGGTGCCTTGTAAAAACAGTCATGGCCGCCTATCCAAGCACGACCCCGTCCCGGGAGTAACCTCAAGTCTCCCCCATCACTAGTAATGTGGGCACCATGCCAGTATCAGCCTAAGTAGTCAATAATGCCCCGTCCCATAAAGGGGTAGAGTGGTTGCACATGTTTGGTTGGGACGATAATCACACATAAATCTAATCCATCATTTTACACACACACGAAGAGCTCTCTTTGGTACACCACTTCTTCCTCAAGTGGTGGCCTTAATTCAACATCACCCTCGGGCATTAGGGGCACCCGATGGGGTTTTCGAAAGAATGCAACCACGAAGGGTTCATGGTACATATGCAACATCATGCATCAACAACTAATCTTTTGACATTTGCATCTATGCACGAGGTAGAGTTATGAGTAGGGGTATGCACCACGTAGTGGTTCCCAACTAGTTTACCACCATCATATTTCAACATCATGCAATCGGAAAAGAGTACCAATGAACAAGAGGGGTGTCATGGTCAAAGGGCTGCTTGCCTGGATTGGCTTGGTCTTCAAAGTCTTCAAATCCTTCTCCTTCTCCTTCTTTAGCAACTTCGTCATATATGGTATCTAATGGTCGCAAGATAATACGGAGAAATAAGACAATAATAAAAACAGAAAAATCAAAGTGCTCAGAAAAATGTCAACTTATTTTTATAAAATACTAGAAAGAAAACTAAGAGGGCAAAAATTCTTAGTTTTGGATTTGGAGTGACAGAATGGGGTGAATGGATTTTTTAACAGAGGTTTTATTGTTCAAATTTTAATTTTAATTTGAATAGTACAGAAAAGGTTCATGAATATGTGTGAAAGTTATATCATTAAATAGGTTGGAATATTACAAGATTTTAGGAGTTGGAATAAATTAATTTGGATAATTATTTTATCCTGCAGATTTATTTCAAAAATCTACAGAAAAGAAAAGGAAAAATGCTACTATGCAACTGGGCCAGAACAGCCTCGGCGCACAGGCCCCAAGGGTTTCGGCCCGGGCGAGCCGAGCGGCATGCGCGCGTCAGGTTTAAACCTGACGGGCGGGGCCCAGCTGCCAGTGGGAGAGAGGGGACGCGAGAGGGACGGGAGGCTGACAGGCGGGGCCCGCCTGTTATCCCTAACCCCCGTCCAGATGGCCTGCGAGCTCACTGATGGTGATGCAGGGCACGGCAGGGCGAGCTGAGGGCAGGGATGGAGTCAACGTGAAGTCTCCGTTCGGGTGGTGGTGGAGGCAGTCACCGAAGCGGTCGGGTTCGCCGGCGACGAGGTTGCACGGCGGAGAGGCGTCGGGTGGTGGTTGCTTCGGCCATTTCCGACTGCAATAGAGAGGGGAAAGAGTCAGTGAGGCTTGGCGGTTCTAGATTGAAGCTCAGGAACGGCGGGGACGGCTCATACCGAGCGGACGACGGCGAGCCGCCGCGGCGGAGCTCGAGCTTGATCTCGAGCTCGAGAGCTTCTGGGAGGGAGCTGGGAGTGTAGGGGGGTGTTTGAGCTTGTCCAGAGGCAAGTGATGGAGGGGAGAGGGCTCGGGGATGCCTTTATATAGGCGGGCGGCGGTCCACCAAGGAGGTGTGCGTCAGCGAGCTCGTTGTGATTGCTACGGGCCACGGGGGCTCGTCGGGGCGTGTCTGGGGTGCTCGTGGGCGTGGTTCACGTCCAGATAAGGGAAGGGAAGGTGCGGGGGAAGGCTCCAGAGGCTCGCGCGTGTGAGGCCGAAGATTGGAGCTTGCGGGCGGCCGGCGCGCGTGCGAGGGAGGCCATAGGAGGGAGAAGGAGGAGGGGGACAGGGCCGTGGCGTGTCGCGGACGTCGAGGCGCCTCGGCTGGCGCGAGGGGGGGGCTTGAGGTGGTCGGAGGCACCCAGTCAGGAGCGGCTACAGTGCGAGAGCGCACTGCAGCGTGCTCCTGAGCATGCAAATGGCCGGCATGGCATTCTCTATGCCCTGTGGCTGTGGCCACCAGTGTCTAGAGGATAAGGGAGACAATAAACAACATGGTATTGGCCTTGGATGCTTTGGAGGGCTTCTAGAAGGAGAGGGGGTTGAGAGAGAAGGGTGAATGTGGCTGTCCAGAGATGTAAAATGGGGTTTTACCCCCCTCAATCATTGAGCTGCGGTGCAGCCATTGCTGCTGGAGGTAGAAGGGGTCTTGGGGGTGCTGTGGTAAGAACATGAGGTAAGGGAGAATAGCGGAAGAGGTCAAAACAAAGGTTTTTGTAAAATAGCAGAAGGTGTTTGATGGTGTTTTGGGCAAGCAAATGTGTTTCATTTGGCATGAGACTCCACAGGATGAAATGGCACATATAATTAGGCCCTTTCACCAAATTACAGCTCATTTGGGCAAACTTGCCAATGCAACTTTTGTAAACCCTAGAAATCAACAGAAATGGATTTTCCAAGATTTAGTTAAGAAAAACATCCCTTCTTGATGCACCACTTGGTGTAGTGTCATCATTTGGGGTTGTGGGCTTGCCCACCAAATTTGGGGTCACAAGTAAAAAGTTGGTAATGTAAAGTTGTTCAAATTTGAATCTGAACAGAAATGATTTTGGGGCACTCTGATCAAGTTTCCCTTCTCCAAAACTTGTGCCATTTGTTCTAGATGCATAATTAGTCCTTTTTAGCATGTGTACCAAGTTTGAGAGCATTTGGACAAGTTTGGCAACGTAAAGTTGCTCAAAGTTCAAAATGGACAAAAATGGTTTTGAGGGGATTTGATGATGTTTTCTTGCTCCCCAAAGCATGAGGCTTGGCAAGATCATCAAATATGTCATATTTGACATGATAGAATTTCCCTGGAAATTTTAGAGAATATTTCCTTTGTAAATATTTCAAAAGCTTGAAATATCCAAAAAAGGGTTCTGAGGGATTTGCCCAATATTTTGAACATGACCATGTGTTGAAACTCTTATATATGGACAATATATGTCCTAAGAGTCTCTTTTAATTTTGGCAAATATTTTTGAAATAGTTAAATAATTTTTACCTATTAAAGACCATTTCTGGCCTAAAGAAAAAGCCTTTAAATAAAATAGGAAAATAACCTTTAAAATTATACTTTTGTGGTTTTTGGGAGTCCTATACCTAATAGGATTCAAACATACCTTTCCAAAGATTTTTATCACCCTAAATCAAGTACTTGCAGTGCAAATCTCAATTCAGGGGTTTTTGGAAAACTAATTTTTGATAATATTATTTGGCCAAAATATTTTTATAAGAATATACTATACTGTCCTATACACATGGTATGATCATTGGGCAGAAGTTTGGGGTAAGGAGATGAAGTATAGAAGGTGAGGCTATGTTGACTTTTAAAGAGCACTTGAAATCAGAGAGAGAAAACTCAATTTCCAAATAAAAGCCAAATGATGCAAAAGAGTTTTTGTTGGTCCAAATTTTCATGCTTTATTAATGCAATAACCATGTTACAAAATGCAGGGTGTGACAATCGTGAAGACGTTCGACTACATCAACCGCGTCACTAGACGCTTCCGCTTTCGGTCTATGAGGGTACGTAGACACACTCTCCCCTCTCGTTGCTATGCTTCTAGTAGATAGATCATGCATGATCGTAGGAAATTTTTGAAATACTACGTTCCCCAACAGTGGCATCATGAGCCAGGTCTATGCGTAGATGATATGCACGAGTAGAACACAATGAGTTGTGGGCGATAATAGTCATACTGCTTACCAGCATGTCATACTTTGATTCGGTGGTATTGTGAGATTAAGCGGCCCGGACCGACATTACGCGTACGCTTAAGTGTGGAGAATCACCTCAGTCCATCAAGATAAGTCACACATTCAAATTGGCACAACACCACAACTCAACAAGTTTGATTTCCGCAATCTTGCTCCAGCAATGCTGCCTCCCTTTTTAGCCTCCGGGAAGTTGCTTGCACACCATGGGGGACCTCTTGAGCATTGCGCCTTAGGAACTCTTACCGGACCCCGGGCCACTCATCTCCTGGCCTTGACCACGGCATCACGACCTAGCATACCAGCGACGACTGAAGCTTGCCTTGGGACTGGGACCCGCCGGCGTAGACTGCAAGGCTACTGTAAGAACAAAAAGGGGGGACAGTGCCGAAGCAAGACTTGCAACCATGGTTTCGTAGCAAGGATAATAAACATCGGAGCAAAATCATTATAGGTTCTTTACACACCCCCACTGTCGGCGTTCTTGGAACGGGGGTACCCAGACTTGCCTGCCTGCGGCCCAGGGCGTGGCTCATCAGGCGGCCTGGTACAACCCAACTTCGTAAGCAACCACTCAAGACCCTCGCGAGGGGCCAAGCCTTGCGAGGTGGACGACGCAAGGCATCCCCTGGGACGGCCTCACTAGGCTGGCTCCTGAGGATCGCAGATATCGAGGCCAGGGGCGCCTCGCGAGGTCCTCGTGACATGAGCAGTGACGACCAAGGCCAGGCGGGCGCCAGCAGGCGTAGAGTGCCAGTTTCCTCTTTGGTGCTAAAGGAGCAGGAGCACGCGAGGAGTCCCGAGGCGTCAGGCAAAGGTTTCCATATCAGTGCAACGGGACCAAGACCAGCAGGACAACATAGTAGAGGTCATCATGGAGCCCACGGCGGCGTCACCTCCAGAGCCTTTGGCAGGCGAAGACCACCTTTTGTCAGGATAGCTTGTACTAGTTGTCCCCTTCAAATTTGGCCGTTGTGGGATCCCTTCCCGCTCAATATTTGGGAAGAGGACCCGGGCCACTATAAATAGGACTAGCCACCACCATTGATCTCATCTGATCTGGAGTTGATGAGATAGAAGGCCACACTCCCACAAGCTCACTCGAGCACAAGAACACCTCTCCTCAGGAGGTAGTTCTCCGCATGTACTAGTTCTTCCATAGCCTACAAGGCAATCCACCACACCACACTGGATTAGGGTATTACACCACAACGGTGGCCCGATCCAGTATAAACCTTGTGTCCCTTGTTCTTCGGATCTGACGAGCTAGGCCTAGGGATCAGCGAGTAGATGAGCTAAGGCGGAAGGAGAGATCTTCATGCGCACCTCAGAGTTCGAACCACAAGGGTTTTGCCGGCACCCAAGATCCGACACCCACGGGGTTCGCTTCGATTCCTCGTAGGGAACAAAAGAAGGATATTCCAGGAGGCCCTAACTGCAGCTGATGGCGCCGACGCCATCATCAACAGTGGGCCACGAGAGGCCGGCTCCAACACGCTCAGGTTACCAGTGACGACGTGAAAGACTCGTCAGGCTCGGGAAAGCTTCCGTGCTCCGGGCGCGGCGTGAGCTTGGAGGCGCATAGCTGTCATCGCTCGTCTCCAACGACTCGTCAGGCTCGGGAAAGCTTCTCGATTCCCAGGGGCCATCGCTGCTGCTAGGAGAGCTCTCGACAGGGCCGAGAGCAGGCACGGCGTCCACCACTGTGCCACCCTGGCGGCTCCCTCCGGTGCAGCACTCCTGGCGACGTCCTTCCCCGTCGAAGACCTTGAAGAACAACATGGAGGCACCGTCAAACTTGAAGTGGATGACGGAGGCTCCATCAGGGCGACACACGCGGGTGATTTCGCCCCATCCTCGAGTCATGTTGACACCGGCTGGGGGAACAACCTCGACCTCCGCCTCCGAAGCCTGGCTACAGCACCCAGTGTGCTGCAACCACAACTCAGCAGGTCCCCTCGCCGGCATCAGTTCCGCGAAGAACCTCAGGAGCCGGATCCAAGAAGGCGGCAGCATTGCTGTCCACACCACGAACTTGTGCGAGGAGCCCTCGGCATGGGTTCGGGGGCCGGCAGCCCGAGCAGCCCCATCTGGACGACCTCGACCACGACGCGAGCAGCGCGGGGCGCAACCCCCTTGCTCTTGGGTGTACAAGGGCAATGGGTAGCCGGGAGGAGGCCGCTTGCACCAAGGCCTTGTCACCTCTTGCCTCTCGTCGACGCCACGGGGGCGGTTGAACCTCTTCTTCGGCGGAAGTGGTTCCCGCCCCTCGTAGTGAGTTTTTCCTTTCTCAGCAGCAGAGAATCTCCTTATCGGCGCCATGGGCGTCACGGTAAGCCGGCGTGGCAAGGAGGAAGAAGAAGAGGAGGGCGACAAGAAGAAGGAGATAAGCAACGGAGGCCTCACCCTCTCCCCATTTATAGCCTGGAGGAGTCCAACCGCCGGCCTCCATGATCTCACGTAATGATGGTTTTTATGTGCATGCAGCAGGGTCTCGTCAAGTCAGGCAGTTACCGAGGCAGCATGGTGAAGCGGAGACGCCCACGTCCAATCAAGTCGCCACGCGTCAACCAAGGCCGCAGGCGATTGGGGCATGCGGTGCTTCGCCCTTGCCCCTTTGGCTTCGCCTCGAAGCCAAGTTCGAGCGCACCTTGGGCCCGGGGGCTACTGTCCGTGTTCTGGGAACGGGGATACCCAGACTCGCCTGCCTGCAGCCCGTGACGTGGCTCCATTGGCGGCCTGGTACGGCCCAGCTTCAGCAACCACAACTCAATACCCTCGCGAGGGGCCAAGCCTCGCGAGGTGGATGACGGCAAGACCTCCCTGGGGGAAGCCTCTCTAGGCTGGCTCCCGAGGAGCGGAGATATCTATGCAAGATGCACCTCGTGAGGTGCACATGACATGAGCCATGACGTCCAATGTCGGGCGGGTGCCAGCGGGCGTAGTGTACTAGTTTCCCCTTTGGTGCTAAGGGGGCAAGCGCAGGCGCGGAGTCTCGGGGAATCAAGCAAAGGTTTCCATATCGGTGCAACAAAACCAAGGACCGTCAGGGCGGCAGAATGGAGGTCATCGTGGAGCCCGGCGCGGTGTCACAACCAGAGCCTTTGGCAGGCGAAGACCAATTTTGTCAGGATAACTTGTACTAGTTGTTCCCCTTTGAAAGTGCAACTATCCCTAGGTGGTTTTGGTAATCACTAAAAACATATAGCTCATTGAACTAATGCTATCTCAAGATAAATATTTCAGAAAAGTTCAATGATTGGCATGGCATGGATTAGAAATGTGGACCCCTCCAAATGCTAAGGACACATATTGGCTCAAGCTCAAGACTCTACATTTTCTATTTTAGTGATCCAAGATCGCATAGAGTCCATAGGAAAGCCAATACTATTAAAAGGGGATGAGGTGTTGCTTAATGGGTTTCTTCCTCAAAATGCTTAGTGATATGATCCAAAACCCTCAACCACTCTCTCACATCCACATATGTCCCAGACCAAAAGTCAAACTCGGCCCCACCGAAATCTTCCATCTGGCGCCACCTAGTTCAGTTGACATAGCCACTGCCACAAACCTAGTCACTTCGGTCTCACCGATAGGGATCTCGGTCTCACCGACATGGGATTGCAAACTCTCTGTTTCCCTTCGTAACATTTCAGTCTAACCGAGATGAGCGATCGGTCCCACCGAGTTCGCAATGCAAACTCTCTGTTTCCCCTCCATAACGTTTCGGTGTAAACGAGATGAGCGATCGGTCCCACCGAGTTCGCAATGCAAACTCTCTGTTTCCCCTTCGTAACGTTACGGTCCAACCGGAACGAGTGAATCGGTCCCACCGAGTTTGCCTGACCAACTCTCTGGTAAGCTTATTACCAAAATCAGTCCTACCGAGTTTGTGTAATCGGTCTCACCAAGATTACGTTATGCCCTAACCCTAATGAAATTGGTCCTACCAAGTTGACCATATCGGTCCCACCGAAATGCCTAACGGTCACATTATGAACTAAATCGGTTTGACTGAGTTCTCTGATTCGGTCCCACCGAGTTCGGTAAATCATTGTAACGGTTAGATTTTGTGTGGAGGCTATATATACCCCTCCACCCACTCTTCATTCGTGGAGAGAGCCATCAGAACATGCCTACACTTCCAACATACATTTTCTGAGAAAGAACCACCTACACTCGTGTTGAGGTCAAGATATTCCGTTCCAACCACATAAATCTTGATCTCTAGCCTTCTCTAAGTTGCTTTCCACTCAGATCATCTTTCCACCAAATCCAATCCTATGAAAGAGAGTTGAGTGTTGGGGAGACTATCATTTGAAGCACAAGAGCAAGGAGTTCATCATCAACACACCGTCTATTACCTTTTGGAGAGTGGTGTCTCCTAGATTGGTTAGGTGTCACTTGGGAGCCTCCGTCAAGATTGTGGAGTTGAACCAAGGAGTTTGTACGGGCAAGGAGATCGCCTACTTCGTGAAGATCTACCCTAGTGAGGCAAATCCTTCGTGGGCGATGGCCATGGTGGGATAGCCAAGGTTGCTTCTTCGTGGACCCTTCGTGGGTGGAGCCCTCCGTGGACTCGTGTGACCGTTACCCTTCTTGGGTTGAAGTCTCCATCAACATGGATGTACGATAGCACCACCTATCAGAACCATGGATAAAAAATCTCCGTCTCTACATTGCGTTTGCTCCCTCAAAGTCCTCCATTTACCTTCATATGCAATTGCTTTACATTCCGCTGCTATACTCTTAGAATTGCATGTGTAGGTTGATTGCTTGACTTGTGTATAATTGCTAAAATCTGCTAAGACTTAAAATTGGGAAAAGGCTAGGTTTGTATTTGGTCAAGTAGTCTAATCACTCCCCTCTAGACATACTTTCGATCCTACACCCTTCAAATTTGGCCGTTGTGGGATCCCTTCCCGCCGATATTTGGGAACATGACCCAGGCCACTATAAATAGGACCTAGCCACCACCATGGAGGGGGTCGAAGGGTAGAAGCTGGTCTAGTAGAGAGAGAGAGAGAGAGAGAGAGAGAGAGAGAGAGAGAGAGAGAGAGAGATCTATTCCACCCTACACACGCCACAAGCTCATTCGAGCCCAAGAACACCTCTCCTTCGGAGGCTGTTCATCCATTGTACTAGTTCATCCTCAGCCTCACGAGGCAATCCAGCACACACATTGTCGATGTTCTGGGAATGGGGGTACCCAGACTTGCATGCCTGTGGCCCAGGGCGTGGCTCACCAGGCGGCATGTTACGGCCCAGCATCTTCGGCAAAACAATCAAGAGCCTCGCGAGGGGTCAAGCCCCGCGAGGCGGATGACACAAGGCATCCCCTGGGGCGGCCTCACTAGGCCGGCTCGTGAGATCGGAGATATCAAGGCGAGGGACACCTCGCGGGGTCCTCGTGATGTGAGCAGTGGCGACCAAGGCCAGGTGGGCGCCAGCGGGCGCAGAGTGCCAGTTTCCTCTTTGGTGCTAAAGGAGTAGGTGCAGGCGAAGAGTCCCGAGGTGTCGGGGTTTCCATATCGGTGCAACAAGACCAAGACAAGCAAGACAGCAGAACGGAGGTCATCGCGGAGCCCACGGCGGCGTCAGCGCGAGAACCTTTGGCAGGCGAAGACCACCTTTTGTCAGGATAGCTTGTACTAGTTGTCCCCCTTAAAATTTGGCCATTGTGGGATCCCTTCCCGCACAATATTTGGGAAGAGGACCCGGGCCACTATAAATAGGACTAGCCATCACCATTGGGATCATCTCATCTTGAGCTGATCAGTCAGTAGGCTACACTCCACAGGCTCACCCCAGCACAAGAACCCCCCCTCTTCAGGAGGCAGTTCATCCATGTAGTAGTTCTTCATCAGCCTACAAGGCAATCCACCACACCACACTGGATTAGGGTATTACACCACACCGGTGGCTCGAACCAGTATAAACCTTGTGTCCCTTGTTCTTCGGATCTGACGAGCTAGGCCTATGGATTGGTGAGTAGACGAGTTAGGGCGGAAGGAGAGATCTTCGTGCGCACCCCGGAGTTTGAACCTTAAGGGTTTTGCCGGAACCCGAGATCTGACATTTGGCGTGCCAGGTAGGGGTGTGCCGAAATTTCTCCCCCGTTCGTCCCGCTCTCCATCCGCCAAGCTCCCATGGCATGTGTCCCTCCTCTGGTCGGCTTGGCGGCCGCGCACGACGGCGCTCCGGGCCATCGGGCCTTCACCCCCGCTTTCTGACGGGTGCAGTGGCCACCCAGGTTTAGGCCAGATCTTCCGCCCCGTTACAATGGGGCAGAGGACCCGACCATCTTCCACCAGGCTTACGAAGAGGCCATCTCGCTGGCCGACGGCGATAGCAAGGTCATGGCCAGCTGGCTCCCCATGGTGCTCACCGGCGTGCCGCGTGCCTGGTTCTTCAGCTTGCTAGAATCGTCTGTGGCGTCCTGGGAGGAGCTGCGCGACCTCTTCGTCGCACGCTTCGGGGCGCCGGCGCCCCACGTCGTCGCGGCCCTCCTCGGCGGCTCCCAAGCGCCACCCTTCGACCGCCACATCAGGCAGATCTTTCACCAGGCGGGAGTCGCCTCCATACGACAAGGGGCTCCTCGTGGATGCATGGAGCCCAAGACCGACCTCACCTTCGACTCGGGGGACCACCCTGCCTCCACCGCGGGCTCAGGCGCTCTCCCGATGCTCTGCACCCCCACCATCTACAACGTGGCAGTCGCCAAGACCGTCATCAACGGTGGGGATGGCCTCAACATGCTCTCACTGGACGCTTTCAGCTTGCTTCAAGTGCCACTCGAGCGGCTGCGCCCCACCAAACCCTTCTCGGGAGTCAGTAGTGGTTCCACCAGCTCTCTCGGGCAGATCCGCATCTCGGTCACCTTCGGCACCCGAAACAACTACCACACCGAGCTGATCGACTTTGACATCGCCGGAATCGGCCTTCCGTACAACGCCATCCTTGGGTACCCCGTGCTGGCTTAGTTCATGGCCGCGACCCATCCGGCCTATAACCTCATGATGATGCCAGGGAGCAGCGGTGTCCTTACCGTGGCTGGGGGCACCAAGGAAGCTCTGGCGGCCCTCAAGCGCGTCTTCCGGACCGCTGCGGCACCACATCCATCCAGAGAAGCCGCCCTAGAACCGAGGGGACTGCGCCGGCCAAGAAGAAGCAACTTTTCTCTCAAGACCGAGCCGAGACGAAGCAGGTGCCCGTGGATGAAGACGAGCCGCCGGGTGTCGCCTTCACCATAGGTGCTGGTCTCCCCCAGCTCAAGAAGAGGCACTGGTTGGGTTCCTATTCGCGAACAGGGATGTGTTTGTGTGGGAACCCAAGGACCTGGCGGGAGTCCAGAGGGAGGTGATCGAGCATCACCTGAACGTATGCCCCAATATGCGCTCCGTGAAGCAGAAGGTCATGCGCCAATCTACAAAGAAGCAGTCCTTCATCGTGCAGGAGACACACAAGTTGGAGGCGGCGGGTGTCATCCGCGAGGTCCGGTACCCAGAGTGGCTGGCGAACCCCGTCGTCGTGCCCAATAAAGGAGAAAAAGAGTGCATGTGTGTCGACTTCACCAACCTCAACAAAGCTTGTCTGCAAGACCCGTTTTCTCTGCCCCGCATCGATCAGATCGTCGACTCCACCGCCGTGTGCGACTTGTTGTGCTTCTTGGATGCCTTCTTGGGTTACCACCAGATCAAGATGGTGCTGCAAGACGTCGAGAAGACTGCCTTCCTCACCCCGTGTGGAGTATACTGCTACAGCTGCATGCCGTTTGGGTTAAGGAATGCAGGAGCAAGATTTCAGCAGCTAATGCACATCGCATTGGGAAAATAGCTCGGGAGGAACGCTGATGCGTACGTAGATGACATTGTGGTAAAATCTTAGGAGGTCGCAACCTTTATCACGGATCTGAAGAAACCTTCGCCAACCTGCGCAAGGTAGACCTGCGGCTCGACCCGGAAAAGTGCGTGTTCGGCGTCCCGTTAGGCAAGCTTTTGGGCTTCCTGGTGTCGCATCGAGGGATCGAGGCCAAACCTGAGAAGGTCAAGGCCACAGAAAAGATGAGCCCGCACAAGAACCTCAAGGAGATGCAGAAACTGGCCGGCTGTGTAACGTCGCTCGGGCATTTCATCTCCAAGCTGGGGGAGAGAGCCCTCCCTTTCTTCAAGCTGGTGAAAAGGAAGGGCCCGTTTGAGTCGACCCCTGAGGCTAATGCGGTGTTCGAAGACCTCAAGAGATACCTCACCAGTCCACCGGTAATGGTGGCACCCAAGCCTCAAGAACCATTGGTGCTTTGCCTGGCCGCAACACCGCATTCAGCTGGTGCAGCGCTGGTGGTTGTTCGACAGGAGAGTCAAGACAAGACCTTGCAACCAAAGGGCGGCACTCCCGAGGCTCATCAGGTCCGGAGGACGACCGCGTCCTGCTAGACGACTCCCACCGAAATCTTCTATCCGGCGCCACCGAGTTCAGTTGACATAGCCACTTCCACAAACTATAGTCACTTCGGTCTCACCGATAGGGATCTCGGTCTCACCGAGATGGGATTGCAAACTCTCTGTTTCCCTTCATAATGTTTCGGTCTAAACGAGATGAGCGTTCGGTCCCACCGAGTTCGCAATGCAAACTCTCTGTTTCCCCTTCGTAACGTTTCGGTCCAACCGAAACGAGCAAATCGGTCCCATCTAGTTTTCCTGGCCAACTCTCTGGTTAGCTTATTACCAAAATTGGTCCTACCGAGTTTGTGTAATGGGTCTCACAAAGATTGCGTTATGCCCTAACCCTAATGAAATCGGTCCTACTGAGTTGACCATATCGGTCCCACCGAAATGCCTAACGGTCACATTATGAACTAAATCGGTCTGACCGAGCTCTCTGATTCGGTCCCATCGAGTTTGGTAAATCATGTGTAACGGTTAGATTTTGTGTGGAGGCTATATATACCCCTCCACCTACTCTTCATTCATGGAGAGAGCCATCAGAACATGCCTACACTTCCAACATACATTTTCGGAGAAAGAACCACCTACACTTGTGTTGAGGTCAAGATATTCCATTCCAACCACATAAATCTTGATCTCTAGCCTTCTCCAAGTTGCTTTCCACCAAATCATCTTTCCACCAAATCCAATCCTATGAAAGAGAGTTGAGTGTTGGGGAGACTATCATTTGAAGCACAAGAGCAAGGAGTTCATCATCAACACACCGTCTATTACCTTTTGGAGAGTGGTGTCTCCTAGATTGGTTAGGTGTCACTTGGGAGCCTCCGTCAAGATTGTGGAGTTGAACCAAGGAGTTTGTACGGGCAAGGAGAATGCCTACTGCGTGAAGATCTATCCTAGTGAGGCAAGTCCTTCGTGGGCGATGGCCATGGTGGCATAGACAAGGTTGATTCTTCGTGGAACCTTCGTGGGTGGAGCCCTCCGTGGACTCGCGCAATCTTTACCCTTCGTGGGTTGAAGTCTCCATCAAGGTGGATGTACGATATCACCACCTATCGAAACCACGGATAGAAAATCTCCTTGTCTACATTGCGTTTCCTCCCTCAAACTCCTCCCTTTACCTTCATATGCAATTGCTTTACATTCCACTGCTATACTCTTAGAATTACATGTGTAGGTTGATTGCTTGACTTGTGCATAATTGCTAAAATCCGCCAAGACTTAAAATTGGGAAAAGGCTAGGTTTTTATTTGGTCAAGTAGTCTAATCACCCCCTCTAGACATACTTTCGATCCTACAAGTGGTATCAGAGCTAAGGTCTCCATCTGCATTGATTTCCATAGCTTTCGGTGATCATAGCCTTGGTTTCACAACCTAGGAGAGTATGGCGTCTAGCGAGGGAAGTTACCACCATAGAGGTCCTTACTTTGATGGTACAAATTTTGCTAGTTGGAAGCATAAGATGAAAATGCATATTCTTGGACGTAACCCCGCCGTTTGGTCTATTGTGTGTATTGGTTTGCAAGGTGAATTCTTTGACGGGAAGGAACCAAATCGTGAAGCATCCGCGGAAGAATTGAAGATGTTGCAATACAATGCTCAAGCTTGTGATATCCTCTTCAATGGATTGTGCCCCGAAGAATTCAACAAAATCATCCGTCTTGAGAATGCAAAGGAAATTTGGGATAATTTCATTGATATGCACGAAGGTACTGACTCCGTCAAGGAATCCAAGTTGGATGTGCTTCAAAGTCAACTTGACAAGTTCAAGATGAAGGATGGTGAAGGTGTCGCTGAAATGTACTCTAGGCTTGCTCTCATCACAAATGAGATTGCCGGCTTAGGAAGCGAATAGATGACCGACAGATTCATCATCAAGAAAATCCTAAGAGCCTTGGATGGAAAATATAACACCGTGTGCACATTGATCCAAATGATTCCCAATTACAAAGATCTCAAGCCAACGGAAGTCATTGGAAGAATTTTTGCTCATGAGATGTCACTCAAAGATAAAGAAGACCTTCACAACAAGTCTAGTGGTTCTTACAAAGCCTCATGTGACGCTCCTACACCATCAAGTGAGAAACAAGTCTTCAATGACGAATTGAGCTTAATGGTGAAGAACTTTAACAAGTTCTACAAGAATAGAAGCAAAGAGAGAAACTCCAAATCAAGGTCCTACAATGACAAAAGATCTTCAAGTCATGATCGGAATTGCTACAATTGTGGAAGACCCGGACACTACTCCAATGAGTGTACGGCTCCATACAAGAGAAAAGAAGACTCACCTAAAAGGAGGAGTAGAAGAGAAGATTCACCACCAAGAGAGAGAAGGAGTAGAGATGATCGTTATGAACAAAGACCTTCTCGGAGAAGCAAAGATTTGGAAAGGAAGGACAAATCATCAAGGAGCTATGCAAGACGAAGACATCAATCTCATGTTGGTGAATGGGTATCCGGTTTCGACTCTCATGACCACTCCGAAAGAAGCTACTACTCCGACTCCGAAGATACTCAAGATGAAGGTGTTGCCAGAATTGCTCTTGTGTCATCCAACTCCTATGACATATTTGACTCACCAAATGAAGGAATTGGAAGATGCTTCGTGGCTAAAGGCCCTAAGGTATCACACCCCGAGTATCTTGATTTTAATAGTGATGAAGATGGCTAGCTAGGAGATGACGATATACTTGTTGGTAGCAATAGTGGTGAAACCTCTGATGAAAACTATGATGAAATTGCTATGGATCATGCTAATCAAGATAAAACGAATGACAATGATAAGGAGAGGATTGAGCGTCAAACTGAAGAATTAAACACTCTCAAGTTAGCTCATGAAACTACCTTAGAGGATCATCGAGAACTGCTGAGGACTCATGAGAAGCTACGCTTTGAAAAGCTCAATCTAGAGCAAGAGCATGAGTTCTTAAAAGCAATCAATGATGATCTTCGTAAGAAAAGTTCTTCTTACATTGCCAAATGTTTACTCTTGTCTACTTACATGCCACAAGTTAAATCTAGCAAAAAAAACAAGAAAGATTCTTCATCTAGTAGTAACAATAATCATGCTAAATCGAATATTGTTGCTTCTAGTAGTACTCTTGATTCCACTAATGATTCTCTTAGCCAAGTTACACCTGAGCAAGAAAATAACCTATTGAAGGGAATTATAGAGAAAGGTGTTTACAAGAGCCTTATCGGAAGTAAGAAATTTGAGGAGATTATACGCAAGCAAGGAAGACACCGGAAGAATCAAGGTGTTGGTTTTGAACGAAAGTTCAATGCCAATGGAGTTGAGTGGGAAGAAGATCAATACCCCAAGATGAAGTTTGTTCCTCAACAATAGAAGTATGATCCTACTTCTTTCCAAGGAACACAAGCTCAAGATGATCTTCCACCACTAGACCACAAGCAAAAGGGCAAGGACAAGCTTCAAGAGGAGATTGATGCATTTGAAGAAGCTCCCAAGGCCTTGGTCAAGTGGGTTCCCAAAACTACATCGAGTTCTACTTCATCAAGTACAACTGCAACTCCAAGGATTCCCATCAAGATGGTGTGGATCCCGAAGAAGAAGAACTAGAGAGTTCTTCAGGGTGGCTCCGCCAACATACTTCACTCATATCATCTTGGCAAGGACAAGTGCAAACAACTTCCACATCTTGCACTAGTTCAAGGAGTCACAAACCCTCTTGTTGGTAAGACAAGGGACAAGGTAACCAAATGCTTTCAGGGACATCATCGTATGTGAACATCACTCTATGTTTAGGGATATCTTTGTTTGTTCCTTGTGGGACTAACCCGTGTAGGTATTAAAAGTGCAAACTCTATGTTTCCCTTCGTAACGTTTCGGTCTAACCGAGATGAGCGATCAGTCCCATCGAGTTCGCAATGCAAACTGTTTGTTTCCCCTTCGTAACGTTTTGGTCGAACCGAAACGAGCGAATCGGTCCCTCCGAGTTTGCCTGACCAACTCTCTGGTTAGCTTATTACCAAAATTGGTCCTACCGAGTTTGTGTAATCGATCTCACCAAGATTACGTTATGCCCTAACCCTAGTGAAATCGGTCCTACCAAGTTGACCATATCGGTCCCAACCAAATGCCTAACAGTCACATTATGAACTAAATCGGTCTGACCGAGTTCTCTGATTCGGTCCCACCGAGTTTGGTAAATCATGTGTAACGGTTAGATTTTCTGTGGAGGCTATATATACCCCTCCACCCACTCTTCATTCGTGGAAAGAGCCATCAGAACATGCCTACACTTCCAACATACATTTTCTGAGAAAGAACCACCTACACTTGTGTTGAGGTAAAGATATTCCATTCCAACCACATAAATCTTGATCTCTAACCTTCTCCAACTTGCTTTCCACTCAAATCATCATTCCACCAAATCCAATCCTATGAAAGAGAGTTGAGTGTTGGGAGACTATCATTTGAAGCACAAGAGCAAGGAGTTCATCATCAACACACTGTCTATTACCTTTTGGAGAGTGGTGTCTCCTTTGGTTAGGTGTCACTTGGGAGCCTCCGTCAAGATTGTGGAGTTGAACCAAGGAGTATGTACGGGCAAGGAGATCGCCTACTTCGTGAAGATCTACCCAAGTGAGGTAAGTCCTTCGTGGGCGATGGCCATGGTGGGATAGACAAGGTTGCTTCTTCATGGAACCTTCGTGGGTGGAGCCCTCCGTGGACTCGTGCAACCGTTACCCTTCATGGGTTGAAGTCTCCATCAACGTGGATGTACGATAGCACCACCTATCGGAACCACGGATAAAAAATCTCCGTATCTACATTGCGGTTGCTCCCTCAAACTCCTCCCTTTACCTTTATATGCAATTGCTTTATATTCTGCTGCTATACTCTTAGAATTGCATGTGTAGGTTGATTGCTTGACTTGTGCATAGTTGCTAAAATCTGCGAAGGCTTAAAATTGGGAAAAGGCTAGGTTTTTATTTGGTCAAGTAGACTAATCACCCTCCCCCCTCTAGACATACTTTCGATCCTACACACTTCAAATTTGGCCATTGTGGGATCCCTTCCCGCCGATATTTGGGAACAGGAACAAGGCCACTATAAATAGGACCTAGCCACCACCATGGAGGGGGTCGAAGGGTAGAAGATGGTCTAGTAGAGAGAGAGAGAGATCTATTCCACCCTACTCACACCACAAGCTCATTCGAGCCCAAGAACACCTCTCCTCCGGAGGCTGTTCATCCATTGTATTAGTTCATCCTCAGCCTCACGAGGCAATCCACCACACACACTGTCGATGTTCTGGGAATGGGGGTACCCAGACTTGCCTACCTGCGGCCTAGGGCGTGGCTCACCAGGCGGCCTGTTACGGCCTAGCATCTTCGAAAAAACATTCAAGACCCTCGCGAGGGGCCAAGCCTCGCGAGGCGGACGACACAAGGCATCCCCTAAGGCGGACTCACTAGGTCGGCTCATGAGGATCGGAGATATCGAGGGAAGGGACACCTCGCGGGGTCCTTGTGACATGAGCAGTGACGACCAAGGCCAAGCGGGCGCCAGCAGGCGCAGAGTGCTAGTTTCCTCTTTGGTGCTAAAGGAATAGGTGCAGGCAAAGAGTCTCGAGGCGTCGGGCGAAGGTTTCCATATCGGTGCAACAAGACCAAGACAAGCAGGACAGCAGAACGGAGGTCATCGCGGAGCCCACGGCAGCGTCGCGCCAGAACCTTTGGCAGGCGAAGACCACCTTTTGTCAGGATAGCTTGTACTAGCTGTCCCCCTTCAAATTTGGTCGTTGTGGGATCCCTTCCCGCTCAATATTTGGGAAGAGGACCCGGGCCACTATAAATAGGACTAGCCACCACCATTGGGATCATCTCATCTTGAGCTGATCAGTCAGTAGGCTACACTCCGCAGGCTCACCCTAGCACAAGAACCCCCCTCCTCAGGAGGCAGTTCATACATGTACTAGTTCTTCATCAGCCTAGAAGGCAATCCACCACACCACACTGGATTAGGGTATTACACCACAACGGTGGCCCGAACCAGTATAAACATTGTGTCCCTTGTTCTTCGGACCTGACGAGCTAGGCCTAGGGATCAGTGAGTAGACGAGTTAGGGCGGAAGGAGAGATCTTCATGCGCACCTCGGAGTTTGAACCTTAAGGGTTTTGTCAGAACCCGAGATCCGACATTTGGCGCGCCAGGTAGGGGTGTGCCAAAATTTCTCCCCCGTTTGTCCCGCTCTCTATCCGCCAAGCTCCCATGGTAGGTGTCCCTCCTCCGGCTGGCTTGGCGGTCACGCGCGGCGGCGCCCCCGCCTTCTGATGGATGCAGTGGCCACCCAGGTTTAGGCCAGATCTGCCGCCCCGTTACAACGGGGTAGAGGACTCGGCCGTCTTTCTCCAGGCTTACGAAGAGGCCATCTCGCCGACCGACGGTGACAGCAAGGTCATTGCCAGCTGGCTCCCCATGGCGCTCACCGGCGTGTCGCGTGCCTGGTTCTTCAGCTTGCCAGAATCATCTGTGGTATCCTGGGAGGAGGTGCGTGACCTCTTCGTCGCACGCTTCGGGGCGCCGGCGACCCACGTCGTCGCGGCCCTCCTCGGCGACTCCCAAGCGCCACCCTTCAACCGCCACATCAAGCAGATCTTTCGCCTGGCGGGCGTCGCTTCCATACGCCAGGGGGCTCCTCGTGGATGGGTGGCGCCCAAGTCCGACCTCACCTTCGACTCGGGGGACCACCCTACCTCCACCGCGGGCTCAGGCGCTCTCCCAATGCTCTGCACCCCCACCATCTGCAACGTGGCAGTCGCTAATACCCTCATCGACGGTGGGGCTGGCCTCAACGTGCTCTCAGTGGAGGCTTTCGTCTTGTTTCAAGTGCCACTCGAGCGGCTGCGCTCACCAAACCCTTATCGGGAGTCAGCAGCGCTTCCACCAGCCCTCTGGGGCAGATCCGCCTCTCGGTCACCTTCGGCACCCGAAACAACTACCGCACCAAACTGATCAACTTCGACATCGCCCGAATCGGCCTTTCGTACAACGCCATCCTCGGGTACCCCGTGCTGGCTCAGTTCATGGCCACGACCCATCCGGCCTATAACCTCGTGAAGATGCCAGGGAGCAGCGGTGTCCTTACCGTGGCGGGGGGCACCAAGGAAGCTCTGGCGGCCCTCAAGCGCGTCCTCCGGACCGCTGCGGTGCTGCATCCGTCTGGTGAAGCCGCCCCAGGAACCGAGGGGGCTGCACCGGCCAAGAAGAATCAACTTTTCTCTCAAGACCGAGCCGAGACGAAGCAGGTGACCGTGGATGAAGACGAGCCGTCGGGTGTCTCCTTTACCATAGGTGCTCGTCTCCCCCCAGTTCAAGAAGAGGCGCTGGTTGGGTTCCTGTGCGCGAACAGGGATGTGTTCGCGTGGGAACCGAAGGACCTGCCAGGAGTCCCGAGGGAGGTGATAGAGCATCACCTGAACGTATGCCCAATATGCGCCCCATGAAGCAGAAGGCCACACTTCAATCTCCGAAGAATCAGTCCTTCATCGTGCAGGAGACACGCAAGTTGGAGGCGGCGGGTGCCATCGGCGAGGTCCGATACCCAGAGTGGCTGGCGAACCCCGTCGTCGTGCCCAAGAAAAGAGGAAAAGAGCGCATGTGTGTCGACTTCACCAACCTCAACAAAGCTTGTCCGCAAGACCCATTTCCTCTGCCCCGCATCCATCAGATCGTCGACTCCACCGCCGTGTGCGACTTGTTGTGTGATACGTCTCCAACGTATCTATAATTTTTGATTGCTCCATGCTATTATTTATGAAGTCTTGGATGTTTAATGGGATTTATCATACACTTTTATACCATTTTTGGGACTAACCTACTAACCCAAAGGCCCAGTCCAGATTGTTGTTTTTTGCCTGTTTAAGGGTTTTGCAGAAAAAGAATATCAAACGGAGTCCAAACGGAATGAAACATTTGCAAAAGATATTTTTGGAGAAAATCACGCACAGGGAACTTGAGAACCACGTCAGGAGAGCCTCGGGGTGTCCACGAGGGTGGGGATGCGCCCCCTGCCTCGTGGGCCCCTCGAGCACCCTCAAGTGTCCTCCTTCCGCCTATATAAGTCTATGTACCCCGAAACCTTCGACAACAGAGAGAAAACCCTAATTCCACCGCCGTAACCATTGATCTCATCTGATCTGGAGTTGATGAGATAGAAGGCCACACTCCCACAAGCTCACTCGAGCACAAGAACACCTCTCCTCAGGAGGTAGTTCTCCGCATGTACTAGTTCTTCCATAGCCTACAAGGCAATCCACCACACCACACTGGATTAGGGTATTACACCACAACGGTGGCCCGATCCAGTATAAACCTTGTGTCCCTTGTTCTTCGGATCTGACGAGCTAGGCCTAGGGATCAGCGAGTAGATGAGCTAAGGCGGAAGGAGAGATCTTCATGCGCACCCCAGAGTTCGAACCACAAGGGTTTTGCCGGCACCCAAGATCCGACACCCACGGGGTTCGCTTCGATTCCTCGTAGGGAACAAAAGAAGGAGATTCCAGGAGGCCCTAACTGCAGCTGATGGCGCCGACGCCATCATCAACAGTGGACCACGAGAGGCCGGCTCCAACACGCTCAGGTTACCAGTGACGACGAGCTAGTGCAGCTGCCGTGCTCCGGGCGCGGCGTGAGCTTGGAGGCGCATAGCTGTCATCGCTCGTCTCCAGAGACTCGTCAGGCTCGGGAAAGCTTCTCGATTCCCAGGGGCCATCGCTGCTGCTAGGAGAGCTCTCGACAGGGCCGAGAGCAGGCACGGCGTCCGCCACTGTGCCACCCTGGCGGCTCCCTCCGGTGCAGCACTCCTGGCGACGTCCTTCCCCGTCGAAGACCTTGAAGAACAACATGGAGGCACCATCAAACTTGAAGTGGATGATGGAGGCTCCATCAGGGCGACACACGCGGGTGATTTCGCCCCATCCTCGAGTCATGTAGACACCGGCTGGGGGAACAACCTCGACCTCCGCCTCCGAAGCCTGGCTACAGCACCCGGTGTGCTGCAACCACAACTCAGCAGGTCCCCTCGCCGGCATCAGTTCCGCGAAGAACCTCAGGAGCCGGATCCAAGAAGGCGGCGGCATTGCTGTCCACACCACGAACTTGTGCGAGGAGCCCTCGGCGTGGGTTCGAAGGCCGGCAGCCCGAGCAGCCCCAGCTGGACGACCTCGACCACGACGCGAGCAGCGCGGGGTGCAACCCCCTTGCTCTTGGGTGTACAAGGGCAATGGGTAGCCGGGAGGAGGCCGCTTGCACCAAGGCCTTGTCACCTCTTGCCTCTCGTCGACGCCACGGGGGCGGTTGAACCTCTTCTTCGGCGGAAGTGGTTCCCGCCCCTCGTAGGGAGTTTTTCCTTTCTCAGCAGCAGAGAATCTCCTTATCGGCGCCATGGGCGTCACGGTAAGCCGGCGTGGCAAGGAGGAAGAAGAAGAGGAGGGCGACAAGAAGAAGGAGATGAGAAACGGAGGCCTCACCCTCTCCCCATTTATAGCCTGGAGGAGTCCAACCGTCGGCCTCCATGATCTCACGTAATGATGGTTTTTATGTGCATGCAGCAGGGTCTCGTCAAGTCAGGCAGTTACCGAGGCAGCATGGTGAAGCGGAGACGCCCACGTCCAATCAAGTCGCCACGCGTCAACCAAGGCCGCAGGCGATTGGGGCCTGCGGTGCTTCGCCCTTGCCCCTTTGGCTTCGCCTCGAAGCCAAGTTCGAGCGCACCTTGGGCCCGGGGGCTACTGTCCGTGTTCTGGGAACGGGGATACCCAGACTCGCCTGCCTGCAGCCCGTGACGTGGCTCCATTGGCGGCCTGGTACGGCCCAGCTTCAGCAACCACAACTCAATACCCTCGCGAGGGGCCAAGCCTCGCGAGGTGGATGACGGCAAGACCTCCCTGGGGGAAGCCTCTCTAGGCTGGCTCCCGAGGAGCGGAGATATCCATGCAAGATGCACCTCGTGAGGTGCACATGACATGAGCCATGACGTCCAATGTCGGGCGGGTGCCAGCGAGCATAGTGTACCAGTTTCCCCTTTGGTGCTAAGGGGGCAAGCGCAGGCGCGGAATCTCGAGGAATCAACCAAAGGTTTCCATATCGGTGCAACAAAACCAAGGACCGTCAGGGCGGCAGAATGGAGGTCATCGTGGAGCCCGGCGCGGTGTCACAACCAGAGCCTTTGGCAGGCGAAGACCAATTTTGTCAGGATAACTTGTACTAGTTGTTCCCCTTTGAAAGTGCAACTATCCCTGGGTGGTTTTGGTAATCACTAACAACATATAGCTCATTGAACTAATGCTATCTCAAGATAAATATTTCAGAAAAGTTCAATGATTGGCATGGCATGGATTAGAAATGTGGACCCCTCCAAATGCTAAGGACACATATTGGCTCAAGCTCAAGACTCTACATTTTCTATTTTAGTGATCCAAGATCGCACAGAGTCCATAGGAAAGCCAATACTATTAAAAGGGGATGAGGTGTTGCTTAATGGGTTTCTTGCTCAAAATGCTTAGTGATATGATCCAAAACCCTCAACCACTCTCTCACATCCACATATGTCCCAGACCAAAAGTCAAACTCGGCCCCACTGAAATCTTCCATCCGGCGCCACCGAGTTCAGTTGACATAGCCACTGCCACAAACCTAGTCACTTCGGTCTCACCGATAGGGATCTCGGTCTCACCGACATGGGATTGCAAACTCTCTGTTTCCCTTCGTAACATTTCAGTCTAACCGAGATGAGCGATCGGTCCCACCGAGTTCGCAATGCAAACTCTCTGTTTCCCCTCCATAACGTTTCGGTGTAACCGAGATGAGCGATCGGTCCCACCGAGTTCGCAATGCAAACTCTCTGTTTCCCCTTCGTAACGTTACGGTCCAACCGGAACGAGTGAATCGGTCCCACCGAGTTTGCCTGACCAACTCTCTGGTAAGCTTATTACCAAAATCAGTGCTACCGAGTTTGTGTAATCGGTCTCACCAAGATTACGTTATACCCTAACCCTATTGAAATTGGTCCTACCAAGTTAACCATATCGGTCCCACCGAAATGCCTAACGGTCAAATTATGAACTAAATCGGTCTGACCGAGTTCTCTGATTCGGTCCCACCGAGTTCGGTAAATCATTGTAATGGTTAGATTTTTTGTGGAGGCTATATATACCCCTCCACCCACTCTTCATTCGTGGAGAGAGCCATCAGAACATGCCTACACTTCCAACATACATTTTCTGAGAAAGAACCACCTACACTCGTGTTGAGGTCAAGATATTCCGTTCCAACCACATAAATCTTGATCTCTAGCCTTCTCTAAGATGCTTTCCACTCAGATCATCTTTCCACCAAATCCAATCCTATGAAAGAGAGTTGAGTGTTGGGGAGACTATCATTTGAAGCACAAGAGCAAGGAGTTCATCATCAACACACCGTCTATTAACTTCTGGAGAGTGGTGTCTCCTAGATTGGTTAGGTGTCACTTGGGAGCCTCCGTCAAGATTGTGGAGTTGAACCAAGGAGTTTGTACGGGCAAGGAGATCGCCTACTTCGTGAAGATCTACCCTAGTGAGGCAAATCCTTCGTGGGCGATGGCCATGGTGGGATAACCAAGGTTGCTTCTTCGTGGACCCTTCGTGGGTGGAGCCCTCCGTGGACTCGTGTGACCGTTACCCTTCATGGGTTGAAGTCTCCATCAACATGGATGTACGATAGCACCACCTATCAGAACCATGGACAAAAAATCTCCGTGTCTACATTGCGTTTGCTCCCTCAAAGTCCTCCATTTACCTTCATATGCAATTGCTTTACATTCCGCTGCTATACTCTTAGAATTGCATGTGTAGGTTGATTGCTTGACTTGTGTATAATTGCTAAAATCTGCCAAGACTTAAAATTGGGAAAAGGCTAGGTTTGTATTTGGTCAAGTAGTCTAATCACCCCCCTCTAGACATACTTTCGATCCTACACCCTTCAAATTTGGCCGTTGTGGGATCCCTTCCCGCCGATATTTGGGAACATGACCTAGGCCACTATAAATAGGACCTAGCCACCACCATGGAGGGGGTCGAAGGGTAGATGCTGGTCTAGTAGAGAGAGAGAGAGAGAGAGAGAGAGAGAGAGAGAGAGAGAGAGAGAGAGAGAGAGATCTATTCCACCCTACACACGCCACAAGCTCATTCGAGCCCAAGAACACCTCTCCTTCGGAGGCTGTTCATCCATTGTACTAGTTCATCCTCAGCCTCACGAGGCAATCTAGCACACACATTGTCGATGTTCTGGGAATGGGGGTACCCAGACTTGCATGCCTGTGGCCCAGGGCGTGGCTCACCAGGCGGCATGTTACGGCCCAGCATCTTCGGCAAAACAATCAAGAGCCTCGCGAGGGGTCAAGCCTCGCGACGCGGATGACACAAGGCATCCCCTGGGGCGGCATCACTAGGCCGGCTCGTGAGATCGGAGATATCAAGGCGAGGGACACCTCGCGGGGTCCTCGTGACGTGAGCAGTGGCGACCAAGGCCAGGTGGGAGCCAGCGGGCGCAGAGTGCCAGTTTCCTCTTTGGTGCTAAAGGAGTAGGTGCAGGCGAAGAGTCCCGAGGTGTCGGGGTTTCCATATCGGTGCAACAAGACCAAGACAAGCAAGACAGCAGAACGGAGGTCATCGCGGAGCCCACGGCGGCGTCAGCGCGAGAACCTTTGGCAGGCGAAGACCACCTTTTGTCAGGATAGCTTGTACTAGTTGTCCCCCTTAAAAGTTGGCCATTGTGGGATCCCTTCCCGCACAATATTTGGGAAGAGGACCCGGGCCACTATAAATAGGACTAGCCATCACCATTGGGATCATCTCATCTTGAGCTGATCAGTCAGTAGGCTACACTCCACAGGCTCACCCCAGCACAAGAACCCCCCCCCCCTCTTCAGGAGGCAGTTCATCCATGTACTAGTTCTTCATCAGCCTACAAGGCAATCCACCACACCACACTGGATTAGGGTATTACACCACACCGGTGGCTCGAACCAGTATAAACCTTGTGTCCCTTGTTCTTCGGATCTGACGAGCTAGGCCTATGGATTGATGAGTAGACGAGTTAGGGCGGAAGGAGAGATCTTCGTGCGCACCCCGGAGTTTGAACCTTAAGGGTTTTGCCGGAACCCGAGATCCGACATTTGGCGTGCCACGTAGGGGTGTGCCGAAATTTCTCCCCCGTTTGTCCCGCTCTCCATCCGCCAAGCTCCCATGGCACGTGTCCCTCCTCTGGCCGGCTTGGCGGCCACGCACGACGGCGCTCCGGGCCACCGGGCCTTCACCCCCGCCTTCCGACGGGTGCAGTGGCCACCCAGATTTAGGCCAGATCTTCCGCCCCGTTACAATGGGGCAGAGGACCCGACCATCTTCCACCAGGCTTACGAAGAGGCCATCTCGCTGGCCGACGGCGATAGCAAGGTCATGGCCAGTTGGCTTCCCATGGTGCTCACCGGCGTGCCGCGTGCCTGGTTCTTCAGCTTGCCAGAATCGTCTGTGGCGTCCTGGGAGGAGCTGCGCGACCTCTTCGTTGCACGCTTCGGGGCGCCGGCACCCCACGTCGTCGCGGCCCTCCTCGGCAGCTCCCAAGTGCCACCCTTCGACTGCCACATCAAGCAGATCTTTCACCAGGCGGGACTCGCCTCCATACGCCAAGGGGGCTCCTCGTGGATGCATGGCGCCCAAGACCGACCTCACCTTCGACTCGGGGGACCACCCTGCCTCCACCGCGGGCTCAGGCGCTCTCCCGATGCTCTGCACCCCCACCATCTACAACGTGGCAGTCGCCAAGACCCTCATCAACGGTGGGGATGGCCTCAACATGCTCTCACTGGACGCTTTCAGCTTGCTTCAAGTGCCACTCGAGCGGCTGCGCCCCACCAAACCCTTCTCGGGAGTCAGCAGTGGTTCCACCAGCTCTCTGGGGCAGATCCGCATCTCGGTCACC
Organism: Secale cereale; assembly: GCA_902687465.1. NCBI lineage: Eukaryota > Viridiplantae > Streptophyta > Magnoliopsida > Poales > Poaceae > Secale > Secale cereale. Next base: position 265,069,148 of record LR738709.1, on the reverse strand, counting down.
TTCGGCACCCGAAACAACTACCACACCGAGCTGATCGACTTTGACATCGCCTGAATCGGCCTTCCGTACAACGCCATCCTCGGGTACCCCGTGCTGGCTTAGTTCATGGCCGCGACCCATCCGGCCTATAACCTCATGATGATGCCAGGGAGCAGCGGTGTCCTTACCGTGGCTGGGGGCACCAAGGAAGCTCTGGCGGCCCTCAAGCGCGTCTTCCGGACCGCTGCGGCACCACATCCATCCAGAGAAGCCGCCCTAGAACCGAGGGGACTGCGCCGGCCAAGAAGAAGCAACTTTGATCTCAAGACCGAGCCGAGACGAAGCAGGTGCCCGTGGAGGAAGACGAGCCACCGGGTGTCGCCTTCACCATAGGTGCTGGTCTCCCCCAGCTCAAGAAGAGGCGCTGGTTGGGTTCCTATTCGCGAACAGGGATGTGTTCGTGTGGGAACCCAAGGACCTGGCGGGAGTCCAGAGGGAGGTGATCGAGCATCACCTGAACGTATGCCCCAATATGCGCCCCGTGAAGCAGAAGGTCATGCGCCAATCTACGAAGAAGCGGTCCTTCATCGTGCAGGAGACACGCAAGTTGGAGGCGGCGGGTGTCATCCGCGAGGTCCGGTACCCAGAGTGGCTGGCGAACCCCGTCGTCGTGCCCAATAAAGGAGGAAAAGAGTGCATGTGTGTCGACTTCACCAACCTCAACAAAGCTTGTCCGCAAGACCCGTTTTCTCTGCCCCGCATTGATCAGATCGTCGACTCCACCGCCGTGTGCGACTTGTTGTGCTTCTTCGATGCCTTCTTGGGTTACCACCAGATCAAGATGGTGCTGCAAGACGTCGAGAAGACTACCTTCCTCACCCCGTGTGGAGTATACTGCTACACCTGCATGCCGTTTGGGTTAAGGAATGCAGGAGCAAGATTTCAGCAGCTAATGCACATCGCATTGGGAAAATAGCTCGGGAGGAACGCTGATGCGTACGTAGATGACATTGTGGTAAAATCTTAGGAGGCCGCAACCTTTATCACGGATCTGAAGAAACCTTCGCCAACCTGCGCAAGGTAGACCTGCGGCTCGACCCGGAAGAGTGCGTGTTCGGCGTCCCGTTAGGCAAGCTTTTGGGCTTCCTAGTGTCGCACCGAGGGATCGAGGCCAACCCTGAGAAGGTCAAGGCCACAGAAAAGATGAGCCCGCACAAGAACCTCAAGGAGATGCAGAAACTGGCCGGCTGTGTAACGTCGCTCGGGCATTTCATCTCCAAGCTGGGGGAGAGAGCCCTCCCTTTCTTCAAGCTGGTGAAAAGGAAGGGCCCGTTTGAGTGGACCCCTAAGGCTAATGCGGTGTTCGAAGACCTCAAGAGATACCTCACCAGTCCACCGGTAATGGTGGCACCCAAGCCTCAAGAACCATTGGTGCTTTGCCTGGCCGCAACACCGCATTCAGCTGGTGCAGCGCTGGTGGTTGTTCGACAGGAGAGTCAAGACAAGACCTTGCAACCAAGGTTGTCAGAATCGCGATTCTGTTGTACGATTCTACGACTTTACGATCCAAACTAACCCCTGTGATTCTACGACTTTGGTTCATAGAATCTACGTTTCTACGATACTGATAGTGAAGATTCCACGATTTGCGATCCTATCATCAGGGTTCCGATCAGATTCAAAATCGCGATTCTGACAACCTTGCTTGCAACCAAAGGGCGGCACTCCCGAGGACTCATCAGGTCCGGAGGACGACCGCGTCCTGCTAGACGACTCCCACCGAAATCTTCTATCCGGCGCCACCGAGTTCAGTTGACATAGCCACTTCCACAAACTATAGTCACTTCGGTCTCACCGATAGGGATCTCGGTCTCACCGAGATGGGATTGCAAACTCTCTGTTTCCCTTCATAATGTTTCGGTCTAACCGAGATGAGCGTTCGGTCCCACCGAGTTCGCAATGCAAACTCTCTGTTTCCCCTTCGTAACGTTTCGGTCCAACCGAAACGAGCAAATCGGTCCCATCGAGTTTGCCTGACCAACTCTCTGGTTAGCTTATTACCAAAATCGGTCCTACCGAGTTCGTGTAATGGGTCTCACAAAGATTGCGTTATGCCCTAACCCTAATGAAATCGGTCCTACCGAGTTGACCATATCGGTCCCACCGAAATGCCTAACGGTCACATTATGAACTAAATCGGTCTGACCGAGCTCTCTGATTCGGTCCCATCGAGTTTGGTAAATCATGTGTAACGGTTAGATTTTGTGTGGAGGCTATATATACCCCTCCACCTACTCTTCATTCATGGAGAGAGCCATCAGAACATGACTACACTTCCAACATACATTTTCGGAGAAAGAACCACCTACACTTGTGTTGAGGTCAAGATATTCCATTCCAACCACATAAATCTTGATCTCTAGCCTTCTCCAAGTTGCTTTCCACCAAATCATCTTTCCACCAAATCCAATCCTATGAAAGAGAGTTGAGTGTTGGGGAGACTATCATTTGAAGCACAAGAGCAAGGAGTTCATCATCAACACACCGTCTATTACCTTTTGGAGAGTGGTGTCTCCTAGATTGGTTAGGTGTCACTTGGGAGCCTCCGTCAAGATTGTGGAGTTGAACCAAGGAGTTTGTACCAGCAAGGAGATTGCCTACTGCGTGAAGATCTATCTTAGTGAGGCAAGTCCTTCGTGGGCGATGGCCATGGTGGCATAGACAAGGTTGATTCTTCATGGACCCTTCGTGGGTGGAGCCCTCCGTGGACTCGCGCAATCTTTACCCTTCGTGGGTTGAAGTCTCCATCAAGGTGAATGTACGGTATCACCACCTATCGGAACCACGGATAGAAAATCTCCTTGTCTACATTGCGTTTCCTCCCTCAAACTCCTCCCTTTACCTTCATATGCAATTGCTTTACATTCCGCTGCTATACTCTTAGAATTACATGTGTAGGTTGATTGCTTGACTTGTGCATAATTGCTAAAATCCGCCAAGACTTAAAATTGGGAAAAGGCTAGGTTTTTATTTGGTCAAGTAGTCTAATCACCCCCTCTAGACATACTTTCGATCCTACAAGTGGTATCAGAGCTAAGGTCTCCATTTGCATTGATTTCCATAGCTTTTGGTGATCATAGCCTTGGTTTCACAACCTAGGAGAGTATGGCGTCTAGCGAGGGAAGTTACCACCATAGAGGTCCTTACTTTGATGGTACAAATTTTGCTAGTTGGAAGCATAAGATGTAAATGCATATTCTTGGACATAACCCCGCCGTTTGGGCTATTGTGTGTATTGGTTTGCAAGGTGAATTCTTTGACGGGAAGGAACCAAATCGTGAAGCATCCACGGAAGAATTGAAGATGTTGCAATACAATGCTCAAGCTTGCGATATCCTCTTCAATGGATTGTGCCTCGAAGAATTCAACAAAATCAGCCGTCTTGAGAATGCAAAGGAAATTTGGGATAATTTCATTGATATGCACGAAGGTACTGACTCCGTCAAGGAATCCAAGTTGGATGTGCTTCAAAGTCAACTTGACAAGTTCAAGATGAAGGATGGTGAAGGTGTCGCTGAAATGTACTCTAGGCTTGCTCTCATCACAAATGAGATTGCCGGCTTAGGAAGCGAATAGATGACCGACAGATTCATCATCAAGAAAATCCTAAGAGCCTTGGATGGAAAATATAACACCGTGTGCACATTGATCCAAATGATTCCCAATTACAAAGATCTCAAGCCAACGGAAGTCATTGGAAGAATTTTTGCTCATGAGATGTCACTCAAAGATAAAGAAGACCTTCACAACAAGTCTAGTGGTGCTTACAAAGCCTCATGTGACGCTCCTACACCATCAAGTGAGAAACAAGTCTTCAATGACGAATTGAGCTTAATGGTGAAGAACTTTAACAAGTTCTACAAGAATAGAAGCAAAGAGAGAAACTCCAAATCAAGGTCCTACAATGACAAAAGATCTTCAAGTCATGATCGGAATTGCTACAATTGTGGAAGACCCGGACACTACTCCAATGAGTGTACGGCTCCATACAAGAGAAAAGAAGACTCACCTAAAAGGAGGAGTAGAAGAGAAGATTCACCACCAAGAGAGAGAAGGAGTAGAGATGATCGTTATGAACAAAGACCTTCTCGGAGAAGCAAAGATTCGGAAAGGAAGGACAAATCATCAAGGAGCTATGCAAGACGAAGACATCAATCTCATGTTGGTGAATGAGTATCCGGTTTCGACTCTCATGACCACTCCGAAAGAAGCTACTACTCCGACTCTGAAGATACTCAAGATGAAGGTGTTGCCAGAATTGCTCTTGTGTCATCCAACTCCTATGACATATTTGACTCACCAAATGAAGGAATTGGAAGATGCTTCGTGGCTAAAGGCCCTAAGGTATCACACCCCAAGTATCTTGATTTTAATAGTGATGAAGATGGCTAGCTAGGAGATGATGATATACTTGTTGGTAGCAATAGTGGTGAAACCTCTGATGAAAACTATGATGAAATTGCTATTGATCATGCTAATCAAGATAAAACGAATGACAATGATAAGGAGAATATTGAACGTCTAACTGAAGAATTAAACACTCTCAAGTTAGCTCATGAAACTACCTTAGAGGATCATCGAGAACTGTTGAGGACTCATGAGAAGCTACGCTTTGAAAAGCTCAATCTAGAGCAAGAGCATGAGTTCTTAAAAGCAATCAATGATGATCTTCGTAAGAAAAGTTCTTCTTACATTGCCAAATGTTTACTCTTGTCTACTTACATGCCACAAGTTAAATCTAGCAACAAAAACAAGAAAGATTCTTCATCTAGTAGTAACAATAATCATGCTAAATCGAATATTGTTGCTTCTAGTAGTACTCCTGATTCCACTAATGATTCTCTTAGCCAAGTTACACCTGAGCAAGAAAATAACCTATTGAAGGGAATTATAGAGAAAGGTGTTTACAAGAGCCTTATCGGAAGTAAGAAATTTGAGGAGATTATACGCAAGCAAGGAATACACCGGAAGAATCAAGGTGTTGGTTTTGAACGAAAGTTCAATGCCAATGGAGTTGAGTGGGAATAAGATCAATACCCCAAGATGAAGTTTGTTCCTCAACAATAGAAGTATGATCCTACTTCTTTCCAAGGAACACAAGCTCAAGATGATCTTCCACCACTAGACCACAAGCAAAAGGGCAAGGACAAGCTTCAAGAGGAGATTGATGCATTTGAAGAAGCTCCCAAGGCCTTGGTCAAGTGGGTTCCCAAAACTACATCGAGTTCTACTTCATCAAGTACAACTGCAACTCCAAGGATTCCCATCAAGATGGTGTGGATCCCGAAGAAGAAGAACTAGACAGTTCTTCAGGGTGACTCCGCCAACATACTTCACTCATATCATCTTGGCAAGGACAAGTGCAAACAACTTCCACATCTTGCACTAGTTCAAGGAGTCACAAACCCTCTTGTTGGTAAGACAAGGGACAAGGTAACCAAATGCTTTCAGGGACATCATCGTATGTGAACATCACTCTATGTTTATGGATATCTTTGTTTGTTCCTTGTGGGACTAACCCGTGTAGGTATTAAAAGTGCAAACTCTATGTTTCCCTTCGTAACGTTTCGGTCTAACCAAGATGAGCGATCGGTCCCATCGAGTTCGCAATGCAAACTGTTTGTTTCCCCTTCGTAACGTTCCGGTCGAACCGAAACAAGCGAATCGGTCCCTCCGAGTTTGCCTGACCAACTCTCTGGTTAGCTTATTACCAAAATTGGTCCTACCGAGTTTGTGTAATCGATCTCACCAAGATTACGTTATGCCCTAACCCTAATGAAATCGGTCCTACCAAGTTGACCATATCGGTCCCAACCAAATGCCTAACAGTCACATTATGAACTAAATCGGTCTGACCGAGTTCTCTGATTCGGTCCCATCGAGTTTGGTAAATCATGTGTAACGGTTAGATTTTCTGTGGAGGCTATATATACCCCTCCACCCACTCTTCATTCGTGGAGAGAGCCATCAGAACATGCCTACACTTCCAACATACATTTTCTGATAAAGAACCACCTACACTTGTGTTGAGGTAAAGATATTCCATTCCAACCACATAAATCTTGATCTCTAACCTTCTCCAACTTGCTTTCCACTCAAATCATCATTCCACCAAATCCAATCCTATGAAAGAGAGTTGAGTGTTGGGAGACTATCACTTGAAGCAAAAGAGCAAGGAGTTCATCATCAACACACTGTCTATTACCTTTTGGAGAGTGGTGTCTCCTTTGGTTAGGTATCACTTGGGAGCCTCCGTCAAGATTGTGGAGTTGAACCAAGGAGTATGTACGGGCAAGGAGATCGCCTACTTCGTGAAGATCTACCCAAGTGAGGCAAGTCCTTCGTGGGCGATGGCCATGGTGGGATAGACAAGGTTGCTTCTTCATGGACCCTTCGTGGGTGGAGCCCTCCGTGGACTCGTGCAACAGTTACCCTTCATGGGTTGAAGTCTCCATCAACGTGGATGTACGATAGCACCACCTATCGGAACCACGGATAAAAAATCTCCGTATCTACATTGCGGTTGCTCCCTCAAACTCCTCCCTTTACCTTCATATGCAATTGCTTTATATTCTGCTGCTATACTCTTAGAATTACATGTGTAGGTTGATTGCTTGACTTGTGCATAGTTGCTAAAATCTGCGAAGGCTTAAAATTGGGAAAAGGCTAGGTTTTTATTTGGTCAAGTAGTCTAATCACCCCCCCCCCCTCTAGACATACTTTCGATCCTACACACTTCAAATTTGGCCATTGTGGGATCCCTTCCCGCCGATATTTGGGAACAGGAACAAGGCCACTATAAATAGGACCTAGCCACCACCATGGAGGGGGTCGAAGGGTAGAAGATGGTCTAGTAGAGAGAGAGAGATCTATTCCACCCTACACACACCACAAGCTCATTCGATCCCAAGAACACCTCTCCTCCGGAGGCTGTTCATCCATTGTACTAGTTCATCCTCAGCCTCACGAGGCAATCCACCACACACACTGTCGATGTTCTGGGAATGGGGGTACCCAGACTTGCCTACCTGCGGCCTAGGGCGTGGCTCACCAGGCGGCCTGTTACGGCCTAGCATCTTCGAAAAAACATTCAAGACCCTCGCGAGGGGCCAAGCCTCGCGAGGCGGACGACACAAGGCATCCCCTAAGGCGGACTCACTAGGTCGGCTCATGAGGATCGGAGATATCGAGGGAAGGGACACCTCGCGGGGTCCTTGTGACATGAGCAGTGACGACCAAGGCCAGGCGGGCGCCAGCAGGCGCAGAGTGCTAGTTTCCTCTTTGGTGCTAAAGGAATAGGTGTAGGCGAAGAGTCTCGAGGCGTCGGGCGAAGGTTTCCATATCGGTGCAACAAGACCAAGACAAGCAGGACAGCAGAACGGAGGTCATCGCGGAGCCCACGGCAGCGTCGCGCCAGAACCTTTGGCAGGCGAAGACCACCTTTTGTCAGGATAGCTTGTACTAGCTGTCCCCCTTCAAATTTGGTCGTTGTGGGATCCCTTCCCGCTCAATATTTGGGAAGAGGACCCGGGCCACTATAAATAGGACTAGCCACCACCATTGGGATCATCTCATCTTGAGCTGATCAGTCAGTAGGCTACACTCCGCAGGCTCACCCTAGCACAAGAACCCCCCTCCTCAGGAGGCAGTTCATCCATGTACTAGTTCTTCATCAGCCTAGAAGGCAATCCACCACACCACACTGGATTAGGGTATTACACCACAACGGTGGCCCGAACCAGTATAAACATTGTGTCCCTTGTTCTTCGGACCTGACGAGCTAGGCCTAGGGATCAGTGAGTAGACGAGTTAGGGCGGAAGGAGAGATCTTCATGCGCACCTCGGAGTTTGAACCTTAAGGGTTTTGTCAGAACCCGAGATCCGACATTTGGCGCGCCAGGTAGGGGTGAGCCGAAATTTCTCCCCCGTTTGTCCCGCTCTCTATCCGCCAAGCTCCCATGGTAGGTGTCCCTCCTCCGGCTGGCTTGGCGGTCGCGCGCGGCGGCGCCCCCGCCTTCTGATGGATGCATTGGCCACCCAGGTTTAGGCCAGATCTGTCGCCCCGTTACAACCGGGTAGAGGACTCGGCCGTCTTTCTCCAGGCTTACGAAGAGGCCATCTCGCCGACTGACGGTGACAGCAAGGTCATGGCCAGCTGGCTCCCCATGGCGCTCACCGGCGTGTCGCGTGCCTGGTTCTTCAGCTTGCCAGAATCATCTGTGGCATCCTGGGAGGAGGTGTGTGACCTCTTCGTCGCACGCTTCGGGGCGCCGGCGCCCCACGTCGTCGCGGCCCTCCTCGGCGACTCCCAAGCGCCACCCTTCGACCGCCACATCAAGCAGATCTTTCGCCTGGCGGGCGTCGCTTCCATACGCCAGGGGGCTCCTCGTGGATGGGTGGCACCCAAGACCGACCTCACCTTCGACTCGGGGGACCACCCTACCTCCACCGCGGGCTCAGGCGCTCTCCCAATGCTCTGCACCCCCACCATCTGCAACGTGGCAGTCGCCAATACCCTCATCAACGATGGGGCTGGCCTCAACGTGCTCTCAGTGGAGGCTTTCGTCTTGTTTCAAGTGCCACTCGAGCGGCTGCGCCCACCAAACCCTTATCGGGAGTCAGCAGCGCTTCCACCTGCCCTCTGGGGCAGATCTGCCTCTCGGTCACCTTCGGCACCCGAAACAACTACCGCACCATACTGATCAACTTCGACATCGCCCGAATCGGCCTTCCGTACAACGCCATCCTCGGGTACCCCGCGCTGGCTCAGTTCATGGCCACGACCCATCCGGCCTATAACCGCGTGAAGATGCCAGGGAGCAGCGGTGTCCTTACCGTGGCGGGGGGCACCAATGAAGCTCTGGCGGCCCTCAAGCGCGTCCTCCGGACCGCTGCGGTGCTGCATCCGTCTGGTGAAGCCGCCCCAGGAACTGAGGGGGCTGCACCGGCCAAGAAGAATCAACTTTTCTCTCAAGACCGAGCCGAGACGAAGCAGGTGACCGTGGATGAAGACGAGCCGTCGGGTGTCTCCTTTACCATAGGTGCTCGTCTCCCCCCAGTTCAAGAAGAGGCACTGGTTGGGTTCCTGTGCGTGAACAGGGATGTGTTCGTGTGGGAACCGAAGGACCTGCCAGGAGTCCCGAGGGAGGTGATAGAGCATCACCTGAACGTATGCCCAATATGTGCCCCATGAAGCAGAAGGCCACACTTCAATCTACGAAGAATCAGTCCTTATCGTGCAGGAGACACGCAAGTTGGAGGCGGCGGGTGCCATCGGCGAGGTCCGATACCCAGAGTGGCTGGCGAACCCTGTCGTCGTGCCCAAGAAAAGAGGAAAAGAGCGCATGTGTGTCGACTTCACCAACCTCAACAAAGCTTGTCCGCAAGACCCATTTCCTCTGCCCCGCATCGATCAGATCGTCGACTCCACCGCCGTGTGCGACTTGTTGTGTGATACGTCTCCAACGTATCTATAATTTTTGATTGCTCCATGCTATTATTTATGAAGTCTTGGATGTTTAATGGGCTTTATCATACACTTTTATACCATTTTTGGGACTAACCTACTAACCCAAAGGCCCAGTCCAGATTATTGTTTTTTGCCTGTTTAAGGGTTTTGCAGATAAAGAATATCAAACGGAGTCCAAACGGAATGAAACATTTGCGAGAGATATTTTTGGAAAAAATCACGCACAGGGAACTTGAGAACCACGTCAGGGGAGCCTCGGGGTGTCCACGAGGGTGGGGCGCGCCCCCTGCCTCGTGGGCCCCTCGAGCACCCTCAAGTGTCCTCCTTCCGCCTATATAAGTCTATGTACCCCGAAACCTTCGACAACAGAGAGAAAACCCTAATTCCACCACCATAACCTTCTATTCCCGTGAGATCCCATCTTGGAGCCTGTTCTGGAGCTCCACCGGAGGGGGATCCATCACGGCGTTCTTCATCATCATCATCATCGCCCTCACCATGAGTTGTGAGTAGTTTAACACAGACCTTCGGGTCCATAGCTAGTATCTAGATGGCTTCTTCTCTCTCTCTCTGGATCTCAATACAAAGTTCTCCTCGGTCTTCGAGGAGATCTATTCGATGTAATCTCTTTTTGCGGTGTGTTTGTCGAGATCTGATGAATTGTGGGTTTATGATCAAGATTATCTATGAGAAATATTTGGTTCTTCTCTAAAAAAATTATGTGTGCTCATAATATCCTTGCAAGTCTCTTCGAATTATTGGTTTGGTTTGGCCTACTAGATCTATAGTTCTTGCAATGGGAGAAGTGCTTGGCTTTGGGTTCAAACTTGCGGTGTCCTTTCCCAGTGACAGTAGGGGCAGCAAGGCACGTATTGTATTGTTGCCATCGAGGATAAAAAGATGGGGTTTATATCATATTGCTTGAGTTTATCCCTCTACATCATGTCATCTTGCTTAAGGCGTTACTCAGTTCTTATGAACTCAATACACTAGATGCATGCTGGATAGCGGTTGATGTGTGAAGTAATGGTAGTAGATGCAGAATCGTTTCGGTCTACTTGTCTCGAACGTGATGCCTATATACAATGATCATGCCTAGATAGTCTCATAATTATTCGCTTTTCTGTCAATTGCTCGACAGTAATTTGTTTACCCGCCGTAGAATATCGCTATCATGAGAGAAGCCACTAGAGAACACTATGGCCCGCGGGTCTATTCTCAACATATCAATCTACATCTACTTTACTTTTATCGCTTTTATTTGCTGTTCTTATAAACCAAAATACCAAAAATATAAACTATCATCTCTATCAGATCTCACTTTCGTAAGTGACCGTAAAGGGATTGACAACCCCTTATCGCGTTGGCTGCGAAGTTCTTATTTGTTTGTGTAGGTGCGAGGGACTTGCGCGTGGTCTCCTACTGGATTGATACCTTGGTTCTCAAAAACTGAGGGAAATACTTACGCTACTGTGCTGCATCTCCCTTTCCTCTTTGAGGGAATACAACGCAAGCTCGAGAAGTAGCAAGAAGAATTTCTGGCGCCGTTTCCTGGGAGGCTTATGCAAAAGTCATACACCAAGTACCTATCACAAACCCTTATCCTTCGCATTACATTTATTTGCCTCTCGTTTTCCTCTCCCCCACTTCACCCTTGCTGTTTTATTTGCCCTTCTTCCGCCGTGTGTTTATCGTTCGCTTGCTTCTTGTTTGCTTGTATGTTGCTTGCTTGGTTGTCATCATGTCTAGCACACCTATCATTATCAACACTCCCGAGAGTGAGGTCCTCAACTTTAAACAAAGGGAGGAAGAAAACTTAAAAGATGCCTGGTATAGAATTTGCAATGCTCAAAATAGATCCAATAGGAAGCTTTCCACTTCCGTGCTTCTTCGCAATTTTTATGTTGGCATAACTCCGTGGAATAGATTTATCTTAGATACCATTACCGGAGGGAATTTCTTGGGTAGCCACACCTTTGATTCTTATAATGCTATGACTTAATTATTTGGCTCACCACCTCTTATGGTTAATGGGACCATTTTAACTTTGGAGCATGTTATGCAAAGGTTAGAAATCATTGAAAACAAAGTTGCTATGGTAGAATTGGTAGAGAACTTAGTTAGAAATATCCATAATGAAATCACTCAATATGGATCTAAGGTAGGAGTTGTTCTGAAAAATCTTAAGGAAAAGGAGCCCATAGTTAAAGAAAAGCTAGATCGGGATTCGACTAGAATCAATAAGCTTGAGGATATTATCACTAATGTGGGTTCTGCTCTTTCTGCTATAAAAACTACTCCAAATACCTCTACCACTAAATTATCCAAGTTCATGTATGTCCCTAAAGACAAAGGTGAAACGTCTAGAATTGCGGATCTCAAATCCATAAGTGTTCACCCTAATTTTCTTACTTTTGCAAGAGACCCTTTTGACACTTTAGAATTTCTTGATTTCTTGCCGAAGAGTTTGATTATTAAAAGGGACAAAGAAGTGCCTAAGAATCATAAGTGCTTAATCAAAGAATTGTCTTCCAAAGATGGCAGTACCTAGGTTTATCTTGTATCGTGCCTAGCTAGGGGCGTTGTAGGATCGAAAGTAGGTCTAGAGGGGGGGTGATTAGACTACTTGACAATATAAAATTTCTGTCTTTTATCAAGGACAGATTTTGGCAATTTCATAAACAAGATCAGTTCAAGTAACACCCTACACATGCAATTCTAGAGTATATGCAGCGGAAAGTAAATTGCACATGTAAAAGAGAGGTGGAGAAGATCAAACGCAGTTTGGTGACACGGAGATTTTTGTCGTGGTTCCGATAGGTGGTGCTATCGTACATCCACGTTGATGGAGACTTCAACCCACGGAGGGTAACGGCTGCGCGAGTCCACGGAGGGCTCCACCCACGAAGGGTCCACGAAGAAGCAACCTTGTCTATTCCATCACGGCCTACGCCCACGGAGGACTAGCCTTACTCGGGGTAGATCTTCACGAAGTAGGCGATCTCCTTGCCCTTACAAACTTCTTGGTTCAACTCCACATCACGACGGAGGCTCCCAAGCGACACCTAACCAATCTAGGAGGCACCACCCCCCAAAAGGTAATAGACGGTGTTGATGATGATGAACTCCTTGCTCTTGTGCTTCAGATGATAAACTCCCCAACACTCAACTCTCCTCACTGATATGGCTGTGGTGGAAGAAAGATTTGAGTGGAAAGCAACTTGGGAAGGCTAGAGATCAAGTTTCATATGGTAGGAATGGAATGGCTTGATCTCAACACAAGGGTAGGTGGTTCACTTCTCAGAAAGTGTATGGTAGGAATGGTAGTACTTTCTGATGGCTCTCCTCACGAATGAGAAGGGGGTGGAGGGGTATATATAGCCTCCACACAAAATCCAACCGTTACACACACATTTGACCAATCTCGGTCAGACCGAAGTGAAAACTCGGTTAGACCGAAAGTTCAAATATAGTGAACGTTGGGATTTTCGGTGGGACCGAAAATACCATCTCGGTGAGACCGAAGTGAGTCAAAGGTTAGGGTTTGCCATTTCGGTGAGACCGAAAATATAAACTCGGATATTCCGAATTGATGTCAACTGATCACAGAAGGTTGGCAGCCCTTTTTCGGTGAGACCGAAACTCAGAATCGGTTTGACCGAGAAGCTAGGGTTTGGAGAAACAACTGAAGTGGTTCATCTCGGTGGGACTGAGTTGGAGAAATCGGTGTGACCGAGATGTTAGGGTTTGTGTTAAGTAGTGAATAGTGCTGATAGTTGAGGGAGTTAGATCACCAAGCACTTGAGCAACCAGATCATCAACACAACCTCATCCCCTTTTAATAGTATTGGCTTTCCTATGGACTCAATGTGATCTTTGATCACTAAACCAAAAATGGAGTCTTGAGCTTTTGCCAATGCTTGTCTTAGCATTTGAGGGGTCCACTTCTTCAGACATTTCCATACCCATATCATCGAACTTCTCTGAAATGATTCTCAAGATAATATTAGTTCAATGATATATATGTTGTTATTAATTACCAAAACCACCCGGGGATTAGTTGCACTTTCAATCTCCCCCTTTTTGGTAATTGATGACAACATATAGATCAAAGCTTCGACAAAAGATATAATCAATGAATAATATCGTCGCTTTGAGAAGTATGTGATAAACAAGAGCTCCCCCTAAATTTGTGCATTATTTAAAATTTGCGTTTGAATGCAAATGCACAATCGATTAGGATTATGGGTCACTCTTCAATGTCACATACATCTTGGTGGAGCGCACAAAATGATAAGAATGAATAACATGCACTTAATCACCAAGACAAGAGTAAATAGCCATACAATAAGAAATAGCATATGATAAGCAATAAGCACACATTAAGGCATAGTATGGCTAAGCACTCATTAAGGTAGCATCAAACGTAGTAGCAAGCACACATAAAGTATCTGGAACCAAAAGAAACCAATGTATCTCAAGGAAAACCGGCAAAAGAACGAAAAGACGAAAGAGCACTCTCTCTCTCGAAGCCCTATGATCTATAACAATTTCTCCCCCTTTGGCAACAAGTTACCAAAAAGTTCGAAAAGGTATAGAGCTAAACGTCACTGCGGGCTCGGCTGGCGGCTCCCGTCTGGGTCGATGTCGGTGTAGAGATAGCTGCGTCGGCGAAGACTTCTGCTGATGTCTGCGCTGGAGGAGTGGATGCTGGAACTGAAGGAACTGCTGGAGCTGAAGTAACTGGGATAGCTGCAGACCTGGATCCTCTGGGAACCGGAGCAGTCTGGCGATGAGAGTCCTGGACTATATCATCCTGCATAAGCTCTGCTCTCTCCTGCCTAGTCTCCTCCATGTCTGCCTCAAGCTTGTTGACAGACACCTGAATCTCAGTCAGCTTCACGTCTAGAGCGTGGATCTTGTCCTCGACAATCCTCTCAAGGCTCTCCTGAGATTGCTCAATGCTGGCCAGGCGTTGTTCAATTCTCTGGGTTGCATCAAGGATTTGCTCTCCAAAGCTCTTTGGCTTAGCTGCTGCTGCTGCTGCCTCTCTGTCAGCTTTGGCTTTCTTTGCAGCTTCGATCTTGGCTTGCCCTTCAACTGAGGTGGGATCCTCTTCATCCATCACAACTACGTTGTCCTCATGCTCTGGCTGCAGTGGCAAGTGCTTCCTATCCAACATGAATTTGCCCGTGCCAAACTTGGCGTTGATAAGCATCTGTATCTGCGGTGCAAACCCACATGACCTCTTCTGGTCAGCTGCAGTCCTCTTAATGGTCTCAACCATCAAGTCCATCACCTTAAAAGGTGCCTTCTCATCGAGAATGTGCAGCATGTTGATAGAATAGCCTCGTATCATCCGGTGGTCACCTGACTTAGGCATCAAAGTATGCCTCAGAATAGTGTTAGTGGTGGTCAGACCTGCCTGGAGATAATACACTGAGCCGAGCTTCCATCCTTCCAAATCAGCAGCTGGGATCTCCTTGTACATATTCTTCATGGAATCATGACTCTTCTTAGGAATCCCATAGACATCAATGTCGTCCTCTCTCTGCACTGGAGCGTTCAGAAGTTCTGCCCATTCTGCAACAGTTGAAGAAAACCTTTGACCTTCAGTCATCCAGGTGATCTTTCCATCAGGATAGAAATGGGCTGTAGCATAGAACTGCATGATCATCTCGTCATTCCAGGCTGTCAGTTCTTGACCCACAAAATCAGCAACTCCACATGCAGTGAAGCTCTCATGCACATGGGGAAAGAAGTCCCGATGCTCTCTGCTGTCAATGTACTTCCAGTCAACATACCTGGTGTCAGCAACAATGGGCTTCTTATCCATTAGCACGGTCTCATAGAAATCCTGCTGCTCTCTGGTGTGGAATCTGGGGTCCACAGCAGTCCTTCTTCTTACGGCATATGGATCAGACTGTCTCCATAGCCTGAGACCTTTGTCCTTTCTTGCCTTCATATCCTCAGCTTGAGGATGAGCATCATTGTGGAGTGGCAACTTGGGACGGAGCTTGAGCAACACATGCTCTTCATCAGATTCAGACGGTGGCATCTCACCTTTGTTCTTCTCAGAAGCTGGAATGCTTCTGGTTGTCCTCTTGGGCTTGGCTGGAGCTGCCTTAGCTTGAGCAGGCTTCTTGGGCTTGGAGGAGGCTTGAGCCCGAATAGCATCACCCATGAACTTAGCTTTCTGAGGAGGAGGCTGGGGTGCATCTTCTTCTTCTTCTTCTTCAGCAGCATCAACTTGAGGTTCAGCATAAACAACTCTCTTCCTCTTGGAAGTCTTCTTCACCTTGCTTGGAGCAGGCTCTTCCAAGTTGAGCTTCTTGGCAACTGCAGACTGCTTCACTTTGCTCGTGCCTTTCTTTGGCTGCTGCCCTTGGAGCTCTTTGGCAACCACTTGCCTCTTTGGCTTGGAGGTAACTTCCTCAGCAACGAAGTCGGAATCCTCAGAATCAGAAGTTCTCTTCTTCCTTGTTCTCGTAGCAGCAGGAGGCAGACCACTAGGGGTGCTCCTCTCACCATCATCACTAGAGCTGCTAGCCTCAGGACTTGTACCTGCCTCTGGAATCTCAGCAAACGGTGACTCAGACCTGTTCTGGCTGTCACTGACATCTGACATGGCTGAAAACACCTGTGAATAGATAAGGTATAGGCAGAGTAGAAGAGTTATCACAACTGCAGAAGTTTTTGCAAAAAAAAAATGAGTTAAAAACTTAGTTTTGAGTTTTCACAGAATGTATTTCGGTCAAACCGATTTCAAGTTTCGGTGTAACCGAAGTGTTCAACAGAACCTACACACCACTTTCGGTCAGACCGAAATGGGTTTCGGTCCTACCGAAAACTTAGGGTTTCACAGAAACTTCAATTCGGACATTCCGATTTACACAACTCGGTCAGACCGAACTGTGTAGTGCAATGGTCAGAGACCAAATCGGTCAGTCCGAGTTCAGGAATCGGCTTCACCGAGATGCATTCCGTGGAAACCTAAACCTAAGAATTTTCCTCGAAACTAAACGATCTGAACAATGTATTGGGAACATATCAAACTTGGATTGAATCAGGGCAGTCCTATCATGCAAGAATCAGAAGTGGAGCATGAATAGGGATCGGGACACACCCTAACTTGGTGGTGTCCCTCTACGGCGGCAACGGAGGAGAAGATTACCGTTGACGGCGGCGGAGACCTGCGGCAAGGGCACACAGGCGACGACGGCGACGATCCTTAGATCAGGGCGGCGGCAGCAGGGGTCTTGGAGGGCGAACGGTTTGAAAGGAATAGATCGCGCGCAGCCCTCAGTATATATAACCCCGTGCTGTCGGTGGGACCGAGTTGAAAAACTCGGTGTCACCGAGATGTATTTCTGCTGTGCAGTTACACATATCGGTCAGACCGAGATTTTGAACTCGGTTTCACCGAGATGAAACCTAGATCAATCTAAGTGTTTCGGTTGGACCGAGATTGAGAAGCCGGTCAGACCGAAATAGACTTAGAAGGTTTTGGAAGTCAGCCTTAGACGAATCGGTGGTTCCGAGTGCTCCTCACTCGGACTGTCCGAAAAAGACTTGTTCAAAGTTGTGATATAAGCATGAATAGAATTTTGAGACAAGATAGCATAGATAGCTAGGGAAAGTGCTTAGGCATTCTTGTCCATCCATTTGGCCAGAAAAAGAAACCAAAACAATCAAAACAACAAATGGATGTCCTTGAATGGATAAAATCATGCATCCAACATGCTCACACAATAAGATAGCAACTTAAATATGTGTCAAACATGCACAACCAAAACTCTAGCTACTAGCACACAAATTGTCGATGACTAGGTCATCTATATATGAGTATATTGACTTAGGAGTCAAATGAGAACATTTGATCATAGGTCATACTCATCGTTTAAGCACAAGTGGGGTTACCACTTTTACATAAAGCATTTATGTGTTCACATCATTTGGAGATGTTTTAGCTCAATTTTTAGAGCAAAGCTCCCCCTAGATGTGAGAACCCCTTTTAAAGGGTCAAACTAACCTTGGGTTGTCGTAGAAGACTTCATGTAGATGTTGAAGATGTGGATGCTCAATGTTGATGTAGACCATCAAGAGTTAGGAGCAATCCTTTGGATTAGGGTACTTTCAATACCTACATGGGTTAGTCCCACAAGGAACAAACAAGAATATCCATGGACATAGAGTGAAGTTCACAAAAGATGATGTCCATGAAAGCAATGATTACCTTGTCCCTTGACTTACCAACAAGAGGGTTTGTGACTCCATGAACAAGTGCATGATGTGGAAGTTGATTGCACAAGTTCTTGCCAAAATGAATATGAGTGAGGTTTGTTGGCGGAGTCACCCTCAAGAACCTACTAGTTCTTCTTCTTTGGGATCCACATAATCTTGATGGGAATCCTTGGTGTTGTAGTTGAGCTTGACGAAGTAGAACTTGATGTGTCCTTGGGAACCCATTTGACCATGGCTTGAGGTGCTTCAATGAATGCATCAATCTCTTCTTGAAGCTTGTCCTTGGCCTTTAGCTTGTGGTCTTGTGGTGGATGGTCATCTTGAGCTTGTTCCACATTGGAAGAAGTAGGATCATACTTCTCCTTTTGTGAAACAAACTGTGGAGTAGGGTATTGACCTTCTTCCCACTCAACACCTTTGGCGTTGAACTTTCGCTCAAAACCAATCCCTTGATTCTTCCGGTGTCTTCCTTGTTTGCGAACAATCTCCTCAAAGTTCTTGCTTCCGGCAAGACTTTTGTAGACACCTTTCTCTATGATTTCCTTCAATAAGCTATTTTCTTGCTCAAGTGTAACTTGGCTTGAAACATTGTTAGTGGAATCAAGAGAACTACTAGAAGTAACAACATTAGATTTAACATTGTTATTGTTACTACTAGAGGAAGAATTTTTCTTATGCTTGTCATGCTTAGTCTTAATAGGTGGCAAGAAATTAGACAAGAGAAGTCGTTTGGCAAGATATGAAGAACTCTTCTTTCGAAGATCGTCATTGATCGCTTTTAGAAACTCATGTTCTTGCTCTAGAGTGAGCTTCTCGAAGCGTAGCTTCTCATGAGATCTTAGGAGCTCTCTATGATCTTCTTGAGTTGTTTCATGAGCTAACTTAAGAGTGTTAAGTTCTTTAGTTAGACGCTCAATCTCCTTCATAGCATTGTCATTCGACTCTTCTCGACTATAAAGACTACTAGCATTTTCATCATTACTAAGCTCACTAGATTTATCATGCAAGAGCTCATCTTCACCAAGCAAGTCATCCTCATCACTATCAAAGTCAATGAATTCAGGGTGTGTTACCTTGGGGCCTTTAGCCATGAAGCATATTCCAATTCCCTCATTTGGTGAATCAAATAAGTCGTAGGAGTTGGAGTTGGAGGATACGAGTGCAAGTCCGGCAACACCTTCATCTTGACTATAGTCGGAGTCGGAGTGATAGCTTCCATCGGATTGATTGTCGGAGTCGGAGCCGGAGACCCATTCACCTACATGAGCTTGATGTCTTCTTCTTGTGTAGCTCCTTGATGACTTGTCTTTCCTCTCCGAATCCTTGCTTCTCCGAGAGGGTCTTCTTTCATAACGATCATCTCTACTCCTTCTCTCTCTCCGAGGTGACTCATCTCTTGCTCTTCTTCTTGGAGATTCTTCTCTTCTCTTGTGGGGAGTCGTACACTCATTTGAGAAGTGTCCGGGTCTTCCACAATTGTAGCAGTTTCGATCACGACTAGAAGATCTCTTTTCATCATATGATCTAGACTTTGAGCTTCTTTCTTTGCCTCTATTCTTGTAGAACTTGTTGAAGTTCTTGACCATCAGGCTTATCTCTTCATTGGAAATTAGCTTGTCACTTGAGGTAGTAGGAGCATCACTTGACTTATTGTGAAGCTCTTCCTTATCCTTAAGTGTCATCTCATGAGCAACAATTCTTCCAATGACTTCAGTTGGCTTGAGAGTCTTGTAGTTTGGCATCATTTGGATCAAAGTGCACACGGTGTCATACTTTCCATCCAAAGCTCTGAGAATCTTCTTAATGATGAATCGGTCGGTCATTTCTTCGCTTCCTAAGCCGGCAATCTCATTTGTGATGAGAGCAAGCCTAGAGTACATTTCAGCGACTCCTTCACCATCCTTCATCTTGAACTTGTCAAGTTGTCCTTGAAGAATATCTAGCTTTGATTCCTTCACAGATTCAGTACCTTCGTGCATTTCAACCAAAGTATCCCAAATCTCTTTAGCATTCTCAAGACGGCTGATTTTGTTGAACTCTTCGGGACACAAAGCATTGAAGAGAATGTCACAAGCTTGAGCATTGTTTTGCAACATCCGCAACTCTTCGGGTGTAGCTTCGTGATCCGGAACTTTTCCTTCTTCAAAGAAATCACCTTGCATGCCAACACAAATAATGCCCCATGCGGCTGGGTTATGACCAAGAATATGCATTTTCATTTTATGCTTCCAACTAGCAAAATTTGTACCATCAAAGTAAGGACCTCTACGATAATTACCCTCACTAGACGCCATACTCTCCTAGGTTGTGAAACCAAGCTTATGGAGTCCAATGCAATGGAAACCAAGGCAATGGAGACCAAAGCTCTGATACCACTTGTAGGATCGAAAGTAGGTCTAGAGGGGGGGTGATTAGACTACTTGACAATACAAAATTTCTGTCTTTTATCAAGGACAGATTTTGGCAATTTCATAAACAAGATCAGTTCAAGTAACACCCTACACATGCAATTCTAGAGTATATGCAGCGGAAAGTAAATTGCACATGTAAAAGAGAGGTGGAGAAGATCAAACGCAGTTTGGTGACACGGAGATTTTTGTCGTGGTTCCGATAGGTGGTGCTATCGTACATCCACGTTGATGGAGACTTCAACCCACGGAGGGTAACGGCTGCGCGAGTCCACGGAGGGCTCCACCCACGAAGGGTCCACGAAGAAGCAACCTTGTCTATTCCATCACGGCCTACGCCCACGGAGGACTAGCCTTACTCGGGGTAGATCTTCACGAAGTAGGCGATCTCCTTGCCCTTACAAACTTCTTGGTTCAACTCCACATCACGACGGAGGCTCCCAAGCGACACCTAACCAATCTAGGAGGCACCACCCCCCAAAAGGTAATAGACGGTGTTGATGATGATGAACTCCTTGCTCTTGTGCTTCAAGTGATAAACTCCCCAACACTCAACTCTCCTCACTGATATGGCTGTGGTGGAAGAAAGATTTGAGTGGAAAGCAACTTGGGAAGGCTAGAGATCAAGTTTCATATGGTAGGAATGGAATGGCTTGATCTCAACACAAGGGTAGGTGGTTCACTTCTCAGAAAGTGTATGGTAGAAGTGGTGGTACTTTCTGATGGCTCTCCTCACGAATGAGGAGGGGGTGGAGGGGTATATATAGCCTCCACACAAAATCCAACCGTTACACACACATTTGACCAATCTCGGTCAGACCAAAGTGAAAACTCGGTCAGACCGAAAGTTCAAATATAGTGAACGTTGGGATTTTCGGTGGGACCGAAAATACCATCTCGGTGAGACCGAAGTGAGTCAAAGGTTAGGGTTTGCCATTTCGGTGAGACCGAAAACATAAACTCGGATATTCCGAATTGATGTCAACT
Source organism: Secale cereale (assembly GCA_902687465.1). NCBI lineage: Eukaryota > Viridiplantae > Streptophyta > Magnoliopsida > Poales > Poaceae > Secale > Secale cereale. Next base: position 265,048,001 of record LR738709.1, on the reverse strand, counting down.
GACCACAGAAGGTTGGCAGCCCTTTTTCGGTGAGACCGAAACTCAGAATCGGTTTGACCGAGAAGCTAGGGTTTGGAGAAACAACTGAAGTGGTTCATCTCGGTGGGACTGAGTTGGAGAAATCGGTGTGACCGAGATGTTAGGGTTTGTGTTAAGTAGTGAATAGTGCTGATAGTTGAGGGAGTTAGATCACCAAGCACTTGAGCAACAAGAACATTAACACAACCTCATCCCCTTTTAATAGTATTGGCTTTTCCTATGGACTCAATGTGATCTTTGATCACTAAACCAAAAATAGAGTCTTGAGCTTTTGTCAATGCTTGTCTTAGCATTTTGAGGGGTCCACTTCTTCAGACATTTCCATACCCATATCATCGAACTTCTCTGAAATGATTCTCAAGATAATATTAGTTCAATGATATATATGTTGTTATTAATTACCAAAACCACCCGGGGATTAGTTGCACTTTCAGGCGTAAAACAATAGCGCTTGTTGGGAGGCAACCCAATTTTTTATTTTTTGTTTTTGTTGCTGTTAGAGAATAAATATTGCATCTAGACTCCGTTTAGATGTGGTTTCATGTTTTTTTAGTGTTTGTGCCAAGTAGAACCTTTGGGAAGATTTGTGTGAAGTTTATGTGATCTTGCTGTGAAAAACAGAATCGATAGCGCTCACTAGAATGGTGGTCAGATTTTACTGGAGCGTTCTATTTAGTTGATTCTTTTTGAAGATGATTAATAGACAAATTCCTCAAATTTACCAATTTAGTTTGAATTTTTTGGAGTTACAGAAGTATGCGAAACCAGCAGATTACTACAGATTGTTCTGTTTTTGACAGATTTTGTTTTGTGTGTGTTGTTTGATTATTTCAATGCATCTATGAGTAGTATTGGCAAGTATGAACCATAGAGAAGTTGGAATACAGTAGGTTTAACACCAATAAAAACAAAGAATGAATTCATTTCAGTACCTTTGAGTAGTGGTTTGCTTTCTTATACTAACGGAGCTCACGAGAATTTCTGTCTAAGTTTTGTGTTGTGAAGTTTTCAAGTTTTGAGTATTGTTTTGATGGACTATGGAACAAAGAGTAGCAAAGGCCTAAGCTTGGGATGCCCATGGCACCCCAAGTAAAATTCAAGGATAATCAAAAGCCTAAGCTTGGGGATGCCCCGGGAAGGCATCCCCGCTTTCATCTTCATCCATCGGTAACTATACTTGGAGCAATATTTTTATTTACCACATGATATGTGTTTTGCTTGGAGCGTCTTGTATAATTTGAGTCTTTGCTTGTTAGTTTTTCACAATCATACTTGCTGGACACACCTATTTGAGAGAGTTAAAATATGGCCTAGGAATTGTTAGAACACTCTATGTGCTTCACTTATATCTTTTGAGTTGAATAGTTTTTGCTCTAGTGCTTCACTTATATCTTTTAGAGCACAGTGGTGGTTATATTTTGTAGAAATTTTTGAACTCTCATGCTTCACTTATATCTATTTGAGAGTCTATTTAAACAGCATGGTAATGTGTTTAGTCTAATAAAACTAGTCTTCACATGATAGACATCCAATGTCAATGTAGTAAAAAAAAATCACACTAAGTGCATTGAATATGATGAGATGTTGGATGCTTGATAATTGTTTTGAGATATGAGGATAGTGATATTAGAGTCATGCTAGTGGAGTTATTATGAAATTGATAAATACTTGTGTTAAGGTTAGTGATTCCCATATCATGCACGTATGGTGAACCGCTATGTGACGAAGTTAGAGCATGAGGTATTTGTAGAGTGCCAACCTTTGTGTGGAGGTCGGGGGCGCGCGATGGTTAACTCCTACCAACCTCCCCCCTAGGAGCATGCATTGATTGCTTTGTTTTGATGACTCGTAGATTTTTGCAATAAGTATATGAGTTCTTATGACTAATGTTGAGTCCATGGATTATACACACTCTCACCCTTCCACCATTGCTAGCCTCTCTTGTACCGCGCAACTTTCGCCGGTGCCATAAGCCCACTATATATCCTTCCTCAAAACAGTCACCTTATTATTCCTCAAAACAGACACCATACCTACCTATCATGGCATTTCCATAGCCATTCCGAGATATATTGCCATGCAACTTTCCACCATTCCGTTCATATGACACGCATCATATTGTCATATTGCCATGCATGATCATGTAGTTGAGATCGTATTTGTGGCAAAGCCACCATGCATAATTTTTCATACATGTCACTCTTGATTCATTGCACATCCCGGTACACCGCCAAAGGCATTCATGTAGAGTCATACTTGTTGTAGTATCGAGTTGTAATTTCGAGTTGTAATAAAAGTGTGACGATCATCATTATTAGAGCATTGTCCCATGTGAGGAAAGGCCAATAAAAAAGGGAGATGGCCCAAAAAAATATAGAGAGGGGCTAATAAAAAAAGAGAAAGCCCCTCCAAAAAAATGAGAGAAAAGAGAGAAGGTGATGTAGGGTGGAACCCTAGTGGCCGATCTTTCACGAAATGGAGGGGATCCCACGATGAACACGAAGAACACAAAGGGGAATCACGAGGGAAACACTCAAGAACAAGTCCAATCACACATCCACTAGACAATCAAACACACAAGATCACAAGATACATGAACAACAAAGGGAAAGATACAAGGTAGAGTTCATCTCCAAGAGGAGGTCTTGAATCCGTGAAGGATCTTCCCGTTAGGGGTCTTGAATCCAAGGTGGATCTTCTCCGTAGAGGGGCCGCGGTCTCTCTCGTGGAGTAGATCCGGGATGGATGAGCAAAGCTCTATCTCTAATATGAGCTAAACCATTGCTAACTCCCAAATGGTGGAGGTGGAGGAGTTTATATAGTCTAGGGCCACCAAGGGGTAAGTGAGGGGCGAAAGGGATACATGGGCCTCGGGCCCGAACACTGTACGCACACAGGTACCGGTCGTCCGCTGGACACCGGACGTCCGGTGGCTCGGGAGGGACCGGATGTCCGGTAGCTCCCGGACTTCCGGTAATTTCCTGGATTTCGGTTTTGATGCCGATGTCACGGACGTCCAGTGGCCTCCGGTCGTCCGGTCGCCTGGGAGTCGCCGGTCGTCCTGTAGAGGCCGGACGTCCGGAGCCTGTAGCTTTTCCAGCAGCTCCGTTTCTTCCGTCTTCTCTTCCACGCTTCCCTCGCAGATGGTGTAGGTGATCCTTGGCGCTTGCACTCCTCGTCGTCGTCCATTAAGCTCCGACAATACCTATGCATGCACATGAGTGGAGTGTCAAGTAGTATACCATCCTCGAAGGGGTCAAGTGAACACGTGTAAAGGAGATGATTCACCTTTATGTATGAGAAGTAGAGGTCACACGTGTCACTTGCCAAGCAGACTCTTGACATGGTGATGTCCATAGGATGCTCCGCATCATCCCCTCCCCCTTGGGAAAGATCTGACCTCGGATCAAAAATCAAATCACCATGGGAAAGAGGTGGCGTCGTCGTGTAGATGTGGACGATCACGAAGTGCTCATCATCTTAAAGCTCAACATGGGCACTCTCCAATGTCGCACCGTCTAGTGATTCTGTAGGATCGAAAGTATGTCTAGAGGGGGGGTGATTAGACTACTTGTAAATATAAAAATTCTGCCTTTGACAAAGAACAGTTTTTGGTAGTTTCACAATTATGATCAAGTCAAGTATCACCCTACACATGCAATTCTAGAGTATAAGCAGCGGAAAGTAAATTGCACATGTAGTAAAGAGAGCTGGAGAAGATCAAACGCAATTTGGAGACGCAATGATTTTTCCCGTGGTTCCGATAGGTAGTGCTATCGTACATCCACGTTGATGGAGACTTCAACCCACGGAGGGTAACGGCTGCGCGAGTCCACGGAGGGCTCCACCCACGAAGGGTCCACGAAGAAGCAACCTTGTCTATTCCATCATGGCCTACGCCCACGGAGAGCTAGCCTTACTCGGGGTAGATCTTCACGAAGTAGGCGATCTCCTTGCCCTTACAAACTTCTTGGTTCAACTCCACATCTCGATGACGGAGGCTCCCAAGCGACACCTAACCAATCTAGGAGGCACCACCCTCCAAAAGGTAATAGATGTTGTAGATGATGATGAACTCCTTGCTCTTGTGCTTCAAATGATAATCTCCCCAACACTCAACTCTCCTCACTGATATGGCTGTGGTGGAAGAAAGGATTGAGTGGAAAGTAACTTGCACATGTAGTAAAGAGAGGTGGAGAAGATCAAACGCAATTTGGAGACGCAATGATTTTTCCCGTGGTTCCGATAGGTAGTGCTATCGTACATCCACGTTGATGGAGACTTCAACCCACGGAGGGTAACGGCTGCGCGAGTCCACGGAGGGCTCCACCCACGAAGGGTCCACGAAGAAGCAACCTTGTCTATTCCATCATGGCCTACGCCCACGGAGGGCTAGCCTTACTCGGGGTAGATCTTCACGAAGTAGGCGATCTCCTTGCCCTTACAAACTTCTTGGTTCAACTCCACAACTCGATGACGGAGGCTCCCAAGCGACACCTAACCAATCTAGGAGGCACCACCCTCCAAAAGGTAATAGATGTTGTAGATGATGATGAACTCCTTGCTCTTGTGCTTCAAATGATAATCTCCCCAACACTCAACTCTCCTCACTGATATGGCTGTGGTGGAAGAAAGGATTGAGTGGAAAGCAACTTGGGAAGGTTAGAAATCAAGTTTCATATGGTAGGAATGGAGCAACTTGATCTCAACACAAGGGTAGGTAGTTCTCTTCTCAGAAAGTGTAAGGTAGGAGTGGTAGTTCTTTCTGATGGCTCTCTCCACGAATGAAGAGGGGGTGGAGGGGTATATATAGCCTCCACACAAAATCCAACCGTTACACACATAATTGAGCAATCTCGGTGAGACCGAAGTGGAAACTCGGTCAGACCGAAAGTTCAAATATAGTGAACGTTGGGGTTTTCGGTGGGACCGAAAATACCATCTCGGTTAGTCCGATTTGAGTCAAGGACAGGAACTTGCCAGTTTCGGTGGGACCGAAATCATCAACTCGGTTTTTCCGATTTGAGGACAAACGGTTACAGAAGCTTGGCAGCCCATGTTTCGGTGAGACCGAACTCAAACTCGGAATGACCGATTTTTCTAGGGTTTGGCTTATGGCTGAGGTGGTTCATCTCGGTGGGACTGAGTTTGGAAAATCGGTTTGTCCGAGATTACTTATGAGTGTGTATTGTAGTGAAAGTTGCTGATAGTTGAAGGAGATATATCACTAAGCACTTGAGCAACCAGATCATCAACACAACCTCATCCCCTTTTAATAGTATTGGCTTTTCCTATGGACTCAATGTGATCTTTGATCACTAAACCAAAAATGGAGTCTTGAGCTTTTGCCAATGCTTGCCTTAGCATTTTGAGGGGTCCACTTCTTCAGTCATTGCCATACCCATATCACTGAACTTCTTGAAATGATTCTCAAGTAACTATTAGTTCAATGATATATATGTTGTTATTAATTGCCAAAACCACCCGGGGATTAGTTGCACTTTCAATCTCCCCCTTTTTGGTAATTGATGACAACATATAGATCAAAGCTTCGACAAAAGATATAATCAATGAATAATATCGTCGCTTTGAGAAGTATGTGATAAGCAAGAGCTCCCCCTAAATTTGTGCATTATTTAAAATTTGCGTTTGAATGCAAATGCACAATCGATTAGGATCATGGGTCACTCTTCCATGTCACATACATCTTGGTGGAGCGCACAAAATGATAAGAAAGAAAAGCATGCACCCAATCACCAAGACATGAGTAAATAGCCATACAAGATAGGAATAGCATATGATAGGCATTAAGCACACATTAAAGCATAGTATGACTAAGCACTCATTAAGGTAGCATCAAACGTAGTATCAAGCACACTCAAAGTTTCGAGAAACCAAAAGAACCAAAAGTATCTCAAGGAAACCGCAAAAGAACGAAAGAGCAAAAGCGCAAAGATAACAGCACTCTCTCTCTCGAAGCCCTATGATCTATACAATTTCTCCCCCTTTGGCAACAAGTTACCAAAAAGTTCGAAAAAGCATAGAGCTAAACGTCACTGGGGACTTTGCTGGCGGCTCCCGTCTGGGTTGATGTCGGAGTAGATATGACGGCATCGGCGAAGACTTCAGCTGATGTCTGTGCTGGAGGAGTGGACACTGGAGCTGTGGCTGGAGTAACTGCTGGAGCTGTGGGAGGTGCTGAAGTTGTAGTCCTGGTGTTAGTCACTGGAATAGCAGCTGATCGGGATCCTTTGGGAACCGGAGCAGTCTGTCGCTGAGAATCCTGGACTAAGTCATCCTGCATCTCTGCCTTGTCCTGCTTTGCTTCCTCCATGTCTGCCTCAAGCTTGTTGACGGTCACTTGTATTTCAGTCAGCTTTGCGTCCAGAGCGTGGATCTTCTCGTCAACAATCCTCTCTAAGCTCTCCTGAGACTGTTCAATGCTGGCCAGCGTTGTTCAATCCTTTGGGTAGCTTCAAGAATCTGCTCTCCGAAACTCTTTGGTTTAGCTGCTGCTTCTTTGTCAGCTTTGGCTTTCCTAGCAGCTTCTATCTTGGCTTGACCTTCAACAGATGTTGGATCCTCCTCGTCCATCACAACAACATTGTCTTCATGCTCTGGCTGCAGGGGTAGATGTTTCCTATCCAACAAGAATTTGCCCGTGCCAAACTTGGCATTGATAAGCATCTGAATCTGTGGGGCAAATCCACATGACCTTTTCTGGTCAGCTGCAGTCCTCTTAATGGTCTCTACCATTAAGTCCATCATCTTGAAAGGTGCCTTCTCATCAAGTATATGCAGCATGTTGATAGAATAACCTCTGATCATGCGATGATCTCCAGACTTGGGCATCAAGGTATGCCTCAGAATAGTATTAGTGGTAGGTAGACCTGCCTGGAGATGGTAGACTGAGCCGAGCTTCCACACTTCCAAATCTCCTGCTGGGATCTCCTTGTACATGTTCTTCATGGAATCATGATTCTTCTTTGGAATCCCATAGACATCAATATCATCTTCTCGTTGCACTGGAGCATTCAGAATTTCTGCCCATTCTTCAACGGAAGAAGAGAACCTTTGACCTTCAGTCATCCAGGTGATCTTTCCATCAGGATAGAAGTGAGCTGTGGCATAGAACTGCATAATCATCTCATCGTTCCAATCTGTCAGTTTCTGACCCACAAACTCATCAACTCCACATGCAGTGAAGCTTTCATGCACATGTGGAAAGAAGTCTCTATGCTCTTCGCTGTCAATGTATTCCCAGTCAACATATCTGGTGTCTGCGACTATTGGCTTCTTGTCCATCAGCACAGTCTCATAGAAGTCCTGCTGCTCTCTGGTGTGAAATCTGGGATCTACAGCAGTTCTTCTCCTCACGGCATATGGATCAGCTTGTCTCCATAGCCTGAGACCTCTATCTTTCCTTGCCTTCATATCCTCGGCTTGAGGATGAGCATCATTGTGAAGTGGCAGTTTTGGACGGAGTTTCAGCAACACTTGTTCTTCCTCATCAGACTCAGCTGGTGGCACATCACCCTTGTTCTTCTCAGATGCTGGAATGTTTCTGGTAGTCCTCTTGGGCTTGGCAGCAGGCTTTGCTGGAGCTGCCTTAGCTTGAGCAGATTTCTTGGGCTTTGAAGTGGCTCCGACCTTAATGGCATCACCCATGAGTTTCTGCTTCTGAGGAGCAGGCTGGGGTGCTTCTTCTTCTTCATCGACTGCTGCATCTGCATGAGAATCAGTATACACAACCCTCTTTCTCTTGGATGTTTTCTTCACTTTGCTTGGGGCTGGCTCTCCCAAGTTCAGCTTCTTGGCAACAGCTGATTGCTTGACCTTGCTGGTGCCTTTCTTTGATTGCTGCCCTTGTTGCTCTTTGGCAACAACTTTTCTCTTAGGCTTGGAGGATACTTCTTCTTCAGCTACGAAATCAGAATCCTCATCATCTGAGTTCTTCTCTTTTCTAGCTCTGGTGGCTGCAGGAGGCAAGCCACTAGGTGTACTCCTCTCACCATCATCAACTGGACTACTAGCCTCAGGACTAGTATCTGCCTTAGGAATGTCCGCAAAAGGTGACTCTGACCTGTTCTGGCTGTCACTGGCATCTGACATGGCTGACAACCTGTGAATAGATAAGGTATAGGTAGAGTAGAAGAGTTATCACAAACTGCAGAGGTTTTTGCAAACAAAATGAGTTCAAATCTTAGTTTTAAGTTTTCACAGAATGCATTTCGGTCAGACCGATTTTCAGTTTCGGTGAATCCGAAGTGTATAACAGAAACTTTACACACCACTTTTGGTTGGACCGAAATGGGTTTCGGTCCTGCCGATAAACTAGGGTTTCACTAAAACTCTACTTCGGTCACACCGATTTGCACAACTCGGTTGGACCGAAAGTGCAGTGCAATGGCCAGAGGCCGAATCGGTCACACCGAAAATTTAAAATCGGTTTCACCGAGATGTGTTTCGTGGAAACCTAACCCTAAGAATTTTACTCGAAACTAGAACCGATCTGGTGGAAAAGGAGTTTTTCAATCGTGGCCAGATATAGGGCAAACCAAACGTGCAATGAATCAGATGGGGAGCACGAGAGGGATCGAGACTCACCCTAACTTGGTGGAGTCCCTCTACGGCGGCAACGGCGCGGAGGAGAAGACCGTTGGCGGCGGTGGAGACCTGCGGCGAGGGCGCACAGGCGACGACGGCGACGATCCGGAGATCAGGGCGACGGCAGCAGGGGACGTGGGAGCGAAAACGTTTGAAGGAATAATCAACGCGCGCTGCCCTCAGTATTTATATCCCCTTGCTGTCACTGGGACCGAGTTGAAAAACTCGGTGACACCGAGATGGATAACTGCTATGCAGTTACGCATATCGGTCACGCCGAGATTTAGAACTCGGTTTCACCGAGATGAAACCTAGATCAGTCTAAGTGATTTCGGTTTGACCGAGTGGGAGAAGTTGGTCTGACCGAAATTTACTTAGAAGGTTTTGGAAGTCAGCCTTAGACGGATCAGTGGCTCCGAGTGCTCCTTACTCGGAGGGTCCGAAAATGACTTGTTCAAAGTTTGTGATATAAGCATGAATAGAATTTGAGACAAGAAAGCATAGATACCTAGGGGAGGTACTTAGGCATTCTTGTCCATCCATTTGGCCAGAAAAATCAAAACAACCAAAACAACAAATGGATGTCCTCGAATGGATAAAATCATGCATTCAACATGCTCACACAATAAGATAGCAAATGAAATATGTGTCAAACATGCACAACCAAAACTCTAGCTACTAGCACACAATTTGTCGATGACTAGGTCATCTTTGAGTATTTTGACTTAGGAGCCAAATGAGAACATTTGATCATAGGTCATACTCATCGTTTAAGCACAAGTGGGGTTACCACTTTTACATAAAGCATTGATGTGTTCACATCATTTGAAGATGCTTTAGCTCAATTTTTAGAGCAAAGCTCCCCCTAGATGTGAGAACCCCTTTTAAAGGGTCAAACTAACCTTGGGTTGTCGTAGAAGACTTCATGTAGATGTTGAAGATGTGGATGCTCAATGTTGATGTAGATCATCAAGAGTTGGGAGCTATCCTTTGGATTAGGGCACTTTCAATACCTACATGGGTTAGTCCCACAAGGAACAAACAAGGATATCCATAGACATAGATTGAAGTTCACAATAGATGATGTCCATGAAAGCAATGATTACCTTGTCCCTTGACTTACCAACAAGAGGGTTTGTGACTCCATGAACTAGTGCATGATGTGGAAGTTGATTGCACAAGTTGCCAAAATGAATGTGAGTGAAGTATGTTGGCGGAGTCACCCTCAAGAACTTTCTAGTTCTTCTTCTTCAGGATCCACATCATCTTGATGGGAATCCTTGGGGTTGTAGTTGAGCTTGATGAAGTAGAACTTGACGTGTCCTTGGGGACCCACTTGACCATGGCTTGAGGTGCTTCAATGAATGCATCAATCTCCTCTTGAAGCTTGTCCTTGGCCTTTAGCTTGTGGTCTTGTGGTGGAAGGTCATCTTGAGCTTGTTCCACATTGGAAGAAGTAGGATCATAGTTCTCCTTTTGAGAAACAAACTGTGGAGTAGGGTATTGACCTTCTTCCCACTCAACACCTTCGGCGTTGAACTTTCGCTCAAAACCAATTCCTTGATTCTTCCGGTGCCTTCCTTGTTTGCGAACAATTTCCTCAAAGTTCTTGCTTCCGGCAAGACTCTTGTAGACACCTTTCTCTATGATTTCCTTCAATAAGCTATTCTCTTGCTCAAGTGTAACTTGGCTTGAAACATTGTTAGTGGAATCAAGAGAGCTACTAGAAGTAACAACATTAGATTTAACATGGTTATTGTTACTATTAGAGGAAGAATTTTTCTTATGCTTGTCATGCTTAGTCTTAATAGGTGGCAAGAAATTAGACAAGAGAAGTCGTTTGGCAAGATATGAAGAACTCTTCTTTCGAAGATCGTCATTGATCGCTTTTAGAAACTCATGTTCTTGCTCTAGAGTGAGCTTCTCGAAGCGTAGCTTCTCATGAGATCTTAGGAGCTCTCTATGATCTTCTTGAGTTGTTTCATGAGCTAACTTAAGAGTGTTTAGTTCTTTAGTTAGACGCTCAATCTCCTTCATAGCATTGTCATTCGACTCTTCTCGACTATAAAGACTACTAGCATTTTCATCATTACTAAGCTCACTAGATTTATCATGCAAGAGCTCATTTTCACCAAGCAAGTCATCCTCATCACTATTGAAGTCAATGAATTCAGGGTGTGTTACCTTGGGGCCTTTAGCCATGAAGCATCTTCCAATTCCCTCATTTGGTGAATCAAATAAGTCGTAGGAGTTGGAGTTGGAGGATACGAGAGCAAGACCGGCAACACCTTCATCTTGACTGTAGTCGGAGTCGGAGTGATAGCTTCCATCGGATTGATTGTCGGAGTCGGAGCCGGAGACCCATTCACCTACATGAGCTTGATGTCTTCTTCTTGTGTAGCTCCTTGATGACTTGTCTTTCCTCTCCGAATCCTTGCTTCTCCGAGAGGGTCTTCGTTCATAACGATCATCTCTACTCCTTCTCTCTTTCCGAGGTGACTCATCTCTTGATCTTCTTCTTGGAGATTCTTCTCTTCTCTTGTGGGGAGCCGTACACTCATTTGAGAAGTGTCCGGGTCTTCCACAATTGTAGCAGTTTCGATCACGGCTAGAAGATCTCTTTTCATCATATGATCTAGACTTTGAGCTTCTCTCTTTGCCTCTATTCTTGTAGAATTTGTTGAAGTTCTTAACCATTAGGCTTATCTCTTCATTGGAAATTAACTTGTCACTTGAGGTTGTGGGAGCATCACTTGTAGCTTTGTAAGCACCACTTGACTTGTTGTGAAGCTCTTCCTTATCCTTAAGTGTCATCTCATGAGCAACAATTCTTCCAATGACTTCAGTTGGCTTGAGAGTCTTGTAGTTTGGCATCATTTGGATCAAAGTGCACACGGTGTCGTACTTTCCATCCAAAGCTCTGAGAATCTTCTTAATGATGAATCGGTCGGTCATTTCTTCGCTTCCTAAGCCGGCAATCTCATTTGTGATGAGAGCAAGCCTAGAGTACATTTCAGCGACTCCTTCACCATCCTTCATCTTGAACTTGTCAAGTTGACCTTGAAGAATATCTAGCTTTGATTCCTTCACAGACTCGGTACCTTCGTGCTTTTCAACCAAAGTATCCCAAATCTCTTTTGCATTTTCAAGACGGCTGATTTTGTTGAACTCCTCGGGACACAAGTCATTGAAGAGAATGTCACAAGCTTGAGCATTGTTTTGCAACATCCGCAACTCTTCCGGTGTAGCTTCGCGATCCGGAACTTTTCCTTCCTCGAAGAATTCACCTTGCATACCAACACAAATAATGCCCCATGCGGCTGGGTTATGACCAAGAATATGCATTTTCATTTTATGCTTCCAACTAGCAAAATTTGTACCATCAAAGTAAGGATCTCTACGATAATTACCCTCACTAGACGCCATACTCTCCTAGGTTGTGAAACCAAGCTTATGGAGTCCAATGCAATGGAAACCAATACAATGGAGACCAAAGCTCTGATACCACTTGTAGGATCGAAAGTATGTCTAGAGGGGGGGTGATTAGACTACTTGTAAATATAAAAATTCTGCCTTTGACAAAGAACAGTTTTTGGTAGTTTCACAATTATGATCAAGTCAAGTATCACCCTACACATGCTATTCTAGAGTATAAGCAGCGGAAAGTAAATTGCACATGTAGTAAAGAGAGGTGGAGAAGATCAAACACAATTTGGAGACGCAATGATTATTCCCGTGGTTCCGATAGGTAGTGCTATCGTACATCCACGTTGATGGAGACTTCAACCCACGAAGGGTAACGGCTGCGCGAGTCCACGGAGGGCTCCACCCACGAAGGGTCCACGAAGAAGCAACCTTGTCTATTCCATCATGGCCTACGCCCACGGAGGGCTAGCCTTACTCGGGGTAGATCTTCACGAAGTAGGCGATCTCCTTGCCCTTACAAACTTCTTGGTTCAACTCCACATCTCGATGACGGAGGCTCCCAAGCGACACCTAACCAATCTAGGAGGCACCACCCTCCAAAAGGTAATAGATGTTGTAGATGATGATGAACTCCTTGCTCTTGTGCTTCAAATGATAATCTCCCCAACACTCAAATCTCCTCACTGATATGGCTGTGGTGGAAGAAAGGATTGAGTGGAAAGCAACTTGGGAAGGTTAGAAATCAAGTTTCATATGGTAGGAATGGAGCAACTTGATCTCAACACAAGGGTAGGTAGTTCTCTTCTCAGAAAGTGTAAGGTAGGAGTGGTAGTTCTTTCTGATGGCTCTCTCCACGAATGAAGAGGGGGTGGAGGGGTATATATAGCCTCCACACAAAATCCAACCATTACACACATAATTGAGCAATCTCGGTGAGACCGAAGTGGAAACTCGGTCAGACCGAAAGTTCAAATATAGTGAACGTTGGGGTTTTCGGTGGGACCGAAAATACCATCTCGGTTAGTCCGATTTGAGTCAAGGACAGGAACTTGCCAGTTTCGGTGGGACCGAAATCATCAACTCGGTTTTTCCGATTTGAGGACAAACGGTTACAGAAGCTTGGCAGCCCATGTTTCGGTGAGACCGAACTCAAACTCGGAATGACCGATTTTTCTAGGGTTTGGCTTATGGCTGAGGTGGTTCATCTCGGTGGGACTGAGTTTGGAAAATCGGTTTGTCCGAGATTACTTATGAGCGTGTATTGTAGTGAAAGTTGCTGATAGTTGAAGGAGATATATCACTAAGCACTTGAGCAACCAGATCATCAACACAACCTCATCCCCTTTTAATAGTATTGGCTTTTCCTATGGACTCAATGTGATCTTTGATCACTAAACCAAAAATGGAGTCTTGAGCTTTTGCCAATGCTTGCCTTAGCATTTTGAGGGGTCCACTTCTTCAGTCATTGCCATACCCATATCACTGAACTTCTCTGAAATGATTCTCAAGTAACTATTAGTTCAATGATATATATGTTGTTATTAATTGCCAAAACCACCCGGGGATTAGTTGCACTTTCAGATTCCTTCAAAAGGAGCAAAGACAACAAACACTTGGAAAAACAAATGTGGTTAGCGTTAGTGCAAAACCACACATTCAAGAGGTGATTTACCCAACAAGTGTTGTCATCAAGCATATCATAGGGTGTGACAAAGGGTTGTGGCATGGCATTTAAGCACATCAATTGAGCACAATCAAGGTCATCATGGAAACAAGCATGTAAATGTGAGGTAGAGATGCACATATGTGTGACAAGAGAATAAGCATCTACCTCATGGTCATAGCAAGCATGCATAAAGAACTCAATGAAAGGTCTATGGTAGGCATAAGAATCATTCACAACACCACGTAAAATGAAGTGTCTAAACACATGGGTCAAGTGCAAGACAATCCAAGCATAGCATGCATATGGTGTAGTGAAAATGGTTTGGCACTCAACACAATAGAAAGAGCAATTGTTCAACATGTGTGAGGCCAACAAGTCAATCATGTGAAAAGCAATGGGACATGGCATATGTGAAGAGATGATATTGTTGCAACCAAGCACATGATAGGAGCAAGTAATCCACAAGTCGGATGCAACACACAAGGCAGATATAACATGAGGCGTGGCAATGTGGCTATCGTGAAAGAAAGCAATATCACTAACATGTGCGCGATCAAGGGGTCCAAGATGACAAATAAGTCTCATGGTGCAAGCAACACATGTAGTATGATCCACAATATTCATGCTCATGGTTTTTGGGTTCTCGAAAGAGAAGGATATCACCTTGAAAGCATGTCCTTGTGTATTCTTCACAATGCCGAAGCACAAGCAAGTGCGATGTAGAAGCGTTGTGGTAGAAAGTGGTTCGCTCTCAAGAGCTCGAATGGTAAACTCACGTGAAGTGGAAGTCGACACATAGTCCAAGTATCCTACACATGCACACAACAAAAGGAAGAACGTATGCGCATGGTAGATAAACACATCATCCATCATGATGGTTCTCTTCTCTTGCACATAACCATTAGAAACAAAAGTGCATGAATAATATGATGCAACAATGGCTATATTCATGGCACTAGGCATATGGTGCAAGGAGGTAAAACAAGCATGCTTCACAAGAAATATGTCAAAATCTCCAAATAAATGCGAGAATGCTATGGGGGCAATCTCATTGGCAAGACTAAAATCATGGTTGCGCTCAATACATGGTAGCATGAGAGAGGCAACATGTGGAGACATATGACAACAAGCAATATCAATCATGTGCAAAGCATGGCAATGGTTGTCATCAACCGCATGAAAGGAGCAAGTATGAATCATCGGTGATGCAACATATGCAAGCATGGTGATCAAATTGTGCAAACTAGTGGAGCGAAGATGCAACACACTAGGAGAAGGTATGGCAATCATGTCATGTGAGCAAATAGTGGATATAGGCAATGCACATGACATATCGCAAGCACGATCACAAATCAAGATCAAAGCATCATAATAGGCATGGGGTACAAAGGAATCATGGCAATAACAAGCAATATTTCCACCAAGCTTGCAAATACACATACAAGTATGAGAATCAATCATCATGTGTAATGCGAAGCATGGGTCACAAATGCATGGCAAAGGCATATAAATGAGCATATCATGCAAAGTGAACATGGAAAGAGGGGCATAAGAGATATAATGGACAATAACCCATAACCATGTGAGTGCCATGTAGAAGAGATGCGCGAAGTCTTTGCGCGAAGGGAGCGGTTGGAAGGATAATCCATGGACTCCCAAGTCGTCGTTGCTCTCTAGAGCTCGTTTCGTCAACTCGTGCTCTTGCGAGGTTGACGAGTAAGTATGGGGACCTACACAAAAGACACACAAACCAAAGAAATTATGCGCGTGGTAAATGTACACATCGTCCATCATGATGTGTATGTGCATGTGTGAGTTAGCACAAGATACACATCGCTCAAAGAAATTTGATGCATGGTACAAGAACATGTAATCCATCATGAATGAATAGTTATTGTGTATAGCATGATGTGGATGCAAATTGAGCATACAATTATATGGCACATCTATAGCATGTTCATTCATGGGGAGCATATTGTGCACACAAGCATGGGGATCATGCAATGGATGGGATGGGTCAAAATCTCCTAAAATGTATGAGGAAACTATGGGGGTCTCCTCATAAGCAATATCGGAAGCATAATGTGGAGAAGTGTAACAACATCTGAAACAATGCATGTCGGAAGCTAGGTAATCATGGCATGGCATATGATGGATATGATGCAAAGGAAGCATGTCAATATCATCACAAGAAAAAGAAATGCCAATAACCATGGGCTTGTCATCTATGCCATATGTGTAAATTGGGTTTATCGTAATGGCATATGCATAGTTACTATGAAGAGATTGCAAATATGACATATTGTTGATCTCGTGCATAGCATATGACAAGTCAAGCGGATTGTCAAACATGATGTTACCGAGAGAATTATCACAAGAAATCCTATGCAACATGGCATCACAACTAATAGACTCCACATGACAATCATCAAACTCATCATAAATGGGTAAATAATCGCATGGGCAAATCATACTAGCACGAAGCATGGCAATAGGTGGATCAACATCATGCAAGCAATCAAAGTTAACATAGTCCACTAGTGGGACGAGAGCATCACCTTCACCTTTGTTACCTTTTTCGTTCCACTCATGTGGTGTAGGTGAGGTGGGAAAGACCAAATGGTGGTCATCATCGTCATCTTGATGGAACCATGTGGGGGGTGCATCATATTCCACCATGGCCATCGTCTTGTCCAATGGTAGGACGAAGTCATCGGGGATCGGCGCGTCATCATATGTGGGACCTAGCACCAAATGAGCAGACACAATAGAGGTAGAGGTCAAGTCGTTAGTGTTGAAAGTGGCCTCACATGACCTATCAACTATCTCACTCTCTCTATGTGGTGGCTCACTCACTCCCTCAAGGTAGGTGCACTCAAGCTCACATATGATGGAGTCACTCATCTCACTCAAGTGGTGGGGGTTGTGGCTCTCCTCACATGGGAATTGGGGCAGCTCATCATATATGGGGCTAGTGGTGAACTCGCTCTCACTCTCAATATGGTGGCACAAGTCACTCAAGTCATCATACGCCGCCGTGGTCGAAGGGAAAATCCCATGCTTAACCATCTCGTCACCGTCGCCGTGGATGAAGGCCGAAGATGGCACATCATCACTCTCGCCTCCAAAGATGGAAGCATCATCCTTGCTCGTCACCATGTCGTTCGCCTCCAAAGGTTGGTCCTCGAATGGCTCCGTAGTCGTAGTCGTCGCCGCACCATCTTGAAAAAGAGTCGACATAGACTCGGCATCATCAATGCCACAAAGAGGGCTGGCGGTGGAGTCAAACTTGGGAGCATCGTCTTGGAGCTCGTTGGGCTTGGACATCGTGGTGGTACTACCCTCATGCTCTCCGTCTTGGAGCTTGGTCTTTGAGAAGTTTGCTTGCGGTGGAGAAGCCTTGGCCTTCATAAGTTCTTGTTCCGCCTTGAGAGCACCAATGTAGTTGTCGTCGAGGGACTTGTAGTTCTCGAAGAAGATAGTCTTGTAGATGTCGTTATGCAATCCCATCATGAAGTGGAGCTTCATCGAAATGGGGTCGTCCACGCCGGCTCGTCGCAAGGCAATCTTCATGTCCTTGAAGTACTCGTCGATGGACTTGGATCCTTGTATGGTGTTCTCTAATTGGCGTAGAAGTTGTTCCGTGTAGGTGGGAGGCACAAACTCTCGCCGCATAGCTTTCTTCGTCTTGGGCCAATTCACGTTGAAGCTCGTCGAAGGTGTGTGAAGCCACCATGTTGACGCGTTGTCGTGGAAGTTTCTTGTGGCGCACTTCACTTGATCTTCGTAGGGAACTCGATGTAGCTTGAGGTAGTCGTCCATCTTGCGCTCCCACTCGAGATACTCCTCGGGGTCTTGAGTCCCATAGAAAAGAATCTCGTGGTCGTTGTCGAGGTCGTAGTAGCTCGTGGTAGTCACGGACTTGAGCTTGGGGAGCTTCTCTTGAGAATAAGCTTGAGGTGCTTGTGGGCGAAGATGCCGTATGTCCAAAGGCGAAGATGCCTTGAAGTCGCTTGGCGAAGATGCCAAGGTACATGGTGAAGTCGTTGAGCGGTTGTTGGTGTTGAGCTCTTGACCTTCACGTTCTTGTCGTTGATGGTGTCGATGCCGATGAGATCTTGCCGGAGATGGTAGCTCAGAAGGATGTGCACTTGAGCGTCTTCTCGAAGATGAGGGAGACCTCGTGCGGTTCTTGATGAGGGCTTTGAGCTCCTCCATTTGAGCATTCATGTTGGCACACAAGTTGTTCGTCATGGCATCGACTCGTCGTTGTTGTTGTAGACCGAAGATGAAATGCTTTGCCTATCCATCACAAGACTCGAGCAAAGGTGAGTAGGAGATGAGATAAACAATACCAAGTTACCTTTTCCCAACGTTGAGGATGTATCCCGTTTCACTCAATGTGAATTGAAAGAATAGTGGAATTGGTACCGGACTTGTTCACTCACACCTATCAAGTAAAGCTTTTCGAGTGGCTTGGTTAGGATAAGTGGCACAAAAATTTGATGCAAAATGTTAGCAAGAGTCAATAATGTTGAAAGAGATTCACAAATTCACAAATGAAACAAATAGACTAATAGCAATATGTGGCACACGGAAACACACACACGGATAGATATATGGGGTCGTGCAACCAAGGAATGAGCACAAAATGTGGAGTCCACGGAAAACGCTCGTGTTGCACAACTGAAGAGAGACGCTAGAACGATTGCTCGTTAGGCGGATACGACACTTGTGCACAACCTATAAGATGCAAAATGTATGAACTTTCTATCCCAAGTATGCTATGTATGTATGGTTCCCGTTGTTGATCCAAGATGATCGGATATGATATCATATGATGCGATGCTATGGCTCTTGCTTACAAGCTTCTTTGTCTTTCTCTTTTTGCTTAAAAGCTTATTCTTTTTTTTTGTATATGGCCACGATGCACAAACCAAGATAGCAATTGTGTATATGCGGGAACAATCTTGTGACACAAGGGGTGATATGATGATACCAATATGATATGGTATGTATGCAATGGAAATCGATGATCACTAATGTGCACAAGTAACGTTGCTGGCAATACTCAAAGGCTAGTCTCGATAGGAAAGTGACGCAAAATGGGCTAGGGGTTAACAATGCAATTGCAAGGGAATATACAATGATGTCGTCGAAGTTACCGTCCGTGTCGATGATGAGAGGTGGTGCCCTTGATGTAGCCCCGTTCCTAATTAGCCGAAACACCTTAGGAAACGGAAAAACCACAACTCAAAATCTCAAGGACAAATGTCAAATGGTGGTAGCGGAAAAGCGGTGATGGTTGCGGAAGTGGAGTGATGGGCTATACATGATGTCGGAGTTGAAGTCACGGTCCCTAAGTAGCCGAAACACCTTAGGAGACACAAGCCACAACTCAAACAAGCTCGAACAAAATTTAGTTAAGTTGGGTTGGCTATGTATGGTGGACTAAGCTATGCGAAAGTGGTGGTGGTGGTTGATGAAGAAGCAATTGTCCCTAAGTAGCCTAAACACCTTAGGAGACTCAAATCACTACTCAAGCAACCACAAATGCTATTGTGGACAAAATGGTTAGGTTGCGGAAAGCTATGGTGGCTATGCGGATGATATGGTGGAGGGCCTATACAAACTTGCCAAATTTGACAAAATTTGATGGAGTCAAATGATGATGGTAGTATTTTTCTGGTATGGGTAATGTCAAGAGCTTCAAAACGAGCTCAAGAACGTCCAAATCGGAGTTCGTATGAATTAGTTATGACCAAAACAAAAATCAGCCGAAGTCAAAATCTGGGTGTACCGGACGTCCGGAAAAGGTCGGAAATCCGGTATTTTCTGCTGTATAGGTGGTTCCGGTCGTTCGGTGAGTTTCGGACGTCCGGTGCTTCGTGAGGGTCCGGACGTCCGGTAAAACGCCGGTCGTCCGGTGGGTCGGGGTCAACGCGAGATTTGAGTTCCGGGACGCGATTTTGGGCGGAAAATGATGATTTTGGGGTCAAAATTTGACGGATTTTGTGGAGGAAAGATGGGGAAACTTGGGGAAATGCTAGATCCACTTGAAACCAAGCAAATCCATGGATCAAAATCAACAAAACGTCATCAAATCAACAGATCACAAAAAAAAATTGGGGCTATTTTTGGTGGGGATTTTCGAATTTGGGGAAGAACACAACAAAGCAAGGCTAGAAAACAGTGGAGGGGGCTCTGATACCATAATGATCCTAAACTAGGTGGGGGGCTCCAATTTCATGAGAAACCATGGCTCTGATACCATAATGATGTAGGGTGGAACCCTAGTGGCCGATCTTTCATGAAATGGAGGGGATCCCGCGATGAACACGAAGAACACAAAGGGGAATCACGAGGGAAACACTCAAGAACAAGTCCAATCACACATCCACTAGACAATCAAACACACAAGATCACAAGATACATGAACAACAAAGGGAAAGATACAAGGTAGAGTTCATCTCCAAGAGGAGGTCTTGAATCCGCGAAGGATCTTCCTGTTAGGGGTCTTGAATCCAAGGTGGATCTTCTCCGTAGAGGGGTCGCGGTCTCTCTCATGGAGTAGATCCGGGATGGATGAGCAAAGCTCTATCTCTCATATGAGCTAAACCATTGCTAACTCCCAAATGGTGGAGGTGGAGGAGTTTATATAGTCTAGGGCCACCAAGGGGTAAGTGAGGGGCGAAAGGGATACATGGGCCTCGGGCCCAAACACTGTACGCAGACAGGTACCGGTCGTCCGCTGGACACCGGACGTCCGGTGGCTCAGGAGGGACCGGACGTCCGGTAGCTCCCGGACTTCCGGTAATTTCCTGGATTTCGGTTCTGATGCCGATGTCATGGACGTCCAGTGGCCTCCGGTCGTCCGGTCGCCTGGGAGTCGCCGGTCGTCCGGTAGAGGCCGGACGTCCGGAGCCTGTAGCTTTTCCAGCAGCTCCGTTTCTTCCGTCTTCTCTTCCAGGCTTCCCTCGCAGATGGTGTAGGTGATCCTTGGCGCTTGCACTCCTCGTCGTCGTCCGTGAAGCTCCGACAATACCTATGCATGCACATGAGTGGAGTGTCAAGTAGTATACCATCCTCGAAGGGGTCAAGTGAACACGTGTAAAGGAGATGATTCACCTTTATGTATGAGAAGTAGAGGTCACACGTGTCACTTGCCAAGCAGACTCTTGACATGGTGATGTCCATAGGATGCTCCGCATCAGAAGGGACAATTGCTACTATATTTTTTCCACACTTGTGCTTCAAAGTAGCACCATGTTCTTCATGATAGAGAGTCTCATGTTTAGTCACTTTCATATACTAGTAGGAATTTTCATTATAGAACTAGGCTTATATATTCCAACGATGGCCTTCCTCAAATGCCCTAGGTCTTCGTGAGCAAGCAAGTTGGATGCACACCCACTAGTTTCTTTTGTTGAGCTTTCATACATACTTAGCTCTAGTGCACCCATTGCATGCCAATCCCTACTCACTCACATTGATATCTATTGATGGGCATCTCCATAGCCCGTTGATACGCCTAGTTGATGTGAGACTATCTCCCTCCTTTTTGTCTTCTCCACAACCACCTCTATTCCACCCATAGTGCTATATCCATGGCTCACGCTGATGTATTGTGTGAAAGTTGAAAGGTTTGAAAAGATAGAGTATGAAAACAAGTGCTTGGCTGAAATCGGGGTTGTGCATGATAGGAATATTTTGTGTGATGAAGAGGGAGCATATCCATACTATATGATTTTGTAGGGATAACTTTCTTTAGCCATAGTATTTTGAGAAGACATGATTGCTTTGTTAGTGTGCTTGAAGTATTATTATTTCTTATGTCAATATAGACTTTTACCTTGAATCTTTCAGATCTCAACGTTCATGCCACAATTAAGAGAACTACATTGAAATACTATATTGGTTAGCATTCCACATCAAAAATTCTTTCTTTACCATTTACCTACTCGAGGACGAGCAGGAATTAAGCTTGGGGATGCTTGATACGTCTCCAACGTATCTATAATTTTTTATTGTTCCATGCTATTATTTATGAAGTCTTGGATGTTTAATGGGCTTTATCATACACTTTTATATCATTTTTGGGACTAACCTACTAGGCCCAGTCCAGATTGCTGTTTTTTGCGTGTTTCAGGGTTTTGCAGAAAAAGAATATCAAACGGAGTCCAAACGGAATGAAACCTTCGCGAGAGATATTTTTGGAGAAAATCACGCACAGGGAACTTGAGAACCATGTCAGGGGAGCCTCGGGGTGTCCACGAGGGTGGGGGGCGACCCCTGCCTCGTGGGCCCCTCGAGTACCCCC
>LR738709.1:264981269-265025882 GCA_902687465.1 Secale cereale | reverse complement strand
CGGTGTCCTCCTTCCTCCTATATAAGTCTACGTACCCCGAAACCTTCGACAACAGAGAGAAAACCCTAATTCCACCGCCGTAACCTTCTGTTCCCGTGAGATCCCATCTTGGAGCCTGTTCCGGAGCTCCACCGGAGGGGGATCCATCACGAAGTTCTTCTTCATCATCATCATCGCCCTCACCATGAGTTGTGAGTAGTTTACCACAGACCTTCGGGTCCATAGCTAGTATCTAGATGGCTTCTTCTCTCTCTGGATCTCAATACAAAGTTCTCCTCGGTCTTCGAGGAGATCTATTCGATGTAATCTCTTTTTGCGGTGTGTTTGTTGAGATCCGATGAATTGTGGGTTTATGATCAAGATTATCTATGAGAAATATTTGGTTCTTCTCTGTACTTTTTAAGTGTGCTCATAATATCCTTGCAAGTCTCTTTGAATTATTGGTTTGGTTTGGCCTACTAGATCTATAGTTCTTGCAATGGGAGAAGTGCTTGGCTTTGGGTTCAATCTTACGGTGTCCTTTCCCAGTGACAGTAGGGGCAGCAAGGCATGTATTGTATTGTTGCCATCGAGGATAAAAAGATGGGGTTTATATCATATTGCTTGAGTTTATCCCTCTACATCATGTCATCTTGATTCAGGCGTTACTCTGTTCTTATGAACTCAATACACTAGATGCATGCTGGAGATCGGTCGATGTGTGGAGTAATAGTAGTAGATGCAGAATCGTTTCGGTCTACTTGTCTCGGAAGTGATGCCTATATACAATGATCATGCCTAGATAGTCTCATAATTATTCGCTTTTCTATCAATTGCTCGATAGTAATTTGTTTACCCGCCGTAGAATATCGCTATCATGAGAGAAGCCACTAGAGAACACTATGGCCCCCGGGTCTATTCTCAACATATAAATCTACATCTACTTTACTTTTATCGCTTTTATTTGTTGTTCTTATAAACCAAAATACCAATAAAATATAAACTATCGTCTCTATCAGATCTCACTTTCGTAAGTGACCGTAAAGGGATTGACAACCCCTTATCGCGTTGGCTGTGAAGTTCTTATTTGTTTGTGCAGGTGCGAGGGACTTGCGCGTGGTCTCCTACTAGATTGATACCTTGGTTCTCAAAAACTGAGGGAAATACTTACGCTACTGTGTTGCATCTCCCTTTCCTCTTCGAGGGAATACAATGCAAGCTCGAGAAGTAGCATTGTGCTTCCTGGGTGCCTTCTCGGGTTACTACCAGATCAAGATGGCGCTGCATGATGTCGAGAAGACTACCTTCCTCACCCCGTGTGGAGTATGCTGCTACACTTGCATGCCATTTGGGTTAAGGAATGCAGGAGCAACATTTCAGCGGCTAATGCACATCGCACTGGGAAAACAGCTCGGGAGGAACGCTAAGGCGTACGTAGATGACATTGTGGTAAAATCTCAGGAGGCCGCAACCCTTAGCATGGATCAAGAAGAAACCTTCGCCAACCTGCGCAAGGTAGACCTGCGGCTCGACCCAGAAAAGTGCGTGTTCGGCGTCCCGTCAGGCAAGCTTTTGGGCTTCCTGGTGTCGCACCGAGGGATCGAGGCCAACCCCAAGAAGGTCAAGGCCATAGAAAAGATGAGTCCACACAAGAACCTCAAGGAGATGCAGAAACTGGCCGGTTGTGTAAAGTCGCTCGGGCCTTTCATCTCCAAGCTGGGGGAGAGAGCCCTCCCTTTCTTCAAGATGATGAAAAGGAAGGGCCCGTTCGAGTGGACCCCTGAGGCTGATGCGGCATTCGAAGACCTCAAGAGATACCTCACCAGTCCACCGGTAATGGTGGCACCCAAGCCTCAAGAACCATTGGTGCTTTACCTGGCCGCAACACCACATTCAGCTAGTGCAGTGTTGGTGGCTGTTCGACAGGAGCGTTAAGACAAGACCTTGCAACCCAAGGGCGGCACTCCCGAGGCCCCATCAGGGCCGGAGGACGACCGCGTCCTGCTAGACGACTCCCCTGAGGACGCAGCTGCCCCAAATGACGACCAAGCCCCTGGGGCACCTTTACCTAGTCAGTCCACACAGCCGCAGGCGAGTCCGGACTTCACCCCCATCGGGCACCTGGTATACTTCGTCGGCATGGTGCTCCGTGATGCCCGAGCACGCTACCCCATGCCGCAGAAGCTCTTGCTTGCACTCCTCGTCGCTTCATGTAAGCTGCGCCACTACTTCCAAGGCCACCCCATCAAGGTCGTCTCAGCTTACCCTCTGGAAAGGGTACTCCGGAGCCAAAACGCAGTAGGAAGGGTCGCAGAATGGAATATAGAGCTGCAGGCATTCCGGCTAGAGTTCAGCACCACCAGAGTCATCAAGGGGGGCGCACTTGCTGACTTTGTGGCAGAATGGACCGACGCCCCAGGACCCGAAGCAAGTCAGAACCAGTCCCTCTCGTCGGGGAGCGAAGCGCCGGATGGCTGGGTCATGTACTTCGACGGCGCATTCGCCCGTCGGGGCGCGGGTGCTGGGGATGTGCTCATCTCACCCACTCAAGACAAGCTCTACTACACTGTGCAGCTCTGCTTTCAGTCAGGCAATAAGGTCTCCAACAACATCGCGGAGTACGAGGGCCTCATCGCTGGTCTCAAGGCGGCGAAGGCCCTGGGGGTGAAGCGCCTCGTCATCAGGGGCGACTCCCAGCTCTTCGTCAACTTCTCCGACAAGGTATACGAGCCGAAGGACGAGCATATGGAGGCACACCTCGTGGAGGTACGCAAAATGGAGAAGCAATTCTTAGGCCTGGAGCTGGAGTATGTGCCCCGCAGCACTAATAAGGAGTCCGACGACATCGCCAAGAGAGAGTCCTAACGCCTGCCCCAAGAGTCGGGTGTCTTCGAGGAGAGGCTCCTCAGGCCCTCGACATCACCCCCGCGAGAAGGGCCGACGAAGCCTCAGGAGGAACTCCCCCAGCCACCAGCCTCGGGAGCCCCCGCCTGCGGCCCGGCCTCAGGAGCCCGCTTGCTCCTGGAGCTCGAGCCTCGGGAGGGATGCTGGACCGAGGAACTCAAGTCATACTTGGTGCGAGGAGCACTTACAGAAAAGGAGGAGGACGCCGAACGCGTGGCCCGACAGGCTACGGTTTACTGCATCCAAGACGGTGAGCTTTACATGAAGCGACCAAATGATGTTTATTTACGATGCATCTCCAAGAAGCAGGGAGGCAAGCTACTAGCTGACATTCGTGGCGGGGACTGCGGACATCACTCATCATCGCGCGCCTTGGTCGGCAAGGTGTTCCGCGCTGGTTTTTACTGGCCCACGGCACTCAACAATGCCGCCGAACTAGTAAAGTCTTGCGAGGCTTGCCAGTTCCATGCCAAGCAGATCCTCGAACCGGCTCAGGGCCTCCAAACCATCCCACTCTCCTGGCCGTTCGTGGTCTGGGGGCTGGACATCCTGGGCCCTTTCCCTCGAGCGCCCGGGGGCTATCGATACCTCTACGTCGTTGTCGACAAATTTACCAAATGGGTTGAGGTGGAAGCTGTCCAAACCATCCCAGCCGGCTCCGCAGTCAAGTTCATCAAGGGCCTCGTAAACCGGTTCGGGGTCCCTAACCACATCATCACCGACAACGGCTCACAATTCACTAGCAACCTTTTCAAGACATATTGTGCTAACCTTGGAATGCAGATTTGCTATGCTTCTGTAGCACACCCCAGAAGCAATGGCCAGGCCGAGCGCGCCAACGCGGAGGTCGTGAGAGGCCTCAAGACCAGGACCTTCAAGAAGAAGCTCGAAGCTTGCGGAAGGGGTTGGCACGACAAGCTCCCGTCCGTGCTATGGTTAATCCGCACCACTGCCACCAAGCCAACAGGCGAGACCCCATTCTTCCTTGTCTATGGAGCTGAAGCGGTCCTCCCTCACGAGGCGTCAGGCACCGGTCCCCGCGAGTCCTAGCGTTCGACGAGGCGTGGCAGGGTGTCGTTCAAGGGGTAGACCACGTGCTCAGGGAGGAGCGTCGGTGTGACGCTTCACTCCGAGCAGCAAGATACCAGCAGGCGTTGCGGCGGTACCATTGCCGCAGCATCCGCCCCTGGACACTCGAGGTAGGTGACCTCGTCTTGAGAAGAGTCCTCTCCAGGGAGGGGCTTCACAAGCTCTCACCCATGTGGGAAGGCCCGTTCAAGATCACCCACATCTCCAGACCTGGCGCCATGCGCCTGGAAACAAGGGACGGCGTCCCGGTACCGAACGTGTGGAACATCTGGCACCTTCGGAGGTTCTATCCGTGAAACAAGGCCCTTGTGCCTGAGAAGATTAGGCTCCGTGCCTGTGAGGAACAAGGCCCTTGCGCCTGAGAAGACTAGGCTTTGTTCCTGCGAGGAACAAGGCCCTTGCGCCTGCGAAGACTAGGCTTCGTGCCTGCGAGGAACAAGGCCATTGCGCTTGCGAAGACTAGGCTCCGTGCCTGCGAGGAACAAGGCCCTTGCGCCTGCGAAGACTAGGCTCCGTGCATCCGAGGAACAAGGCCCTTGCGCCTGAGAAGACTAGGCTCCGTGCCTGCAAGGAACAAGGCCCTTGCGCCTGAGAAGACTAGGCTCCGTGCCTGCAAGGAACAAGGCCCTTGCGCTTGAGAAGAGTAGGCTCCATGCCTGCGAGGAAACAGGCCCTTGCGCCTGAGAAGACTAGGCCCAGTGCGTGCGAGGAACAAGGCCCTTGCGCCTGAGAAGACTAGGCTCCGTGCTCTCGAGGAACAAGGCCCTGCGCCTGAGAAGCCAAGGCCCAGTGCCTATGAAGCAAGGCTCACGCCTATGAAGATCTCCGCTCGTGACACTATCACGTAATAATGAGTGGGGTTGTACATGCCATGGAGTCTCCGGAGAGCCGCCCTCGGGCCTCGGGGGCTCCCTCCCACATCCTAGTGGCAGCACTTAGCTCCACGCTGGTGAGAAGACTAGATTAGGTGCCGGACGCGGCTGTCCATTTGCTTTCTGGAGTTGGCTTGCCCCTGTCTTCTCTTTTTAATGGATTTTGAAGGTTCTGGCATTCCTCGACTGCTTGGTTTTGATTTCCCTCTGTGGTCCTTCTCTCAGTTTTCGAGCTAGCTCAGGGAGAGCGGCAGTTGCACGGTGCTCTCCCCAGCACTCCCCCTTAGCCTTCACGAGGTGTCGTGGAATTAGCACGGCAGATGTCCGGTTTAGAGGACTTAGGTGTGAAGCCATCGCGCGGGTTAGCTTGAAGGGGTTAAAGCACACAAAGCACACAGAAGGTTTATACTAGTTCGGCCCCTTCGATGAAGGTAAAAGCCTACGTCTAGTTTGGTGTGGTATTGCTTGTGCGTCGATGAACAGGGAGCGGATCGCTTGCCTGTGTCTCGAGTTGTTGTTGCCTGTCCTTGAACCATCGCCGGGTCGTTCCTTTATATAGGAGGCAACGCCCGGCCCGGTTTACAGAGTCTCGAGGCCGGCTCATAAACGTGTCCGCCTCGGTCTCTACTCTTCCTGTCTTACATCCTAAGTTACACGATATGACGGTTTACAAACCGTGGGCTTTACACATGGGCCCTAACTTCTATGGGCTGTAATCTTTGTACATATTCTACCGGGCTTGTGGTAATACAAATATGTCAGTGTAATCCGGATCTTCCTGGCCGGTTTATATCTGCTAGTAATATCCCTGATATTAGGCCCCAGATTGATTTGAAACTTGTTCATGTCAGTCTTGTAAGTCTTGCATAAATTTCTTCCCTGCAATTTGTCTGCTTTGTAAACCGGCCATGACGTCATCTCCTGGAGCCGCCTTAATCCGTCGTGACGTCATCTCTGCACTTGAATGCTCGCCTCTGTTTGTTACCTTTATTAAATGTTGTACCAAAAATCGAGGCGACAGCGTAATCTTTATCCAATCTCTGGCCTCCTCGATTCCCGCACTTACCGTTTTCACCCTTTCGGCTTATAAATACGGCTGGGGCATGCCTTCTTTTCCCCCTTCTGCCTTCGTCTTCCTTCGTCACCCGAAGCTCCGCCGCCGCTCTTCGAGCCCGTCACCGTCCTCGAGCCAGGCCGCTGCATCACCCTGAATCGCGTCCAGAGCAACTCACCGCCATCCTCTTCTTCATCAGGTATTCTTTCTTCCTCACTGTAGATCTCAATCTAGGGTTCCTTCCATAGCTTCTACCATGAAACTTTGAAGCTTTGATGTTCATCCCTGTGGGTTAACCTTGCGGTAGATTCGAACCTTATTTAGATTCGTCCTGAATGCGCTCCTACTCCGCGCTCACATCTTTAGTTCTTCTAGTTTACTAGCTTAGATTTGATCTGTAGAAAACCTCCGCGGTTTTTCCTGTATATGACCTGCATTTATTCCATCTTTTTTCTTATGCCTCAGATCCATTTTTACTTCCGCCTTCTGTGGAAACTGTTTCTTCGTACTATAGATCTGTAGTTTGTCTTCACCGGTTTAATCAATTCTATACTTTCTTTAACGAGTTAAACGTAAGCCCGTACCATAATTGACGGTTTAACTTCCTCTTTTCCTGTTATCATAAACCGGTAGCTGTTCGGTTCACATCTGCTTCCGGGTTGTCACTGCCATTAGTCCCTTGTCTAAACCGTCGATTAGGTCCATAATTTTATACCATACTCCGGTTTTATGCTTCAGCAATTGGTAAACCGGATTTTGTACTGTACTTTTCAGCATTTCCTTATTCTGAACGATGGCCAAGCAGTTTGTTGCTTGCAACTGGGCTCCTTCCCGCATCACTGAGGATGACCTAATGAACGCCGCTTCAATCGGTATACTGGGTCCTAAAGAGGTTCTGCACTGGCGGGCCCCAGGAGATGAATGTCCCCCTACTCCTAAAGAAGGAGAGGTCATTGTTTTCTTTGATCACTTGGCCCGGGGTTTTAGCCCTCCCGGTTCAAAATTCTTCCGGGATGTTTTAGCCGCTTTTCAGCTCCATCCTCAGGACGTAGGTCCGAATTCTATATCAAATGTCTGCAATTTTCAAGTCTTCTCAGAAGCATATATTCAGGAAGAACCTTCAGTGGATCTGTTCATAGACTTTTTCCATTAAAACCGGCGGACAGAGTTTTCTGACGAACCGCATCAAGAATTGGGCGGCTTCAGCATTCAAAAGAGAAAGGATGTGAGCTTCCCTCACGCTGCCCTTCACACGCACCCCAAGGAATGGAACCAAACGTGGTTCTATTGTATAGATACTTCGCCTGAAGGAGAAAACCCACTACCGGGTTACCGCGCATATCGCCTACCTGAGGATCACCCCCTGCCGCAACGCCTCAGCGCCCCAGACCATGCCCGGTTTGCCCCTCAACTTTCTAAGCTTAGGGCCTTTGTGGCCAACGGCTTAACCGGAGTAGACTTTGTTCGCTGTTGGCTTGCCTGGAGCATTCTTCCACTGAGCCGGCGCTCAGGCCTGATGTGCGAGTATACTGGTAAACCGGATGATCCTCAGCGCCACATTGATATAATACTTCCTGAGAAAGAAGTAGTTGAATCCGCAAAGAAAATGCTCAACATCTCTCTGGAAGAGTGCAGCCGGACCGATTTAGCTCCATTCTGCGAAAACAATAAACTGCCAGCAGTAAGTTCTTTCTGATTTTTTCTGTTTGTTCTGATCCGGCCATATCAATTGTCTTCCATTTATTTCCTATCTTCTGCACAGGCCAACGACCCCTTCTGGAAGAGGAAACCTCAAGATAAGTCGGCCAAACAACCACGCCGGAAAACGTATGCTATTAAGAAGAAGAAGGCGGTTGCTACCTCTGGTTCACATCCTGAGGAAGATGATCTGGATTCTGAGGTACGAGTTATACTTGATATGTTTCAATCTCCCTTTATCCAAATTTATGTTAACAATGCCTTTCCATAGGATCTGGCTGAAGGAAGTAAAGCGGCGGAAATTGAGGTAATTTCTCTCTCTTCAGACTCAGAACCGCCGCCCCCCAAAATCCGCTGGGTGTCCCGGAAATACCCTTTTTCTCATCCTTACGCTCAATTGGACCCCAAATTTCTTTTGAAGAAGCAGCAGCATGAAGCACGCCGGACCACGCGCCATAGTGGCCACGTGGTGGAATCATCCGGAATACCCCTTACTCCGGCTCGCAGGCGCCGCTCCGAGGTTTCACTTTCTCCAACTCTTCTTCATCCGAAAGCCGGGCTCATACGTAAACCGCTTAAACCGTCTGATCCTAACTATCAGGAGGCTCCTTTGTCCTCTTCCGATGAGTCGACTGCTACACAGGTCCCTGTGCTGAAGACCGTGACTGGGTAAGTCCTTTTCAACATCCGGTTTATCTTTACATTTATACCTTTATGATTCTCATCGTTCCTTTGATTTTTTCCAGCAAGCCGAAGCCTAGTAAGAGGCGAAAGCAACCAAAACGGCTGCCGAAACTGCTACCGTTGAACCGGTCGCTAATCCGGAATAAGTTATCCCTCCAGAAGATAATCTTGGAGCTCAGTTTGATGACCCTATTCCCATGGATCGTGACGACATTGATGCTCCGGAGGATATTAATACGGAGAATGTAGTTGAACCGGCAAGCCTTGTCTGGGTTAGCCCTCCTCGGGCTAGCCCGGCTCCTGTTAGCCCGGCGCCTACTGCTGCCCCTCTTCAACCAACTGCCGCTTCCTCCCCGGACGTTGAGATAACCGGGTTAGGCTTTACCGCTCCTGCTGAGCCTCTCATCTTGGCCAAGCACACTGCCAAAGAGGAAAAACTTCAACAAGAAAAAGGCAAGTGGAGCACGGACTTATCCAGCTATGCTCAGTTGAGTGCCCAGGAACTTCATTCCGGGTATTTGAACCGGCTTTTTACCAGCCGCGATTATGAATCCGGGTTGGTTAACATGATGAAGGATAAGTACGAGGTAATTTCCTTTCCTTTACTTATCTTTGTTTTGTGTTCTTTGTAATCCTGTCTTCAGGCCATAGTAGCCCCCAAGTGCCGGTTTAGCTTCATTGTAGATGAACCAGGACTTCCAGTTTATGGAAAATGAACTTACATTAGCACCCAAGTGCCAGGGGTATAACTTGTTTTATGCGCCTGGGACTTGTCTGAAATTCTCTTTTGGTACATCAACTGCACATTAGCCCCCAAGTGTCAAGTGGATAACTTATTTATATGCTTGAGACTTGTCTGAAATTCTCTTTTGATACTTCAACAGCACATTAGCCCCCAAGTGTCAAGTGGATAACTTGTTTATATGCTTGAGACTTGATTGACTTGTCTTTCTAATCCATTTGATTTCCTTGTAGGCTGACTTGACCCGAAGGGCTGCAGAGGTAATTGAACTCCGGGATAGATTGGCTGTTACTGAAACTGCTTCTACCAAAACCAAGGATGAACTTGTGCTGAACCTAACCAACATGGAAATTTTGAAAAAGGACTTTGAAGCGGAGCGGTCCGCCTGGGAGGTGCAGAGGAATGCTCTTGAGAAAAGAGCAAAGGATGCTGAGGCTACCCTTAACCCGGTTACGCAGGAGTTGACCGGTTCAAAACAGCAAATAGAACTTATGACCTCTGCTATCTTTGGTGAGCACTCAACTGTATATGCTTTTCATCTTTGCAATCCTTGTTCTCCTCCGGTTTAACTTTAACAATCATATTTAGGGCGACGCATAACTCATCTTGGAGATGATGTCCGGAAGAAGCTCAAGGCCTCTTATACCCTAGTGGAGCAGCTGTATTCCGGCGCTCAAAGGGTTATAAGTGCAATGTCCCATCAGAAACTGGCCCCAACTACCATCCAAGGTACTTTGGAGAAGCTATCTGTCCTGCCTGTATGCTTGGTGGAAGTGAAGAAATCTGCTGCACGGGCCGGCTCTCTTATAGCACTGACCCGGGCCAAGGCATGGGTTCCGGACTTTGATCCGGAGGAGGCTATGAACGGATATCCCAGCAATAAAGAGGATGGATCCACCTTCTCTGTCAAAGACCTCCGTGCCTTAACCAAAGAGATGCACCCCCTTGCCAGCAAACTTGCCGATGAAGCTGATCTGACAAGGTATCATCCGGCCTATGACTTAGAAAATGAACGGGTGGAGCGGCCGGTTTATGACACCGAGAATCTGATCCCGCCAGTGCGTGGCCATACTTTCGCTCCAGATATTGATCCATCCGATCTTATTACTGAGGAAATGTACTTCCGTGCACTCTCCAAGATTAACTGGCGCATTCCTGACTTCCAGCCACGTCCTGAAGATGAAGAAGATCCGGAACAAGCCGACCCTCAGCCTTCGCAGCGCGAAGAGGAATCATAAACCGCCCGGTTTAATTCATAGTTGCTGAATTTTTTTGCAAAAACTTTAATCCGTTCGGGCCAGCAGGTGCCTTGTAATAGGATAGTTTTTAAACATTGTCTTGGTCCCAATGCGGATGTCACAGCTTGACTTGGCGTCTGCCAATTTAATTCCTTATTTGCTATGGTTGATCCATCTATGTTATCTGCATCTGCATAAACAATGCTAAAAAGATGTCCTGGCGGTTTACCACCGGACCTATTATATTGCTCCCATAGTCATATATTGAACGAGTATCTGTTTTATACCCAAAAATACCACATACCTCTGATTAAGTGTGCCTGACGTCCTTAACCCGGTGGGCATAATTGAAAGTGTAGATGCTGATGAGGCTCTTGGCTCTCTTGATGTTTGCCTGATGACTGTTCCGGGTTATGATAAACGCCGGTTTAAATCATGCTGGTGTTTATAACCCAGACTTTAAACTTATGCTGGTATTCATGACCCAGACTTTTAACTTATGCTGGTACTCATGACCCAGACTTTTAACTTTGCAGATATGTGGTCAACTTTGAAGTTGCCCAATTTCGGATCAATAAACTTGGTTAACCACAAAAACTTGAAAATCACAAAAAACAAAGCATTTTTTGGCAAATAAGACCTTGTAGTCGAGGCTTTTTGTGAGCTGCCAGGCTCCAGGCTTTTTGTGAGCGGCCTTTAAGCTCTAGGCATTTTTTAAGAGCGGCCCTTAAGCTCTTGGCTTTTCACGAGCTGCCAGGCTCCATATTTGAGGCTTCTGATTCGAATACGATCAGTAAACCGGGCCAAAGGGGTTAAGCTAGGATTCAACAATCATGTAGCCCCCAGTGGCCTTGAGATTTTGCCGATCAATGGATTCGAATACGATCCAAGGCGGACCCAAACGGGGTTTAAGCTATGATTCGAATACGATCATGTATACTGGACCAAAGGGCTTAAGCTAGGATTCGAATACGATCACGTAGCCCCCAATGGCTTTGACATTGCGTCGATCAGTGGATTCGAATACGATCCAAGGCGGACCCAAAAGGGGTTAAGCTATGATTCGAATACGATCAAGAAGCCCCCTAGTGAGTTTGGTTATGTTCTCTTTGGTTCGAATACGACCTATGTTTGAACAGGAAGCCCCCTAGTGACCGTAGAGGCGGGGTACCTATATGTGAGTTACGCTTGTATGGCAAACCCTGTTTGGTCCCTTATAGAATTGTCCTGCATATCAAAATAGATTGATCAAAGCATCTTGTTTTCTTGATGAAAATAATATATATCAAGAGAAATAAACTTTAGATGGATATCACCTGAGTGAACTCCCATAAGACACTTATATTTGAAGAAGATGGCTGATCCCCCGGTTTACCGGGGGTGCCGGTTTATTTATTAATCATAATATATACAGGATACATGAAGCGGAGCAACATGGCTCAAGTGTAGTAAGGCCGCAGAAGAGCAATGTTCCACGGCCTCTTCGTCTCTTCCTCTGCTGTCCGCGAATCCTTATGTTCTCAAACGTCCATCAGGTAGTATGAACCGTTGTGTAGGTTCTTTCTTACCACAAAGGGTCCTTCCCAAGGTGGGGATAATTTGTGCATATCTGTCTGGTCTTGGATGAGCCGGAGCACCAGGTCCCCCTCCTGGAACGTCCTGGTCTTAACCCGGCGGCTGTGATATCGGCGCAGGTCTTGGTGATAAATTGCGGATCGTGCCGCTGCTATGTCACGCTCCTCATCTAGCCGGTCTAAGCTGTCCTGTCTTGCTTGCTCATTGGCCGCTTCAACATAAGCCGCCACCCGTGGTGAGTCGTGCCGGATATCACTAGGGAGAACCGCTTCAGCACCATATACCATGAAGAAGGGCGTATAGCCTGTAGACCTGTTAGGCGTAGTGTTGATGCTCCAGAGGACAGAAGGTAACTCCTCAACCCAGCACCTTGGTGTTCTTTGCAAGGGAGTCATAAGCCGGGGCTTGATGCCTCGCAAGATCTCTTGGTTGGCCCTTTCAGCTTGACCATTGGATTGAGGGTGAGCTACTGAAGATACATCCAGGCGAATATGTTCCCTTTGGCAAAACTCTTCCATCTCTCCTTTATATAGATTGGTGCCATTATCAATAATGATGCTGTGTGGAAAGCCAAACCGGAAAATTACCTTTTTGATGAATTTAACCGTTGTTGCCGCATCACACTTACTGATAGGCTCTGCCTCAATCCACTTTGTAAACTTGTCCACTGCCACCAACAGGTGGGTTTTCTGATCTTGGGATCATTTAAAAGGCCCAACCATATCAAGCCCCCAAGTTGCAAACGGCCAAGTAATTGGGATCATCCGTAGCTCTTGCGCCGGAACAAGAGCACGCCGTGAAAATTTCTAACAAGCGTCGCATCTCCGGACTAAATCCTCCGCATCAGCATGGGCCGTTAACCAGTAGAACCCGTGACGAAAAGCCTTGGCTACCAATGATTTTGAACCGGCGTGATGACCACAATCTCCTTCGTGTATCTCTCGAAGAATATCACTGCCTTCTTCCGACGATACACAGCGCTGGAATGCCCCAGAAACGCTGCGGTGATGAAGTTCTCCGTTACCGATGGTCATAGATTTGGATCGCCGAATTATCTGCCTAGCTTAAGCCTCATCATCCGGCAACTCTCCTCTGCTTAGGTACGCCAAGTAAGGGAGTGTCCAATCCGGAATAACATGGAGCGCTGCAACTAGCTGTGCTTCCGGATCAGGAACAGCCAAATCCTCCTCTGATGGTACCTGAACCGATGGACTGTGTAATTCATCCAAGAAGGTATTGGGTGGAACCGGTTTACGCTGAGAGCCGAGCCGGCTTAACGCATCGGCCGCTTCATTTTTCCGCTGGTCTATGTGATCCACCTGATATCCTTTGAAATATCCTGTGACCGCTTCAACTTCTCGCATGTAAGCTGCCATGAGCGGATCTTTAGAGTCCCACTTGCCAGACACCTGTTGCGCCACTAGATCTGAATCACCAAAATATTTGACCCGGCTCAAATTCATCTCCTTAGCCATCCGCGGGCCGTGAAGGAGGGCTTCATACTCAGCAGCATTGTTAGTACAAGGGAACATTAGTCGGAGGACATAGCAAAACTTGTCTCCTCGTGGGGAAGTTAACACCACTCCAGCCCCCAAGCCTTCTAATTGCCTTGAACCGTCAAAGTGAATAGTCCAGTATGTATGATCTGGCTTTTCCTCTGGCGCTTGCAACTCTGTCCAATCATTGATGAAATCTACCAGTGCTTGGGATTTAATAGCAGTACGGGGTACGTACTTCAATCCATGCGGGCTAAGCTCAATGGCCCACTTTGCCACTCTGCCAGGATTATGTCCCCCAACGGAGCTGAGCTGACAACAGTGATTGGGTGGCCCTGGAAATAGTGCTTCAGCTTCCGGTTTGCCATGAACACGCCATATACCAGCTTCTGCCAGTGTGGATACCTTTGCTTCGACTCAATGAGAACCTCACTGACGTAGTAAACCGGGCGCTGAACCGGATATTCTTTGCCTGCTTCCTTGCGTTCCACCACAATCGCCACGCTAACTGCACGAGCATTGGCAGCCATGTATAACAGCAGTGGCTCGTTGTCAACAGGGGCAGCAAGAACTGGCGGTTCTGCTAATTGCTGCTTCAAGTCCTCGAATGCAGCGTTTGCAGCATCGCTCCATATAAACCAATCTGTCTTTTTCAGCATCTGATAAAGTGGAATTGCCTTCTCTCCCAAACGGCTGATGAGTCGGCTTAATGCTGTAATCCGGCCTGCTATGCGCTGGACATCATTGATACAAGCCGGTTTAGTCAAGGATGTGATCGCCTTGATCTTCTCCGGATTGGCCCCTATTCCTCTGTTTGATACTAAGAATCCAAGGAGCTTTCCTGCCGGAACACCAAAAACGCACTTCTCCGGATTAAGCATCATCTTATAAACCCGGAGGTTATCAAAGGTTTCCTTTAGGTCTTCTATCAGCGCCTCCTCCTTCCTTGACTTCACCACAATGTCATCAACATAGGCATGGACATTTTTTCTGATATGCCCCTTGAGACAGTTCTGTACGCAACGCTGGTAAGTTGCTTGGGCACTCTTGAGCCCAAAGGGCATAGATACATAGCAGAAGGCTCCAAAGGGAGTTATGAAAGTTGTTTTCTCCTGGTCCTTAACTGCCATCTTGATTTGATGATACCCTGAATATGCATCCAAAAAACTTAGCCGCTCACATCCTGTCGTAGCATCAATAATCTGATCAATGCGGGGGAGAGCAAAAGGATCAGTTGGACAAGCCTTGTTTAGGTCTGTGTAATCCACACACATCCTCCACTTTCCATTTTTCTTTAACACCAATACCGGATTAGCCAACCACTCTGGATGGAACACTTCAACTATGAACCCTGCGGCCAAAAGCCTGGCCACTTCCTCACCTATAGCCTTGCGCCTCTCCTCATTAAAGCGGCGCAGGTACTGCTTAACCGGTTTAAACTTCGGATCAATATTAAGATTGTGCTCAGCGAGTTCCCTCGGTATACCTGGCATGTCAGAAGGTTTCCATGCAAAGATATCCCGATTCTCACGGATGAACTCGATGAGCGTGCTTTCCTATTTGGGGTCTAGGTTAGCGTTGATAGTGAACTGCTTGGATGAATCGCCTGGTACAAAGTCAACTTGCTTGGTTTCCTCTGCCGATTTAAACTTCAACGCCGGATCATGCTCTGTAGTTGGCTTTTTCAATGGGGACATATCTGTTGGATCAACGTTGTCTTTATAGAATTTCAACTCCTCCGTAGCACACACTACCTCTGCATAGGCTGCATCTCCCTCCTCGCACTCTAATGCGATCTTGCGACTTTCGTGAACCGTGATGGTTCCCTTGTGACCCGGCATCTTGAGCTGTAGATAAACATAACACGGTCTAGCCATGAACTTGGCGTAAACCGGCCTCCCAAACAGAGCATGATATGGGCTCCGGATCTTTACGACCTCAAAGGTCACTGTCTCTGACCTAGAATCCTGCTCGTCCCCAAAGGTGACTTCTAGATCAATTTTCCCAACTTGGTAAGCCGATTTACCTGGCACCACTCCATGGAATACCGTGTTGGATTGTCTCAACTTCTTGTCTGTCAACCCCATACGCCGGAAAGTCTTATAATATAAGATGTTGATACTACTGCCGCCGTCCATGAGTACCTTAGTGAACTTGTAGCCACCCACATGTGGTGCTACCACCAGGGCCAACTGGCCCGGATTATCAACCCATGGCGGGTGATCCTCCCTGCTCCACACAATAGGTTGTTCCGACCAACGTAGAAAACGTAGCGTTGCCGGTTCAACTGCTTGTACTGTCCACTTCAGAACCTTTTGATCTCGTTTGCACAAACTCGTGGTAAAAACATGGTACTGTCCACTACTTAGCTCCTTCGGATTACTCTGATATCCGGATTGCTGCTGCTGCTGGCACTGCTAATTGCCTTGGTTTTTGTAACCACCTGACCATGTTGCTGGTTGCCTTGGTTGTTGTAACCACCCTGACCATGTTGTTGGTTGCCTTGGTTGTAGTTATTGTTACCGCCATGATATCCTGATCCGGAACCATTACCCTGGTAACCCGGACCCTGAAAATCGGAACCCGAGCCGCCGCCGGGGTGTCCGTGGTTATATCTAGCTTGCTTCATGGCCTCTATCATGATCTTGCAGTCCTTCCATAAATGCTTAGATGGGTGTCCCTCCGTACTATGTTTAGGGCAAGGCTCATTTAGCTGTTGATCTAGATTGATGGATGTCCCCTCGCTTCGTGGAGGTGGCCTGCCCCTACGACGCTGAAAGTTTCCTTGAACATTGGTATTGGCCACAAACTCAGAGCCGCCCTCTGCCTTAGGCTTACCATTGTAACCTGTTCCCACCGGACTAGCTTGCGCCGGTTTACCGGCCTTGTTTGCTTTTCCGGACTTGTCTCCATCTGCCTCTGGGTACTTAGTGTTATCAGAATCCCCATATTTCACCAGAGCGCTCATGAGTGTCCCCATGTCATTACAATCCCGCTTGAGCCGTCCTAACTTCAGCTTCAGAGACTCAAATCGGCAATTGTTTTCCAATGTCACTATCGTCGTACTAGGATTGATGCTATTGGAAGAATACAGGATTTCTGATACTCATCGCACCCAGGCGCTCGTAGGTTCTTGCTCTCCTTGAACACATGTCGCTAAATCTACCACTGACATTGGCTGCTTGCACGTGTCTTTGAAATTTTTGATAAACTGGCGACGCAGCTCACCCAATGATCTGATGGAGTTAGGCGGCAGGCCCTTTAACCATGTCCGGGCTGTACCCTCAAGCATCATGGTAAAGTACTTGGCGCACGCCGCTTCATCCACGTCAAGCATTTCCATGGCCATCTCATAGCTCTCCACCCACGCCTCTGGAGCCAAGTCTGCTGTATAGTTGGGTACCTTGCGCGGGCCTTTGAAGTCCTTGGGCAATTTCACGCTTCGTAAGGCGGGGATGAGGCACTGTACTCCAAAGGAACTTGCCGTGGCCCCCGTTTCTGCCGTGGCCGTGTGAACCGGCGTCACCTGACGGGTGTCCTCGTGGGCGGCATGCCTAGCCCGGTTTACCGCCTCTTGGGCGTGTGCTTCTGCTCCCGCCGGATTATCCTGCCTGTGGCGGTGACGTCTTCGCTCACTGCTAGACACGGCCGGTTCGTCCCAGTGTCTAGTGTAACTCCGGCTTGGGCAGGGGGTTGAATGAATCATTTCCCTGCTATATGAGTATGCCTGCTGCTGAGTCAACGCCGTGTCCAGCAATTCCTTAGCTCGGCGTGCTTCCATCGCCACGGGGGATGTCCCCTTAATGGGTAAAGCGGCCAGTCATGAAGCGGCGGCGGCAATGTTGTTCAACGGGTTAGAATAATGGCCGGGAGGGGTGGGGATGTGCGGCGTTGGCACAACTTGGTGGTTTCGCTCTGCGGCTGGCGGCTGGACCGGTTCGCCAGCCCCCGGGCCCCCCCCCCCCGGTTTACCTCTGCATAATTGCTGGCTCCCGCTCCCGGTGTGCCAAAGAGATTCCTCGCCTGGTAAACCGGCGGTAGACGAGTTTGCTGTCTTCTGTGCATTACTTCCTGCGCCGAGGTCTGATCCACCCTGAGCCAGAAAGCTTGGGAATCTAGCTCTGCTTGCCTCGTGGCCATCCTGACTTTCTTTGCATCCAGATCCCGTTTAGCCTGCTCAATACAGCCCTTCAGTTGAAGGATCTCCGCATCATGTTGCGCCTTGTTGGCGGGGGCTACTTCTGATGTTGCACGCGCCGTCAACTCCTCAACCAAGGTGGATAGAACGTCGGAGGGTGATGGGGTCTGGCTGCCCGCCCCAGCACTAGCTACCTCTGAGGTGAACGCCCCGGTCACTGAGGGCTGCTGCATAGACTGTGATCCGGCCATGAAAACAGCCACCCGGTTCGGCGGATCAAAGGGGTCCGGAATACTATCGCCATCAGATATACCCTCAGATTGGTCGTCCTGTAACAGATACAAAGATTCGGTCTCCCCGGATGAAGATTCATCGTCAGAATAGACAACTGTCTCGCCACCAGAATCCGCTCCGTCCTCGGCTTGGACTCCATGTATTGCTCCAACGAAGACACGCTTCACGGCGGGCTGAATCCGGGCCGATCTCGCACGCTGAGCCGGCTCGATGATGTTGGGCAAGATGTCCGGTTGAGGTCCCGGTTCACCAATCTTGCCGATGAAAACGTGGATGCTGCCGAAGGGGACCCGGTACCCGTATTCGATTGAATCGGCCTCGGGGCCCCAGCCTGCGTCGTCGATGTAGATCCGGCCGCGGCGGCTCTTGGTCATCCGGCCAACTGCGTAGCCCTTGAGTCCTTCAAAGCTGCCCTTCAAGAACTCGAAACCATCGTGCGATAGCCCCACGGTGGGCGCCAACTGTCATGGTATTAGCACAGCAGATGTCCGGTTTAGAGGACTTAGGTGTGAAGCCATCGCGCGGGTTAGCTTGAAGGGGTCAAAGCACACAAAGGACACAGAAGGTTTATACTAGTTCGGCCCCTTCGATGAAGGTAAAAGCCTACGTCCAGTTTGGTGTGGTATTGCTTTTGCGTCGATGAACAGGGAGCGGATCGCTTGCCTGTGTCTCGAGTTGTTGTTGCTTGTCCTTGAACCGTCGCCGGGTCGTTCCTTTATATAGGAGGCAACGCCCAGCCCGGTTTACAGAGTCCCGAGGCCGGCTCACAAACGTGTCCGCCTCGGTCTCTACTCTTCCTGTCTTACATCCCAAGTTACACGATATGACGGTTTACAAACCGTGGGCTTTACACATGGGCCCTAACTTCTATGGGCTGTGATCTTTGTACATATTCTACCGGGCTTGTGGTAATACAAATATGTCAGTGTAATCCGGATCTTCCTGGCTGGTTTATACCTGCTAGTAATATCCCTGACACGAGGCGCCCAACCAGGGCTTGTGATTGGCACCCCCCCATCCTTATGTCTGTGCCCCACGGGTACCGCGACAAGGGGTGGGTGACCATGCTCGGCCTGCGTCAAGGGCCTCTAGCAGTAAAGGATAATAACCACCTAACGAGTTTTTGCAGCCTCACGAAGGGTCAAACGTCACGAGATGAAAGCAATCCCGAGTGCGTCAAGATAGGTCTCCTCACCCTAAGGGCGCATAGCACACAGATTGCGCAATAATGGACAGAGACACTAAGCATAGTGCTAAATATCATAAAACCACGGTTCATTACATGCCCTTCCAGGGCTCCATACTCGTTTGTTAGAATGATGCAGGAAGAAAGAAAAAACAAGAATGGCTGACGACGACCCTCGAGGCGCGACTGCTCACGAGGACCTACACCCCGAGCTCAGCCGGAGCCCTCCTCACACTTCACCTGAGCGTGACGACGAGACGACCCAGCACCACCTTCTAGGCGGGCACAGAGGCGCGGCGGCTCGTCGTAGCCACCGCTGCTGGAGCTGCAGCTGAAGGAGGAGTTGCCGTAGCTGGACGAGCTGCGGCAATCGCCCAGGCCAAGCACCTCGCCGCCGCCATTGTCCTCGGGGCAGCACTCGGCGCGGCGCCCGTCTTCCCCAAACACCCTCACGAAGAGGGTCGAGTCATCGCCATATCTGAAATGAAGGGTGCACCATCCACCCAAGCCACGCGCACGGGCAAAGGTCTGCCAGCCACGAGCCAAAGTCACGGCGCCCAAGGAGGTGACCTCCACCGCGACCCATGAAGCCCTGCTACAACAACCGTCCGCCTACAGCCAAAAGCCTCCGGAGCTCGCAGTGAGAAGTTCGTCGGCTAGGGAGCGCAGGAGCTAGAGTCGGGTGCCGACTGGGCTCTCTGACCACATGACGAACTCCAACGTCACCTCCGCCAAGTGGGAGCACGGCTGGGGAGGCTTGGCGACCCCAGAGCGCCTCCCTTCGTTCACAGGACCGCCAGCGCCACGGTCGCCCCCGCCGCTCGAAGAGCCGCCCCCACGGTTACCAGGAGCGGCTGTCGGCGCCATGGGGGTCCACCCACGCCCGCTAGCCGCTCCGACAGGAGTCACGGAATGCTTGCGGGGACAACCTCGTCCCCTCTTAGCTGTTGGTGAGTCGGGCCCCTCTTGTCGAGCCTTCCCCTTCTCCACGGACGAGAACTTCCTGGGCGGCACCATGAGAGGCTCGGTTAGGCGAAGGGAAAGAGAGAAGAAGGAGCAGGAGGAACGAAGGAAGAAGATAGGTAGCAAGGACTCCGCCTGCCACCTTATTTATAGCCAGAAGAAGGCCAACCGTCGGCCTCCTTAATCGCAGGTAATGATGACTTCTGTGCATGCATG
Source organism: Secale cereale (assembly GCA_902687465.1). Taxonomy (NCBI): domain Eukaryota; kingdom Viridiplantae; phylum Streptophyta; class Magnoliopsida; order Poales; family Poaceae; genus Secale; species Secale cereale. Next base: position 265,005,754 of record LR738709.1, on the reverse strand, counting down.
GACTTGTCAAGTCACGCAGTCGCCAAGGCTGCATGGGGAAGTGGAGACGCCCACGTCCCGTCAATTGCCACACGACAGTCAAGGCTGTAGGCTTTTGGGGCCCGCGGCGCTCTGCACTTGACCCTTGGATTCGCCGCGAAGCCAAGCCCGAGTGCACCTTCGGCCCAGGGGCAACTGTCAGCATTCTGGGAACGGGGGTACCCAGACTTGCCTGCCTGCGGCCCAGGGCGTGGCTCACCAGGCGGCCTAGTATGGCCCAGCATCTTCGGCACAACACTCAAGACCCACGCGATGGGCCAAGCCTCGTGAAGCAGATGACACAAGGCATCCCCTAGGGCAGCCTCACTAGGCCGGCTCATGAGGATCAGAGATATCGAGGCGAGGGACACCTCGCGGGGTCCTCATGACATGAGCAGTGACGACCAAGGCCAGGCGGGCGCTAGCGGGCGCAGAGTGCCAGTTTCCTCTTTGGTGCTAAAGGAGTAGGTGCAGGCGAAGAGTCCCGAGGCGTCAAGCAAAGGTTTCCATATCGATGCAACAAGACCAAGACCAGCAGGACAGCAGAATGGAGGTCATCGCGGAGCCCACGGCGATGTCACCACCAGAACCTATCGCAGGCGAAGACCACCTTTTGTCAGGATAGCTTGTACTAGCTGTCCCCCTTCAAATTTGGCCGTTGTGGCATCCCTTCCCGCTCAATATTTGGGAAGAGGACCCGGGCCACTATAAATAGGACTAGCCACCACCACTGGGATCATCTCATCTTGAGCTGATCAGTCAGTAGGCTACACTCCACAGGCTCACCCGAGCACAAGAACCCCCCCTCCTCAGGAGGCAGTTCATCCAGGTACTAGTTCTTCATCAGCCTACAAGGCAATCCACCACACCACACTGGATTAGGGTATTACACCACAACTGTGGCCCGAACCAGTATAAACCTTGTGTCCCTTATTCTTTGGATCTTACAAGCTAGGCCTAGGGATCGGTGAGTAGATGAGCTAGGGCGGAAGGAGAGATCTTCGTGCGCACCCCGGAGTTCGAACCTTAAGTGTTTTGCCGGAACCCGAGATCCGACGCACACTGGAGTAGGGTATTACACTACAAGCTGGCCCGAACCAGTATAGTCCTACGTGTCCCTTGTTCTTTGAGTTCGTCGAGCTAGGTTGTGGAATCGTAGGGCGACCGCGCTAGGGAGAGAGTGTTCTTTGTGCGCACCCCAAAGTTTGAACCTCTCAAGGGTTTACGGAACCCGAAATCTGACATCCCTCAAGATCCGGGCCATCAAATCAGTCGATCACATCGAAAGATATCCAAATCCAATCTACCCAAAACTAAGCTACTTATTTCACTCGGACGATCTAGAAGCCAGAATCAATCGAGGCGAATGACGAAGGATTAAGTTACTAACATACTTTCAGGTCGTCAAGAAAATGTCTCCAAAGCATCGAGTCGGGCCGAAGTTGACTCCAATCCTCCTTCACTCGACCCTCGATCCATTTGGGGCCTAATGACGAGAACTTGTACCTGGGGTACGGTCCTAGACCTGATCTATATACCTTACCCAAGGACACTACACAAAAAGGCCTAGACCTACAAGAACAGGAAGAAAGCATCGACTGGAATCTTCACATGATATGATCCACTCGACAGTTGATCACTTAGATACCCCAATTCCACTCGACGATCAACATCCCCTTGGAGCAGATAAGACCTAGAACCACTGTAGTATGGCAACGGTCACGCATTCTATGACGCCCCAAGACCGACGCTCCAGAAGACTTCCAGCTATTTCCTGTGCGTCGTGTGTTTTATTTGGTTTTGTGCAATGCATCATGTCAGCATGCATCATATCATTAATCTTTGCAACTTAAATAAAAAAATTGAGTGGATCTTTTCATCTATTTAAATTGAGGGATGTCATCTGATGATTTCTCTTTATAACATATCCTCCCTTAATTAGGGAGCTACTATAAATATTCCATTGTTTGGAATTCACCTTAACACACTTGCAAAATAATCCCCATGCCCAAATTCTATCTCTAACTTCCTTTCTTCTCCTTTTCTTCTTTGATGTTTTTCTAATTTGGAAAATGGAAGAAGGAGAAAGAGAGAGGGAGAAGAGCCCAGGAGGCCGGCCACTTGCACCTCCACGCAGGCCGGCCCAACATCCATGTAGGCCACCTACAGCCAGGCCATTTAGGCCCATCTGCGGCCCAGCCTCCCCTCGCCCGCTTCCTAGATCTAGCCGCGAGGAGCCCGCACCCATCTCTCGACCTCTCCATATCACTCTCCCTCGGCGTCGCTCTCCCTCGATCTCCCACTCCCCCTCTCGTCTGCTCCCCTGCGCCGCGATGCACAGGAGCGATAGCTCCTCACTCGATCCCCTCGACCGCCGCGCCCCCTTACATCAGGCCGCCGCCGCACCTCGCCATGATGCCCCGCCGGCCGGCCCTGCGTCCAGCATCCTGCTGCCCCGCGCCCGACCTCCTCCTCGACGTCGGCCCCGTCGCCGAGCGTCGCCCCTCTACGGGACTCCTCCTGCTCACCTCCTCCAAGACCGCCCCTACAACCTCCCTCATGTCTAGCCACGACCCCGCCTCCCGCCGGCGACAACCCGCGACCTCCACCTCTTGCTTTGCCTCGCCATGGTCGCCGCCCGTTCGAGCTCCATCAGCCAACTGCGTGGCTCGCCCCTTATGTTTCCCTCGCTGCACGGCAACAGCTTCATATCTCCAGCACTGCCTCCCGCTGGTCGTCTCCACCCCTGGACCCACTGGTCCTCCTCGTCTTCGAGCCGTGCTCTCTTCTTGTCGCCCTGCCGATGTCCTGCTCGCTGGGCGCCAAGTCCGTCTTCAAACGCCTCTGCATCCCTGCTTCTCCATGTGCTTTTGTTCATCGTTGCTGTCACCAGAGGCCCCTTGTGTTGCTTTGTTTGGACCGTAGAGATCGGCAAGGTCGGCTACATGGACGCCAAGACCCGTACACGGGCTGTCAAGCATCGTCTCTGAGGATTTTTGCCAAGTACCATGACAATGCACCAAAGTACCTCTACCGCCATCTCCGAAATCGCCAAGAACACCAAGTACCACGACGACCCTGGATTCTGATTTCGTCAAGTTTGACTACACGGCTATGACGACATGAACATCTACGGAATGTATACCACTACTATCGCCGAAGACCCGTGCAACGGGAGATTCAAGTTCCACTACGCCCCGTGTACCACTACTTCCACTACCCTCGCCACGTGAATGACTACTTCCACTACCCTCGCGAGAACGACTACTTCCCTCGACGAACTCGAACCACCCCAAACCACATGCTTCGAAGGTATACCCCAAGTCGAACGCCGATGCGATGAATGAATGCTTGCGATGTATGGGATGCATCCTATGTTTGCACCATGTCCGAAGTGTCACTCGTTTCCTTGCTGACGGCTTGTGGGAACCCGGTAAACGGGATCACCCACCTTCCTTTGCATGGCACGCTCACTTTCACACTTCGATTTTTGCATCGACATCTCGACGAGTTGTCGGATCATTGGAATGTTGTCGTGGTACCATTTCCATTGTCATTGTCATGGCACCCCTTTCATTCCGCCATGGTGACCAAATGCTCCTTATCATCTTCATGACAACTTTTCATAAAATTGCATGAAACTTGTGTATGTCATCCGCATCATGATAATAACTTTTAAAATGATTAAAATTGTTGATTGCTTAAAAATTGCTAAATATGCACATGGGGATTTTCTGGAATTGTTGTTTGTTACTTCCGGCCTCATTTAAAATGCCTAGATAGTTAGTTTACTTATGTTGCACCTCTTGCCATGTTAAGAACATTTAAACTTGTTCGGTTCCTAAACGAGAGCGAACTAAATAATTCAATATGGAGTTTCATCAATATGCAACTTGTTGCATATTGCGCTCCACTTAACTTGTAGTATTGTTTGTGCACTTTGCCATGCCATGCCTCATTAAATGGACATGCATCATACTTGGTTGCGCATCATGTCATGTTTATGTGGTGATTGTTTACCGTGTTGTTTGCTTCTTTCCGGTTGTGATCCTTCTCGATAGTTCATGTTTCATTGTGATTGTGAGGATTCGTTTGACTACGTGGGATTGTCTTCTTCATGGACTCGTTCTTCTTCCTAGCGGGATTTCAGGCAAGATCCTTGGATACCATTACTATCATTGCTATGCTAGTTGTCTTGATGCTATCTCTATATGTTGCGCTACCTATCTATTTGTTGTCAGCCTCTCATTGTTGCCATGAAACACCCTCTAACCTTTGACACCATCCCAGCAAACCGTTGTTTGGCTATGTTACCGCTTGCTCAGCCCCTCTTATAGCATTGTTAGCTGCATGTGAAGATGAAGATTGCTCCATGTCGGAATTTGGTTGTTGGAATATCACAATATCTATTACTATAACTAATGCCCCTATATACTTCGCAATAGGTGGAAGGCTTGGCCCTTTGCTTGGTGTTTTGTTCCACTCATGCCGCCTTAAGAACCAATAAACCGGTGTTATGTTCCTTGATTTTGCGTTCCTAACGCGGTTGGGTTTATGGGGACCCCTTGACAGTTTGCTTTGAATAAAACTCCTGCAGCAAGGCCCAACCTTGGTTTTACCATTTGCCTAATAATAACTAAAACTTGCATAGGGAGTTAGCGCTACCCGTCGATTCTTAATTCAACCCTCACGCCAGTGCTCGACATGAGTGTTGGACGAACCTAGAGCAGCTTGCGGCGCCGCCCCTCGGCAACTTGGGTATCTGGTCGCTGTAACCATAGCTCATCCGTCGTGGCCTGAGACGAGATACGCATGGCTACTATCAGGGTGTCGGCACGTCTGGAGGTCTTGCTGGACTTGTCTTACCATTGTCGAAATGTCTTGTGCACCGGGATTCCAAGTCTGATCGGGTTTTCCCTAAGATAAGGGGTTTTTACCTCTACTGATCGCGAGAGCTTGTTATGGGCTAAGTTGGGACACCCATGCAGGGTTATGATCTTTCGAAAGCCATGCCCGCGGTTATGTGGCAGATTAAGATTTGTTAATGTCCGGTTGTAGAAAACTTGACAGAGGATCCGAAATAAAATACACCAACCGCGTGAGTAATCGTGACCGTCTCTTTTCACTTGAGAAGAGAACACGGTGGGGTTATGTTTGACTCGTAGGTAGTTCAGGATCATTTAGCGATCATTACTAGTTTGCGAGCGTTTGCGTAGATGCTCATCTTATTCTTATACTCCTAGGTTAGCCACCATACATATACTTAGCCGCTGCTGCAACCTCACCACTTAACCTCTCCATACCCATTAAGCTTTGCTAGTCTTGATACCCATGGTTATGGGATTGTTGAGTCCTCGTGGCTCACAGATACTACAACAATAGTTGCGGGTGTAGGTTTCCGATGACTTGACGTGAGAGCGATGTTTACTTGTGTTGGAGTTCTTTCTTCTTCTTCTTCGTCAGTCTTAGGATAGGTTCCTGGTCGGCAGCCTGGGATAGCGGGATGGATGTCGTGTTTTTTCATGTGTTTTCATCCGTAGTCAGATGTCTTGTGTATGACTTTTTGTATTCATGTGGAAGTTTGTATGACTTGTATGTATCCCCATCTATTTATGTAATGGTAAGATGTAATGATATCCATCTTGCTAAGCGCCAAAAATGCGGTTGTGCCCCAATCACGAGTTCATCGCGTGATCGGGATAGAATCGCATCTTGGGCGTGACAAGTTGGTATCAGAGCCTCGACCGACCAGAGGAGCCCCTTAATTGATCGTAGTTTGGCCATTGTCGAGTCTAGAAGAAAACTTTTTCAGAGTCTAGTTATATCATAGAGTAGGAATTCTTTTTACTCCACGGCCCCTTCGTCGCTCTAGTGAGGAATCTTGACGTAGGTGTTTTGAATTACTCCTCTTCCCCTTCAAATTTTGTTAGGATCACGCAGTTAGTTTTCCGATCGTTGCCATGTCTATTCTTTTCATCCGGTACATTTCTCTTCGAGTGGATTCGATCCTCTTCATCTTTTGCAAGTTCAATCCTAAGTTCTTTTCAACCCGCGTTGTTTCCCCTTCCGAAGTTGTCTTTCTTTTTCCCACCCGCCCACCCTTTTTCTTCTCGGAGCCGGAATCCTTAATCGAGTATCCATCCTATTCGTGCAAAGTTTCTTAATTATTTCATTAATTATTCCAATTGGTGAATTCTCATCTAGTTCGTACTTCTTCATCTTTTTTCTTTTCAAGTGGATTCAATTCAAGTTTTCGATAATTCATATTTTTTCCTCTACTCAATTATTTCCCCTCGCTCGTTTGCCTCTCGCCATTTAATTATTCCAGAGTTCCAAAGACATCTCAGGAGATTTGTCTGTGTTCCAATTAATTCGAAGTTGTCACCTCATTCGAGTCTTTCAATCGTTCCGGTGCATTATCTCCTTTTCAATCCTTTCCAACGGAGTTTTCTTTTTGGTGGGCTCATAACCCACAGGTCTTTCCCAGGATCTTACCCGACTCTTCTAATTTTTTTCGGAGCTATTCTCAAATTCTTTTTAAAAAGTGTGATGTAAGAATGGATTCCATCAGTCACATGCCTTCTCAAAGATCGCTGTCAAATTCTTTTCATTGTTGGTTCAACCTTCCGTCTTTTCATTCATCCGGAGTATCTCAACAATTTTGATGGTGTTTCTTGTTGTCATCTTCGTTATTTGAAGACCGAAGTAGAGTTCTTCTAAATCTTGCCCGTTCTCTCGAAGATTCATGGTTCTACCCCCTCGAATTATTCCGTTTCTCAGAAATTATTTTCCTTAACCATCCGAGCATTTCATGAATTCTTTCCATTGTAATCCTTTGAAGGCCATCATTTTAGAAGATTTCTTCGTTCTCAGTTTCCAACTTCATCCTCCAAATATTCTTCATTCATGCCTCTTCGTTCGTCTCCATATTCTTCCAGTGCTTCGTTCAGCTATTCTTATTCAGCTCGCGATCTCTTAGTTCTTTTCTTCGCTCATCTTCAAATTCTTCATGATGGTTTGTCCTCTTTCATCGCTCAGATTCAGTTCTCACGGTGGTTCTCTCAACATCCCTTCTTTCGTTCTTTCCCATCCTTTCAGTCATCATGAAGACTTTCTCAAGTTTTGTGTTATATCCCTCTTTAATCAATTTTCAACGCAAATAAGTAGTGTGCAAATCCATTGCTTCTCATCAATTTAATTGAGGGTCATACATAATTCTTATTCGTCTTTCATCAAGTTGAGTAATCGCTTCCTTCTGAGTTTGCTCCTGATGAATAAATTCTAATCCCAAGTGTTTTTCCCAGTGTTCAAAGATTCCTCGGCCATCTCGTCGGAACCTCCATCTAAAACATCGCAAGTCCTTAATCTTATTATTTTCATCCTTCATCTTTATTTCATCATCCTTTTGTGACCGGAGTACTTCATGGTGGTTCATCGTGATTTAATTCATTCTTCAATATTCACCAATTCTTGTGGAACAGCTCAAGTATTCTTCTTCACGCGTCTCGAAGTGCAAATAATTCTTCGTATTCTTTTGAAGTGGAGTTTTGCATTTCTTCATCCTGAGCTATTCAATCTTTAGTAGTGGCAGAAATTAAACTCAAGTTTCGAGATGTTTATATAAGCCCATGCAAATCAAATCTTTTGTTCTTGATTCTTCAATATCTCCGTTCAAGCCTTTCTCTTGAAGATTCTCTTTCAAATTCATTCTTGGGGAAGTTGTCATCTTCTTCTCCGTTCTTTTCATACAACTCTTTCAATTCTGTCGGAGGCATTGTGTTGTTCATCTCGTCAAGTATCGTCCCATCTTGTCAAGTTCATGATTCTATTCCATTCTCGCTCAACGGGAGTGCTATCTAATTTTTCTCCTTCTTATTCCTTTTCTATCTTTCTTTTTAACTGGAGTGGTTTCGAATTCGTTCTTGTTCCTTGTTACTCTATTGTAACGGAGCTTCTCAGTCTCGTTCATATTCGTTGTATTCTTTCTTTCAATTTGTTCAGCCTCTCAAAGTTCATGGTTTCACTCATTTCTCTAAGAAGCAACTTTGTTTTACCTCTTCCTCATCCGCTTCTATCCCGTGCCATCCTTAGGATCTCGGGTCGAGATCCTCTGTTAGTGCGGGAGAGTTCTGACGCCCCAAGACTGACGCTTCAGAAGACTTCCAGCTATTTCTTGTTCCTCGTGTGTTTTATTTTATTTTGTGCATTGCATCATGTCATCATGCATCATATCATTAATCTTTGTAACTTAAATAAATAAATTGAGTGGATCTTTTCATCTATTTAAATTGAGGGATGTCATCTGATGATTTCTCTTCATAACATATCGTCCCGATAATTAGGGAGCTACTATAAATATTCCATTGTTTGGAATTCACCTTAACACACTTGCAAAATAATCCCCATGCCCAAATTCTATCTCTACCTTCCCTTCTTCTCCTTTTCTTCTTTGATATTTTTCTATTTTGGAAAATGGAAGAAGAAGAAGAAAGAGAGAGGGAGAAGAGCCCAGTAGGCTGGCCACATGCACCTCCGCGGAGGCCGGCCCAACTTCCATCTAGGCCACCCGCAGCCAAGCCATTTAGGCCCATCCGCGTCCCAGCCTCCCCTCGCCCGCTTCCTAACCCTAGCCGCCAGGAGCCCACCCCCATCTCTCGACCTCTCCCTCTCACTCTCCCTCGGCGCCGCTCTTCCTCGATCTCTCCCTCTCCCTCTCGTCTGCTCCTCCGCGCCGCGATGCACAGGAGCGAGAGCTCCTCTCCCGATCCCTCAACCGTCGTGCCTCCTTCCATCAGGCCGCCGTCGCGCCTCGCCATGGTACCCCATGGGCCGGCCCTGCATCCAGCATCCTGCTGCCCCGCGCCCGACCTCCTCCTCGACGTCGGCCCCGCCGCCGAGCGCCGCCCCTCCGCGGGACTCCTCTTGCTCGCCTAATCTAGGACCGCCCCTCCAGCCTTCCTCCTGTCTGGCCACAACCCCGCCTCCTGACGGCGACAACCCATGACCTCTACCTCTTGCTCTGCCTCGCCATGGTCACCGCCTGTTCGAGCTCCATCAGCCAACAATGTGGCTCGCCCCTTCTCTTTCCCTCGCTGCACGACAGTAGCTTCACATCTCCAGCACTGCCTCCCGCTCCTCCTCGTCTTCGAGTCGTGCTATCTTCTCGTCGCCCTGCCGCTGTCCTGCTCGCCGAGCGCCAAGTCCGTCTTCAAACGCCTCTGCATCCCTGCTTCTCCATGTGCTTTTGTTCATCGTCGCGGTCACCCGAGGCCCCTTGTGTTGCTTTGTTTGGACCGTCAAGGTCAGTAAGGTCAGCTACATGGATGCCAAGACCCGTACCCGGACCATCAAGCATCGTCTGTGAGGATTTTTACCAAGTACCATGATGATGCGCCAAAGTACCTCTACCGCCATCTCCAGAATCGCCAAGAAGACCAAGTACCACGACGACCCTGGATTCTAATTTCATCAAGTTCGACTACACGGCTACGATGACATGAACATCTACGGAATGTGTACCACTACCATCGCCGAAGACCTGTGCAATGGGAGCGTCAAGTTCCACTACGTCCCGTGTACCACTACTTCCACTACCCTGGCCACGTGAACGACTACTTCCACTACCCTCGCGAGAACGACTACTTCCCTCGACGAACTCGAACCACCCCAATCCACATGCTTCGAAGGTATACCCCGAGTCGAACGCCGATGCGATGAATGAATGCTTGTGATGTATGAGATGCACCCTATGTATGCACTGTGTCCGAAGTGTCACTCGTTTCCATGTCGTCGACCTGCGGGAACCCGGTAAACGGGGTCACCCCACCTTCCTTTGCATGGCACGCTCACTTTCACACTTCATCTTTTGCACCGACATCTCGATGAGTTGACGGATCATTGGAATGTTGCTGTGGTACCATTTCTGTTGTCGTTGTCGTGGCACCCCTTTCGTTTCGCCATGGTGACCAAATGCTCCTTATCATCTTCATGACAACTATTCATCAAATTGCATGAAACTTGCGTATGTCATCCGCATCATGATAACAACTTTTAAAATGGTTAAAAATGTTGATTGCTTAAAAATCGCAAAATATGCACATGGGGATTTTCCGGAATTGTTGTTTGTTACTTTCGGCCTCATTTAAAATGCCTAGGTAGTTAGTTTACTTATGTTGCACCTCTTGACATGTTAAGAACATTTAAAGTTGTTGGGTTCCTAAACGAGAGCGAACTAAATAATTGAAAGTGGTGTTTTATCAATATGCAACTTGTTGCATATTGCTCTCCACTTAACTTGTAGTATTGTTTGTGCACTTTGCCACGCCATGCCTCATTAAATGGACATGCATCATACTTGGTTGCGCATCATGTCATGTTTATGTGGTGATTGTTTACCTTGTTGTTTGCTTCTTTCCGAGTGTGCTCCTTCACGATAGTTCCTGTTTCGTTGCGATTGTGAGGATTCATTCGACTACGTGGGATCGTCTTCTTCATGGACTCGTTCTTCTTCCTAGCGGGATTTCAGGCAAGATGACCCTCACCTTGGATACCATTACTATCATTGCTATGCTAGTTTTCTCGATGCTATCGCTATATGTCGCGCTACCTATCTATTTGTTGTCAGCCTCTCACTGTTTCCATGAAACACCCTCTAACCTTTGACACCATCCCAACAAACCGTTGTTTGGCTATGTTACCGCTTACTCAGCCCCTCTTATAGCGTTGTTAGCTACACGTGAAGATGAAGATTGCTCCATGTTGGAATTTGGTTGTTGGAATATCACAATATCAATTACTATAATTAGTGCCCCTATATACTTGGCAATGGGTGGAAGGCTTGGCCTTTTGCTTGGTTTTTTGTTCCACTCATGCCGCCTTAAGAACCGATAAACCGGTGTTATGTTCCTTGATTTTGCGTTCCTAACATGGTTGGGTTTATGGGGACCCCTTGACAAGTCGCTTTGAGTAAAACTCCTCCAGCAAGGCCCAACCTTGGTTTTACCATTTGCTTAATAATAACTAAAACTTGCATAGGGAGTTAGCACTACCCGCGGATTCGGGTCAGTGCTCGACATGAGGGTTGGCCCAACCTAGAGCAGCTTGTGGCGCCGCCCCTCAGCAACTTGGGATATCTGGTCACTGTAACCATAGCTCATCCGTCGTGGCCTGAGACGAGATACGCGTGGCTACTATCAGGGTGTCAGCACGTTGGGAGGTCTTGCTGGACTTGTTTTACCATTGTCGAAATGTCTTGTGCACCAGGATTTCGAGTCTGAACGGGTTGTTCCTGAGATAACAGTTTTTTACCTCTGCTGATCGTGAGAGCTTGTGATGGGCTAAGTTGGGACACCCCTGTAGGGTTATGATCTTTCAAAGTCGTGCCCGCGGTTATGTGGTAGATTAAGATTTGTTAATGTCTGGTTGTAGAAAACTTGACAGAGGATCCGGAATAAAATACACCAACCGCGTGAGTAACTGTAGCCGTCTCTTTTCACATGAGAAGAGAACATGGTGGGGTCATGTTTGACTCATATGTAGTTTAGGATCATTTAGCGTTCATTACTAGTTTGCGAGCATTTGCTTAGATGCTCATCTTATTCTTGTACTTGTAAGTTAGCCACCATACATATGCTTAGCCGCTGCTGCAACCTCACCACTTAACCTCTCCATACCTATTAAGCTTTGTTAGTCTTGATACCCATGGTTATGGGATTGCTGAGTCCTTGTGGCTCACAGATACTACAACAACAGTTGCAGGTGCAGGTTTCCGATGACTTGACGTGAGAGCGATGTTTACTTGTGTTGGAGTTCTTTCTTCTTCTTCTTCGTCAGTCTTGGGATAGGTTCCTGGTCGGCAGCCTGGGATAGTAGGATGGATGTCGTGTTTTTTCATGTGTTTTCATCCGTAGTCAGATGTCTTGTGTATGAATTGTTGTATTCATGTGGAAGTTTGTATGACTTGTATGTATCCCCATCTATTTATGTAATGGTATGATGTAATGATATTCATCTTGCTAAGCGCCCGAAATGCGATTGTGCCCCAATCACGAGTTCATCGCATGATCGAGATAGTATCACATCTTGGGCGTGACACATTCCCTCCACTGTAGTAATGACCACTAAATACGGGCGTTACTAGTAACGGTCAAGACTTTATTCCCTCATTGAACCCTTGTGTAACTGACGGCTATAAGGGGTCGACGCGCTATATAAGCTGCCCCTTCCCTCAGGTACAAGGGTTCGCACCCCTATAACTCAACACTCCCTTCAACAAGCCTCTGCGGCACCGGGACTTAGGGTTGTTACCTCCTTCGAGAGGGGCCTAAAATCGTAAATCTGAGTGTACAACCTCGCTGTAGGCACTGCCTATTCCTACGTGCCCCCCATCTCTACTGTCAGATTAGTTCCCACGACACTGGCAACATAGATGTGTGCCTTCGTCCATGACATGTTCCCAGGCCTGGCAAGCCTGGATCGGTGCAGCATCAACATTAACGTTGTCCGCCTATGCATGCCCGATGCTGGCAACACCGACGTGTGCCTTTGTCCATGATGTTTCCCGGGCTTGGCAAACCCGATGTGATGCCTGGTCAACACCATCTTATTCCCGGCGTACCACTACCTCGACACCACTGCGCTCGTGACTAACACGATGCCTCCTTGCGCCCGCGACAGCGACTATCTCGACACCGGCCACCCTGACTCGACATCGACCATGGCATCCCTCGCATGGCTACCTCGACCATGGCTACACAACCCCATGATCTCGGTTACATCGACATTGTCATAAAGGGATACCACCTCACTTAATAAACTCGTCGGCTTCCTCTATAGTCAAAGAATCCGCGATACGGCATCGTCCATGCCACTCCCACTACAAGTGTGTGTGTGGGGGGGAGTCAGCCGCCGACTGCTATTCTCTCCAGTCTGACCGTCCGCGTCGCTCATGTTGTCTCTGATGCTACCGCTATGACTACGGGGTATTAGAGTATATAGGCATATTTCTGTATTTGGTAGATTATGATTTGTAATAATCTCCTGCTCATCTCTAGGAGAGGCGTCTTGCCCTCCAAGCCTTGTACTTCATATAAACAGCCGGAGAGGCTCAATACAACATCCAACGCATTATGACAATCCCTCTCTATTCCTTCTACATTGTGGAGTGGTTAGGACTGGTGCGCAACCTCCGCGGGGAGGAGTCGACCTCCTCGACCTACTTGACCAACCTCGGCCTGATACTGCCGAGGTCCGGTATGTTGGCTTTGTCGAGTCGGCCCTTGGTCGATGTTGTGCTTATCGCACTGGCCTTTGACTGTGTATGCCGTAGAGTTTGACCCATTATCCATGATTATATTGTGGGGTGTGACATACCGATGCACCGTGCCGGAAATGAATTTAATGATTGGCTCTGCTGCTTGGGTAGCAACCAACCTCGATTCCTTTGGTGAACTTGTCGGTCATAACAAGGAGGTACTTACTACTGCTCTCTTCCTATTGGAAAGGTCCGACCATGTCCAACCCCCGGTCTACGAATGACCAGGTTATTGGGGTCTTTAGGGTCATAGCCGATAAGTGGCTAACAATAGAGAAAAGTTGGCACCAATGTGATGTTGGATCATATCCTCTCCGTCGATCCTTGCCATGGGCCATAAAATACTCGCACAATAGGACTTCCTCATTAGGGTCCCAGGAACCGTGTGGCGACCACAAGTGTCGGCACGAATCTTGTGCAAAAGTTTCCGTCCCTCTTCGGGAGAAATACAACGCTAGAAGATGCGAGCAACATTGCGCTTGTACAACCCTCCTTCGTGGGCGATGTGAGCGCTGGCTCATCGGATGACTCGATATGCCACCGGTTGGTCCTCACACAACTCCTTGCATAGCAAGTAGGCTAGGACCAGTTTGATCCTTGAGGCAATGCCCTCCTTGGTCCTTGGTGCTCGCATTTTTCTTGAATTTATTCCAGCCTTTCTGGCAATATTTGTTCAGTGCGAGGAGACGTCCTCGACGACTACGTGACGTGTGTGCGGTGACTTCATCAATCTCAAGATATTATGCCGGCATTGTCTGTCAGATATACACATAGGTGTAGGGTGTGCGCGTATGTTCCTAGAGATGAGTGTATGTGCATATATGGGAGCGTCTTTGATCATACCGTGTAAAAAAAGCTATTTTCCATCTGATTCGGCTAACTGCATCAGGATCATGCATGCAGTTGCATAGAGACACTATGGCTTCGAGGGAAAGGCATCCAAAAGGACCAAAACAAGCGCACCCCCAGCACACCGAACCGCATTGCCCACGGAGCCGGATCCTCTAACTTGCAGAAGCAATGTCACGGTGCTACAATGATATCTTAGTGCAAAATGAAGAAGGAATATTAGAGACGTTTAGCAGATTATTTACTGCAGATAAAAATAATCGATAATTGATTTTATTTCACCATCAATTTGTTTTCATATAATGATTATAAATGTACACATTAAATATGTAATTTGTAAATTAATTTTAAGTCATTTTAGCCTTAATCACATGAATTGAAAGAAAGCAAACTAGGGTATCATAGCTTCTCTAACAGTCCTTCATAATGTTAGAGGATCCATTCCATACGCCACTCCACCCGCTCTACTCCAGCGAGCCGACTCCACACGCTCTACTCCAGCGAGCTAGAGCCGTGAGCCGCACACATCCCATAGATCCTCACCGCGCAGAGCATCGGCGAATGCTCAAAAAGCGCATGCGGAGTTAGCAGTCGGTAGACCACCCCATACCACTCTCTCACTGACATCGGGCCCGAACCCGGACCCCGGCCTTGACTTGCCCGCGCGTGGGTCGCTTTCTTGATGGACGTAGCCCACCTCCCAGGCCCGGTAGTCATCGTCGCCAGTAGAAAAGAAGAGGCCCACGTCACCCATGGGCCACCGTTGTGTGATCTCACTATCGGGTGGTCCTGCAAGGAGCTCGCGTCATCCATGGTCGGTGGTGGCACACGACTAAGAGCATCTCTAGCCGCGCCCCCAACAGGCCCCCCCCAAGGCGACTTTTTTTGCGTCGGCGCCGAAAAAGACCCAGTCGGGCCCCCAAGATGCCGAAAACTGCCGGCTGGGCCTTGTTTTTGGGCCCGGCGATCCCAGGCCGAACCCAGCGCACCGGGGGCATTCGGGGGCTCCGATGGAAGGAAAATCCATGTCTGGGCCACACTGTTAAGCGAAAAGTCGACAGATTCGCCTCCCTCCCCACACGCCCCTCACCGCCTTGCCGATCCCGATGCCGCCCACCGCCCACCACCGCTAGGTAGGCCACTCCCCGCCGGAAAAGAGAGAGGGTTTTGCCACGGCAAGCTCTCCACCACCTTCCTGGGCGTGTTTTTTGGTGCTCTGGCCACGCAGGGCGGGATACCGGTGGATGTGCGCCCACCACGCCCGCCAGGTGTTCGGCGATTTGCTTGCTCTGCCATCGACTCGAACGATGAGGAGGCGCTCGTGGCGCTGCTGGAGGAGGAAGCCAATGCCGACATCCAGGACGAAGAGCATCTCATGGTACTTGCCGCCCTGGCCGGCCTGCTCGCAGTCAATGCAAAGCCGCGGCGAGGTGGCTCGGCATCGGGGCAACTGAAAACAAAGAACTGACATCGACTAGAAGGCTATTGCATGCTCTACTCCGACTACTTCACCGATGCTCCACTGTGCGGCGACAAAGTATTTCGGCGCCGTTATCGGATGAGCCGAAAGCTTTTCCTCAGGATTGTGAATTCCATCCGGGTGTTCGGTAGCTACTTCAAGTGTAAGAAGGATTGCACCGGCACACTTGGATTCACTTCAATCTAGAAGTGCACGACAGCAAAGAGGATGCTTGCATACGGAGCTCCTGGTGATTCACTCGACGACTATGGGAGCATGGCCGAATCCACGACCATTGAGTGTTTCTACAAGTTCTGGAGGGCAGTGGTGGTAGTGTTTGGACCGCAATACATGCGATCACCCAATGCTTAAGACATTTCTCAGATCCTAGCACAGAATGCAGCAATGGGATTTCCTGGGATGCTTGGAAGCATCGGCTACATGCATTGGAAATGGAAAAGTTGTCCATTTGCTTAGCAGGGGATGTACAAAGTGGCCAAAGGCGTTTGTAGTGTGGTACTTGAGACAGTAGCCACACATAACCTCTTGATTTGGCAATCCTTCTTTGGTATGCTAGGAACTCACAACGACATCAACGTACTGCAGTGCTCTCCTGTCTTTGCCAAGCTGGTTGAAGGTCATTCTCCTCCGGTGAACTTTGAGGTCAATGGGCGGCTCTACAACAAGGGATACTACCTAGCAGATGGCTACTATCCGAGATGGTCTACATTTGTGAACATTATCTCAAACCCTATGCCATGAGGAAAGAACTCCCACTTTGCGAAGGTTCAGGAGGCTTGCAGGAAGGATGTTGAGCGGGCATTTGGTGTGCTCCAATCTCGATTTGCTGTTGTCAGGTACCTCGCTCAGACCTGGTCGAAAGATCAAATGTGGGAAGTCGTGACGTTGTGTCATCTTGCATAACATGATCATTGAAAGCGAGTAGGAAGAGCCAGTGTTTGACATGGAACCATATTACAAGTAGGGTCCTCTTGCCCAAGTTGATCACCAGCTACCGGCAACCTGGACCGCTTTCCTCAACATGCGTCAGGAGCTCCGAGACCCACAAGTGAAGGAAATATGCCCTAGAGGCAATAATAAAGATGTTATTTGTATTCCCTTATATCATGATAAATGTCTTTTATTCATGCTAGAATTGTATTAACCGGAAACTTAGTACATGTGTGAATACATAGACAAAACAGTATGTCCCTAGTATGCCTCTACTAGACTAGCTCATTGATCAAAGATGGCTATGTTTCCTAGCCATAGACATGAGTTGTCATTTGATCAATGGGATCACATCATTAGGAGAATGATGTGATGGACTAGACCCATCCGTTAGCTTAGCACTATGATCGTTTAATTTTACTTCTATTGCTTTCTTCATGACTTATACATGTTCCTATGACTATGAGATTATGCAACTCCTGAATGCCATAGGAACACCTTGTGTGCTTATTGGGGAACGTAGCATAATTCAAAAAAATTCTACGTCTTCACCAAGATCCAACTATGGATACATCTAGCAACGAGCAAGTAAGAGTGCATCTACATACCGTTATGTAGATCGCGTGCGGAAGCTTTCAACGAAGTGGGGATGAAGTAGTCGTACTCTTCACGTTCTTCGTCACCGATGATCTAGCGTCGAACGGACGGCACCTCTGCGTTCAACACACGTACGGTGCAGCAACGTCACCTCCTTCTTGATCCAGCAAGGGGGGAGGAGAAGTCGTCAGAGATCCGGCAGCACGACGGCGTGATGACGGATGCAGTGGAGATCGCAGCAGGGCTTCGCCGGGCGCCCTGCGTTGGGAGTATGGAGGTGTGACGGGAGGGGGAGAGGCGCCAGGGCATGGGTGCGGCTGCCCTCTCCCCCCCCCCCCCACATATATATAGGGGGCCAGGGGGGCGCCAGCCCCTTGCAGATCCAATCTGCAAGGGGGGGCGGCGGCCAGGGGGGACTCCTTGCCCCCCAAGGCAAGTGGTGGCCCCCCTCCCCTTAGGGTTTTAACCCTAGGCGCATGGGGAGGTGGGCCCCCTTGTGGTGCGCCAGCCCAGAGGGCTGCACACATCCCCTCGCGGCCTAGGGGCCCCACCGGGATGGGTGGCCCCACCCGGTGGACCCTCGGGGCCCCTCCGGTGGTCCCGGGACGCTCCCGGTGACCCCCGGAGATCACCCGTTGGCCGAAACTGGACTTCCCATATATCAATGTTTACCTCCGGACCATTCCGGAACTCCTCGTGACGTCCGGGATCTCATCCGGGACTCCGAACAACTTTGGGTTTCCACGTGCATTTATCTCTACGACCCTAGCGTTACCGAACCTTAAGTGTGTAGACCCTACGGGTTCGGGAGACACATAGACATGACCGAGACCACTCTCCGGTCAATAACCAACAGCGGGATCTGGATACCCATGTTGGTTCCCACGTGTTCCTCGATGATCTTCATCGGATGAACCACCGTGTCAAGGATTCACTCAATCCCTTATGATATTCCCTTCGTCCATCGGTACGGTACTTGCCCGAGATTCAATCGTCGGTATCCTCGATACCTTGTTCAATCTCGTCATGGCAAGTCTCTTTACTCGATCTGTAATCCATCATCCCGTGACTAACTACTTAGTCACATTGAGCTCATTATGATGATGTATTACCGAGTGGGCCCAGAGGTACCTCTCCGTCATACGGAGTGACAACATCCCAGTCTCGGTTCGTACCAACTCAACAGACACTTTCGGAGATACCCGATGCATACCTTTATAGCCACCCAGTTACGTTGTGACGGTTGGCACACCCAAAGTACTCCTACGGTATCCGGGAGTTGTACAACCTCATGGTCTAAGGAATAAATACTTGACACCGAAAAGCTTATGCATTACGAACTATACGATCTCGTGTTATGCTCAAGTTTGGGTCTTGTCCATCACATCATTCTCCTAATGATGTGATCCCGTTATCACTGACATCCTATGTCCATGGTCAGGAAACCGTGACCATCTGTTGATCAACGAGCTGGCAACTAGAGGCCTACCAGGGACTCATTGTGGTCTGTGTATTCACACATGTATCGCTGTTTTCGTACAATACAATTCAAGCATGAATAACAGACAATTATCATGAACAAGGAGATATAATAATAATGCTTTTATTATTGCCTCTAGGGCATATCTCCAACAGTCTCCCACTTGCACTAGAGTCAATAATCTAGTTACATTGTGATGAATCGAACACCCATAGAGTTCTGGTGTTGATCATGTTTTGCTCGAGAAAGAGGTATAGTCAACGGGTCTGCTACATTCAGATCCGTATGCACTTTACAAATATCTATGTCTCCATCCTGAACATAATTCCGGATGGAGTTGAAACGGCGCTTGATGTGCTTGGTCTTCTTGTGAAACCTGGGCTCCTTGGTAATAGCAATAGCACCAGTGTTGTCACAGAAGAGAGTCATCGGGCTTGACGCGCTTGGAATGACTCCTGGGTCGGTGATGAACTCCTTCATCCAGACTCCTTCCTGCGCTGCTTCAAAAGCAGCTATGTACTCCGCTTCACATGTAGACGCTGCCACCACGCTTTGCTTGCAACTGCACCAGCTGACTTCCCCTCCATTCAAAATATACATGTATCCGGTTTGTGACTTAGAGTCATCCAGATCTGTGTCGAAGCTAGCATCGACGTAACCCTTTACGACGAGCTCTTCGTCACCTCCGTAAACGAGAAACATATCCTTAGTCCTTTTCAGGTACTTCAGGATGTTCTTGACCATTGTCCAGTGTTCCGTACCGGGATCACTTTGGTACCTCCCTACCAAACTTATGGCAAGGTTCACATCAGGTCTGGTACACAGCATGGCATACATGATAGAACCTATGGCCGAGGCATAGGGAATGACACTCATCTTTTCTCTATCTTCTGCCGTGGTCGGCGACTGAGCCTTGCTCAATCTCATACCTTGCAAAACAGGCAAGAATCATTTCTTTGACTGATCCATATTGAACTTCTTCAATATTTTGTCAAGGTACGTACTTTGTGAAAGACCAATGAGGCGTCTCGGTCTATCTCTATAGATTTTGATGCCTAATATGTAAGCAGCTTCTCCAAGGTCCTTCATTGAAAAACTTTTATTCAAGTAGGCCTTTACATTTTCCAAGAATTCTATATCATTTCCCATCAGCAATATGTCATCCACATATAATATGAGAAATGCTACAGAGCTCCCACTCACTTTCTTGTAAATACAGGCTTCTCCATAAGTCTGTATAAAGCCAAACGCTTTGATCACCTCATCAAAGCGAATATTCCAACTCCGAGATGCTTGCACCAGCCCGTAAATCGAGCGCTGGAGCTTGCATACCTTGTTAGCGTTCTCTGGATCGACAAAACCTTCCGGTTGCATCATATACAACTCTTCCTTGAGGAAGCCGTTAAGGAATGTTGTTTTGACGTCCATTTGCCATATCTCATAATCATAGAATGCGACAATAGCTAACATGATTCTGACTGACTGCAGCATCGCTACGGGAGAGAAAGTCTCGTCGTAGTCAATCCCTTGAACTTGTCGATAACCCTTAGCGACAAGCCGAGCCTTATAGATGGTCACATTACCATCCGCGTCTGTCTTCTTCTTAAATATCCATTTGTTTTCTATGGCATGCCTATCATCAGGCAAGTCCACCAAAGTCCATACTTTGTTTTCATACATGGATTCTATCTCGGATTTCATCGCTCCAAGCCATTTATTGGAATCTGGGCCCGCCATCGCTTCTTCATAGTTCGAAGGTTCACCATTGTCTAACAACATGATTTCCAGTACAGGGTTGCCGTACCACTCTGGTGCGGAACGTACCCTTGTGGACCTTCGAAGTTCAGCAGTAACTTGATCTGTTTCTTCATGATCATTATCATTATCTTCCTCCCTTGTCGGTGCAGGCACCTCAGGAACAATTTCCTGCGCTGCGCTAATTCCGGTACAGGAGGGGTGACTGTCACCTCATCAAGTTCTACTTTCCTTCCACTCACTTCTTTCGAGAGAAACTCTTTCTCCAGAAAGCATCCATTCTTGGCAACAAAGACTTTGCCTTCGAATCTGTGGTAGAAGGTGTACCTAATTGTTTCCTTTGGGTATCCTATGAAGACGCATTTTTCCGATTTTGGTTCGAGCTTTTCAGGTTGAAGTTTCTTGACATAAGCATCGCAACCCCAAACTTTCAGAAACGACAACTTCGGTTTCTTGCCAAACCAAAGTTCATACGGAGTCGTCTCAACGGATTTCGACGGAGCCCTATTTAAAGTGAATGCGGCAGTCTCTAAAGCATAACCCCAAAAAGATAGCGGTAAATCGGTAAGGGACATCATAGATCGCACCATGTCCAACAGAGTACGATTTCGACGTTCGGACACACCGTTACGTTGAGGTGTTCCGGGCGGTGTCAATTGTGAAACAATTCCACAGCTCCTAAGGTGTGTGCCAAATTCATGACTTAAATATTCACCCCCACGATCCGATCGCAAGAACTTTATTTTTCTGTCACGTTGATTCTCAACCTCATTCTGAAATTCCTTGAACTTTTCAAAAGTCTAAGACTTGTGTTTCATCAAATAGATATACCCATATCTACTCAAGTCATCTGTGAGGGTGAGAACATAACGGTAGCCTCCGCGAGCCTCAACACTCATTGGACCGCACACATCGGTATGTATGATTTCCAACAAGTTGGTCGCTCGCTCCATTGTTCCGGAGAACGGAGTCTTGGTCATCTTGCCCAAGAGGCATGGTTCGCACGTGTCAAATGATTCATAATCAAGAGACTCTAGAAGTCCATCCGAATGGAGCTTCTTCATACGTTTGACACCAATATGACCAAGGCGGCAATGCCACAAGTATGTGGGACTATCATTATCAACTTTACATCTTTTGGCATCTACACTATGAATATGTGTATCACTACGTTCGAGATTCATCAAAAATAAACCATTGACCAGCGGGGCATGACCATAAAACATATCTCTCAAATAAATAGAACAACCATTATTCTCCGATTTGAAAGAATATCCATCTCGCATAAGACGAGATCCAGAAACAATGTTCATGCTCAAAGCTGGTACTAAATAACAATTATTGAGGTTTAAAACTAATCCCGAGGGTAGATGTAGAGGCAGCGTGCCGACGGCGATCACATCGACCTTGGAACCATTCCCGACGCGCATCGTCACCTCATCCTTCACCAGTCTTCGTTTATTCCGCAGCTCCTGTTTTGAGTTACAAATGTGAGCAACTGCACCGGTATCGAATACCCAGGAGCTACTACGAGTGCTGGTAAGGTACACATCAATAACATGTATATCATATATACCTTTGACGTTGCCGGCCTTCTTGTCTGCTAAGTATTTGGGGCAGTTCCGCTTCCAGTGACCCGTTCCCTTGCAATGAAAGCACTCTGTTTCAGGCTTGGGTCCATACTTTGGCTTCTTCCCGGCAACAGGCTTGCCAGGCGCGGCAACTCCCTTGCCGTCCTTTTTGAAGTTCTTCTTACCCTTGCCTTTCTTGAACTTAGTGGTTTTATTGACCATCAACACTTGATGTTCTTTCTTGATGTCTACCTCCGCTGATTTCAGCATCGAATACACCTCGGGAATGGACTTCTCCATCCCCTGCATATTGAAGTTCAACACGAAGCTCTTGAAGCTTGGTGGGAGCGACTGGAGGATTCTGTCAACGACCGCTTCATCTGGGAGATTCATTCCCAGCTGAGACAAGCGGTTGTGCAATCCTGAAATCTTGAGGATGTGCTCACTGACAGAACTGTTCTCCTCCATCTTACAGTTGTAGAATGCGTCGGAGACATCATATCTCTCGACTCGGGCATGAGCTTGGAAAACCATTTTCAGCTCTTCGAACATTCATATGCTCCGTGGTGCTCAAAACGTTTTTGGAGCCCCGATTCTAAACTGTAAAGCATGCTGCACTGAACCAGGGAGTAATCATCACAACGCGACTGCCAGGCGTTCATAACGTCTTGAGTCGCTGGGAAAACGGGTGCATCACCTAGCGGTGCTTCTAGGACATAAGTTCTCTTGGCAGCTATGAGGATAATCCTCAGGTTACGGACCCAATCCGTATAGTTGCTACCATCGTCTTTCAGCTTGGTTTTCTCTAGGAACGCGTTGAAGTTGAGGGAAACTGGAGCGTGGGCCATTTGATCTACAAGAGATATTGTAAAGAATTTAGACTAAGTTCATGATAATTAAGTTCATCTTAATCAAATTATAATGAACTCCCACTCAGAATGACATCTCTCTAGTCATCCAAGTGATACACGATCCGAATCGAGTAGTCTGTGTCCGATCATCACGTGAGACGGACTAGTCATCAACGGTGAACATCTTCATGTTGATCGTATCTTCTATACGACTCGTGTTCGACCTTTCGGTCTTCCGTGTTCCGAGGCCATGTCTGTACATGCTAGGCTCGTCAAGTGAACCCTAAGTGTATCGCGTGTGTAAATATGTCTTACACCCGTTGTATGCGAACGTTAGAACCTATCACACCCGATCATCACGTGGTGCTTCGGAGCAACGAGCTTTAGCAACGGTGCACAGTTAGGGGAAACACAATAAAATTTTTAGTGAGAGATCATCTTATTTACTACCGTCGTTCTAAGTAAACAAGATGCATAAACATGATAAACATCACATGCAATCAATTAAAGTGACATGATATGGCCAATATCATCTTGCTCCTTGGATCTCCATCTTCGGGGCACCATGATCATCTTGCCACCGGCTTGACACCATGATCTTCATCATCATGAACTCCATCATCGTGTCTTGAAGAAGTCGTCACGCCAACTATTACTTCTACTACTATAGCTAACATTTAGCAATGAAGTAAAGTAATTACATGGCGTTATTCAGTGACACGCATGTCATACAATAATAAAGACAACTCCTATGGCTCCTGCCGGTTGTCAAGTTCATCGACATGCAAGTCGTGATTCCCTATTACAAAAACATGATCAATCTCATACATCACATATATCATTCATCACATCTTCGTTCTTGGCCATACCACGTCACAAAACACATGCTGCAAAAACAAGTTAGACGTCCTCTAATTGTTGTTGCAAGTTTTTACGTGGCTTCTATAGGATTTCTAGCAAGAACGTTTCTTACCTACGCCAAAACCACAACGTGATTTGTCAACTTCTATTTACCCTTCATAAGGACCCTTTTCATCGAATCCGATCCGACTAAAGTAGGAGAGACAGACACCCGCCAGCCACCTTATGCATCTAGTGCATGTCTGTCGGTGGAACCAGTCTCACGTAAGCGTACGTGTAAGGTCGGTCCGGGCCGCTTCATCCCACAATACAGCCGAATCAAGATTGACTAGTAACGGTAAGAAAGTTGAACAAGATCATACGCCCACAACTGCTTTGTGTTCTACTCGTGCAAGATACTACGCATAAAACCTAGGCTCAGATGCCACTATTGGGGAACGTAGCATAATTCAAAAAAATTCTACGTCTTCACCAAGATCCAACTATGGATACATCTAGCAACGAGCAAGTAAGAATGCATCTACATACCGTTATGTAGATCGCGTGCAGAAGCTTTCAACGAAGTGGGGATGAAGTAGTCGTACTCTTCACGTTCTTCGTCACCGATGATCTAGCGCCGAACGGACGGCACCTCCGCGTTCAACACACGTACGGTGCAGCAACGTCACCTCCTTCTTGATCCAGCAAGGGGGGAGGAGAAGTCGTCAGAGATCCGGCAGCACGACGGCGTGATGACGGATGCAGTGGAGATCGCAGCAGGGCTTCGCCGGGCGCCCTGCGT
>LR738709.1:264871456-264980902 GCA_902687465.1 Secale cereale | reverse complement strand
GGGGGCGCCAGCCCCTTGCAGATCCAATCTGCAAGGGGGGGCGGCGGCCAGGGGGGACTCCTTGCCCCCCAAGGCAAGTGGTGGCCCCCCTCCCCTTAGGGTTTTAACCCTAGGCGCATGGGGAGGTGGGCCCCCTTGTGGTGCGCCAGCCCAGAGGGCTGCACACATCCCCTCGCGGCCTAAGGGCCCACCGGGATGGGTAGCCCCACCCGGTGGACCCCCAGGGCCCCTCCGGTGGTCCCGGGACGCTCCCGGTGACCCCCGGAGATCACCCGTTGGCCGAAACTGGTCTTCCCATATATCAATCTTTACCTCCGGACCATTCCGGAACTCCTCGTGACGTCCGGGATCTCATCCGGGACTCCGAACAACTTTCGGGTTTCCACGTGCATTTATCTCTACGACCCTAGCGTTACTGAACCTTAAGTGTGTAGACCCTACGGGTTCGGGAGACACATAGACATGACCGAGACCACTCTCCGGTCAATAACCAACAGCGGGATCTGGATACCCATGTTGGTTCCCACGTGTTCCTCGATGATCTTCATCAGATGAACCACCGTGTCAAGGATTCACTCAATCCCGTATGATATTCCCTTCGTCCATCGGTACGGTACTTGCCCGAGATTCGATCGTCGGTATCCCCGATACCTTGTTCAATCTCGTCATGGCAAGTCTCTTTACTTGATCCGTAATCCATCATCCCGTGACTAACTACTTAGTCACATTGAGCTCATTATGATGATGTATTACCGAGTGGGCCCAGAGGTACCTCTCCGTCATACGGAGTGACAACATCCCAGTCTCGGTTCGTACCAACTCAACAGACACTTTCGGAGATACCCGATGCGTACCTTTATAGCCACCCAGTTACGTTGTGACGGTTGGCACACCCAAAGTACTCCTACGGTATCCGGGAGTTGTACAACCTCATGGTCTAAGGAATAAATACTTGACACCGAAAAGCTTATGCATTACGAACTATACGATCTCGTGTTATGCTCAAGTTTGGGTCTTGTCCATCACATCATTCTCTTAATGATGTGATCCCATTATCACTGACATCCTATGTCCATGGTCAGGAAACCGTGACCATCTGTTGATCAACGAGCTGGCAACTAGAGGCCTACCAGGGACTCATTGTGGTCTGTGTATTCACACATGTATCGTTGTTTCCGTACAATACAATTCAAGCATGAATAACAGACAATTATCATGAACAAGGAGATATAATAATAATGCTTTTATTATTGCCTCTAGGGCATATCTCCAACAGTGCTATCAAACGTCACAACGTAACTGGGTGATCATAAATATGCTCTACAGGTGTCTCCGAAAGTGTTCGTGGTGTTGGCATAGATCAAGAATAGGATTTGTCACTCCGAGTGTCGGAGAGGTATCTCCGGGCCCTCTCGGTAATGCACATCATAATAAGCCTTGCAAGCAAATGACTAATGAGTTAGTCACGGGATGATGTATTACGGAACGAGTAAAGAGACTTGCCGATAACGAGATTGAACTAGGTATAGAGATACCGACGATCGAATCTCGAGCAAGTAACATACCGATGACAAAAGGAACAACGTATGTTGTTATGCAGTTTGACCGATAAAGATCTTAGTAGAATATGTAGGAACCAATATGAGCATCCAGGTTCCGCTATTGGTTATTGACCGCAGATAAGTCTCGGTCATGTCTACATAGTTCTCGAACCCGTAGGGTCCGCACACTTAACGTTTGATGACGATTGGTATTATGAGTTTATGATTTTTGATGTGCTGAAGGTAGTTAGGAGTCCCGGATGAGATCACGGACATGACGAGGAGTCTCGGAATGTCCGAGACGTAAAGATTGATATATTGGACGACTATATTCGGACACCGGAAGTGTTCCGTAAAGTTTCGGAATTAACCGGAGTATCGGGAGGGTTACCGGAACCCCCTCGGGAAGCTATGGGCCTTAATGGGCCATAGGAGAAAGAGAGAAGGAGGGCCAGAGCTGGGCCGCGCGCCCCCCCACCCCTTGGTCCGAATTGGACAAGGAAGGAGGGGGGTCCGGCGCCCCTTTCCTTCTCCTTCTCCCTCTCCTTCCTTCCCCCCTTCTCCTTCTTGGTGGACTCCTACTAGGAATAGGATTGCAATCCTATTCCTAGTAGGATTGCCTCTCCTGGCGCGCCATAGAGGGCCGGCCGGCCTCCCCCCTTGCTCCTTTATATACGGGGGCAGGGGGACCCTAGAACACACAAGTTGATCAGTTGATCTCTCCCAACCGTGTGCGGTGCACCCTCCACAGTAACACACCTCGGTCATATCGTTGCAGCGCTTAGGCGAAGCCCTGCGACGGTAACTTCATCATATCCGTCACCACGCCGTCGTGCTGACGAAACTCTCCCGTGAAGCTCAACTGGATCAAGAGCTCGTGGGACGTCATCAAGCTGAACGTGTGCTGAACGCGGAGGTGTCGTACGTTCGGTACTTGATCGGTTGGATCGCGAAGAAGTTCGACTACATCAACCGCGTCACTAGACGCTTCCGCTCCCGGTCTACGAGGGTACGTAGACACACTCTCCCCCTCATTTCTATGCATCTAGTAGATAGATCTTGCGTGATCGTAGGAAAATTTTGAAAATACTACGTTCCCCAACAGTGGTATCAGAGCCAGGTCTATGCGTAGATGATATGCACGAGTAGAACACAAGTGAGTTGTGGACGATACTAGTCATACTGCTTACCAGCATGTCATACTTTGCTTCGGCGATATTGTGAGATGAAGCGGCTCGGACCGACATTACGCGTACGCATACGCGAGACTGGTTTCACCGTTATGAGCACTCGTTGCTTAAAGGTGACTGGCGGGTGTCTGTCTCTCTCACTTTAGCTGAATCGAGTGTGGCTACGCCCGGTCCTTGTGAAGGTTAAAACAACACATACTTGACGAAACATCGTTGTGGTTTTATATGCGTAGGTAAGAACGGTTCTTGCTAAGCCCGTAGCAGCCACATAAAACTTGCAACAACAAAGTAGAGGACGTCTAACTTGTTTTTGCAGGGCATGTTGTGATGTGATATGGTCAAGACATGATGAGTGATACGGTTTTGTATGAGATGATCATGTTTTGTAATGTTATCGGCAACTGGCAGGAGCCATATGGTTGTCGCTTTATTGTATGAAATGCAATCGCCATGTAATTACCTTAATTTATCACTAAGCGGTAGCGATAGTCGTGGAAGCAATAGTTGGCGAGACGACAACGATGCTACGATGGAGATCAAGGTGTCGCACCGGTGATGAAGGTGATCATGACGGTGCTTTGGAGATGGAGATCAAATGTACAAGATGATGATGGCCATATCATGTCACATATTTTGATTGCATGTGATGTTTATCTTATTATGCTTCTTATTTTGCTTAGTACGGCGGTAGCATTATAAGATGATCCCTTACAAAATTTCAAGGTATAAGTGTTCTCCCTGAGTATGCACCGTTGCAAAAGTTCGTCGTGCCGAGACACCACGTGATGATCGGGTGTGATAAGCTCTACGTTCAAATACAACGGGTGTAAGCCAGTTTTGCACACGCAGAATACTCGGGTTAAACTTGACGAGCCTAGCATATGCATATATGGCCTCGGAACACTGGAGACCGAAAGGTCGAGCGTGAATCATATAGTAGATATGATCAACATAAGATGTTCACCATTGAAACTACTCCATCTCACGTGATGATCGGACATGGTTTAGTTGATTTGGATCATGTGATCATTTAGATGACCGGAGGGATGTCTATCTAAGTGGGAGTTCTTTAAGTAATATGATTAATTGAACTTTAATTTATCATGAACTTAGTCCTGATAGTTTTTGCATATCTATGTTGTTGTAGATCAATGTCCCGTGCTATCGTTCCTTTGAATTTTAATGCATTCCTAGAGAAAGCTAAGTTGAAAGATGATGGTAGCAATTACACGGACTGGGTCCGAAACTTGAGGATTATCCTCATTGCTGCACAGAAGAATTATGTCCTTGAAGCACCGCTAGGTGACAAGCCCCCTCCTGCTAATGTAGACGCTTTGAATGTCTGGCAGACGTGGTCTGATGACTACACGATAGTTCAGTGTGCCATGCTTTACGGCTTAGAACCAGGACTTCAACGACGTTTTAAACGTCATGGACCATATGAGATGTTCCAGGAGTTGAAGTTAATATTTCAAGCAAATGCCCGGATTGCGAAATATGAGATTTCCAATAAGTTCTACAGCTGCAAGATGGAGGAGAATAGTCCTATCAGTGAACACTTGCTCAGAATGTCTGGGTACTACAATCATATGACTCAACTTGGTTGCAAAGTTGACGAGGATAGTGTTATTGATAGAGTTCTTCAATCACCGCCACCAAGCTATAAAGGCTTCGTGATGAACTATAATATGCAAGGGATGCAGAAGACAATTCCCGAGCTCTTCGCTATGCTCAAAGCTGTGGAGGTAGAAATCAAAAAGGAGCAGCAAGTGTTGATGGTTAACAAGACCACTAGTTTCAAGAAAAAGGGTAAGGGAAAGAAGGGGAACTTCAAGAAGAATAGCAAGACAGTTGCTACTCCCACGAAGAAACCCAAGTCTGGAGCCAAGCCTGAAACTGAGTGTTTCTACTACAAGGGGACTGGACACTGGAAGCGGAACTGCCCCAAGTATTTGACGGATAAGAAGGATGTCAAGGTGAACAAAGGTATATATGATATACATGTTATTGATGTGTACCTTACTAATGCTCGTAGTAGTACCTGGGTATTTGATACCGGTTAGGTTGCTAATATTTGTAACTCGAAACAGGGACTACGGATTAAACGAAGATTGGCTAAGGACGAGGTGACGACGCGCGTGGGAAATGGTTCCAATGTCGATGTGATCGCCGTCGGCACGCTACCTCTACATCTACCTTCGGGATTAGTTTTAGACCTGAATAATTGTTATTTGGTGCCAGCGTTAAGCATGAACATTATATCTAGATCTTGTTTGTTGTGAGACGGTTATTCATTTAAATCAGAGAATAATGGTTGTTCTATTTTTATGAATAATATCTTTTATGGTCATGCACCCTTGAAGAGTGGTCTATTCTTGTTGGATCTCGATTGTAGGGATACACATATTCATAATATTGAAGCCAAAAGATGCAAGGTTAATAATGATAGTGCAACTTATTTGTGGCACCGCCGTTTAGGTCATATTGGTGTAAAGCGCATGAAGAAACTCCATAGTGATGGACTTTTGGAATCACTTGATTATGAATCACTTGGTGCTTGCGAACCATGCCTCATGGGCAAGATGTGACGCCCCCGATTTGACCGTACACTAATCATGCACGCAAATGTGTACGACCAAGATCAGGGACTCACTGGAAGATATCAGAACACAACTCTAGACACAAATAAAATAATACAAGCTTTATATTACAAGCCAGTGGCCTCAAGGGCTCGAATACATAAACTCGAATACACAAGAGTGAGCGGAAGCAATAATATCTGAGTACAGACATAAGTTAAACAAGTTTGCCTTAAGAAGGCTAGCGCAAAAACAACACGATCGAAAAGGCAAGGCCTCCTGCCTCGGACCTCCTAACTACTCCTGGTCGTCGGCGGTCTTCACGTAGTAGTAGCCTCCATCGGGGTAGCAGCAGTCGTCAAATGTGGCATATGGCTCCTGGACTCCACCATCTGGTTGCATCAACCAGCAAGAAGAAAGAAGGGGGAAAAGGGCGAGCAAAGCAACCATGAGTACTCATCCAAAGTACTCGCAAGCCAGGATCTACACTACATATACATTGGTATCAATGAAAAGGGTAGTATTTGTGGACTAAGCTGCAAAATGCCAGAATAAGAGGGGGAGAAGCTAGTCCTATCGAAGACAAGCATCTTCTAGAAACCACCGTCTTGCAGCAACAGGGGGGGGGTAGAGTAGTATATCACAAGTCATATTTATGTTGTTGTTCCAATGCTCCAGGATCCTTTCTCGACTCCCGAAGCAACATATCCAATCAATGTCTCAACATCCAGTTCTAGTTGTAGCGATCGAGATACAACTCCAAGTGTCTGTTACCGTAGGACAGGCTGTCGATAGATGTTTTCTTCCCTGCAGGGGTGCACCAACTTACCCAACACGCTTGCTTAACTCCGGTCGGACACACCATCAGGTCATGCCCGCCCTCGGCCAAACAATACGCCGCAACCCGACCTAGGCTTAATAGAGCGGTCATGCACGCCGGACTAAACCCCATGCCCCAGGGGTCATGGGCCAATCGCCCCGGGAACTCCTGCACGTTGCGTGGGCGGCCGGTGAGCAGACCTAGCAACCACCTTTAAAAAGGTAGGAGCCTAACCAGTCCAACCCGGCGCGCGCTGCTCAGTCGCAATGACGTCAGTTAAGCTTCGGCTGATGCATACGACGCAGAACGCCCATACTATGCCACGTGATGGTTAGTGCTATCAGGCCAGAGGCCCCTTGGATCAAATATCCAAACCGTTTAGTGGCTTGGGAACGCGCGGTAACGAGCAGAGACTCACGATAATGTGACCCCATCGCCCCGTCTCGAGGACTTGCGGCAAGGGGGAGTGCCCGGCCACGCCTCGTATTTATCTCGCATGCACCTTCCAGGTCAACCCGACTACACATCACTCGCAATTAAGCTCGCGCGGGTACCCCTCAGGGTCGACCCGTCTTTAGTAACCAGGTTCAGTGTAAAGTCATAGTAACCATAGTAACTGTGTGTCTGACACCAAAGGAAAACCTGAGGAAATCACCCTCGATGGAATTCCACCTGATGTTTAGCGTCAAGGTGAACGAAAGAGGAGTCACCCTCGAGGTCCACTCTTGAGGAGTTGCACGAAAGTGTCGTTATCGAGAGTGGAGAAAGAGGAATCACCCTCGATGACCACAACCAATGAACTAACCTACAAGGTTAACATCAGAAGTGCTGATGAGGTCACACCCTCGGCACTCGATAGTAACCCAGTAGTGTCGAGCAACTAAGGGGAAAGTGATGTGCGGTGCCGGGTCCTGGTCTTCGATCCCGTTGATCGGGTCTTCTGATAATCCAGCGAGGCAGTCGGGACAAGGTAGGGGGGTCACTGGTGGATCTCTAACCAGCCTATACTAAGCAGTTCGGTATAAACATGTAAGGTATGAGAGCAGTATCAACAACAGTCTATGCATCAGAATAGGATCATACAAAAAGCAGTAGCAGTTCTAATGCAAGCATAAGAGAGAAGAGAATGGGCGATATCGGAATGATCAAAGGGGGTTGGATTGTCTGGTTGCTCTGGCAAGAAGGAGGGGTCGTCAACACCATAGTCGATCACCGGGGCATCATCGGTCTTGGGGTCTACCGGAGAGAAGAGGGGGGAGAAACAGTAAATATAAAGCAAATAGTTGCAACAGAGAAGCACGACATGTCAGCACGCAGTGCTAGGGTGCTCTAACGCGGTGGTACACGGTACCGGCGAAGGGGGATAACACTCGGGAAAGTATCCCCAGCGTTTCGTGTTTTCAGTCAGATGAATCGGAGGGGGAAAGTTGCAGGTTCACTATGCTAGGGACATGTGGCCGACGAACGGACCGCGTATTCGGATTCGTCTCGTCGTTCTGAGCAATTTTCATATATAAAACTTTTTCATCCGAGTTACGGATTATTTTATATAATTTTTTAAAAGTTTTAATAATATTCTAAAATCATTTTAATTCAGGTTGACCAAGTCAAATTAACTAGTCAAATGTAAAATAGTGCAGGGGGTCCCACGTGGCATAGACTAAAACTAACAATAAATAAAAACTAACCTAATTAAATGAGTCCTCATGTCATAAGTTACTAGACTAATTTAGCACTAAGTACTAGCTAAGCCTGTACTAATTTAACAAGGGCCGGCCACATGCGCGACGCGCACACACACGGGCGCACACGGCCACGGCCAACTGCACGCACACACACCACACAAAACACACATAGTTCTGTTTTCTGCTAGCACAAGATAGCATTTTGTGATTTTAGTAGCATTTAAACAATACATCAAATGGATTTGGTCCAATGGACATATTTGAGCCTTGTCAAGTGTACTATCTACACATATTTATTTTAGCAATGTTAACCTTTGTTTAGTTGCTGTTTTGAGACTGTTTAGGGGGCTATCCAGTGTAAAATCTCTAAAGCTAGCTACTGCTACAGTAACTGAATGTTACTGTAGCAGCAGCAGTTGTAGGCACTAGGCAGCGAACCGTGGTGCAGCGTCGCGAGCGGTGGGGTTCCAGCGGTCGTGGAGGAAGGCGCATCCCTTGCGCGGCCCTGGTGCGGCCCTGGCGCAGCCGTGCAAGGCCACAGCGCGGCCAAAGCGCCCACGCGTACAGGGGCAGGCGCTCGGGAGGCAGCGGTGAGAGTGAGGCGAGGCACGGTGTGACGCACGACCGGGGTAGCGGGCGGCAGCTGTAGCAAGCAGGAGCAGAGGCCGCGGGCAGTGGTGAGCGGAGGCGAGGCAACCGGCAGTGGCGGGGCATGGCACGATGACGAGTGGGCGGGGTGAGTGCGGCCAGGTCGTGTGCGGAGCGGAGGTCCGGGCGCGGCAACGGGAGGACGCGGGCGGCGCTACGGTGATGGAAACAAGGGGAGAAAAAAGGGGGATCTGCAGAGGAGCTCACCGCGAGCTCGATGGCGCGATAGGGGAGGCTGGAGGTGGACCGAAGGCGATGAACCCAACGACGAGATGCGGCGGCCGTGGTCGAAGACGATGGCGATGGCGAACGATCGGTGCCTCCTAGCTCGAACCAATGCGCGCAGGCGAAGCATCCGTCGATGCTGGAGCTCCTGGACCTCCTAGCTCAGCGTGGGGACGACGACGGCCGCGAGGACGGCAAGGCCGTGGCAACGGCTGCGGCTGCGCGCGTTGCGGAGAAGCGGACGAGCGAGGGAGAGGGGGAAACAGGGCTAGGGTTTCGCAAGGAGGCGAGGGTTGGTCTTTTAGACGCCGAGGCGTCGCCGGATGGCCGCCGCGTGGCATCCGCGGCCACGGACGAGCGCCCCACGTCCACATCCCCCCGATGAACAGAGGTAGGAGGAGATCGCGGCTGGGCTGGTAGTTTGGATGGGCCGCTTGGCAATCTGGGCTAAGGCCTAGCGGGGAGGGGGCTTCTTTTTCTTTTTAACATTTTGTTTTGTTTTGATTTGTTTCATTTAACATTTAATTTCTTTAGTTTTGTAAAATATGACAATAGCTCCTAAATTAATGTCACGGGTTAAACCACTGCCTTAAAAAGTTTGGCGAGTAAAGAAACTAATTTAACATTTGCTTATTAATTTAAAAAGCATTTAAATAATTGTGGTTTGCTACTATTTTATTTAGTTCAGAGCATTTAAACTTTTTATAAAGACTTGGTTCATCCATCAATATTACTTATGAATTATTTGGCACATCTCGAGCATTTAGTTTTAATATTTGAAAACCTTTATTATTTGACTTGATTTTGAATTTGAATTTGAATCGGTTGTCGAACCAACATGAGTTTAACAACAGTAATCGTGGTGATGTGGCATCATTGCGAGAGGGTTACTGTAGCTTGATTACCCGGGCGTTACAAATCTCCTCCACTACAAGAAATCTCGTCCCGAGATTTAGGAGGTAGATTAAGGGGAGAAAGACCTAGGAAGGATGGAGCTCAACACAAGATAGGTTCCTGTGGACTATCTCAGTGAACGTGGCATAGAGGAATCTCTCGAGTTGAAAATTCAAGAAAGCCATCGAGAGCAAAGTAATGAGGTGCAAATAGAAGCTTCAACCGGGTAAGCAATCATTCGTTGCCTGAAACAGATGTTGAAAAGGGTTTAGAGCAACGGGAATAAGTAATGCGTCTGATGCCAATAGATCATTAGGAAGGTGGCTCGCGAATTGCACACGAAGCCAATCATGAGGAATAACCTTGTAAACGGGGCGGTGTACACGAGAGCCAGGTTTCGATCCTGAGGAACTGTGGGTTATGGGCCCACCATGTGGGTTAAAAGTAGGCAGGGCGATGATAGCAAGGCATGTTAGAGCATAGACTGTCAGTTATGTCGGCAACAACATCGATACCAAGGGCGAGGGACGAAGAGAACCATTTTCCTGCTCGTTGAAACGAGGCGGGCCATTAGGCAAAGTTCTCGTCCATCGGTGGTTACCGGAATGTTGTCAACAATACTAACAGGGTCTTACTGACAAAGTTGTACACCAAGGTGTTTATATAAGCAGAAAATTATTACTGCTTCGATTATATGTAGATCAAAGAATGGTTAAATAAGCAAATGGAAAGGAAAATGTGTTTAAACACAATGACTAGGAGCACATCATCCCTAAGGTTAAGCAGGGCATGATATACATGTCAGGAGATCAAAGTCATGACCATATAGATAAAGGGGTAAGAATAATTATGATATGTACCCACACAACGATGTTGGATACTTGATCAAGAAACATTTAGCATTGCGCTTACAATGTTCTTGTGGATCTTCGGAGTACCACAGACATGCTTCGACATAGCATTGACATGGCCTTCAAGCAAAGGTCGGACTTTGGATACACAAAGAATCCATCGGAAACAACTTAAAATAAGTCTTGCAATTTTAGCAAGGAAAATATGAGGGTGTGGTCGATGGGGTCAGCAGCAACTCATTCATGATTTCCATATCATGGATTTCCACAATTAAGTGAACAAGGTGAAAATATTGGACATGCCGAAGTATATAATGTAGTATGTTCGAGGAGAACATCCATGAGTAAACATTGATCGAAATGTGCACCTGGAAAGATGGAGTAGGTAGCATGATCAATGTTAGAGTGGTGATTCATTAGTCAAAAGTCTAAGAATGAATTGTCGATCATTAACTTCAAAGCAATAGGGTTGCTAGATGTACAGGATCCAAGCAGCACCATCCACTCGTTGATATCCCGGCTAGCATCAACACGGGGACCAAGAAAGAATGGTGATGGCGAGAAGTATCACTATATCAAGAATTCTTAAGAGGTGGTGAAATTCTCACGACATCCTTGACACAATAGATGGTAGTACTCCAAGGTAGAGCATATCATAAGTCGGATAACAAGGAACTCAAGGTACAACACAAAACATGAACAAGTTTGTGTTGGAGGGAAATGCAAGAATGTTGTCGATGTTAATACAAATCATCGAGGGGAAAGGATGGTATTTACCATCATGAATTCGATTCACAACTTGGAAGAAGGCAATTCATTGTTGATGATGATCATGACACATTTGTCGAGAGATTTCATTAAGATGTAATCGATCGGCGAGGACACCAAGTCAAATGAATGATGGAGCGAAAGGTTATTGAAACCACTAGTACAATACAAACTTGAAATCAAGCTAGTTTGTTCAAGGTAAAATGATATGCCGAGGAAGATCGGCGTAATCTTAGCTCATTGCCGAAATTGTGCTCCGGGAAGAAGGACTAGGTAGCACAGTTAAAAGATGCACGATAATGATATAGCCGATCAGGCTAGATATGACTTGAAGAATTAATAAACTCATAAACAATGGAGATTACTTAGAGTTACTGAATCGGAGTGCGGAATTGATTCACTTATCGGTGTCCTTGAGTGTCTAACAACTCAGAACCCGGCGAAAATCGGAACCGGTGAGAAGTAATACTTGAAGAAGAACTCATAAGAAGTATGCAGTTCCGTGATAATCTCGAGATACTTGGGGGGTAATACTCGACGACAGCTCCAAGTAGAGGTTGGGCTGGGGTATTGCTCTGTAGGAGACAAGTGCTTAAAGCCGCACGAGAAATGGTATTTAAAGAAGGTCATGGTCGGAACCACGATTAAAAACGCCAGATCCCAGATATAAGATGAACTTATATCAAGGGGGTAATTAATTTAAGAGAAGCTTTGATGATAAGATCTACATCGTGTCCATGGGCATGAACAGAAAGTTCAAGGTCCACTCCCTTCCATTCACTCCTTGATTTCGATGAAGTTGTGGTGTAGAAATTATATCTGGTAAAACACCAGAATAGTGTGACTCGTGAAAACTCTTGGGTTCACACGGATTAGGGAAGGCATAGGTTCAACCCATAGCGACATCTTAGGAATATATACCACATGCTTCAAGAGTAATAACACCAGCTCAAAGGTAGGGCATGGTTGACAAAAGCAAAGGATACAATTTACCAAAGGCATTATGTATCTGAGGAAAGACTCACAAGTTATGGAATATGAAGGACAATGTCATATTATAATTCAACAAAGGATCGAACAGTCCAAAAGGGAGATGATGTGAGCATCGGCACACAACCAGAGGAAGAAACAATGCAAGGCCTTGGATTACAGAAACAACTGACTAATTCAAGGTTTAAATGCGAAGGAATTATGATTTCCAATTCAAGGGATCAGAAGCAAACGTTTTGATTAAGGATAGATAAGTTTAGTAGGCTTAGGTAGTACAACCGGTGGCAATTTGATTGCTCGAGATCCAGCTCATCTTTAATACGACGTCTGAGCCGGAAGGATGAATTCTAGGATCGAGGATTGCGAGCATTCGCAATATGTTGAATCAACAGACTCAAAATGATAATGACAAAGGATGCCAATAAGATTACTAGAGTTATGGGGATAACCATTTTGTAAGCAAGCAAGAATTTCAAGAGCAATAGGCGGCTCAGGATTTTCTGAAGGTCAAATGATATTTCAGAGACTTGTGAAACACATGAATGGGGGATGAGTGGATACTCGATAAATGCGAGGAATTATCCAGAAGGGTATTCATGTGGCAATGAACTGCAAAGCAGTGTCACAATTGATATACGGAATATAGGAAGATGTTTCGGGGTACCTCGTAATAACAAGAGCAATTGGGAATAATTGTAAGAGCGACAGGTGTAAGTATTAATCCATAGGGATATCTTGGTGGTAGGAAATTGCAAAAGCACTGGGCACAAAGTCTCAAGAGAAGATCGGAGAGTATCTTCTGAGTCTTCTGGTGCAGCAGGCGATCATCTGGAATGAGGGGCTCTCCGGGAGAAAGTATTTACGAGAACCTAAAGTTAGATTTTAGCAAAATCATTTAACCCGAATAGGAGAGAGATCAGATTCCCAGAGTAAGGACGAGGAATAAAAGATCCTAATACCACCCAATTGGCGACGTGGGCCCGTAAGCCACACAGTCAAGTTAGTAAAACTTTTTTTTCAAAGACTAGACTCAACTTCGGCTAAGGAGTTGGAAAGGGGGTTCCTACAGGCAGTCGGCTCTGATACCAACTTGTGACGCCCCCGATTTGATCGTACACTAATCATGCACGCAAATGTGTACGACCAAGATCAGGGACTCACTGGAAGATATCATAACACAACTCTAGACACAAATAAAATAATACAAGCTTTATATTACAAGCCAGTGGCCTCGAGGGCTCGAATACATAAACTCGAATACACAAGAGTGAGCGGAAGCAATAATATCTGAGTACAGACATAAGTTAAACAAGTTTGCCTTAAGAAGGCTAGTGCAAAAACAATACGATTGAAAAGGCAAGGCCTCCTGCCTGGGACCTCCTAACTACTCCTGGTCGTCGGCGGTCTTCACGTAGTAGTAGCCTCCATCGGGGTAGCAGCAGTCGTCAAATGTGGCATCTGGCTCCTGGACTCCACCATCTGGTTGCATCAACCAGCAAGAAGAAAGAAGGGGGAAAAGGGGGAGCAAAGCAACCGTGAGTACTCATCCAAAGTACTCGCAAGCCAGGATCTACACTACATATGCATTGGTATCAATGAAAAGGGTAGTATTTGTGGACTAAGCTGCAGAATGCCAGAATAAGAGGGGGAGAAGCTAGTCCTATCGAAGACTAGCATCTTCTAGAAACCACCGTCTTGCAGCAACAGGGGGGAGTAGAGTAGTATATCATAAGTCATATTTATGTTGTTGTTCCAATGCTCCAGGATCCTTTCTCGACTACCGAAGCAACATATCCAATCAATGTCTCAACATCCAGTTCTAGTTGTAGCGATCGAGATACAACTCCAAGTGTCCGTTACCGTAGGACAGGCTATCGATAGATGTTTTCTTCCCTGCAGGGGTGCACCAACTTACCAACACGCTTGCTTAACTCCGGCCGGACACACCATCAGGTCATGCCCGCCCTCGGCCAAACAATACGCCGCAACCCGACCTAGGCTTAATAGAGAGGTCATGCACGCTGGACTAAACCCTATGCCCCCAGGGGTCATGGGCCAATCGCCCCGGGAACTCCTGCACGTTGCGTGGGCGGCCGGTGAGCAGACCTAGCAACCACCTTTAAAAAGGTAGGAGCCTAACCAGTCCAACCCGGCGCGCGCCGCTCAGTCGCAATGACGTCAGTTAAGCTTCGGCTGATGCATACGACGC
This sequence comes from Secale cereale, assembly GCA_902687465.1. NCBI lineage: Eukaryota > Viridiplantae > Streptophyta > Magnoliopsida > Poales > Poaceae > Secale > Secale cereale. The sequence continues at coordinate 264,966,502 of LR738709.1, read as the reverse complement.
AGAACGCCCATACTATGCCCACGTGATGGTTAGTGCTATCAGGCCAGAGGCCCCTTGGATCAAATATCCAAACCGTTTAGTGGCTTGGGAACGCACGGTAACGAGCAGAGACTCACGATAATGTGACCCCATAGCCCCGTCTCGAGGACTTGCGGCAAGGGAGAGTGCCCGGCCACGCCTCGTATTTATCTCGCGGGCACCTTCCAGGTCAACCCGACTACACATCACTCGCAATTAAGCTCGCGCGGGTACCCCTCAGGGTCGACCCGTCTTTAGTAACCAGGTTCAGTGTAAAGTCATAGTAACCATAGTAACTGTGTGTCTGACACCAAAAGAAAACCTGAGGAAATCACCCTCGATGGAATTCCACCTGATGTTTAGCGTCAAGGTGAACGAAAGAGGAGTCACCCTCGAGGTCCACTCTTGAGGAGTTGCACGACAGTGTCGTTATCGAGAGTGGAGAAAGAGGAATCACCCTCGATGACCACAACCGATGAACTAACCTACAAGGTTAACATCAGAAGTGCTGATGAGGTCACACCCTCGGCACTCGATAGTAACCCAGTAGTGTCGAGCAACTAAGGGGAAAGTGACATGCGGTGCCGGGTCCTGGTCTTCGATCCCGTTGATCGGGTCTTTTGATAATCCAGCGAGGCAGTCGGGACAAGGTAGGGGGGTCACTGGTGGATCTCTAACCAGCCTATACTAAGCAGTTTAGTATAAACATGTAAGGTATGAGAGCGGTATCAACAACAGGCTATGCATCAGAATAGGATCATACAAAAAGTAGTAGCAGTTCTAATGCAAGCATAAGAGAGAAGAGAATGGGCGATATCGGAATGATCAAAGGGGGTTGGATTGCCTGATTGTTCTGTCAAGAAGGAGGGGTCGTCAACACCGTAGTCGATCACCGGGGCATCATCGGTCTCGGGGTCTACCGGAGAGAAGAGGGGGGAGAAACAGTAAATATAAAGCAAACAATTGCAACAGAGAAGCACGACATGTCAGCACGCAGTGCTAGGGTGCTCTAACGCGGTGGTACACGGTACCGGCGAAGGAGGATAACACTCGGGAAAGTATCCCCCGCGTTTCGTGTTTTTGGTCAGATGAATCGGAGGGGGAAAGTTGCAAGTTCACTATGCTAGAGACATGTGGTGGATGAACGGACCGCGTATTCGGATTCGTCTTGTCGTTCTGAGCAATTTTCATATATAAAACTTTTTCATCCGAGTTACGGATTATTTCATATAATTTTTTTAAATTTTTTAATAATATTCTAAAATTATTTTAATTCAGGTTGACCAAGTCAAATTAACTAGTCAAATGTAAAATAGTGCAGGGGGGTCCCACGTGGCATAGACTAAAACTAACAATAAATAAAAACTAACCTAATTAAATGAGTCCTCATGTCATAAATTACTAGACTAATTTAGCACTAAGTACTAGCTAAGCCTGTACTAATTTAACAAGGGCCGACCACATGCGCGACGCGCACACACACGGGCGCACACGGCCATGGCCAACTGCACGCACACATACCACACAGAACACACATAGTTCTGTTTTCTGCTAGCACAAGATAGCATTTTGTGATTTTTGTAGCATTTAAACAATACATCAAATGGATTTGGTCCAATGGACATATTTGAGCCTTGTCAAGTGTACTATCTACAGATATTTATTTTAGCAATGTTAAGCTTTGTTTAGTTGTTGTTTTGAGGCTGTTTAGGGGGCTATCCAGTGTAAAATCTCTAAAGCTAGCTACTGCTACAGTAACTGGATGTTACTGTAGCAGCAGCAGATGTAGGCACTAGGCAGCGAACTGTGGTGCAGCGTCACGAGCGGTGGGGTTGCAGCGGCCGTGGCGGAAGGCGCATCCCTTGCGCGGCCCTGGTGCGGCCCTGGCGCAGCCGTGCAAGGCCACAGCGCGGCCAAAGCGCCCGCGCGTACAGGGGCAGACGCTCGGGAGGCAGCGGTGAGAGTGAGGCGAGGCACGGTGTGACGCGCGACCGGGGTAGCGGGCGGCAGCTGTAGCAAGCAGGAGCAGAGGCCGCGGGCAGTGGTGAGCGGAGGCGGGGCAACCGGCAGTGGCGGGGCATGGCGCGACGACGAGTGGGCGGGGTGAGTGCGGCCAGGTCGTGTGCGGAGCGGAGCTCCGGGCGCGGCAACGGGACGACGCGGGCGGCGCTACGGTGATGGAAACGAGGGGAGAAAAAAGGGGATCTGCAGAGGAGCTCACCGCGAGCTCGATGGCGCGGTAGGGGAGGCTGGAGGTGGACCGAAGGCGATGAACCCAACGACGAGATGCGGCGGGCGTGGTCGAAGACGATGGCGATGGCGAACGATCGGTGCCTCCTAGCTCGAACCAATGCGCGCAGGCGAAGGATTCGTCGATGTTGGAGCTCCTGGACCTCCTAGCTCAGCGTGGGGACGACGACGGCCGCGAGGACGGCAAGGCCGTGGCAACGGCTGCGGCTGCGCGTGTTGCGGAGAAGCGGACGAGCGAGGGAGAGGGGGAAACAGGGCTAGGGTTTCGCAAGGAGGCGAGGGTTGGTCTTGTAGACGCCGAGGCGTCGCGGGATGGCCGCCGCGTGGCCATCCGCGGCCACGGACGAGCGCCCCACGTCCACATCCCCCCGATGAACAGAGGTAGGAGGGGATCGCGGCTGGGCTGGTAGTTTGGATGGGCCGCTTGGCAATCTGGGCTAAGGCCTAGCGGAGAGGGGGGCTTCTTTTTCTTTTTAACATTTTGTTTTGTTTTGATTTGTTTCATTTAACTTTTAATTTATTTAGTTTTGTAAAATATGACAATAGCTCCTAAATTAATGTCACGGGTTAAACCACTGCCTTAAAAAGTTTGGCGAGTAAAGAAACTAATTTAACATTTGCTTATTAATTTAAAAGCATTTAAATAATTGTGTTTGCTACTATTTTATTTAGTTCAGAGCATTTAAACTTTTTATAAAGACTTGGTTCATCCATCAATATTACTTATGAATTATTTGGCACATCCCGAGCATTTAGTTTTAATATTTGAAAACCTTTATTATTTGACTTGATTTTGAATTCGAATTTGAATCGGTTGTCGAACCAACATGAGTTTAACAACAGTAATCGTGGTGATGTGGCATCATTGCCAGAGGGTTACTGTAGCTTGATTACCCGGGCGTTACACAAGATGACTAAAACTTCGTTCTCCGGAACTGTGGAGCGAGCAACAGATTTGTTGGAAATCATACATACTGATGTATGCAGACCAATGAGTGTTGAAGCTCGCGGCGGGTATCGTTATTTTCTGACCTTCACTGATGATTTGAGCAGATATGGGTATATCTACTTAATGAAGCACAAGTCTGAAACATTTGAAAAGTTCAAAGAATTTCAGAGTGAAGTAGAGAATCATCGTAACAAGAAAATAAAGTTTCTGCGATCTGATCGTGGAGGTGAATATTTGAGTTACGAGTTTGGTATTCATTTGAAACAATGTGGAATAGTTTCACAACTCACGCCACCCAGAACACCACAGCGTAATGGTGTGTCCGAACGTCATAACCGTACTTTATTGGATATGGTGCGATCTATGATGTCTCTTACCGATTTACCACTATCGTTTTGGGGTTATGCTTTAGAGACAACTGCATTCACGTTAAATAGGGCATCGTCTAAATCCGTTGAGACGACACCTTATGAACTATGGTTTGGCAAGAAACCAAAGTTGTCGTTTCTTAAAAGTTTGGGGCTGCGATGCTTATGTGAAAAAGCTTCAACCTAATAAGCTCGAACCCAAGTCGGAGAAATGTGTCTTCATAGGATACCCAAAAGAGACTGTTGTGTACACCTTCTATCACAGATCCAAAGGCAAGATATTCGTTGCTAAGAATGGATCCTTTCTAGAGAAGGAGTTTCTCTCGAAAGAAGTGAGTGGGAGGAAAGTAGAACTTGATGAGGTAACTGTACCTTCTCCCGAATTGGAAAGTGGAACATCACAGAAACTAGTTCCAGTGATTCCTACACCAATTAGTGAGGAAGCTAATGATGATGATTATGAAACTTCAGATCAAGTTTCTGCTGAACATCGTAGATCAACCAGAGTACGTTCCGCACCAAAGTGGTACGACAACCCAGTTCTGGAAGTCATGTTACTAGACCATGATGAACCTACGAACTATGAGGAAGTGATGATGAGCCCAGATTCCGCAAAATGGCTTGAGGCCATGAAATATGAGATGGGATCCATGTATGAGAACAAAGTGTGGACTTTGGTTGACTTGCCCGATAATCGACAATCCATCGAAAATAAATGGATCTTCAAGAGGAAGACCGACGCAAACGGTAATGTTACTGTTTACAAAGCTTGACTTGTTGCGAAAGGGTTTCGACAAGTTCAAGGAGTTGACTACGATGAGACTTTCTCACCTATAGCGATGCTTAAGTCTATCCGAATCATGTTAGCAATTGCTGCATTTTATGATTATGAAATCTGGCAAATGGATGTCAAAACTGCATTCCTGAATGGATATCTCAAAGAAGAGTTGTATATGATGCAACCAGAAGGTTTTGTCGATCCAAAAGGTGCTAACAAAGTATGCAAGCTCCAGCGATCCATCTATGTACTGGTGCAAGCATCTCGGAGTTGGAATATACGCTTTGATGAGGTGATCAAAGCATATGGTTTTATACAGACTTTTGGAGAAGCCTGTATTTACAAGAAAGTGATTGGGAGCTCTGTAGCATTTCTGATATTATATGTGGATGACATATTGTTGATTGGAAATGATATAGAATTTTCTGGATAACATAAAAGGATACTTGAATAAGAGTTTTTCAATGAAAGACCACGGAGAAGCTGCTTACATATTAGGCATCAAGATCTATAGAGATAGATCAAGACGCTTAATTGGACTTTCACAAAGCACATACATTGATAAAGTTCTGAAGAAGTTCAAAATGGATCAATCGAAGAAAGGGTTCTTCCCTGTGTTACAATGTGTGAAGTTGAGTAAGACTCAATGCCCGACCACTACAGAAGATAGAGAGAAAATGAAAGTCATTCCCTAAGCCATATGATCTATCATGTATGCAATGCTATGTACCAGACCTGATGTGTGCCTTGCTATAAGTCTAGCAGGGAGGTACCAAAGTAATCCAGGAGTGGATCACTGGACAGCGGTCAAGAACATCCTGAAATACCTGAAAAGCACAAAGGATATGTTTCTCGTGTATGGAGGTGACAAAGAGCTCGTCGTAAACGGTTATGTCGATTCCAGCTTTGAAACTGATCCGGATGACTCTAAGTCACAAACCGGATATGTATTTTTATTAAACGATGGAGCTGTCAGTTGGTGCAGTTCCAAGCAGAGCATCGTGGTGGGATCTACGTGTGAAGCGGATTACATAGCTGCTTCGGAAGCAGCAAATGAAGGAGTCTGGATGAAGGAGTTCATATCTGATCTAGGTGTAATACCTAGTGCATCGGGTCCAATGAAAATCTTTTGCGACAACACTGGAGCAATAGCCTTGGCGAAGGAATCCAGGTTTCACAAGAGAACAAAGCACATCAAAAGACGCTTCAATTCCATCCACGATCTGGTCAAGGAGGGAGACATAGAGATTTGCAAGATACATACGGATCTGAATGTTGCAGACCCGTTGACTAAGCCTCTTCCGCGGGCAAAACATGATCAGCACCAGGACTCCATGGGTGTGAGGATCATTACTTTGTAATCTAGATTATTGACTCTAGTTCAAGTGGGAGACTGAAGGAAATATGCCCTAGAGGCAATAATAAAGATGTTATTTGTATTCCCTTATATCATGATAAATGTCTTTTATTCATGTTATAATTGTATTAACCGGAAACTTAGTACATGTGTGAATACATAGACAAAACAGTATGTCCCTAGTATGCCTCTACTAGACTAGCTCATTGATCAAAGATGGCTATGTTTCCTAGCCATAGACATGAGTTGTCATTTGATCAACAGGATCACATCATTAAGAGAATGATGTGATGGACTAGACCCATCTGTTAGCTTAGCACTATGATCGTTTAGTTTTACTGCTATTGCTTTCTTCATGACTTATACATGTTCCTATGACTATGAGATTATGCAAGTCCCGAATACCGTAGGAACACCTTGTGTGCTATCAAACTTCACAACGTAACTGGGTGATCATAAAGATGCTCTACAGGTGTCTCCGAAAGTGTTCGTGGTGTTGGCATAGATCAAGAATAGGATTTGTCACTCCGAGTGTCGGAGAGGTATCTCTGGGCCCTCTCGATAATGCACATCATAATAAGCCTTGCAAGCAAATGACTAATGAGTTAGTCACGAGATGATGTATTACGAAACAAGTAAAGAGACTTGCCGGTAACGAGATTGAACTAGGTATAGAGATACCGACGATCGAATCTCGAGCAAGTAACATACCGATGACAAAAGGAACAACGTATGTTGTTATGCGGTTTGACCGATAAAGATCTTTGTAGAATATGTAGGAACCAATATGAGCATCCAGGTTCCGCTATTGGTTATTGACCGGAGATAAGTCTCGGTCATGTCTACATAGTTCTCGAACCCGTAGGGTCCGCACGCTTAACGTTTGATGACGATCGGTATTATGAGTTTATGAGTTTTGATGTGCCGAAGGTAGTTCAGAGTCCCGGATGAGAGCACGGACATGACGAGGAGTCTCGGAATGTCCGAGACGTAAATATTGATATATTGGATGACTATATTCGGACACCGGAAGTGTTCCGTAAAGTTTCGGAATTAACCGGAGTACCGGGGGGGTTACCGGAACCCCCTCGGGAAGCTATGGGCCTTAATGGGCCATAGGAGAAAGAGAGAAGGAGGGCCAGGGTTGGGCCGCGCGTCCCCACCCCTTGGTCCGAATTGGACAAGGAAGGAGGGGGGCGGCGCCCCTTTCCTTCTCCTCCCCCCTCTTCTCCTTCTTGGTGGACTCCTACTAGGAATAGGATTGCAATCCTATTCCTTGTAGGATTGCCTCTCCTGGCGCGCCATAGAGGGCCGGCCGGCCTCCCCCTTGCTCCTTTATATACGGGGGCAGGGGGGCACCCTAGAACACACAAGTTGATCAATTGATCTCTCCCAACCGTGTGCGGTGCCCCCCTCCACAGTAACACACCTCGGTCATATCGTTGCAACGCTTAGGCGAAGCCCTACGACAGTAACTTCATCATACCCGTCACCACGCCGTCGTGCTGACGAAACTCTCCCGTGAAGCTCAAGTGGATCAAGAGCTTGTGGGACGTCATCAAGCTGAACGTGTGCTGAACGCGGAGGTGCCGTATGTTCGGTACTTGATCGGTTGGATCGCGAAGAAGTTCGACTACATCAACCGCGTCACTAGACGCTTCCGCTCCCGGTCTACGAGGGTACGTAGACACACTCTCCCCCACGTTTCTATGCATCTAGTAGATAGATCTTGCGTGATCGTAGGAAAATTTTGAAAATACCACGTTCCCCAACAACAAGTGCATCAACAACTGCAACAGGATCTGGTGGAACACCTATGAAGGCTCAAGGGCAACACCTAGCTCAACGTGTGATGAAATATGAGTTTTTATTTGTTGAACTGTATGTTAAACTATTTGTTGTTGAACTATTTGTTAAACTATTTGGCTTCGATTGATTTTATGTGATGAACTGTGTGATAAAAAATAGCTCATAGCGCCGAAACACGACGAATGTGGACCGATTTGCGTCGATGATGGGCCGTTTTGCGTGGAAAGTGGGCTAAAAAGCGGGCAAAATTGCGCCAAAGTTGGTCCGATATCGACGCCTAGTACGACATGAGGTCGGCGGCTCGGAACCTATTCGCCTCCAAGCCGATTTTAGCGTCAGTTCTCCCCCAGGCGGGAAATTTTCAATTCGAGCATCGTAGGGGGCCAACAACTCAAGATGCTCTAAGAGCAACTCCAATGGGGCGACCCATTTCGTCCGGTGGCGTCCGTTTGTGTCGGCACGGACAGAAAAGTCAGCCCAACGCGCCGACCCAAACGGACGCACGTCCGCTTTTCGTGCGTCTGCCGACCCATTCCCGGTCTATTATTGAGCCGGATTTGCGTCAGCACGAACACGAGACGGATGCGCGTTGTAGACTATGTTGGGCCTCCAAGCGCAGAGGTTTGTAGGACAGCAGCAATTTCCCTCAAGTGGGTGACCTAAGGTTTATCGAACTCAGGGAAGTAGAGGTTGAAGATGGTCTCTCTCAAGCAACCCTGCAACTAAGATACAAGAAGTCTCTTGTGTCCCCAACACACCTAATACAACTAGAAGTTGTAAAGGTGCACTAGATCGGCGAAGAGATGGTAAAATATGGATGATAGGAGTGGCAAAGCAAAGTAATATAAATCTGTAATAAAAAGTGCAGCAAGCAAACAAGTGGTAAACGTGAGCACAAATGGTCTTGCAATGGTGGAAACAAGGCCTAGGGATCATACTTTCACTAGAGGCAACTCCCAACAACATTAACATAATCGAATCACATGATATTTCCCATAAAACATGCAATGGAGACGCACCCGGAGGTCATTCCTTCGTGGTCAAGAGAGGACGAGAATTATGTAGGGCCACAAAAGCACACCTCAAAGTTCGTAGTTCTCAATCTAAGGATTTCCCAATGTCACCGCGGCCATCCAAAGAGAGTCCCACAATCACCACAACATATCTAAAGGATAGTCAAAGACAAGCACCAAGAGACTCTCAATCTTCAATCAACACACAAGAGAGGAAATCACTCATGAAAATATTTTTCTAATCCATGTCCAATAGACCGCTGTCACCTTGGTCTCGGGGATTATACTAGATAAAGACAAGTGAGTACATCAATCCAATACATAGAGGAAGGGGAAATATCATGGGATCACCCTAGATTAACATAGCCTATGATCACAACGAAGATCACATCATGGGAGAGAGAGATAACCACATAGCTACACGTACGAGCCCTCGGCCCCAGAGAAGACTACTCACACATGGACATGGTGAGGAGGAGGTTGATGATGGTGTTGATGGAGAGGTGCAGCCCCGCGAGGAGGAGACGGTCGGCGGCAGCCACGGAGGCGGCGGCGGCGGCCCTCGGGGCCGCGGCTCCTTGGCCCCCCTTCTTCCTTGGTGATGGTGCTGCAATGGTGATGGTCCTCCCCTCCAAGACGGCGGCTCGGGAGGAGGAAAATTCGTGGCCCTTGGTGACCTAGGTTTCCTCTCTTTATATAGACTCTCGGATTCCCGTCATCAGATTTTGGGCCTCAGTAAAACGGGCTTTACTCGTCCATCCGGACTCCGATTTGGACGAATTTTATATCCAGAAGTATCGCCTCGAAATTCCCCACAACTTTCGCAACTAGAATTTTTCCGTTTGACGTCGTCTTCGGGCCGGAACGTGACCATCTTTAAAAAACGTTCTCAGACAGATTTCGGGAAAGTCAGAGTCCTACTCCAATACGACTCCTTTTGCGTTTTTGTCAATTTCCAAGTAATTCCTACACAAGAAAGTGTAAAACAAGAACATTGTGCACTTTTGCAACCATTAGTAGGTTAGTCCAAATATGATCAAAAGTGTATGGAAGTGCATAAATATCATAGCAATATCACACAAAAAGGGCATGGAGCAAGCAGAAATTATAGATACGTTTTGAACGTATCAACATCCCCAAGCTTAATTCCTGCTCGTCCTCGAGTAGGTAAATGATAACAAGCATAATTTCTGTGGTGACATGCTATTAATCATATAAGAAATTTTCACAGTCACATGACAAGTGCTTACTGAGACAATGAATCTGTAGTAATTAAGTTGCCTCATGAGAAAATCACAAAGAACTGAAAGTTTTACAATATGATACTGAAACACTCAATAGATTTGTAGTGAGCATGGTGTGCAAATATGACAAAGTGATATCTCGCTTGCCCCCTTTAGTGAAGCAAAAATAAATGAGGGGCACCTCCAAGGTTTAAGTGACGACTAGATACAATGATTTCAGAATAAACGATATCATAATCATGCAAAAGACAATGGTACTTTGGGACAATGCACATTACACTCAGAATGACAATCATGCTCTCAATAGTTGGTGCTTTAAAGAAGGTGGAGACTCTCGAATCGTGTCTTTTGTTGGCAAGGTTGAAAACCCGTGGTCGGAAACAAAAACTAAACATGTACCAGAGCTCTTGGTTTTAAAAACAGAGGTAATAATTATTTTTTTAGATTATGCATATTTCGTCAACGAATGCTAGCAGATAACTCAATTACTTCTCGAGCTGGACAAGTTTCGAGGAACGGCTCCCGAATGAGGACGATCACATCCTCTTAATCTCCTTTGTTTATCACTGCCAAAGTTTTCTGATTTCTCATGAACAAAGCGTGAAGTAGGGTTTGTTTGTTGTATAATTTTTTAATGAGCCGGGCGCACTCTATGCCAGTTCCTTCTCGTATTATGGGTTTGCACATTAGACATGCAATCCCGGGGTGAAGCTTGTCCAACTTAAAAAGATCATGAATTAACTACTACTTCCTCATGAGCTAAAACAGAGGCACAAAAAAGAAATGCTTTTTTTGAATAATTTCGAGATGGTACATGAAAGTCTTTGTTAGGAATGGCAGGTAAATACCATGTATAGGAAGGTATGGTGGACTCATATGGCATAACTGGTTTAAAGGATTTTGGATGCACAAGCAGTCAGTCCGCTTAGTACAGGCGAATGTTAGCAAAACACTGGGAGCGACCAACTAAGAGAGCAATGACGGTCATAATCATGCAGAGCGACAAAGCAATATTGAATCAGGCATGGAAGTTATATCGCTACTCATAAATTAAAGATCATCAAGGCTTGATAGACTTTCTTTACAGTCTTAAATATGCGTGAGCATACGCCAAGTCAATCAAAATAAATTCTTGGGGGAAGATACCACTAAACCATACCACAGCATAGGCAACCAAATCATGTTGGTACTCCAATAACACATTGAGAACCCCCCAGCTATTTGAGACTAACCATAAGAAAACATGAACTACTAAGCACCATTATGCACATATCATTTTTATCATAGACATATCAACCAGTGCAACAGAAGCCAACTCTCTTAACAAGATAAGCATGATAAATAAAGAGAGTTCCAGCAACCAACTAAACAAAAGCTCTTTAAAAAGATAAGCATGAAAACTAAGAGCTGAACATGATAGTAGCTATTGAAAGACAAAGAACACACACAGCAAAGATAGACATGAAAATTCTATGTTATGTTCTAGGTTGAAGTGGAGCGTGTCTCTCTCCCACACAAAGAAAGCTGAGTTCCAACTCGTTATGAACAGCAAGCAAAGCTAAATAAAACTAAAAAGAAAACTAAAAGCAAGATGCTCCAAGCATAGCACATAACACACGAAGTGATAAAAATATAGTGGAACGAAAGACGAACTGATAATTGTTGATGGAGAAGAGGATGCACGGGGGCATCCCCAAGCTTAGACGCTTGAGTCTTCTTGAATATGTCTTGGGGGTGCACGGGGGCATCCCCAAGCTTGAGCGTTTGACACTCCCGAATCTTTTTATCATCTTCCCTCGCACACTTGAAAACTCCCTTCACACATAACTCATCATAATCTGATTAGCGAGGTTAGTACCCATAATAAAATAATATTTCCTTGCTGGAAATAAGGATATTCTTGAAGGTCTACTATTTATCAAGATTGTCAAAAGGTTTTTGCAAAGAAAAAGCAAGCTCAAGGTTTGCAAAACGAAGGAAAGGCAAAACATGACAGAATCTGTGAAAAACAGACCAGCAGGTAGTAAATAATTTTTTCGGGGCACTTCTACAACTCAAATCAAAAAACTCAGAACAGACGCCCGAAAGCCAATTGTATAGAGCACGCTGTCAAAAAAATTCAGACCAAACAGATGATCTGGTGATTTTATACGAATTTTTTTGTCCAAGGACAGAATCTGTTTCCTGGACAGCACGTCACAACTTTTGAACTTTCTTGCAATCAGAGGCTACATTTGGCACAAAGCTGAAAAATAAAGATACAATGATGTTGCTACAGTAGTAACAAACATCAAGACCACTAAAAACTGAAAAAACAAACTGAAAGCAAAGATAACAAGGGTTGTCTCCCTAGAGCTCTTTCTTTATAGCCATAAAGATAGGCTTAAGACTTTAATGATGCTCTCGTAGGAATAAGAGTTGAAGAACAAAAGAGAGCATCAAGAAGCAAAAACCAAACACATTTAAGCCTAACATGCTTCCTATGCATAGGAATATTGCAATAGAATAATTCATTAAAGCACAAAGCAACTAGCATAGGAAGGCAAAACAAGCATAACTTCAAAATATTCACCATAAATAGAGGAAACTTCTTATTATTAAGATATTTAGAACCATGTCTCCCTCTCTCATTATCAATTTCAGTGGCATCATGGATGAACTCAACAATATAACTATCACACAAGGCATTATTTCCATGATCCAAAAGCATAAAAGTGTCATTACTCTTCATATAAGCAAAATCTTTCTTATTAGGAATAGTGAGAGTAAGACTATCATAACCATCATGGTAATCATCGTATTTAGGAGGCATATCATAATCATAATAAATTTTATCCTCAATAGTAGGTGGACTGAAAACATCATATTCATCATTGTAATCATATATAGGAAGCAAAGTATCATCAAAGTAAATTTTCTCTTCAAAAGTTGGGGGACTAAAAATATCATGTTCATCAAACGTGTCATCCCCAAGCTTAGAGCTTTCCATGTCATTAGCAATATTGATATTCAAAGAAAGCATACTAATAACATCACCACCATCATGATTGTTATGCAAATAATAAAGTTCCATAGGTTTTTTAATTTTCTCTTCAAACACATCATGTCCCAAAGCAAGGTAGAGCTTATAAAGCTCTCTCATATTTTTGTTGTTTTCCATTAAGCAAAACTAGTGAAACTAAAAACAAGAAACGAAAAGATTTAATTGCAAGATCTAAAGATATACCTTCAAGCACTCACTTCCCCGGCAACGGCGCCAGAAATAGCTTGATGTCTACACACGCTTCTACTCTTGTAGACTATGTTGGGCCTCCAAGCGCAGAGGTTTGTAGGACAGCAGCAATTTCCCTCAAGTGGGTGACCTAAGGTTTATCGAACTCAGGGAAGTAGAGGTTGAAGATGGTCTCTCTCAAGCAATCCTGCAACTAAGATACAAGAAGTCTCTTGTGTCCCCAACACACCTAATACGACTAGAAGTTGTATAGGTGCACTAGTTCGGCGAAGAGATGGTAAAATATGGATGATAAGAGTGGCAAAGCAAAGTAATATAAATCTGTAATAAAAAGTGCAGCAAGCAAACAAGTGGTAAACGTGAGCACAAATGGTCTTGTAATGGTGGAAACAAGGCCTAGGGATCATACTTTCACTAGAGGCAACTCCCAACAACATTAACATAATCGAATCACATGATATTTCCCATAAAACATGCAATGGAGACGCACCCGGAGGTCATTCCTTCGTGGTCAAGAGATGACGAGAATTATGTAGGGCTACAAAAGCACACCTCAAAGTTCGTAGTTCTCAATCTAAGGATTTCCCAATGTCACCGCGGCCATCCAAAGAGAGTCCCACAATCACCACAACATATCTAAAGGATAGTCAAAGACAAGCACCAAGAGACTCTCAATCTTCAATCAACACACAAGAGAGGAAATCACTCATGAAAATATTTTTCTAATCCATGTCCAATAGACCGCTGTCACCTTGGTCTTGGGGATTATACTAGATAAAGACAAGTGAGTACATCAATCCAATACATAGAGGAAGGGGAAATATCATGGGATCACCCTAGATTAACATAGCCTATGATCACAACGAAGATCACATCATGGGAGAGAGAGATAACCACATAGCTACACGTACGAGACCTCGGCCCCGGAGAAGACTACTCACACATGGACATGATGAGGAGGAGGTTGATGATGGTGTTGATGGAGAGGTGCAGCCCCGCGAGGAGGAGACGGCCGGCGGCAGCCACGGAGGCGGCGGCGGCGGCCCTCGGGGCGGCGGCGACCCTAGGGGGCCGCGGCTCCTTGGCCCCCCTTCTTCCTTGGTGATGGTGCTGCAATGGTGCTGGTCCTCCCCTCCAAGACGGCGGCTCGGGAGGAGGAAAATTCGTGGCCCTTGGTGACCTAGGTTTCCTCTCTTTATATAGACTCTCGGATTCCCGTCATCAGATTTTGGGCCTCAGTAAAACGGGCTTTACTCGGCCGTCCGGACTCCGATTTGGACGAATTTTATATCCAGAAGCATCGCCTCGAAATTCCCCACAACTTTCGCAACTAGACTTTTTCCGTTTGACGTCGTCTTCGGGCCGGAACGTGACCATCTTTTAAAAACATTCTCAGACAGATTTCAGGAAAGTCAGAGTCCTACTCCAATACGACTCCTTTTGCGTTTTTGTCAATTTCCAAGTAATTCCTACACAATAAAGTGTAAAACAAGAACATTGTGCACTTTTGCAACCATTAGTAGGTTAGTCCAAATATGATCAAAAGTGTATGGAAGTGCATAAATATCATAGCAATATCACACAAAAAGGGCATGGAGCAAGCAGAAATTATAGATACGTTTTGGACGTATCACGCGCGCGCTCGCCTTCTCCTCCGCTGGGCCCTCTCGTCGGTGGCACATTGGCCTCCCCCCATCCAACAGCAACCCTCGCCCGCCTCCTTCCTCACCGACGCCGCCACCCATTTTTTCTGGCGACTCTGCCTGCTGTCGGTGCCGCAACATCCGCCCAGCAATGCTGCCACTCCCACGTCACCCGCCACCGCCGTCTTGCTGAATAGGGTTGCCGACCACTTACCACCCGCTCTCCCCCAACTCTCCACACCCATCACACACCCGCGGTCACGACCAAGAAGCCGGCAGCTGACAGATCCTCACCGGCACGCTCGTCGGATGCCGGCAGGGCAACAAGCTCCTTCGTCGGCACGCTGGTCCGTGCACGCCGCGATTCCCTTCGCCGGCCGTCTCCTTCGTCGACACCCACAAGCTGTTCGACAGTTTGCCAACAAGCTGTTCGACAGTTTGCCAACAAGCTGTTCGACAGTTTGCCAACAAGCTGTTCGACAGTTTGCCAAGGTACAAAATGGACTCCGTCGATGAGTTCTTTTTTCACAATTTCCTTTGCGACTCCGACGACTCGTCATCTGATGATGAGGAGATATTGGCTGCCGTGTTGGTCCATCACCACCTCAAGAGCCAGCGGCCATTGTTCCGTGGCTCCATTACGGGCCACCTTCCGGCGTTGAATCGCAACCGAGAGAGCAGTCATTTCCTTCTTTGGAGGGACTACTTTGATACAACAAATCCGTTGTTCAAACATCAGAAATTCCGCAGCCGCTTCCGTATGAGTAGGCATCTTTTCAATCGTATTAGAGAGGGGGTGGTCGGCTATGATGACTATTTCATGTGCAAAGAGGATGCCGTTGGAAAGATTGGTTTCTCCTCTTATCAGAAATGCACTACCGCCAGCTGAATGCTTGCATACGGAGTGCCCAGTGATCTCATTGACAAGTACGTCCGTATGAGCGAGTCTACATGCCTAGAGTCCCTGTATAGGTTTTGTAAGGCTGTTATTGCTGTGTTTGGCCCTGAGTACTTGAGAGAGCCGATTGCTGAAGATACAACCCGTTTGTTGGCGATGAATGCCAGCAGGGGTTTCCCAGAGATGCTTGGCAGCATAGACTGCATGCACTGGGAGTGGAAGAACTTCCCTTCTGCTTAGCAAGGGCAGTATAAGGGGCCATGTCAGGGCTTGCACTGTCATACTAGAGGTCGTGGTGTCTCAAGATCTCTGGATCTGGCACTCATTCTTTGGCATGGCTGGATCACATAATGATATCAATAGTGCTTCAGTGCTCGCAGATATTTGCTAGGCTTGCCGAAGGCAACAAGCCACCGATGGACTTTACTATCAACGACCACAACTACAACAAAGGATACTATGTGGGTGACGGTATCTATCCTTAGTGGACCACTATTGTCAAGACAATCCCCAACCCTGTCGGAGACAAGAGGAAAGATTCGCCCAAGAGCAAGAGAGTGCTAGGAAGGATGTCGAGCGTGCATTTGGTGTTTTGCAATCTCGATGGGGCATCGTTTAGTATCCTGCTAATACCTGGAGCACGCAAAAACTATGGGAGGTGATGACTGCTTGTGTGATCATGCACAATATGATCGTAGAAGATGAGCACCTGGAACATCTGTACGATCAAGGGTTTCAATTTCAGGTTGAGAATGTTGTGCGTGAGCATGAAGGAGCGACAACGTTTGAACAGTTCACCCAATTTCATCATGACATGCGTGATTGGGAAACTCACGTGCAACTGCAAAATGATTTGGTTGAGCATATATGGGCTCATGTTGGTAATAGATGTATCTTCTTTTATTCTGCTTGCAAAACTATGTAAGACATTTTTATTTTTATTTGATTTGTAAAACTATTCTATTTTTATTCGGTTCAAACTATATTATTTAACTATATGTTTAAATGCAAATTTAATGCAGAAATGAGCTAATTGTTGAAAATAGGGTGGCCAGCCTGCCACGCCGGCACATATGGGTCGACGCGTTAGGCGTGCTGCAGACCCATATCTAAATCAGGACAGACGCCGGGCGGGCGGCTGACGCAAACGAATAAAAAGCGGACGAATTCACGGTTCGTTTGGGTCGCTCCATTGAAGTTGCTCTAGGGTGTGTTTGGTTTCTGGAATCGACTGGAATGTCACGGATCGGACCCGTTCATGGGCCTAGTTCTCGCGTTTGCTTCATAGATGGAATGGTAACCACTCGTTCCCGCAGACCGAATATTCGGCCCAGATGCGGAATCGAGTGGAACCTCCAAATCGAGCGGATGTCAGGGAACCGTCTCACTCCCGTCTCCAGCAACCCTGTCGACCGTCACCTCCGCTGCCTCCCCTTGCCTCCCTCCCTCCTCGATCTCCCTCGCCGCCCTGATTCCTTCCAATCCTCGCCGCCCCGATTCCTTCCAATCCTCGCCGCCCCGATTCCTTCCAATTCTCGCCGCCGGCTCCCTCTTCTCTTCTCTCTCGATCTGCAGCACCACAGGGGAGTCACAGACGGGGCAGAAGACCCTCCTCTCTCGATCTGGAGTTACGTGGCGGCGTTGTTGCAGTGGGGCGGCATTATAGGTGTGATTCCGGTGGACTCATGGTTCGTTCGTCCGTTCGTCTGTTAGATGGCCGCTCATCCGTTCGCAATTTGGCCTTCTCCTTCCTTTTTGTTTCCTTAGATGGGAAAGTGCATGAGGACGACAACAAGCAGTTGACGAAGCGACGGCAGGCAGCGCCGGAAGCGACGGATTGATTTGTTGTCTTTCCAAGCCATGACCAGCGGCGAAGGCTCAGTTCCTCTCCCGTGGTGAATTCTGCAAGTAGCTACAACAAGCAGTGTACAGATGGATCTGAATGAGTTACAAAATTAACTCCGGTTTTACAATTGTTCATTAGTTAACAAAGTACAATGTACGCACTTTGTTAAGTGTTTGTGCTACAAACAAAAATAAATATGATGCTGAAAATTCAAAAACTATGCATGCTGTTCAGTTTGCAAAGGCTATATTTGTTTCACAATGTGCAACATCTATATATGGGAGATAATCTCGCCATCCATATAAAAGAGATGAGTGGAATTAATTTTGTCTCATCATTTCTCCAACCAAACTCAAGAACTTAACCGTTCCGTACTTTTTAACTCCAACCAAACATAGAAATGAAACCGACCCGTTCTCTTGGAATGGAACCATTCCATTTCATTTAGTTCCTCAACCAAACACACACCTAGGGTGTGTTTGGTTCGGGAACGAAGTGTAATGGAATGGAATGGTTCCGTTCCACCGGAATGGAATGGTTCCATCTCTGTGTTTGGTATGAATAACGAGGTGGAATGGAACAGTTACATCTTAATGTTTGGTTGGTGGAATGGAATTGAGCGAAAAAATGTTCAAATTGGTGTTTGCTTTTCTGGTAATATGTGTGACATTGATTCTATTTTCAGAAGCATTTTATTTGAATTCCAAAACAACATTTTATTTTTAATTTCATCACCACTAATTTGTAATTTGCTATACAATCTTTAAAAATAAATGACATCAGTAGTCTATATATACCATCAGAGAGAAGGATTCAAGATTATCCGAGCTTTAGCTACTTATGAACAGTGCAGTACACCAACGCTGCAGACAGAACCTATCAATATTGATCAGTTGGAGATGGAGCTTGAGAGCCACCTTCAGGAGAAAATAGAAGCCGAGGTTCAGTGTCTGGTCATGGTGAACGCGAGGTAAAACTGTCAAGTCCAGGCTGAGAATCAAATAGCCTTGGAGGAGCACAACCTCTCCGCCCAGGACGAGACTGGAATGTTGCTCAAGCTGCAAGACGCCGAGGAGAAGATCCAGATGTTGAAAGAGCAGGTAGACAAAATTGGAGGCACATGAGAAGGAGCTCTCGGTGCCACCCGCCTCGGCCGTGAGCCCCGCACCGGCCGCCGCCGGCTGAGCGCTGGACGTCGGCGCTCGACTTCACGGTCGTGAGCCCCACACCCGCCGCCCCGCTGCTGCCGGCTGAGTGCTGGATGCCGGCGCCCGTCATGCCGTTCATGAGCTGTGCAACCGACTCCCCCAGCCAATTGAAGAGGAGACGAGGGAGAAGGTGAAGAAGAGGAGCGGCCGGCGCGGATCCAACGAGGGAGCGGATGAAGGAGAGGGGTGGCCGTCGCGGATCCAGGGAGAGAGCGGCAGGCGGTTTGTGCAAGGGAGAGGGTTCGTGTGAGAGCGATGGGTAGCGAGCGCTGAAGGCACGGTTCCGCGCGGTCCGCTCGATTTCGAGGTACCACTCGGTTCGGCATAATCAGGGAATATGCCATTCCCTGGAACCGATGGGTTCCGGTTCCTCATACGAACCAAACACAGGAACGGACTCTGGGTGCGGGACGGACCCGTTACGTTCCACTTGATGACTCCAACCAAACACATCCCTAATGTTCCTCTCCGTCCGCCCCCTGTGCACCGCTACGCGCACAACGCCCTCGCCCGCGGACACCTCCTCGCCTAGCCCCTCCCCCACTCGGCCCCTCCCCGCTCCTGGTCCCCGCTCGCCGCTTGTCACGCCGCCCATTGGACTTCGCCATGGACGCCTCCGAGTGCGCCGCCCCTCCGCCATCTTTCAAGAATCAGCCGTCGATTGTGTTTCCGGGCGATTTTTTGATGGGCTCCTTGATCTGTCGCAGGTACCCGCACATGCAAGGGGGCGCGTCGTCTTCGTCGTCGTCCTGCCGCGCCGCCGACGCCGCCGCCTGGGACGCCGTGCAGCAGCAGAAACGCCAGCGCTGCCAGGTACTACTCGTCGCGCGTGCGCAAATTCCGGCCGTAACCTCACTTCTTCTGGTTTGCTACCCGAGCGGTTTTCGTGCGATCCGATGTTGCGACCGTTGCCTTGTTGTAAGGCGTCGACGCGGAGCGTGACACGAGGGTTTTGGCCTACTTGGGTCTTGATGTTTTTTTATAATATAATTAAATAATCCGTTTTTTCGTGGGGTTTAGGTTTGGGGATTTGGGGCGTGATTTTGATTTTGAGGTGGAAAGTATCTTAATAGTACCATATAAGGGTAGTAGGGTTCGCGGGACAATTTTTTCTTCAGGTTTCTGGAGATTGATTGTGGTAGAATTGGGGTTTTCTGGGCAGTTGACTCTAACATCGTACGGGTTTACAGTAATGTTTTATTGACCGAATTTTGTTTATTTTTCTGTGTGCCTGTAGAGACTAGAAAGAAATGTCTGGTGTTCCTTTGTAGTTTCGTTGTGTTTGTAGAATTGCAGTTTGCGGATCTTCTTGTGGATAGAAGGACGAGTACATTGGGCCTGTTTGGATCCATGGGTTAGAGTTAGTTTGAGTTAGTTTGGGCTCAAATAGCGCTAAAGTATCCAAACATGAGGGCTAGTTTGAGCTAGTTGCATCTAAGAGCATCTCCAGCCGCGCCCCCAACATGCCCTTCCAAGGCGATTTTTTCTCGACGGCGCACAAAAATCGGCCCAGCCGCGCCCCCATAAACCCAATTTTCGCTGGCTCGGGCCGAATTTGGCGGCGACGGACCCAAACCGAACCCGGCGTGTTGAGGGGCGCTCGGGGGCGTCGGGCGAAACGGTTTTGGCGTGAAAGAGCCGCGGGCCCACCGAGTCAGCTACACACGCCTCGTCGTCCTCAGAACTCCTTGGTTTCCCGCGGGGAATCAATGCCAAGGCTGCCGCCGGTCAAGCTTCCATTGATTCCTCACCACGGGCCGCCTCTTCACGGGCGGCGTGGCGACGCCTCATTCCCCAGCACGCGTACACACGTCCCCGCGTCGGCTGTAAAAAGCGGCGCCCCCCTGCCGCTGGCCACACACGTCGTGCTCTCTGCATCTCTCTCTCTCCGCCATCGACGCACCCCGGAGACGGAGCGCCGGCCAACGACTTCGGCCGCCGCTCGCTGCACGCGTGGGAGGCGCACCTGCTTTCCGAGGCGAACATCCCGGCGCCTCTAGACATGCGCGCTGGGCCGTCAGGATGGAGGCTCAGCGCCGGAGGCATCCCCGTCCCCCACTGCCGGACGCCGACTCGCGTCCCGACTACTTCGCCGGCGAGGTCGACCGCGTCCGGTCGACGCTAACCGAGGAGCAGCGCGCCTCCCCACAGTATGCCGCCGACAACCACGGGGCGTGGGTGGCGTATTTCCAGCGCCGGCAGGAGCTGTGCCTCGCCTCCACCAACGGGGCACCAATGGTGGGGTGCCGGTGGAACAGCGAGGGGCGACGCATGTGGTGGGCCGCCCCCGGCCGGATGGTCCACGAGGTTCTCGCGTACCTCGAGGACGGCAACGACCCGCCGCTCACATACCCGGCCGCCGCCCCGGTCCCCCACCGCGGCGCCGGGCAGTGGATGCCTCGGAGGTTCGTCCTCCTCCTCCCACTCCTCTAGCTCAGCGGCGGTGTTCGGCGTCAAGGCCGAGCCCGCGGCGGAGACCCCGCTCGGCCGGCGCACCCGCTCGGCCGGCATCGTCATCAACGAAGGCGGGCGCGCTTCCTCCTCGGCTCCTCCTCGCTTCGTCAAGCCAAATATGGAGCCGGGACTCGCCGCTGTGAAGAAGGAACATGGGCTCGCTCCCGTGAAAACGGAGCCCGGGCTCGCCGGCGGCGACAAGGAGACGATCGATGACGCGGCGGCGTTGAAATGGCGTGGGACGACTGGGCGCAGACGGAGATGGAGCGCCAGCACCGCGCCTATGAAGAGCTCGCCGCACGACACCGGAACCGGCGAGGTCGCGACGAGGGAGGCGTCGTCGTGCTCGACGACGATAGCGACGACGGCGCACCACCGGCACCGGTACGTCAGGGCGACGCCGGCCAGGGGTCCAGCAGGGGCGGCGTCCGCGTCAAGGAGGAGAAGGCCGACGACGACGGCGACTTTTCGCCATGCTCACCACGTTTTTCGCGTCGTAGAACGGCGTTAAAATGTTTATGTAATAAAACTATGCTATAAAATGTTTTTTTCGTCATACTTTAGACGCATTTCTATTTTGTATAAGAAAATATTGCACCTCCTGGAGGTGACCCTGGGCTCGGCGGCTGGGGGCCCGAAAGCCCCCACGCCGATTTTAGCGCCGGTACGCCCCCAGGCGGCGATTTTAATCGCCTCCTGGGGTTTAACGGCTGGAGATGCTCTCACCCACCGAAGAGGTGCTAATTGGAGCTAATTCTTGTGGGGCCCACTAAAAAATCATTAAAAATTTATTATCTCTCTATCTCTCTCTCCCTCCAAACGATTAAGAAAGTGCATTTAATGTCAATCTAACCCTGTCATCCAAATACCTTTTTGGCTAGAGTTAGTTAAGTGTTAGTTTTTTTTAGAAAAGGAGGATGACCCCGGCCTTTGCATCTGGGAGATGCATGCGGCCATTTTATTGATTATTCTTGAGGACCTTACAAAGTAGAACAACAATATGAATCCGCCATCTTGGCAACATCTGCCGCTACTCCTATCCAAATGATGAAGGGTTGCAAGCTGTGCCACATACCCAGACCTCTCACCTATGCCTAACATCTAAAGCCGGAGGCCCTGACCGAGCCATCTGCCGGGTCCGAGGCTCAAACCGGTCCGACGCACTCACATGTGTCATCGCCGCCATCTTCCACTGGTCCATCTTCAGAGCAGATTGAGGTGACAACCTTGGCAGGTCCTTCGCCATCGACGCCACCGTGACGCCAAACGACGACCTCCACCTACGCGAGCCTTGGCAGGTCCTCCGCCATTGACGCCACCATGACGCCAGTCGACGACCTCCACCTACGCGAGTCCAACTCCAAGCAACAGACGTAAATCCATGCTAGGATAGGGCTGCACCACCGCCGTCGCCCACCACCCGGCCCACAAGCGCCACCCAACCCCAAGGTTCCCAAAGCGGCGCCTTCAAGAAGGGAACGGCGACGTGAGCGCCGCCGCCGCCCAAAGTTAGGGCTTTCGCCCGGGGGACCTAGGGGAAGGTGAAGTGAGGAGATCAGTCCATACCGATGACTCCAAGGAGGGGAGTGACGCCCTCAGGCGTCGCCGTCGGCGTGGCCGGTCATGGTCGGCCAGGGATTTCGCCCGAACTAGATCTCCGCCACCAGCAGCGCCTCCCGACCAGGCTGGCCCGCACGCCGAACAAGGGAGGAGGGGAGGCGCCAGATCGCGCGCACCGACCGCCGCAGAAGCCGCCGCCGGCCGCCAACGACCACCAGGTCCCGTCGCCCGCGCGGCGGGGACACCGGATCCACCGCCCGCACGGCTGCTAGCTAACTAACCTCTAGCTAAGCTAGAGTATCCAAACAGGGCCATTAATATACACTGTTACGGAAGCTGCAAGGAATACATTCTAGCATATTGAATCGATGGTGTCTCTAGGATGTCGACGTATTGCTAATGTACTTAAGCTTCAAACAGTTGTTTGATTATGGAGGCGTTTGCGTGCCGACTCTAGCTACCCGAGCATCTCACTCATATTTTATAACCTTATTAATTGTAGAATTGTTGGTTCTTCAGCTGGGCAAAGTTGGCTACAACATATCCATGACTGTATCAGCATGATAGGTGTCTCTTAAATTCGTTATGCATAAATTTTGTTGCTCTAGCAGTAAGCTGGTAGGTGTTCAAGTAGTTTTACATGTGAATTGTTAGTAGAGCATGCAGGAGTGTGAGCTATAGAGCTATGATTTTTTTGGGGGCCAGTGATCTAGCAACGCAAGACACTTGTGGCAGGCCACAAGGTCTCATGTTGAACGCGACGACAATTTCCCTTTGGATATTCGAGTACCATCGTGGAAATGAGAAGGTTTGGAGTATCATGGTTACTCTAGCACTTTTTAGATTTATGTGTTAATTATTACTGAATATATTTTCCCATGTTCAAACTTCGGGCCTCTCAGATTCACATGATTTGCGAAATGCGGGAATAGAAAAAACGTAGGAATAGAGTGGCATGCCATTGTAAGGGTGTTTGATTGTGCAGAGGAAAAACGTACGATTATTTGAAGGAGGATATTTTCCCATGTTCAAACTTCGGGCCTCTCAGATTCACATGATCTGCGAAATGCGGGAATAGAAAAAACGTAGGAATAGAGTGACATGCCATTGTAAGGGTGTTTGATTGTGCACAGGAAAAACGTACGATTATTTCAAGGAGGTTGGAGTGGATGGAAAATTTCTTATGAAATCTAGTGCAAATAATCAAAGAAAAAATCCGTATGGTTTACTACCGTATGAATCAAACGACCCAAGGAGGAAAAACGTAGGATTTTTTCAAGGAAGTGGATGGAATATTTCCTATGAAATCTAGTGCAAATAATCTAAGAAAAAAAATCCTATGGTTTCCGATCTTATGAATCAAACAACGCATGGAGGAAAATTTTCTAAGGATTAGAATCCTCCCAAATTCCTTCGAGAATCCTTTGAATCAAAGAAGCCCTTCTTCGCCTGTTAAGTTAGTTAAGTTAATACTACAGATATGCTCAACATTTTTTAGTTTGACGTGGATCTGGGCATTGCATGTATTCTGCTGGTTGTTTGTGCATCAGGGAGAGAAATTAAATTGTTGTGATGATCTTGAGGCTTTGTACTTGTTTATTTCTTTGTCGAACAAGTGACTTTTTATACCCTCTCTTAACAGGGGCATTACCTGTTTTGTGGACAAAACAGTAACTTAAAAATTGTCAATTTAACTGTAGATCATATATTATTGCTAAGTCAATTTTATATGGTTGTCAGTCTACAATAGACATGGGCACCGTGGAGACAAGACAGGAACCCTCCACCATTCCACTAACCCTCTAACCCTAGTTTAAAAACCGAGTAGAACTGGTGGTTCAACCAGAAAAAAATGGAGCCTGCACTGCTCTGGTTAAGTGAGAAGGCAGTCCTGCAACTGACCCGGCCAGAATCAGTTGAACTATGATTTTCCAACAAACATATGACTGGTCCAGCTGGCTGCAGTGCAAGGATTATGAGTTGAACGACTAGTCTAGTTGTTATGACCGGCATATACTACAACCCAGGCAGTTAGGGGCCTGGCCCAGTTATCTTATCGTTATTAGGGGCTTAGCCCAGTTATCGTATTTGGAGATTATATAAACTCATGTAAGGACTCGTTTGAAGTTAAGCAGAAGCAATCATATTTGCTCGGCTTCCTGAAGGGACCCGGGAGACCTAACCCTAGCCGCCGCCTCCTACGCCCTCTCTCTCTCGTGACGGCGCCCCAGCGCCGACGACCTCGCCTTCCACCCCTAGAACCTACAAGCTAGACCTAGTAGGATCCCAGCTCCTATCAATCTGGTATCAGGTCTCTCAGGATCGATCATGTCCGCGCCACCGCCCACCCCCTCCTTCCCGCTGCCGATCGCCTCTTCGTTGCTGATAACCACCGCGGCCAACACGCCGTCCCTGACCGCATCGGTCTCCTCCGTCGCCTGGACGCCACCCGCGCCCGCCCCCGCCGTGCTCACCCCGGAGGAGATGACGACGACGCTCCGGGACCTGACTCAGGCGGTCCAGGGCATCCGCACCTTCCTCGCGGGGCACTATGGGCTGCAGCCGCCTGCACCCGTCACCACCATCACGGGGCCGCAGCAGCTCCCGTGGCAGCTGCCACCACCGGCGACCTTCGTTGCATCCATCATGCCGCCGCCGCAGCAGCAGCCGCCGCCACCGCCACCGGCGATCTCGGGGTTGGGCCTTCCGTCAACGGCGCCAGGGGTGCCCATTCACCAGGTCCGTTTCCCCCTGTCGCCATCTCCGCTATCGGCCTGGCTCGCCGGGTCCATTGATCCGTTCTACACGATGGCCTCAGGACAGCCGCACGTGATGTCACCGCCAGCGCCGCCCCCGACCTTGCAGTTCGACGGGTCCTCGGGTGCCGCGTGTCCCTTTTCCATGGCGGTCCTCTGCAGCCCGCACACTCGGCGACGTCGCCCTCGCTGTTCCGCGCGGATGACACATACCCGCCGTCGTCCACGCCCAGCCACCGCCGAGATTCTCCAAGCTGGAGTTCGCGACCTACGACGACATCGTCGACCCCCTGAATTGGCTCAACCAATGCGACCAATTTTTCAGGGGGTAGCGCACGCTCGCGTCCGACCGCACCTGGATCGCCTCCTATCATCTACGAGGCGTCGCCCAGACGTGGTATTACACGCTCGCGTCCGACTGCACCTGGATCGCCTCCTTATCATCTACGAGGCGTCGCCCAGACGTGGTATTACGCCCTCGAGCAGGACGAGGGCGGCATGTCACCATGGGAGCGTTTCCGCGATCTGTGCCTCTTGCGCTTCGGTTCGCCTATACGCGGGAGCCGTCTGGCGGAGCTTGGGCACCTTCCGTTCCTCACCACAGTGCAAGACTTCGCCGACCGCTTCTAAGCACCGGCGTGCCAGGCCCCCGGCGTTTCGCCTAGTCAGCGGGCTGAGCTCTTCGTCGGCGGCCTACCAGACCACATCTGCGTGGACGTGGAGATCCGCGGGCCACGGGACCTCCAAACGGTCGTGTACTACGCCCGGGCGTTCGAGCGCCGCGTGGTGGCCATCCAGCAGGCTTCATGGCCCAGGGCCGTTGGGCCGCCACCTTGGCTGGAAGTTCCCGCGTAGGGTCGGCCTGCTCAGGTTTCTGCGGCGCCCCTCGCCGCGACCGCGGCGCGCCCGTTCCGCCGGCTCACCCTGGCCGAGCAACTCGAGCGTCGCCGCCAAGGGTAGTGCTTCAACTGCGACGAGCCCTACTTGCCCGGCCACGTCCGCCCGCGACTCTTCTACCTGGAGGCTGCGGCCTACATTGCGGAGGACATCGCCGCCACCGGGCTCGGCGACCCGCCCGCCCCAGCTGACGCAGAGGTGTTTGGCGCCCGTTGATCACCTCGAGGAGTTCCGCAAGCGCTTCCCCGCCTTCCAGCTCTAGGACGAGCTGTTTGTGCAGGCGGGGGGAGATGTTATGAGCGGCATATACTACAGCCGAGGGGCCTGGCCCAGTTATCTTATCGTTATTAGGGGCTTAGCCCAGTTATCGTATTTGGAGATTATATAAACTGACTCGTTTGAATTTAAGCAGAAGCAATCATATTTGCTCGGCTTCCTAAAAGGAGCCGGGAGACCTAACCCTAGCCACCGCCTCCTGCGCCCTCTCTCTCTCTCGCGACGGCGCCCCAGCGCCGGCGACCTCGCCTTCCTCCACGCCAAGCCCCCTTCCACCCCTACAACCTACGAGCTAGACCTGGTAGGATCCCAGCTCCTATCACTAGTAGTCTTAGTTGGATTGTCGACTAGGTTCTTTGTGTAGACTAGCTCTGTGAGTCAAGAGCTGAAGCGACTAGTCAGCGTGTTTGAGTCGATCGACTCAATTTTGGAGGGATAAGTGAGCAGCCGAGCATTCCGCTCCACTCACTCTGCTTGTTCTGCTCCTCCCCTGGATCCGCCCCTCTGCTGTTGTGCTTCTCCCTTGGATCCGCCCCTCTTCTGCTGTGCTCCTCGTGGATCCGCCGGTGATGGCAAGCAAGCACTCCTCTGCTGTTGTAGCAAGTATTTTCTCCCTCCTCTCCATCCCTTCTTGGGTTTGATTTCTCCCCTGCCTTCTTGGTTGATGGAGAAGTGAAGACTCCGGCCATTGGATATTATAGTTGGCACGGTCCTAGGTTCTTCATCCACTTCCCATGCATTCAATTTTTATCGTATACTGTACTGTACTATATAGTACTCCCTCCGTTCGGAATTACTTGTCGGAGAAATGGATGTAGCTAGACATATTTTAGTTGATACGTCCATGTTTATCCATTTCTGTGACAAGTAATTATATTATGGGACAGTAATTATATTATGGGACAGAGGGAGTACATACCATGTATTAGTAGCTGGGTACTGTAAGTTGAGTGCTACAATACCATGTCGACTAGTCCAGCAGTAGTCTAGAGTAGTCACGATTGATCTATAAGTGTCAACCTCGGCTCGACTCGTAATTCTTGCTGCAGTGTCATTGTGCTGGAAAAATATATTTGTGTGGGGGTGGGATTGGACCTTGTACCTCGAGGCTCCTCGGTGAAGCGATGGACTATTCTAGCCACCTGGACTGAGGTTGTTTGGTGAAAGATAACTTATTCATACCTGATTTATGTACCATCACACTAATAATACCACAAGCAAACCGGTGAGCCATCGGTCTACTGTTGGGCCAGGATCCTCAATGATTTAATCACTGGATCAGGTTTTTAAATTATGCCGCCAACAGACAGTAGCACCACAATGTTTGCCTTTTGGGTGCATTTTTTGCGAGTTACTCCCTCCATTTACTTATACAAGGCCACTCTGGAAAATTCATTTTGCATCTATACAAGACCATCAACAGTAATCGAGACAAAAGTTAATGATATTTTCTCGTACTAACAATCTGTTTAATACTTGCATGAATGCAGTCATAATGACAGTCCACTCAGTTTCCTATTCCTTACTTGCATGGATGCAACGTATTAATAATCCTAGTAAACGAGAAGAAAAGTTGGTTTACAGAGCAAGACATTATATATTACCTTGGTACCTGTAAGGCTGCCCGTAATGGGAGTATAGGCAATTTTGATGATGTGGCATAGAATTAAATGAAGAGAGAGGGGGTTGAGTATCATATTATGATACCGTATCATATTAAATGATGTGCTAGTATGTGTCATGCATGGCAATAAATGACTATCCTATGATACTAACATATGATACTATGCACTACGGATGTAGTATCATACACTAGTATCATGTGCATGATACTAGTATATGATACTCTTCATTACAACCAGCCTAAGAGCAAGTACAATAGAGCTGAGTCAGCGGGCTATAAGGAATAAACTAGTATATTTCTGCTTAGTTGGAGGAAAGAGAAGAGGAGAGAGAAGGGCACGTGCTCCTAGGCACTTTATGAGAATGAAAGGTGGGCCACATAATAAAAAAGTAGTACACTCTTTTGATCCGTACATGTTGGCTATAAGATGGGTCGTAGATGACATGGCACTGGCTTATAGCCAGCAGCTGGCTATACTACTCCCTCCATTTTTGTATACAAGGCCACTATGGAAAACACGTTTTGCATCAATACAAGGCCACCAACAGTAATCGAGGCAAATATTAATGGTGTTTCCTCGTACTAGTAACCCATGGCTTAATTAGTAGCATGCATGTAGTGGATGATAATGACACACTCACCTACTTCTTCTCTCACAACCACTCAGTTTTCTCTAATGTGCATGCACCCTATTAATTAACCCGGTAAACAAGAAAACTAATTAGCTTGTAAAGCACACATTAATTTTTATCTTGGTACCTGTAATTTGAGTTTATGGCCTTGTATACAAAAATGGAGGGAGTATTAACCATGCTCTAAGGCTAGTCATAGTGGGAGTAACTTAACTAGTAACATAGCGCACTCCAAGAAAATTTTGCTTACGTGGCACGTAGTTAATGTGAAGTGGTGACATAATATGTTCCTATAATATAGCGCTTCCCAAGACAAGATGAGTCTACAACCTAATAAATGAAGCTATCTATGACACTACTACTACTACCTCCGTCTAGGTGTGTAAGTCATCTTACGAAAATCAGATATTCCCAAAAGTCTTAGGCGCAATACATTAAATTCCATCCTCGTTTTCATCCCAGCCTTGTACTATTGCCAACGAGAAATATGCATGATAGGAAGAGGAGGCGCCCGCAGAAGAATGACCCGTGCATGCATCGCAGCTGGGCGTTGATTAGGCAAGAAATTGATGACATACTTGCATGCATTCACGTAGGTGGCTTGGGAGAGCTCAAACGGCATCCTAATAAGTAGCAAATCAATGCTGATTTTGCTTCCGCTTAAAACAGCGTTGTGATTGGAAGTTTTTCTAGTTGTGGTGCTGCTCCTCGTCCAATCTCAAGCCAACCTAGGTTGCACCGCTCCTTCTAATATGACTTATTCACCTAGACGGAGGGAGTATGTTACTTTGCACTATGAAGATAGTAACTTAGAGTAGTGTCATATGCATGACACTAGTATAAGTTACTCCCCACTATGACCAGCTTGTAATGGGTAGTAACATAAGTTAGTATCATGCATATCATACTAGTGTATGATACTACCTCCCTAACGCATAATACTCCCTCCGTTCCCAAATATAAGAAGATTCCAACAAGTGACTACATACGGAGTAAAATGAGTGAATCTACACTCTAAAATATGTCTACATACATCCGTATGTTGTAGTCCATTTAAAATGTCTAAAAAGACAAATATTTAGGAACAAAGGGAGTATCATATATGACTTTATTTATTGCCATGCATGACATATACTCCCTCCGTTCCTAAATATTTGTCTTTCTAGAGATTTCAACAAGTGACTACATACGAAGAAAAATGAGTGAATCTACACTCTAAAATATGTCTACATACATCCGTATGTGATAGTCCATTTGAATCTCTAAAAAGACAAATATTTAGGAACGGAGGGAGTAGTAGTATAGCATTTATTATGACACGGTATCATTATATGATACTCAACCCTCTTTTTCTTCATTTAATTCTATGTCACCTCATCTAAATTGCCTAGTTGGCATGCATGATACTAGCTATGATACTCCCATTACGGCCAGCCTAATATGAGTTTGTGGCCTTGTATATAAAAATGGAGGGAGTACTTTGTTTCCAAAGAGGTCTTGTGGAGACTATTTGTAAAGCATTGTGGATTCCTCAGGCCATATCCTTCATGTCTAATGCTGGCAGCGAAGAGCAATTGATCATGATATGTGACTTAAATTTACAACTACTGGTGGACTCAAGTTTGTATTTATTCTGGAAAAGCTTTGTGTTTGCTTATAACTACATTGGCATATTTTACAGGGATCGTCATCCGGTGATAACGTTGGATCCTGTACAGAAAATAACTCCTTCAAAACATCTGAAGCCAAGCAACAGAATTTTGACTCTAGTGAAATTGAGGAAGAAGATTATTATATAGATGATGAAGATGAAGGCTGCTACGATGATGACAATGAAGGATCTGACTATGAATTTGATGAAAGTGATTTCAATCAGCAGCTGGCTGATAAATTTGACGATTTAGATCTGCCTCCTGGTGTGGAGGCTTCTGTACCATGGTTGCAGAAAGCTGCAACTGATGACGGCCCTGGCAACTTTAAGTCAATGTCAGAAATAGAGGACGAAATTGGTAAGAAATACAAGTTCTTCAAACAGTTTGACACTGTTGAGGATTTCTCTGATCATCATTATGCTAATAAACCTGTTGGAAAGGTAAAATCATATGCATATTGCTTTATTTTGTACCTTCTTTTCGACTCGATACTTATTTTGTTCTTTAACTTCACTCCAGACAGGGAAAGAGTGGACAAAAAGAATTCAGCATGACTGGAAACTTCTGGAGAACGATTTACCAGGTCAGCTATTTCCAAGAAAGAAAGTATAAATATGTGAATAAAATGCTCCCCGCAAGTGATATACATAGATTTTGAAGCACATTAGGATCTGATTTGACCCACCCACTTCTACATTACTCAGTTTGCTTCGAATTTTGTGCAAATTTAGTTCTTCTGAGGGCATATGTTGTCTTGTCCAAGAAAGCTCTATTTTTAGTGTTTTTTAATGTGTTTAATTTTTCATGTATTATTTACTTTCACCTACAAATTTTTACAAAGCCTGCAGCTCACTGCTGACTCTCCTGGGTTAAAATTGCTAAATCTTAGAAATGTGCATTGTTGTACTATTTACATGAATTATTGTTCTTCTGTGCAGCATCCATATACGTCCGTGTCTCGGAGAATCGAATGGACCTTCTCAGGGCTGTGATGATTGGGCCTCAGGGAACACCCTACCATGATGGCCTTTTCTTCTTTGATGCTCAATTTCCTGCTAGTTATCCTGCAAGTCCTCCAGTAAGTATTGACATTTTGGTAACTTTGTATGTAATGTATTACCATATGTTGATTGAAATAACCGTTCTGGTGCTTTTGCAGACTGTATACTATCATTCTGGAGGACTTAGGCTTAATCCAAATTTGTATGCTTGTGGAAAAGTCTGCCTTAGCCTCCTAGGCACCTGGGAAGGTCATGGTTGTGAGAAATGGAGCTCAGCTCACTCAACCATGCTACAAGTGCTAATCTCCATTCAAGCTCTCGTATTGAACGAGAAGCCATACTTCAATGAGCCAGGATATGAAACATATGCCAACAATCCTAGTGGGCAGAGGACTGCCTTGGAGTATAATGACACAACATTTCAATACTCATGTAGGACAATGTTGTACTCGCTTCGTAGGGCTCCACAGGTAACATACTGCTAATTATCAAGCTCTCGCAGTTCCCGGCATGGGTGCACAAGTACTCACTGTTCCGAAGATTCGTCCAAAATATAACTTGCTAAATGTGGATGTATGTGATGCTATTTTGTTAGAAGGGGAGATACAACAGAAAAAATCTACTGTACTGCAACATCAAACTATTGAAGTCATCCAATTTTTGCCCTCGGGTGGTCTCACAAATGGTCCATTTGTTAGTGTGGATACCACATGTCCACCATGTCACAGCCAGGACCAAACAATCTAAAATAAGCTCCACCATTTGTATAAATATCTTTCACAAGAAATGCTAGAAATGGAAGAGAAAAATTGGTAGAAACAGATCAGTAAACAGAATTTGGTGACATGGCAGTGATGTGGTGCACATGTGGCATGCATGTCATCAGAAACTACTTAACTACTTGTGGAACTACTCTAGGGTATTTGTTTATTATTTGAATAGTTTGTGAGCCAGACTGTTTTTGAGTTTACTGTTAAAAAGTGAACTTGTGCCAGAGTTCAGAGTTGAATGGTGGGCTTCTTTCTTGAAGAGAACATCATCAATTTGTGGGAACCTTGGACATTTGAACCATGATGGAGTGACGTGGGATTACTCTTGTGGCCTAGAAGGGTAGAAGACCCTCCACTTGGACATTAGCTTGGACTCTGTTTTTGTGTTATCCTGAAACCACACAAAGTATGAAGGATGTCAATTTTAGGGTTGCTAAGTGGACCAATTCAAGAATCCAGGGTTGAAAATATTTTGTTTTCTCCCTCTTTTTGATAGCAAAAACAGCCATAACAGTAAAATCTTGCTAGAATCAGTGCTAGATTCCATAACTAGTTTGCCCAGTGTACCACAGCACGACAACCACAAATTTGGCACTTAATTTGGTTGTAGTATGGAAGTTGTTATTATCTTCAGTAAGGTGTGGTGCACTGAGAAGCTTTTAGATTACATAGCTCGCACACCAGAAAATCGAATTAAACTTTATCGTTGGCTGTTGCTTTGCTTGTTTCAGCACTTTGAAGATCTCGTTGCCGGCCACTTCCGTGAGCGCGGCCGTGCCATTCTGGCTGCATGCAAATATTACATGGAGGGTAACAAAGTTGGGTCCGTAGTTCCTGACGAGGACGATGAGGACAAGGAACTGGAAAGCGCAAATGCAGAAGGATCCAGCTCCAGCAGTGCAGTGAAGCCAAAGAATAATCAGGTAGATTTGCGTGCAGGCGCAGGTGTAGTTCGCCCTGCATCCTTCAAGACCAACATGGAGGTTCTGTTTGAAGAGCTCCTGATGGAGTTCAATGTGAAGGGTGCTGACACCAAGAAGTTCTGTGCCGAGAAGTTGAAGAAGAGCCAGCCTGCTGCTGCTTGAAGGTGGTTCCATAATGGGAGTGAAATCCATAAATTGATGGTTTCATTTCTTGCCTAACTATAGGAGTGCTATGTAGATAGCTCTTTTTTTGCGTCCTTTGTCGTACTGGTCCTGTGGACTCAGAACTGAAAAAAGAGGTGGTGGTTTTAGATGCTAACTGAAGTATCCACCCCCTTAGCTTTGGAATATCGTTTGCTTATGAGTTAACTAGTACGTGAGGCTACATTTGCATTGTGTCGTGATTTAGTTGTTCATGCGATCCTCCCAATGTTTTATCCTAGATGCCAATGTAGGAATCAAGAGGGCATGTCAATACATTCTGAAGGATAGAACATTGGTTCCTGCTTTTTGTTGTTGAAAAAAAAAGTTTTTTATTAATTTTCAATAACAATTACATTGTTTATGAAGAGGGGTACGATTTCACTTAAAAGGCTCTTAGCAAGTTCATAGACAACTTTATTTGCTTCCCTACCAAAAAGTAACAATCAGTGCTCGAATCTAGTAACAGGAAAATCAGAATCTAGTAATAGAAAAATCACAAGCCAAAAAGTAACAATCGTCAAACATTGCTGTCGCTGTACTCACTGTCCGTCCTCCGTTGTTCAAGGTTTTAATGACCTCCAGGTTATCTGAGTTAATAATAATATGATTGCAATCCTTTGAGCAATGGATAGACCATATATGTGCGCCAAAGCTTCCGCAGTTAGAACATCGGTGCATCAATCAATTCTTCAATTCCCCTTCAATGAATTTTACTTTACCGTCCCTCAGAACATCACCGGCTATGCTCCTAAGTACGTCATGATCAAAAAAGGCATCCACATTAAGTTTTACAAACCCCCTTGGAGGTAGTATCCATCCATCTCTTTTCATAGTTGCTTTCGGTGGTATGGCCATAACATAGTTTAACGTAATAGCACGAATCCCCATAGAAATCTGGTTGACATCTTGGGTTTTCCTTTTATGAACTAATTTTCGCCTCTCCCACCATAAATACCAGGCTGCATTTGCTATCATTTCACGAACATTCTGACTACCTAAGATAGTCAGCTTATTTTTAGGTATATAGAGTAAATACTCAAGGATCGCCTCACCAGCATAATCAACCTTGCAAACTCTTTTAATGACATGATCCAGTTCTAGCACTCTCCACACATCCTTTACTTTCTAACATTGGAATAACATTTGCTTTGTATCTTCTTGTCCCAAGGGACAAGGACAATTGGGGGGAGGGGGGGGGGGAGCTTTTATGTGCCTATTCACCAAAGTAACTCTACACGAAAGAGTACCGTGCTGGACAAGATAACTTCGAAATCTCACTCCAAATAGGATTAATGGTTAAATGACCCATATCATCGGTTCTTCTAATTTTTCTCCCGTGTTGATGTTCCCATTCCACAACATAGGCTGATCGAACTGAAAACACTTCATTATTTGAATAGCTCCAAGCAACAAAATTTGACATATCATGTTGGGGAAGCGG
This sequence comes from Secale cereale, assembly GCA_902687465.1. Classification (NCBI taxonomy): domain Eukaryota; kingdom Viridiplantae; phylum Streptophyta; class Magnoliopsida; order Poales; family Poaceae; genus Secale; species Secale cereale. The sequence goes on along the minus strand of LR738709.1, from coordinate 264,931,699 downwards.
AATTGCAAGGACCCGTTGTGTGTCAACTGGCCACAACGTCTGTGTAACTAGATTTTCGTCCCAGTTATTTGTAACAGGGTCAATCAAATCATATACCCTTGAGATCAAATTACTCCCTCTAGGTGTGATTACTTTTCTGTTTGCACAATTCGGGATATAACCATCTTCCCAAATATCAATATTGTGACCATTTCCAACACGCCGTATATAACCATGATTTAGGCAATTAACCCCGCCATTGTACTTTGCCAAGTAAAAGAAGGGAAGAAGATCCCTTCTTTAACTTCGTATTAAAAAAGTCGCCATCAGAGAAATACTTAGCTCTCAACACGGAAGCACACAAGGACTCTGGATTCTCAAGAATACGCTAAGCTTGTTTTGCCAACATTGCCAGGTTGAAACAATGAATACCCGAAATCCCATCCCTCCTTGATTTTTGGGTGCACACATTTCCCACCAAGTCATTCAATGCATCCGCTTCTCGTTGTCCTCGTCTCCCCACCAAAAATGTGACATCGCATCAGTGATTCCCTTGCAACTTTTTTTAGGAATTTTAAAGACGGACATCGCATAGGTGGGGATCACTTGTACAATAGATTTCAGAAGGATCTCCTTCCCTCCAGCGAATAGAAGTTTTTCTTTCCATCCACTTATCTTCATGATGATACGGTCAATTAAGTACTTAAAACAGTCAGACTTGTCCATACCCACATTAGCCAGTAGGCCCATATATTTATCATTCAGAGCTTCAGTCATAATATTCAGAGTGGTACAAATTTACTCCCTCATATCCACTCTCGTGTTAGGGCTGGAAAATATGCTTGATTTCTCAACACTCACCATTTGCCCAGAGGCGGTACAATACGAATCCAGGATGGCTTTCAAAGCCTCGGCAGTGTGTATATTAGCTTTCATCAGGATCAATGAATCATCCGCAAATAGAAGATTCATAATAGAAGGAGCCTCCCTACATACCTTCACACCTTCAATTTTCCCAGTCTCCTCCGCATGTGACAAGAGAGTAGAGTCAGGCCCTTAGTACATAAGAAAAATAAATAAGGAGATAACGGGTCTCCTTGATGTAATCCTTTGGAGGCCTTAAAGCTCACAGTTTCTTCCCTATTGAACCTAACCCGACATTCTACAGTGGAAACACATTGCATAATAAAATTGACCCAACTCTCGTGGGAAGACCCTCTTTCAAGAAAACCCACTCAACCCAATCATATGCTTTGTGCATATCAAGTTTGATGGCACACAAACCTTCCTTTCCTTCCCTCTTATCTTTTATTTTGTGAAAACATTCATAGGCCACTAAAATATTATCAGTAATCATTGTTCCAGGCACAAAAGCACTATGAGCCGGGCTTATAATTTCTGGGAGAAACACCTTGAATCGAGTGGTCACCATTTTTGATATAATCTTGTACACAACGTTACAAAGGCTAATTGGTCTGAACTGGGTTACCTTTTCTGGTGAATTAACCTTTGGGATCATTACTATCGCAGTATCATTACATCCATTTGGAATAGTACAAGTATTCACCGCTTGCAAAACTTCTTGAACAAGGTCCTTCCCAACCATATGCAAAAATCTTTTATAAAAAATAGCATGGAGACCGTAAGGGCTTGGGGCTTTTAAATCTCCAATATCAAAAGGAGCTTTACGAACATCATCAGCTGTATAGGGTGCCAGGAGGGAATTATTCATCTCATCTGACACTCTTCTCCTAACAAGAGATAAAACTTCCATATTCAGTTGCCCCACTTTGGAGGTAAAAAGATTTGATTAGTGCTGCTAATCTAAGTAATGCTGCAGCGCATGAAAAAAGCTTTTAACATTTTTCAAAGATACTTGATCTACTTTCAAGAGATAGGAATAGAAAAGTCTGCTTACGGATAATATCTGTTGTAGCTATTACTCGTAGAGAAATTTGTCCTTTTTGTTTCTTGGTATGCAGATTAAATTACATCTGGACCCCGCAAGCTTGAAGCGCAAGTAAGGTGTTTGTTGAAATGCTCGAGAGTACAAATATTCAGCGCAAGCTGTCGTTTTACATGCTGGTTGCTTTGGTTCCTACGTAGCGTATGTCAGTACTTGTGGTTCTAAATCCACATAACTACGTAAAAGGATACTCCTAATTTTAGAGGTCTTGTTCTTCTCAACATGCTGGCTTCACTTTTTTTTAAATGCGCAGGAGGACTACATGTATTATACTCCACGTGTTAAGATAGAGATAATACAACCGACGAGCAGTCCGCATGACCTAGCTAACAACAACAGTATAAACCAAAACTGAAGCAACAAACAAATGCAACAACAAACGACCAAAACTAGAAAAGGAGCAACTAGTGGAGAACAATGCTCGCTTCTGCCCATTGTTCGGCATCATCAATGACCTTTCTTTTTCATAGTAATATGTATCTCATTTACTCCCTCCAATCCTAAATAAAAGGCCTTTTAGAGATTCCAATGCGAACTGCATACAGAGCAAAATGAGTGAATCTACACTCTAAAATATGTCTATATACATAGGTATGTAGATTATTGAAATATCTAAAAAGATCTATATTTAGGAACAGAGGGAGTATATCATAAGGATTATAGTACAAGCCACATATATACCGATCTGACAGAATTAAAAAAAACATCAAAACGCTAGCCTTTGCACAAAGAAACATTGACCAAGAAGTGAAATTACAAACAAGGCCGAGAATCCTGTGAGCTTGACACCAACGTCCGTCACCTCCCTCTGGCACCACCACAACAGCCACCGAGGAAAAACATGACAGATCACCTCCACACCCGAGCTCGACGCGGCTCCATTGTTGACATGTAGCTTTGTGGACCTCCATGGTCGCTCACCAAAGGCGAAACCATTACCGTTGAACGTACCAGACTCGAAGAACACTCCCACATGACCAAAACATTGAAGAAGGATACCATACCTGCCATCCATGAACCACGAACCCATCACACGATCCACCATCTTCCAGGTGCCGCCGATGCAGACCACAATCTGCATCCGCTCTTGGACTACCTCCCAAGCTCCACGCCGGCGCTGGAGTAAACGCCGTCGTAACGGTGGAGCCCGAGGACACAGGTTGATACGGAGTATCCGGCAATCATCCCCATGGACTCTACTTCAACACTTTAAGCCCCACTTGGAACCATGACAAGACCTAGAGCACGTGCAATACAAACCGAGGTGAACTCCTTCCTAGTTGATTTGAATATGAATACAAGTGGAGCTTGGTTGCTACCTCATCAAGATACTCTATGCCTCATTAGGTACGAAGAGGATCCTCCCCAAGCAGCTGTGGAACATCACCAAGGTCAAGGAGAAGTGCCCCAAGTTAGCAAGGAGGAAGAACAAGGCCAACAGGAGCTGGAAAGAAAGTCCCAGGTAGCCCCGTGCGCACGACCCCCCAAGACCTCGTGCCCACGGGTTACACAGGAAGCGGCGCTGGAGCGACCCCATGCGCACGGGCCTGTACCATGCCCATGGGACCCTCGTGCGCACGGGCCCAACTTACCCCGTGCGCATGAGCCCTATAGGATGGCCGGCTGAGATGCTGCTTTGGATCCCCTCTACTTCCACTTCGACCCCAAGCCTATATATTTCATACCTAGGGTTATGTTTAGGGCAGGCAAAGTATATGTGAGATATTGTGAGATTTTCTCCTTCCCTCTTGTAGATCAGGACCCCTTTAGGGAAGAATCCTTGTGGATTTCAAGACCTCCATAAGGAGAAGACTATCATCAAGACCTCACCTCCTCTAGGAGTGGGAAGAACCTTTATCTAGTGCTTGTTTCCTTGGATTGTTCATGTATTCTTGTGGATCTATGTGTTTGCTATTCTAGTGGATGTGTAATTGGGTTTTGTTGGAGTGAATTCCTTTTTGTGTTATTGGTGTTCATCCTCTTTTCCCCTCCAAGTGTGAAAAGATCTCCACTTAGGGTTCCACCCTACATCACAGGTCCACCACAAGGATGCCACCACCGCCGCACCATCCTTGCTTGAACACACTGGTTCCAAATCCATACCCAACCATTGGACCGATCGCCTTGTCGAGTTAGGATCTGAAGAATCTTTATTCAGCGCCATCATCGCCGCTGCCGAAGGCAAGATGATGAACAACCCAAAACCTAAGCTACTATTGGCTAAACGATCCACACACATGAATCCGATGACTCCCTCACCACCGACGAGCCGCTGGAGGACAGCGGTGGAAAGAAGCGCTCCTAGCGGCGGAGTGAGATCGCTTTCTTTCTTCCAGCGGTACGCTCTCTCATCAGTAGTGAGTTGAAAATTTTCTCCACGTGACTAGCAACACTAAGGTGTTTACGAAATTTCTTTTGGTTCCGTGAACTCTAACCCTGATGTCTTGCCATCGGTCTCGCGAAGTCGATCAGGCTGAAGTATGACATCCTTTATCCCGGCCCAATGAAGCACCAAACCCCAAAAAATTGAGATTATGCTACAACTCCATAATAAATGGTGCATGGTTTCCCAAACCACATTACAGAAACAGAAGGAACCCTCTCACGACCAACTAGAGGAAAAGCTTGCCTATCTAGTTCGTTGATGGGCGGAGTTGTAGTCATTCCATCGTTCTCTTGCCAATCAATATAAGGTTGGCATATGCTTCGTGGGTCCCATTAGGGGCTGGGTAGTTGTCCGGTTATTTCTTTGTGGCTGGGCTCCTTGCCTATCCGGCTTCAGTCGGCTGACCCAAAATTGGTCCCGATACAAACAATAGCCAAAAGGTAAGGCCAACTCCATCGCGCCGATGCATTTTGTCCAAGCGTGTTTGTTTGGGTCGAACCAAACAAAAATCACGTCCCATTGCACCGCCGCAAACAGGCATCCGTCTATTTCTCGTTTGCCCACGACCCATTTCCAGCCCAAATATTGTCCGGATTTGCGTCGGCGCAGACGCATGCGACTCCCGCCCTTTTCCTCCCCCTGGCCCGCATGTCGAACGTCCATTCTCCCCTTTCCTTCCACAGCCTACGCCCTACCATGTGGCGCTAGCAGATCAGGCTGGCCTGCCAGCCCACGCGCGATGGGACTGCACTGCAGGCTCGGGCCCGCCAATACAGGACCTCGACACACGCGTGGATCCGCTACGGCCAAGGTGGACTGTTGCGTTTCATTGGCACATTGAATGCGCGCCGTTACAGCGCACAAAAAACGGGGGCGTGCGGGGTGTGGGCGTAGTTAATCCCACGCCTCTCCCCATGCCTTGCCTCCTTGTCTCCGCCGCCTGGCCTATAAGTAGGGGGAGGAGGGGGCGGCAGAGCGCACGCGCGCCCTCCTCTCCCATCTTCTTCTTCCTTGCTCCTACTCGCCTCCTCACCACCGTCGTGCCCGCTGCATGCGTGAGAGGGCGTAGCAGCCTGCCGTTTGCGAGAGCGCGTGAAGCCGTACCCTCCTTGCTTTCCTGCCGCCGCCCCACGCCTCCGCCGAGCCATGGATACCATGGCGTAGGTCAACCGTTCCGGCAATTGGGATGGTAGCAACGTTCATGAGGACCTCCTCGAATTCCTCCACCAGATGCGGTGGCTCCCTCACGCGGTGAATGTGCGGGTGCACAACCCACCGTAGGGCGAGATCTCACCGGCATCGGAGGACGGCGAGCGCGTCGTCTTTCGGTCGCACTTCATCCGCGGCTTCGGCCTCCCGACATGTGGCTTCTTTTGTTCTTTTCTTGATATCTACCGCCTGCAACCCCACCATCTTACGCCGAACACGGTGGTGTTGCTTTCAGCCTTTGTCACCCTCTGCAAGGGATATCTTGGCACTTTGCCTTCGATCGAGTTGTGGGGGGAGCTCTTCTATCTCAAACTCAGCACCGCCTTCAAGGGTGAAGCAGCTCAATGCGGGGCGTGTGTTGCGGTGCGGCACGCCGGCTCCGGGACCCGCTTCCCTGCTCTTGCTCTGCCAGAGTCCACCAAACTCTAGCAGAAATCTTACTTCCATGTCCAGAACACTCATGCCACCATGGACTACAACTTGCGGGTTTACACAGCCGGCCCGCCCGCCGAGTCGCGTACTCACTGGAAGTACCGGCCAAAAAAATTGTCGCCCATCGGCTCCGCTGCTCTCGTCCGACTCTAAGAAATGTTAGAGCCGGAAGGCCTCAAGTCTTCGGACCTGCTGGCCGCCTTCGCAAAACGTCGGGTGCTGCCTCTTCAGGCCTGACCCCACTTGACCAGCAATATGAGTGGGCACCAGGACCCATGCCGGATGTCCACCAAGGCGATGCCGGACGGGGAGGTGGTCCGGCTAGTCAACTATGTTTCCGCCTGCAAGCTGGTGGAAGGAAAGTGGCGGTTCGGCAAGGAGCCGTACAACCGGGCTAATCCACCTCCGCTTGTGAGTTTCTTGCTTATTTCTCTTTACTGGCTTCGAGCTTTTCTTGCCGCCCGACCATCCGGCCATGATGCAGCACTTTCCAGGCCACGCAGCGGCTGGTGTGCCAGGTCTTGGCCATCAGTACATGGCCGACCGCATGGTGAGCGATATGGACGACCCTGATTTGGGGGTGGCCGACATGGAGGAGGAAGACGCCACGGGAGGCGGCAACGACGGAGCAGGCGGCTCCTCAGGAGGTGGCCTTGGCGAGTGGCCGGATGATGATGAGGAGGATGATGAGCCGCACCATGCTCCTGGCACCGACAGGGTAGGCGCTGGCTCTTCGGCGATGCCGACTGGCGCTCCCGGCGCACCGAAGCACCGAGCCGAGGCCGGCTTGTATGACAGCAAGCCCAAGAAAGCCTCGGGCTCAGTTGCCGCGACCAAGCGGCAAGAGGCCGCGAAGGCGGCCATCGTCAAGGGCCCGAAGCAGCGCCTGATGGTGTCCGGGTAACTGTCTTTGGACTTGTATTTGTCTTTTTCTTTTCGCCCCGATCAACTTCTGCTTGCTTCCATTGCCCAAGGCACCGCTTTGTCTGTCGCGGGCTCCGGCCACCTCGGTGGTTGGGGCGGCAAGTGGCCCTGAGGTCTCCTGCCGCATGGACCCGGTGGCCCTTCTACGGGAGGCGACGGAGAAGAATGTGCAGGAGGCGCAGCAGGAGTGGGAGGAGGCGGCCCGCAAAGAGGCGGAGGCCGCTGAGGCGACGCGGGCGAAGGCCGATGAGGCGGCCAAGGCACAAGCCGAAGCGGTCGCCAAGGCACAGGCGGACGCGGCCTCCAAGGCTCGGGAGGAGGAGGCGGCCCGTGGCATGGCTCCAGGTGCCACCGGCCCGCAGCATGCGGAGTCGCCGGTGCTGGAAGGCCCAGTGCCGACTTGGGAGGCTGTGGTTGCCCAGTCGGCGTCGGAAGGAGGAGCCGGTGGTGCCGTCGTCTGGCGGCGAGCTGGTGTTGGGCCAGGTGGGCGTAGCTCACGTTCCTGCGCGCCGGCGGACGGCAAGGGCAGTCTCGACGCCTAGGACGGTGGAGGTTGGGGCCGCGAGCTCATCGGCGCCCGATGCCGAGGCCACCAGCGCTGCTTCGCCGGACTAGGCGCCTGGGAGCAGCCAAGGTGCCCTTAACATGGCGGTGATACGTCCAAAACGTATCTATAATTTCTGCTTGCTCCATGCTTCTTTTGTGTGATATTGCTATGATATTTATGCACTTCCATACACTTTTGATCATATTTGGACTAACCTATTAACTCAGTACACCACAGTGCCAGTTCCTGTTTTCTGCTGTTTTTCTATTTCAGATTTCCCCCATATTAAAAGTGCTCCAAAAATTCCGGGAAAATTACAGAAAAAATCAGCGTACAGGAAGCTTCGAGAAAAACCAAAGTGGGGCCAGAGGGGAGCCAGGGGCGGCCCAGGCGGCCACCCGGGGCGGCCCTACCCCTGGCCGCCCCAGGGGGGGGGCGCCTGGGGCCCCCTCTCCGCCTCTGGTGACCCCCCTTCGCATATATATTTCTCCCGTCACGGAAACCCTGATTCCAGAACCCTTTTCTCCAGAAGCAATTCTGATCTCCGCCGCCATCGCCACCAAGTTTCGGGGGACCAGAATTCCTATGCCGGCATCCTGCCGGGACGGGGAAGTGCCCCCGGATTCATCTCCATCGACGTTGCTTCCTCCCTCCATGATGCGGGAGTAGTTCCTCCTCGGGGCTGAGGTTTCTACCAGTAGCTATGTGGTCAATTCTCTCTCCCATGATGTGATCTTCGTTGTGATCATAGGCTATGTTAATCTAGGGTGATCCCATGATATTTCCCCTTCCTCTATGTATTGGATTGATGTACTCACTTGTCTTTATCTAGTATAATCCCCGAGACCAAGATGACAGCGGTCTATTGGACATGGATTAGAAGAATATTTTCATGAGTGATTTCCTCTTTTGTGTGTTGATTGAAGATTGAGAGTCTCTCGGTGTTGTCTTTGACTATCCTTGAGATATGTTGTGGTGATTGTGGTACTCTCTTTGGATGGCCGCGGTGACATTGGGAAATCCATAGATTGAGAACTACGAACTTTGAGGTGTGCTTTTGTAGCCCTACATAATTCTCGTCCTCTCTTGACCACAAAGGAATGACCTCCGGGTGCGTCTCCATTGCATGTTTTATGGGAAATATCATGTGTTAATGTTGTTGGGAGTTGCCACTAGTGAAAGTATGAAGCCTAGGCCTTGTTTCCACCATTGCAATACCATTTGTGCTCACGTTTACCACTTGTTTGCTTGCTGCACTTTTTATTACAGATTTATATTACTTTGCTTTGCCACTCCTATCATCCATATTTTACCATCTCTTCGCCGAACTAGTGCACCTATACATCTAACAAGTGTATTAGGTGTGTTGGGGACACAAGAGACTTCTTGTATCTTGATTGCAGGGTTGCTTGAAAGGGGTACGTTCAACCTCCATTTCCCTGAGTTCGATAAACCTTGGGTTACTCACTTAAGGGAAAGTTGCTGCTGTCCTACAAACCTCTGCTCTTGGAGGCCCAACACTGTCTACAGGAATAGAAGCGTGTAGTAGACATCAAGCTATTTCTGGCGCCGTTGCCGGGGAAGTGAGGTAAGTGAAGGTACCTTCTCTAGATCTTGCAATTAAATCTTTTTGTTTTTTGTTTTTATTTTCACTAGTTTTGCTTAATGGAAAAGAACAAAAATATGAGAGAGCTTTATATGCTCTACCTTGCTTTGGGACATGATGTGTTTGAAGAGAAAATTAAAAAACCTATGGAACTTTATTATTTGCATAATAATCATGATGGTGGTGATGTTATTGGTATGCTTTCTTTGAATATCAATATTGCTAATGACATGGAAAGCTCTAAGCTTGGGGATGACACGTTTGATGAACATGATATTTTTAGTCCCCCAACTTTTGAGGAGAAAATTTATTATGATTATGATATGCCTCCTAAATACGATGATTACCATGATGGTTATGATAGTCTTACTCTCACTATTCCTAATAAGAAAGATTTTGCTTATATGAAGAGTAATGACACTTTTATGCTTTTGGATCATGGAAATAATGCTTTATGTGATGCTTATATTGTTGAGTTTATTCGTGATCCCACTAAAAATTATTATGAGAAGGGAACATATGCTTATAGATATTTCAATAATATCAAGTTCCCTCTCTTTATGTTGAAGGTTTTGAAGCTGCACTTGTTTTGTCTTCCTATGCTTATTGCTTTGTGCTTCAATGAATTATTCTATTGCAATATTCCTATGCATAGGAAGCATGTTAGGCTTAAATGTGTTTGGTATTTGCTTCTTGATGCTCTCTTTTGTTCTTCAACTCTTATTCCTACGAGAGCATCATTAAAGTCTTAAGCCTATCTTTATGGCTATAAAGAAAGAGCTCTAGGGAGACAACCCTTGTTATCTTTGCTTTCAGTTTGTTCTTTCAGTTTTTAGTGGTCTTGATGTTTGTTACTACTGTAGCAACATCATTGTATCTTTATTTTTCAGCTTTGTGCCAAGTTTAGCCTCCGATTGCAAGAAAGTTCAAAAGTTGTGACGTGCTGTCCAGAAAACAGATTCTGTCCTTGTACAGAAAAATTCTAATAAAATCACAAGATCATCTTTTTGATCTGAATTGTTTTGACAGCGTGCTCTATACAATTGGTTTTCGAGCGTCTGTTCTGAGTTTTTTGATTTGAGTTGCAGAAGTGCCCCGAAAAAATTATTTACTACCTGCTGGTCTGTTTTTCACAGATTTTGTCCTGTTTTGCCTTTTCTTCATTTTGCAAACCTTGAGCTTGCTTTTTCTTTGCAAAAACCTTTTGGCAATCTTGAGAAACAGTAGCTCTTCAAGATTATCCTTATTTCCAGTAGGGAAAAATTATTTTATTGTGGGTACTAACCTCGCTAATCAGATTATGATGAGTTATGTATGAAGGGAGTTTTCAAGTGTGCGAGGGAAGATGATAAAAGAAGATTTAGGAGGGTCAAACGCTCAAGCTTGGGGATGCCCCCGTGCACCCCCAAGAAATATTCAAGAAGACTCAAGCGTCTAAGCTTGGGGATGCCCCCATGCATCCCCTTCTCCATCAACAATTATCAGTTCGTCTTTCGTTCCACTATATTTTAATCACTTCATGCGTTATGTGCTATGCTTGGAGCGTCTTGCTCTTAGTTTCCTTTTTAGTTTTCTTTAGCTTTGCTTGCTGTTCATAACAAGTTAGAACCCAGCTTTCTTTGTGTGGGAGAGAAACACGCTCCACTTCAACCTAGAACACAACATAGGATTTTCATGCTTACCTTTGCTGTGTGTGTTCTTTGTCTTTCCATAGCTGCTGTCATGTTTAGCTCTTAGTTTTCATACTTTTCTTTTTTAAAGAGCTTTTGTTTAGTTGGTTGTTGAACTCTCTTGAGTTTTCATGATTATCTTGTTAAGAGAGTTTGCCTGTTGCACTGAGTTGTGTGTCTTAACTTAAAGTAGGTAATTGAGGTTGCTATTTAATTTTAGTAGTAACTTGCAATAGTTTTGAGGTATTGCCATGAGCAATGTCTGAACTTTTGGTGTCAAGAGCTTTAGCCTATTAGTGATAGATGTCGTATTTTGGGCAATCCGTGTTTATTTTTGAAAACCTACAAAATAGTTGAGAACTTTAGCTACTAAATGGATCACTAATCTTTGGAGGGATCGAATATTAGAGTACACTCACGTACCATGAGCCGAGGATGCGCAAGGATAACCAAACCCCCATACACTCCTCCTCGGGGTACTTGTATCTTTGTGAACCTCCTAATTAGATTGTGAGTTACCGATAATAAGTGCATGAGTTCTTCGGACTAATGTGAGTATTCGAAAGTTGACACTTCCACCTATCCATATTTTTCTAGCCTCTTCGGTGCCGTGCATTGCCCTTTCTCACCTCGAGAGTTGGCGCATACTTCGCCGGTGCATCCAAATCCTTGGCACGATACGCTCTGTCATCATAAGCCTCATTATATCCTTCCTCAAAACAGCCACCATACCTACCTATCAAGGCATTTCTATAGCCTTTCCGAGATACATTGCCATGCAACATCCATCTTCTCATGACTTGATCTTCATGTCATACATGCTTTTTGCTTGATCGATGAGCCGCATGCTAGTTGGGCCTTGCCCTAATCATTGCTACATGACGCGCTAGTATCATTGCATATCCTGCTACACCGGCAGAGGCATACATTTGCATACATCATGATAGTTTCATTTTCTTTATGTTGAGTACTTTAGTAAAGTGTGAAAGATCTTCTATACTTCTTGTAATTTGTAGAGTGTTGCCCCTAAAGTGAGGAAAAGATCCCAAAGAGGACAAATCAAAAGATCCCAAAGAGGACAAAATCAAAAGATCCCAAAGAGGACAAATGAGAGATAAATAGAAAGAGCCATTGAGGCCACAAAAAATAAAAAAAATAGAAAAAAAGAGAAAAAGAAATAAAAAGAGAGAAGGGGGCACACTACTATTCCTTTTGAGAGATCCACACTCGTACTCCATCTTATACCTTGTACTCCATAGAGATTATCATTTATGCATATAGCTATGTGGGGACCTTCACACTATAGAACTTGGCTTGTATATTCCAATGATGAGCCTCCTCAAAAGAGCTCTAGGTCTTCTTGAGCAAGCAAGTTGGATGCACCCCCACTAGTTCCATTGGAGAGCTTACCTTAGCTCATATGTGCATCCGTTGCATGGCAATCCCTACTCCTCACATCATATCTATCATTTGGCTTTCTCTCGCCCATGATTGTCCTCATTGATGTGAGCCTTTCACACCTTTTTGTCTTCCCCCTCCATCATTTTTCTCTCCTTGCCATCCTAAGTGTCAACGTTCTTGCTTACGCTTATCCATTACATGAGTGCTCAAAATATCGAAAGGGAGTGGATCATTTTGACTTGTACCTGGCTGACGGTCTGGGGATGAGTCAAGATAAGATTCCAAAGAAGACCAAGTGTGAAACTTTAGTAGATTAAGTTCTCAACTATACAAAAACTATGTTTTGCTCTCTCGTATATCCCTATCCCCTTTCTTGCATGCAAACACCATTTGGAGACATTCGAGTCACGGACAGCGAGAGCTCTTGCACCTTTATGTTCTTATGTTACTTGTTACAATGCTAATATAGACTCTTGTTTGTTATGACTTGAATTGAATTACATGCCTTGATTGCTTTACTTAAAAAGTTCTTATATGGTTGATAGCATGTCACCATAGAAATTATGCTTGTTATCATTTACCTACTCGAGGACGAGCAGGAATTAAGCTTGGGGATGTTGATACGTCCAAAACGTATCTATAATTTCTGCTTGCTCCATGCTTCTTTTGTGTGATATTGCTATGATATTTATGCACTTCCATACACTTTTGATCATATTTGGACTAACCTATTAACTCAGTGCACCACAGTGCCAGTTCCTGTTTTCTGCTGTTTTTCTATTTCAGATTTCCCCCATATTAAAAGTGCTCCAAAAATTCCGGGAAAATTATAGAAAAAATCAGCGTACAGGAAGCTTCGAGAAAAACCAAAGTGGGGCCAGAGGGGAGCCAGGGGCGGCCCAGGTGGCCACCCGGGGCGGCCCCACCCCTGGCCGCCCCAGGGGGGCGCCTGGGGCCCCCTCTCCGCCTCTGGTGACCCCCCTTCGCATATATATTTCTCCCGTCACGGAAACCCTGATTCCAGAACCCTTTTCTCCAGAAGCAATTCCGATCTCCGCCGCCATCGCCACCAAGTTTTGTGGGACCAGAATTCCTGTGCCGGCATCCTGCCGGGACGGGGAAGTGCCCTCGGATTCATCTCCATCGACGTTGCTTCCTCCCTCCATGATGCGGGAGTAGTTCCTCCTCGGGGCTGAGGTTTCTACCAGTAGCTATGTGGTCAATTCTCTCTCCCATGATGTGATCTTCGTTGTGATCATAGGCTATGTTAATCTAGGGTGATCCCATGATATTTCCCCTTCCTCTATGTATTGGATTGATGTACTCACTTGTCTTTATCTAGTATAATCCCCGAGACCAAGGTGACAGCGGTCTATTGGACATGGATTAGAAGAATATTTTCATGAGTGATTTCCTCTTTTGTGTGTTGATTGAAGATTGAGAGTCTCTTGGTGCTTGTCTTTGACTATCCTTGAGATATGTTGTGGTGATTGTGGTACTCTCTTTGGATGGCCGCGGTGACATTGGGAAATCCATAGATTTAGAACTACGAACTTTGAGGTGTGCTTTTGTAGCCCTACATAATTCTCGTCCTCTCTTGACCACAAAGGAATGACCTCCGGGTGCGTCTCCATTGCATGTTTTATGGGAAATATCATGTGTTAATGTTGTTGGGAGTTGCCACTAGTGAAAGTATGAAGCCTAGGCCTTGTTTCCACCATTGCAATACCATTTGTGCTCACTTTTACCACTTGTTTGCTTGCTGCACTTTTTATTACAGATTTATATTACTTTGCTTTGCCACTCCTATCATCCATATTTTACCATCTCTTCGCCGAACTAGTGCACCTATACATCTGACAAGTGTATTAGGTGTGTTGGGGACACAAGAGACTTCTTGTATCTTGATTGCAGGGTTGCTTGAAAGGGGTACGTTCAACCTCCACTTCCCTGAGTTCGATAAACCTTGGGTTACTCACTTAAGGGAAAGTTGCTGCTGTCCTACAAACCTCTGCTCTTGGAGGCCCAACACTGTCTACAGGAATAGAAGCGTGTAGTAGACATCAGGCGGTGTGGGACATCTTGGCCCAGTTCAACGCTAACGGCGCCACCGTGCGGCAGTCCACGAACGAGTTCCTGAAGATGCAGGCGTCGGTCTGGGTATGCTTTCTTCTTTTTGTTTTCAAATCTTGTAATCTTTCGTGGGGGTGCGCCAGCGCACCCATTGGGGGTAGTCCCCGAGTTCCGTGCCGACTGCTGAGCAGGCGGGTCGGAACTCCAAGTTAAATTTTCCGAGTGCTAAGTCGTCTTTTTCCTCTGTTACCCTTATTGCAGAACTACCACAATGTTCGCGCGGCCACCTACAACTCCCAGCTCCGAGAGCTGGCCAAGCAGACCGCTGATCTGACCGAGAGCCGAAGTAAGTGCTTCATCTCTTCTCTTTGCTGGGGCGCGTTAGTGCACCCGCTGGGTGTAGTCCCCAAGATTTGGGCTGACTGCTGAGCAGTCGGGCCGAATCTTCCGACGACTGTATTTCCTTAGTTGGCGCTGACACATTATTTTTCTTGCCTTTGTCAGCGGCAGCGGCTGCGGCTAAGCTACCAACAAAGCTGGGCTAGATCCAGTACGAGCTCAATGCCAAGGAGCAGGAGCGCGCCCGTGCTGTCTAGGAGTGCGACCGCTTGGCCAAGGAGCTGGCGGACCAGGCGGAGAAGCACAAGGCGGAAGTGGAACGACTGAAGGAAGAGGAAACTCTCATCAAGGCCGAGTTCGAGACTCAGCAGTCGAACTGGGCCGAGAAGGAGAAGTTCCTATCCGACGGCTACGACGTGGTTGAGGACATAGTTGATGGTAAGTCGCCATTTCTTCTTTTGTTAAATAGCCGGCTGCCGCAGGAGCCGACCCTTGGTTGCTGAACCTTTGGCTTTTCTTCTTCTTCAGAGTTCTTTCCCGGCCAAGCCACTGCTGTCAGTCAGGCCATCGAGGCGTGGCGCGTGCGGCAGCGGAAGGTGGGTAGGGATATTCCGCCGAACGCGCCCCAGACCTTCAGCGAGTAGCTTGTGGCCGTCAGGGCACGCCTGGATCTGGTGCGCCGAGTGCTCCGCCGCCTGCAACGCGTCAGGTCCCAGGTGCTGGCTGCGCTCTGGCCGGGTGTCCAAGTCCCCCGCACCCCTAGTCGGACTGCTGACTTGCTGGAGGTGGCGGTCGACCAGTTTGAGGCTTGGAAGGGGGCCGCGGCTCGGGCGGGTACTCAGACGGCCTTGGAATTTGCCAGGGTCTGGTACCCAGATCTGCGTCTGGCCTAGTTGGCGACCTTCCGGCAGGAGGCCGGGCCTGAGTTGGAGGCGTTGCGTGACGATCTCGTCAAAGGTGCCGCGGCGCTCGCCGAGTATGCTGACACTGCAGTCTTCATCCCAGAGCTGGACGAGAACGGCGCTGAGGTGCCACCCGACTGGTTTGGGCTGCACCCAGTGGCGGAGGAGGACTCGGCCGAGGAGATCGCTTCCAGCAATGAAAGCGTGGAAGCTGACGAGGAGGAGGAAGGCGAAGACGTCGAGCTGGATGACAGAGCGACCAACCGAACTCGGCCCGACCAGGCGTCCGACAATGAGACGCGAGAAGCTTCGTCCGCCGCCCCCGATGCCGGCCGGGCCGAGACTCAATAGCCGGACACTCCACCATACGTCCCTTCCGCCTCTGCCAACTTGTCCACGCCGCCCGTAGCGCCGCTGGCCTAGGCCGCCTTTTATCTCTTCAAGCTTTTCCCTGTCTTGTAACTTTTGAACACGTTAAATTTGTACAGTTCCACCCACCGGGGTTGTATTTCAAACTCTGTTGAATGCTGGCCAAGGGCCATTTTGCTATGTAAATAATCTTTCAATCCCGCACGTGCTTGTGCTCTTTGCCGGGTTCTAAGTTGGTTTCGCTTTTTGTTCTTTTGGTCTTTTTCCTTTGCCGCCTTCCATTGGCTGCCGCCCTGCCAGTCGGACATCCACTCTGTGGTTTGTGGCTGGGTCAGGGGCTTGGTCGTTTAGGATTGACAAGTACTTCTTCCATGTAGAACGTAGCTAGCCAAGTGAGAAGCCCGTCGGCCGGCTGGTCCGCAGCCGAACGGTTGATGTAAAAAGCCGACTTGGTCTATGTTGGTGTTTTTCCTTAGTAATTTTTCGTGTGGACACCATTTTCCTGCCTTTGGCTCCCGTCAATCGGGCAGTCACTCTGCGAGCTGTGACTTAAGGCGAGAGAGGGCTTAGATGTCGGCACACTACTTGTCTGACTGCAGGAGTTATCAACATAGGACAAGGCGGCTAGCCCCCGGGCCGGCTGGCCGGACCCGGTGTCAGGCAAAGGAATGAAATAAGACATTCACATGCATAATCTTATCATATAGATAAAGAGGGTAGTCCCCGAGTGCTCCTCGAGGGACCCGTTGTCTTTGCATAATACAAAAAGTAGCGCGGTACATACTGCATTTAACTGTCAAACCGACGGAGGAGATTTGCGTTCCATGGGCGTTGTGACTCCTTGCCGGAATCATCCCTGTTGCGTGCCCTGGTCTTTTGTGTGTTGATGAGGTAGTAGGAGTCGTTGCCCAGGGCCTTGCTGATGATGAACGGTCCCTCCCATGGGGCCGAGAGCTTGTGTTGGCCGGCTGTTTGCTGGATTAGTCGGAGCACAAGGTCCCCCTCGCGGAAAGAGCGTGGCCTGACCTTCCGGCTATGGTAGCGGCGTAGGCCCTGCTGGTAGATGGCAGACCGGCTGAGTGCCAGCAGCCGAGCCTCTTCTAGTAAGTCCACGCCGTCTTCTCGCACTTCCTTTGCTTCCTCCTCCGGGTACATGGCGATGCGAGGTGAGTCAAACTCGACGTCGATTGGGATGACAGCCTCGGCCTCATACACGAGGAAGAAAGGAGTAAAGCTAGTTGCTTTTTTTGGTGTGGTCTTGAGGCTCTAGAGGATGGCTGACAGCTCTTCGATCCAGCAGTCGGCCGAGCGCTCCAGCGGCTCAACCAGTCGGGGCTTGATGCCGGACATTATGAGTCTGTTTGCTCGCTCGACCTGGCCTCTTGACTGCGGATGTGAAACGGATGCTAAGTCCAGTCGGATGCCCCGCGTCATGCAGAAACGGGCCAAGGTGCCTTTGGCAAAGTTTGTGCCATTGTCGGTGATGATGCTGTGCGGTATACTGTACAGGATGGTGATGTCGGCGATGAAGGTCATAGCAGTCGGACCGTTGAGCTTCTTGATTATCCTGGCCTCGATCCACTTGGTGAATTTGTCCACATCGACCAGCAGATGGGTCATGCTGCCGCGTGCTGTCTTGAACGGACCCACCATGTCCAACCCCCAAACGGCAAACAACCAAGTGAGGGGGGGTGGTCTTGAGTGGTGAAGCCGGCAGATGTTGCTTGGAGCTGAAGCACTGACACCCATTGCATTTTTTACCAAATGCTTGGTATCGTCCAAAGTATTCGGCCAGAAGAATCCATGGCGGAAAGCTTTGGCGACAAGGGATTCGGAGGCCGCGTGGTGGCCGCATTCGCCTTGGTGAATGTCTCTCAAGATTGCCAAGCCCTTCTCCAGCTCTACGCAGTGCTGGAACACGCCGGTTACGCTGCATCTGACGAGCTCTCTATTTACTATTATGTACGATGATGCCCGGCGTTGCACCTGCCGGGCCAGGATCTCATCAGTCGGTAGCTCTCTTTTCAGCAGAAAGTTGAGGATGGGCCGTGTCCAAGATGGTGCTGTGACCACTGTCATTTCAGCAACCGATACCAGGGTGGTTGCGCTAGGAGGCGGCGGGTTGGAGCTGGCCGCCGCTTACTGTGTTGTTGAAGTCCCCGGGCCGGCTGCTGTAGTCCCCGGGCCGGGCTCTGAAATCCCCGGGCCGGGTGCGGCTGCTGCAGTCCCCGTGTCGCCTGCCGAAGTCCCCGGGCCGGCTGCTGCAGCCCCTGGGCCGAGTTCTGAGGTCCTCGGGTGGACTGCTATGGACGCTGAGCCGGATGCGGCTACCTCAGGGTCAGTCGGCACGAAGATATACTTTGATTCAGGCAAAGGCTTGACAGACGGTTTGCGTAGGCACTGGAGGGAGACGCCGGCTGGTATTGCTTGCTGGGTGGAGCCAATCCGTGCCAGGGCATCAACTTGCTCGTTGTCGGCTCGTGGCACGTGAAGGAACTTGCACCCGTCAAAGTATCCGCTGAGCTGCTGGACGAGGAAGCGGTAGCTTGCCATGTTTGCATCCTTGACGTCCCAGTCGCCAGACGACTGATGGACCACCAAGTCTGAGTCTCCATAGCACAACCCCCGACGGATGCCTATTTCTCTGGCCAGGCGGAGCCCGTGGATGAGCGCCTCGTACTCGGCCACATTGTTGGAGGCGGAAAAGTGACTCTGCAGCGCGTACTTGAGCTTGTCTCCTTTGAGAGAAGTCAGGACGATGCCGGCTCCCAAGCCGGTGCGCATCTTCGAGCCGTCGAAGTGCATCCGCCAATGGGTGGAGTCCGGTGCTGGCGGCAGGTACTGGGTCTCGGCCCGGTCGACGAGGAAGTCGACCAACACTTGACCCTTGATGGCGGTGCGGGGCTGGTAGAAGATGGTGAAGGGGGCTAGCTCGATGATCCACTTCGCCACCCGGCCCGACGCATCCCTGTTGCCTATGATTTCGGCAAGTGGGGCGGTGCAGAGAACCGTGACGGAGTGCTCCTGGAAGTACTGCTTGACCTTCTTGGCGGTGAAGTACACGCCGTAGCACATCTTTTGGTAGTGGGGGTAGTTCTTCTTGGAGGCCGACATCACCTCACTCAGGTAGTAGACGGGCCTCTGGACCGGCCATGCCTTGCCGTCTTATAAGCGCTGGACCAGGATCACAGTGCTGATGTAATGCCCCGGATGTAATACTTTCCCTTTTGGGCAATATAATATATCTCTGGCTTCATCAATTCCATTCCGGGTTCTTCGTCTTTTGTCGTGTGCGTGTGCATTCATTCATATCATGTAGTCATGTGCATCGCATTGCATTTGTGTTGTCGTTTGCATTCGGTCCCACTCGTTCCTTTCCGTTGTACGTTTCGAGTTCCGGAGCTCTCTCACGTGTCCGTGGCATCCCCGTGGCCTACTTTGGTGTTTGGCCGTGTAACGTTTCCGGTTTGGCGTGAGACTTGTCGTGTGTTGTTGTTTTGGTGTGTGTAACCCGCCTGTCAAATCTCATCGCGTTTGGAGTTCGTTTGGTACTCCAACAGTTATTCTCGTGGGCTGAAAGTACCTCCTCTTTGAGGGCCAAGACACCCCTCCAACAGCCCACCAAACCAACCCAAACCCCTCCCTTCATCTAGGCCATCCAATTGTGATCGCGTGGCCGAAAACCTCACCTCATTTGGACAACCCTACCTTCTTGTGCCTATATAAACGCCCATCTCCCCCAATTTTCGCGTCCAGAAACCCTAATGCTTCCACAGTGCGCCGTCGGTGCTTCCACCATTGATCCGCGGTGCTTCCACCGTTGAAAATCCGTGCTTCCGACGTCCCAAGAAATCGTGCTTCCGAAGTTCTTCTCCGTGCTTCCGTAGTGCCGGAGCTGCGCTTCCGTCCGACGAGTGGGCCCCGCGCGTCATCTTCTACCTCTAGTCGCCGCCGCCGTCGGAGATCCTCGCCGCCGCCGGAGGAGCTCGCCACCACCGCCGGAATCTTCACCTCCGCCGCGGGCCTCGCCGGCGCCGCGCCCCGCCGGGCTCCACCGCCTCCTCCAGCCAGGCCTCGCCGTCCGGGCCACCCCCTCCGCACCGCCGCGCCCACCGGGCACCTCCGCCGCCCTGATCTCCTTCGCACCGGCCGAGCATCGAGCGCCGCCACTGCATCGGATCGAGGGCGAGGCCGATCGGATCTCCCAGGCCGCGTGGCCCAGTCCCCGCCAGGCCGAGCGGGCCACCTCCTCCCAGCCGCCTCCAGGCAGCCCAGGCCAGCGCGCCACCCTCTCCCTTCGGGCCGGCCCAGGCCGCAAGGCCCAGTACCAGGCGCCCAGCCTCCTCTGCCGCCCGTCGCCAGCGCGTGGGCCGAAGCTGCCCCGCGGGCCCACCTCCCTCCGAGCCGGCCCAGCCGCCCCAGGCCTGCCCTGCCTCCAGCCTCCTCTTCTTTGGGCCTCAGCCCGTGGTGAGCAGCCCAGATCTTGCCCGTGTGTTTTTTCCCCTTAGTAGTTTTTTCCTGCTAAGTCCCAGTTAACTCATAATCTGATGCATACTTTGACTGCTAATAACTTTTTGTGTGATGGTCCGATTTGAGCAAATGATATGTCAAAATGATCGTGGAGACTTGTACTACGTTTTGTCCCATTGTGCCATGCATGTTTGAGGTCATCTAGATGCTTAAATATCTGTTGCAAGAGTGCTACTTGTTATAAACTGCTGTTAGTAGTTGTTTTCATGCCATCTTTGCAATGTGATAACTTGTTGCATGTTTATCCAAATGAAGCAAATGAGATGTCCACATGTTCATCATGAAATGCTCTACATGTTGATTGCTTTAGCTTGCATGATATATTTCATCTTGCCATGTTTATCTCCTTTGCAAAGTGCTATGTGGCTGTTATGTTGTTAAACTTGTTACGAGATGCCTAGTTGAGGAGCTCGTTGCTATTGATGTGCTTGTCCCCTTGATGCATGCTTAGATGTTTTGGGCTCCCCATCATGTGTACTTTCCTGTGGTGCTTACCACTTGTCTTGATATGCTTTGAGGTGACTTAAACTTGCTCTCAAAGATGCCATGATGAAACTGCTGTTTTAACACTAAGTGAAATTTCACCAAGTCTGGAATCTGTAATTTCCAGATGCCATGTTTCCTTGTTGTTCTAGGCAAATCCATGATAGTTTTGGAGTGACTCTTGATGATTCCTTGTAGTATAAGTTGATGGCTATCCATTCATGCTCTCACATGCTTATTTTAGTGGCTGTAGCATATTTAACTCTTGCTCCCAAGTTGCAACAAATTACTGCTGTCAGGATTTTGTTGTCAAGTTCAATATGTCATAGCTTGTTGCTATTGATCCATGGCTCCTTTGGGGATGCTCCAATGGACTTGTTTGCTGTAGGATATGTCTAGTTTATGTCCATGCTCCTTGCCATGATGCTTGAGTGCTGTAGGCCATTTATCTCTTGCTCCGAAGTTGCTATGTGGCTGTTATTTCAGCTTGTGCATGTTTATTGTTTCGGGTGTTACTTTTAGCCCGTTGCTCCGTTTTGAGCAAGTCCTATAGGTAACTTGTGTGTTTTTGCATGTAGATTCATATTATCCTATTGTTATCATGTTATGAAGCATTTTGCTTGATGCTTATTGTTGTGCTGTAACACTGTGCTTCTTAAGTAGACTTTCTGTGCTTCCATAGTGCATCTGTTTTGCTTCCATAGTGCATCAGTCATGCATCCAGTAATTTTTCTGCGCATTGCATCTTGTTTGATTCGCTGCCTCGTGTTCTTGTGTTTGAGTAGAGCCGGAAGCTGAGTACGAGTACGAGCACGAGGTTACTACCGAGGTTGAGAACGAGGACCCCTCTTACGATCCCATCGACAACTCTTCAGGCAAGATGACCGAACCCCGATAACATTACTATCTTTGCCTATTGCTAGAAGTCTCGATCTATAGTTTTGCCTCGATGCCCATGTTTTTCCTATCAGCCTCCTATTGTAACCATGAACCTGTTTAACCACCCTACCTATGCAAACCATTGATTGGCTATACGTAGGCTTCGCTCAGCCGCTCTTATAGCATTGTTAGTTGCAGGAGAAGATTGAAGATTCTTGCTTCTTGTTGAAGCTTGTTGGGATATCACACTATATTAATTATTAAATGAAATCATCTATATATTGGTAATGGGTGGAAGGCTAAGCCTTTTGCTTGGTGTTTTGTTCCACTCATGCCGCCTAGGAACCGTATAAACCGGTGTTATGTTCCTTGATTATGCGTTCCTCACACGGTTGGGGTTATGGGACCCCCTCGATAAACCGCTAAGTGCTAAGTCTTTTCCAGCAAGTCCCAACTTTGGTACTATTTGCCTAATAACTAAAAACTTGCATAGGGACTAGCTATCCCTTTTATTTTAATCAACAACCCCGGGCCAGTGCTCCTCATGAGTGTTGGTCCGAAACGAGCAGACTGCGGGGCCGCCTTGGGGAAACCCGAGGTATCTGGCATACACCTGTAGGATGTCTCATCCGGTCGTGGCCTGAGACTAGATACGCGTGGCTTCTGTCAGGGTGTCGGCATGCCGGGAGGATTTGCTGTATTAGCCTTACCTTAGTCGGAGTATCTTGAGCACGGGATTCCGAGGATACCCGGGCCTTCTGATAGAGGCGAGGGGCCCGATCTTTCGATGAGATGGTAACTTTCGATTTGGTGGAGACGACTTTGACAATCCGACTACAAACGTGCACGACGTTGCGCCTTAGCAATCGCTAAACCAATCTCCAGGGGTTACTGACGATGCCAGAAGCACGATCAGCCTGACCACGAAGGTCTATTCCTGCATGCAATCGAAGAACAAGCAAGAATATGATAAAGCAATCTGAATATTGCAAATATAGATGAAGTATTGATAAAGATGGGGATCCGTAAGCGGTCTTGGTCTGGTCGTTGGACACAAACGAAGTACACGAAGTTGCAATAGCTAACTTTTGACTAAACAAATCCCAAAGAAAAAGCTACTAGATGGATCTACTTATATAGGAGCAAGGGGTGGCGGCCAAGGAGGTGGAAGGATGTCCCAAGGCAGCCTAAAACTAACCCTAGGTCGTACAAGGCTCATGGGCCCAAGTGGAGGTGATGTAACACCTTTGGACTTGTAGTTTGACTCGGATTCTGCTGCAGCGTCAGATTGTTTCGTCGGGATCTCAATGCTCCGGACGAATTTGAAGGTGATTCCAATTGGGTTGGAAAGTGTATGAAATCTAGTTTCCAACAAAAAAAGAATCACCCAATTCGGAGTCCGTATGAAGGAGTTCTTGCCGTTTTGAGTCAGGTATGTCTGTGTAGTCCGAATCTGGATGCAGAACGTGAGAGACTTGGACTCTATCTTCTCTTGGCCCAAAAGTGACGTGAGAGAACTTTTTGAACAGCCCCTAAACTTCTATTTTTCCCTTATCTTCATATGTGAATTGTACAAATGTCCCATGCACCTGGAATTAGACATGGCACAAAAGTCTGTGAAGTATTTTTGTTCTGGATAACATAAATAAATTGTTGCATAGTTTGCATTAGAAATCACCTCACAAATATACATGTATGCAATATTTTTGGTCGTATCCAAGGTAGTCATGTCCTCATCATCCTCCCTTTTTTGAAAATAAAGCCGTCCTCGGCGTTGCTTAATCTGAAATGTGGGTAAGAAAATAGACAAGGTGTACATGTTGTATATGTATATGTCATCCATTTTTACTTCCCTTAATTTTCGCACATATGACACATGTATAGATGAGTAACTTTCGTAGTTCATAAAATATAACGCCAAAATATTATCACAAGAAGTAGAAGGCATGAAAATATTGCAACTCAATTTGCACATATAAGTGAAGCTCTTAATCGTTACAAAAGATTGGCAATGCTCATCATTAAACCATCCCAACCTTGATGAACCATCACCAAGATTAGAGGTCATATCAAAATGATTAAACATAGGCAAAACTATTTTCACACGTATTTGATCCAAATCTGATTTATTCCCTGATTCAAATGGTTCTTTCGCATCAATAGTTAATTCAATTGGTTCACTCACAATTGTTTGATCGCATGGCAAAGTCAAATCACGAACATATTCCTCTAAAATAATTGGTGTGATCAAAGTAGTGGATAGCTCATCGCATGGTTCATTTAAATTGACAAGGCATTCACCATACTCATGCGGAGGTGGAAGATCGGTACCTTTGTCATTACCTCTTATGATCAACTCAGATGATGTAGGCACTGTCGGAGGTGATGTGTCACATGGTGGAGGTGATGTAGTCCTCACAACAACGGATGTGTCTGTCATAGTATGCCTAGTAGTGGAAGGAACAACCGTATCATTTCTTGGAATGTGCACCTGGCGCTTATTCTCCTTACGGACAATACGTCGTTTTATTTCCTGTTCAGCACTACAAGCAAGACGAAACAAATGGTCCATAGGATAACACTCTTCATGAATTAGTAACTCCTGAATATCACGATTTAATCCTGCCCAAAATCTATCCATAAAATCGTCTTCACTTTCTTGTAAAGAGGAATGCAACAAGGCAGTTTGTAAATCATCATAATATTTCGTTACGGTGTCACTACCTTGTTTTAAATGTTGCAACTTTGTAAGCATGTCACGAGTATAATAAGCAGGGACGAATGTATGTCGCATGGCAACTTTCAAATCAATCCAAGTAGTAGGTATATAATTAGGGTGTAACCGACAATATTCACTCCACCAAACTAAAGCATAACCAGTGAAAGAACCAACCGCAACCTTAACTTTTTTACGTTCATCAAAACTTTGGGAAGCAAATAGATTATTTATGTCAAACTCCCATTCAATATATAAAGCAGGTCTAAAACGGCCATTAAACGGTGGTATAGAAACATTAACCTGATCATGTGCATTTGGATGTTTGTGCACCTCTCGTGATGGTTGTGGTATGTCCTTAGGTGGTGGCACATTTCCCGCGATCGACAAAGCCCATGAGTTGACTCTGGATCCTGTCATGATTAGTAGAAAAAAGAAACAAAATTCGAGAATAATGTTCCTATGAACTACTAGGATGTGGTGGTAAAGCGCTCACAGTAAAGCAAATATCAATATCTTACAAGTTCTTACCATGCAGCAAGTGGTGATAGGCAACCAGCGGTGTCAAATAACTCCAAAGGTTGAGTAAAGCGATTGCCAGGTGAACGTACGTAACACGGTGTAGAAATATGTGGAGCTGGGTTGGCTTTATATGGTAGCAAAAGATTAGCAATAATCAATTCAGAGATGCAATGTTGAATAAACGCTCAACGACGGTACTGTGCTGGTCCTAGGCTAGACCGGACTAGAGACGCGTGCCTAGAACACTAATGATGTCACGGTGTAGCACAACTAGCATCAATAAAGGATACGAAGTAGCTCTGAACAGCAAGATATAAGTGAAGATCACAACGGCAGTAAAGATAATGATGAAAACAACTGCCAAGCAGAATATACAACAACACTCTCTCCAACTTTCTTTTCCTTCTTTTTTTCTTTTTTTTTCTCACACTCTTTTTTTCTTTTTCTTTCTCTCCTCTTTTTTTTTACTTTTTTTTTCTCTGTCTTTTTTTTTCTTTCTCCCTCTTTCCAAGACAAACTAGAGAAGATGCAGATCGGATCAAGCAAAGATGCAAACGAATTCAACTATGATTGTGACAATGAACAATGGGTTGCACGAGGTGGAAATTGATGGATGAGGTGGTGGACAGCGGAAGGGATAACGATGCAGCGGCGACGTGACTCATGTGAACAGAACTCGAAACTCTAACGAACTAGACACTAAGACCAGCAACTCGACACGCCGATGCAACCGATAATTCAATAATGCAAACAATGAAAAGAAAATTGCAAAGGCTCAGACTGGCTAGGACAAAGGATGAATAGATCTAACTTTTTGTGTGGCTTTTCCTTGGACAATAGGTAAGAAAATAAATCTAATCTAGGAATAACTGGAAATTCTCACCGAGCAACCTGAAAACTGATACCACTTGATAGAGGCGAGGGGCCCGATCTTTCGATGAGATGGTAACTTTCGATTTGGTGGAGACGACTTTGACAATCCGACTACAAACGTGCACGACGTTGCGCCTTAGCAATCGCTAAACAATCTCCAGGGGTTACTGACGATGCCAGAAGCACGATCAGCCTGACCACGAAGGTCTATTCCTGCATGCAATCGAAGAACAAGCAAGAATATGATAAAGCAATCTGAATATTGCAAATATAGATGAAGTATTGATAAAGATGGGGATCCGTAAGCGGTCTTGGTCTGGTCGTTGGACACAAACGAAGTACACGAAGTTGCAATAGCTAACTTTTGACTAAACAAATCCCAAAGAAAAAGCTACTAGATGGATCTACTTATATAGGAGCAAGGGGTGGCGGCCAAGGAGGTGGAAGGACGTCCCAAGGCAGCCTAAAACTAACCCTAGGTCGTACAAGGCTCATGGGCCCAAGTGGAGGTGATGTAACACCTTTGGACTTGTAGTTTGACTCGGATTCTGCTGCAGCGTCAGATTGTTTCGTCGGGATCTCAATGCTCCGGACGGATTTGAAGGTGATTCCTATTGGGTTGGAAAGTGTATGAAATCTAGTTTCCAACAAAAAAAGAATCACCCAATTCGGAGTCCGTATGAAGGAGTTCTTGCCGTTTTGAGTCAGGTATGTCTGTGCAGTCCGAATCTGGATGCAGAACGTGAGAGACTTGGACTCTATCTTCTCTTGGCCCAAAAGTGACGTGAGAGAACTTTTTGAACAGCCCCTAAACTTCTCTTTTTCCCTTATCTTCATATGTGAATTGTACAAATGTCCCATGCACCTGGAATTAGACATGGCACAAAAGTCTGTGAAGTATTTTTGTTCTGGATAACATAAATAAATTGTTGCATAGTTTGCATTAGAAATCACCTCACAAATATACATGTATGCAATATTTTTGGTCGTATCCAAGGTAGTCATGTCCTCATCACCTTCCCACTTTGGAGTTGCGACTCCGCGGATCGTGGGTTGTCATGGGCCAAGTTGGAACACCCCTGCAGGGTTATGAACTTTCGAAAGCCGTGCCCGCGGTTATGTGGCAGATGGGAGCTTGTTAATATCCCGTTGTAGAAAACTTGACACCATGTTCCAATACACTACCAGCGTGAGTACCGTGACGGTCATTTTCCGAAAGGGATTCGGGAAGTGAACACGGTGGGGTTATGTTTGACTTGCTAGTTAGGATCACTTCGTGATCATCTCTCGACCGAGGCACCTTCTCTTCTCGCTCTCTTTTACGTAAGCTAGTGCTAGTGCTGCTGCAACCTCTTGTTCTTTCTTCAGCCTTGTTCCACACCCAAGGCTTGGATAGTCGTGTTACCCGGGAACGGGATTGCTGAGTCCTCTGTGGCTCATAGTTACTTCACCACACCAGATGCAGGTACGATGGTGAGCTACACAGGCGATGGCACTGAGCTAGACTGGGAGTACGACGAGGAGCGTAGTCGTTACTACGTGAACTATCCGGTTGATCAGTAGAGCTTCTACTAGGATTCGTTCTAGACCTATGGTTTAATGTTATGTTTGGTATTTTGTCATTTGGATCTTTACCCTTAGATGGGCTGTGATGTTTATCTGAATGATGCTTGAACATGTAATGTATTTGTGTGATGTGGCGAGTGTAAGCCAACTATCTATTCAGTTTCCATCCCTATTTTTACATGAGATGTGCAAAGGTACCAAACTTGCAATCATTCCAGAATGGGCTTATATCTTTAAGTCGTGCCTCGACACGTAGGAGATATAGTCCCATCCTGGGCATTACAAGTTGGTATTCAGAGCCTTCTCCGACCTAGAAGCCCCCACTGTTTGATCGAATCGTTGACGGTCGAGTCTAGGCACACACTTAAAATGTTTTGAGTCATATATATTACATCGGAGAGTAGGATTTCTTTGCTTCTCATCTCTTTTCATTTTGGTGAGGACTCCTGACGACTACTCTTGCCTCTTCTACTTTCAAAAATTGCACCAAATTTTTGTTAGGAATCTCGCGAGTATTGTTTGGATTGTTTCGATGTCTTTGTGACGAGAATATTGTTCTCGATGCCTCCTGACAATAGGGGTTGTGGCAGTGTCCCGGGGAGTTGAGCTTCGAGGTATTGTCGTCACAAACATATCGCGGCAGTACTAGAATACTTAAGACGGCCGACATCGAAAACTCTCCTATACGGTTAGTGGCAAGATAACCTCGACATCACCCAGTACTGGGGAGGTAGTTCGGGAGTATTGCCATAGCTTTGTATAGTGGATGCTTTTCGAAGGTCCGAGGTAGACGGTTTCCGAGAACAACTGGTTATGTGTTGAAGGATGGATACAGCTGGATGTAGGATTAGAGTTGTGTGCGCAGTGCTTCCCCTGTATCCCCAACACCTGATTGCATAACTAGAAAATTTCGGAAATTAATAGGTTGGTTCATCCAGTAGATCGTAGGCATTCTTCCAACGAATGCAGGTTAGCGAGTTCGGGGTTCTACATTGAGTGAAGTGGTTTTATGGACGATGTTCCGATCGGGAGTTGCATCTTAAAGGGTCCTTGGCTATGCTGATCCGGGGATTGCAAAACCCTTTTGTAACACGTTCATAAGCTTTCAGCACAAAGATGTCGAACGAAGCTTCTATCTTGCGTTTGTTCTATCTGTACCTTGTTGTTTTTCTTATTTACCTTTTGTCTCCCAGTGGCTTGTCGTGAAGATTGTTGTTATCATTAAGCTGAGAATTTCATTCGTTCCTCTTGTTCGAATGATTCTTGTGAAGACTATGTTGCATTCTATCTGTTGTTTCAGCTTATACCTTCTTTCAATCAAATTGCTGATTGGTGGTCACCTCTTTCAGGATGGCTCCGAAAAGGGTTCCCAACGCTAACCCAGAGGGTGAAGAGGTTCCAGACCGTCCTCCTTCCCCTCCTCCTCCGTCTGAGGCCTGGAGAGCGATTATGCAAACTACAAATCAGAACACCCAGATGTTGATGCAGATGATGCAGCAGATGCAAGCAAATCAAGAAAATCAGGGTGCTCCAGGGAACCAAGGCAATTTCTTCAACCAACAGCACCATGCTACGCTCAACCAGTTCTTGGTCAATCAACCAAAGGCTTTCAGTTACTGTGTCGACCCTCTCGATGCTGAAGATTGGATTACCGATATCAAGAAGCATTTTGAGTGCAGCAACGTAAGGCCTGAGGACTATGTGAAATTTGCAGCCTTCCAACTCAAGGACCAAGCAGCTGACTGGTGGCAGCAGTACAAAGACTCCAGAGAAGGGCGCGTGATCTCTTGGGATGATTTCTGCAAGGACTTTCGCTCTCACCACATTCCAACAAGTGTCATCGAGGGTATGCGTGAGCAATTCCGCAACCTGAAGCAAGGCTCAATGACTGTCTACCAGTATAATGTCAAGTTCCAAAATCTTGCCCGCTATGCTAAGCAAGACATACCAGATGCCAAGAGCAAGATCTATCAGTTCCGTGGAGGTCTGAAGGATGAACTTCAACTTGCTTTCACCTTGTTCGAGCCCGATGAGTTCGACAAATTCTATAACATGGCGCTTAAGCAAGAGGCAGCCCAGCTCAAGATGGAGGCTTCCAAAAAGAGGATTCGAGATGCTGTTCACTCCTCCTCATCTTCTCAAGTGGTCGCGAAGCAACATAAATGTTGGCTTCCTCCTCCTCCTGTGATCCGAGCTCCCTACAACAACAACAACAAGAACTCCAGTGGCCGTGGTTTCTCCCACCCACCCAACCCAAGCAACCAGTCAAATTTTCAGTCTCAAGGTTCCAAGTCAAGTGCTACTCATTACCGTCCTCTCTTAGAAGTGGTCTGCAACAAGTGTGGCAAGAAGGGTCACTATGCCAACAAGTGCCCCAACCCGAAGCGTCTTCCACCTCCTCCACCTGTCAGTTCGGCTATTGTCAAGCATGATCCAAAGGCAGCAAGGGTGAATCTAATGAATGCAGCGCAAGTGGAGAATTCTTCTTATGTGATTTTGGGTAACCTTCCAGTTAACTCTATACCTGCTAAAGTGTTGTTTGATTCTGGTGCTTCACATTCTTTCATGTCATTTCCATTTGCATCCAAGCACAATGTGGGCACAATGGCTTTGCCAAAGATGTTGCAAGTTATTTCTCCGGGCAAATGCATGACTTCAAGATTATATGCTTCGGATGTTTCTATTCGCATGGGTGATTATCGATTTCTGGCCTCTCCGGTGGTTCTCGGCAATTCCGACATTGACCTCATCCTCGGGATGGACTGGCTTTCTCAACATGATGCTCAAATTGACTGTGCACAGAAGGAAGTCAAGATTACTCATTCCGATGATGATGTGATTATCTTCGCCTCTCGGGATAACACAATCAGACTTTTCTCTCTCAATGACAAGGGCGAAATGAATGCCATATCTCAAATTCCGGTGGTTAACGAATACAAAGACGTCTTTCCTGAAGAACTTCCAGGCATGCCTCCACACCGTCAAGTGGAATTCGTCATTGAACTCGAGCCTGGTACTGAGCCAGCATGCCGGCGTCCGTACAAGCTCTCTCCTAAATAGTTGAAGGAGTTGAAGAAACAGCTTGATGAACAGGAGCGTATGGGGCTGATCAGGCCTAGTACGTCTCCTTGGGGCTGTGGTGTCTTATTTGTCAAGAAGAAGGATGGCACGGAGCGCCTCTGCGTTGATTACCGGCCATTGAACAAGAAGACAATATAGAACAAGTATCCGCTCCCCAACATCAATGAATTGTTCGAGCAGCTCAAAGGAGCTAAAGTGTTCTCAAAGCTCGATCTCCGAATGGGCTATCACCAAATTCACATTCGTGAAGAAGATATCCCCAAGACTGCCTTCAGAACGAGCTACGGCTCATATGAGTATACAGTCATGTCTTTTGGTCTCGCCAATGCTCCACCTACCTTCTCGAGAATGATGCACTACATTTTCAACCCCTACACCGACGAGTTTGTGCTTGTGTATCTGGATGACATTTTGGTTTTTTCCAAGAATGAAGAGGATCACGAAAAGCACCTCCGTCTGGTTCTCGACAGACTCCGTGAACATAAGTTCTATGCCAAGTTCTCCAAGTGCGAATTTTGGCTCGATAAGGTCTTGTATCTGGGCGATATCATCTCCGCTGACGGTATTGCGGTAAACCCCGAGAAAGTTGAAGCAATTGTCAACTGGGAACCTCCTCAGAACGTCAAGCAACTCCGAAGCTTTCTTGGTCTTGCCAGCTATTGCAGAAGGTTCGTTGAGAACTTCTCCAAGATTGCCAAGCCTCTCTCCAACTTGCTGCAGAGGAATGTCAAGTACTACTGGTCTCCAGAGTGTGAAGTGGCATTCAAAACTCTCAAAGAAAAGCTCGTCTCTGCTCCAGTTCTTACTCCTCCAGATGAGTCCAAGCCCTACGAAGTATTATGTGATGCTTCTCTTCAAGGACTTGGTGGTGTGCTTATGCAGGACAAGAGAACTGTGGCATACACTTCTCGTCAGCTGAAGCCAAGTGAGAAGAACTACCCCACACATGATCTCGAACTAGCAGCTATGGTACATGCTTTGATTACGTGGAGACACCTTCTGTTGGGCAGAAAAGTCGACATCTTCACCGATCACAAGAGCTTGAAGTACATCTTGACACAGCCGAATCTGAACCTCCGCCAGACTCGTTGGGTCGAAATGATCCAAGAGTATGATCCCAGCATCGAATACGAACCTGGCAAGGCGAATGTGATTGCAGATGCTTTGAGCAGAAAGGCATATTGCAACAGCCTGCTTATCAAGCCGTTCCAGCCTGAGCTTTGTGAAGCATTCAGGAAGCTCAACCTCCAAGTTGTTCCGCAAGGCTTTTTGCAAATCTTCAAGTTGCTCCTACCTTGGAAGATCAGATCCGTGAGGCCCAACTCAGTGATGCTATGGTGCGGAAAGTGAAACATGGTATTGCAAAGGGTACTCCTAAATACAAGTGCTATCGCGTTGATGAGAGAGATACCTTGGTCTTTGAGGATAGACTTGTGGTTCCCAAAGGCGATCTCAGGAAGCTCATAATGAACGAAGCACATGATTCCCTCCTTTCGATTCATCCTGGTAGTTCCAAGATGTACCAAGACCTCAAGCAATCTTACTGGTGGACACGCATGAAAAGGGAGATTGCCCAATTCGTGAATGAATGTGATGTCTGCAGAGGAGTGAAGGCAGAGCATCAACGTCCAGCCGGTCTTCTCCAACCTCTTCCGATTCCCGAGTGGAAATTCGACCACATTGAAATGGATTTCGTCACTGGCTTTCCTAAGTCCAAGAGAGGGAATGATTCTATCTTTGTGGTGATTGACAAGCTTACCAAAGTCGCTCACTTCCTTCCAGTCAAAGAATCCATCAATGCAGCTCAATTGGCAGAGTTGTATACTTCCAGAATTGTGTCCTTACATGGCATCCCTCAAGTTATCTCCTCAGACCGTGGAAGTTTGTTCACTTCTAAGTTCTGGGACTCCTTTCAGTCTGCCATGGGCACTAAGATCAGGTTCAGCACTGCATTTCACCCTCAGACTAGTGGTCAAGTCGAGAGAGTGAATCAGATTCTAGAAGACATGCTCAGAGCCTGTGTCATATCTTTTGGCATGAAATGGGAAGATTGCCTTCCGTTTGCCGAGTTCTCTTACAACAACAGCTTCCAAGCAAGTGCCGGCAAAGCTCCGTTTGAAATCCTCTATGGCAGGAAGTGCCGTACCCCTCTCAACTGGTCCGAGACGGGTGAACGTCAACTTCTTGGCAATGACTTGATCTCAGAAGCCGAAGAAATATGCAAAGTCATACGTGAGAATCTCAAGGCCGCTCAGTCGCGTCAGAAGAGCTACTATGACGGCAAGCATCGTGATTTGGCCTTCAACATTGGTGATCATGTCTACCTCCGTGTTTCTCTTATGAAAGGCACCCAAAGATTCGGTATCAAAGGAAAGCTTGCTCCTAGATATGTCGGGCCTTTCAAGATCCTTGGCAAAAGAGGCGATCTAGCCTATCAACTTGAGCTACCTTCCAACTTCGCCAATGTTCATGATGTGTTTCATGTGTCTCAACTCCGCAAGTGCTTCAAGACTCCTGAACGCACCATTCCGTTTGAGGAGATTGATCTTCAACAAGACTTGTCTTACCGAGAGCATCCCGTTGCTATTCTCGAAGAAACCGAGTGCAAGACCCGCAACAAGTCCATCAAATTCTTGAAAGTCAAGTGGTCACACCATACCGACTGAGAAGCTACGTGGGAACGAGAAGATCACCTTCGTTTCGAGTACCCTTCCTTTTTCCAGTCCTAGATCTCGGGACGAGATCTTTTTGTAGTAGAGGAGAGTTTGTAGTGCCCCGGATGTAATACTTTCCCTTTTGGGCAATATAATATATCTCTGGCTTCATCAATTCCATTCCGGGTTCTTCGTCTTTTGTCGTGTGCGTGTGCATTCATTCATATCATGTAGTCATGTGCATCGCATTGCATTTGTGTTGTCGTTTGCATTCGGTCCCACTCGTTCCTTTCCGTTGTACGTTTCGAGTTCCGGAGCTCTCTCACGTGTCCGTGGCATCCCCGTGGCCTACTTTGGTGTTTGGCCGTGTAACGTTTCCGGTTTGGCGTGAGACTTGTCGTGTGTTGTTGTTTTGGTGTGTGTAACCCGCCTGTCAAATCTCATCGCGTTTGGAGTTCGTTTGGTACTCCAACAGTTATTCTCGTGGGCTGAAAGTACCTCCTCTTTGAGGGCCAAGACACCCCTCCAACAGCCCACCAAACCAACCCAAACCCCTCCCTTCATCTAGGCCATCCAATTGTGATCGCGTGGCCGAAAACCTCACCTCATTTGGACAACCCTACCTCCTTGTGCCTATATAAACGCCCATCTCCCCCAATTTTCGCGTCCAGAAACCCTAATGCTTCCACAGTGCGCCGTCGGTGCTTCCACCATTGATCCGCGGTGCTTCCACCGTTGAAAATCCGTGCTTCCGACGTCCCAAGAAATCGTGCTTCCGAAGTTCTTCTCCGTGCTTCCGTAGTGCCGGAGCTGCGCTTCCGTCCGACGAGTGGGCCCCGCGCGTCATCTTCTACCTCTAGTCGCCGCCCCCGTCGGAGATCCTCGCCGCCGCCGGAGGAGCTCGCCACCACCGCCGGAATCTTCACCTCCGCCGCGGGCCTCGCCGGCGCCGCGCCCCGCCGGGCTCCACCGCCTCCTCCAGCCAGGCCTCGCCGTCCGGGCCACCCCCTCCGCACCGCCGCGCCCACCGGGCACCTCCGCCGCCCTGATCTCCTTCGCACCGGCCGAGCATCGAGCGCCGCCACTGCATCGGATCGAGGGCGAGGCCGATCGGATCTCCCAGGCCGCGTGGCCCAGTCCCCGCCAGGCCGAGCGGGCCACCTCCTCCCAGCCACCTCCAGGCAGCCCAGGCCAGCGCGCCACCCTCTCCCTTCGGGCCGGCCCAGGCCGCAAGGCCCAGTACCAGGCGCCCAGCCTCCTCTGCCGCCCGTCGCCAGCGCGTGGGCCGAAGCTGCCCCGCGGGCCCACCTCCCTCCGAGCCGGCCCAGCCGCCCCAGGCTTGCCCTGCCTCCAGCCTCCTCTTCTTTGGGCCTCAGCCCGTGGTGAGCAGCCCAGATCTTGCCCGTGTGTTTTTTCCCCTTAGTAGTTTTTTCCTGCTAAGTCCCAGTTAACTCATAATCTGATGCATACTTTGACTGCTAATAACTTTTTGTGTGATGGTCCGATTTGAGCAAATGATATGTCAAAATGATCGTGGAGACTTGTACTACGTTTTGTCCCATTGTGCCATGCATGTTTGAGGTCATCTAGATGCTTAAATATCTGTTGCAAGAGTGCTACTTGTTATAAACTGCTGTTAGTAGTTGTTTTCATGCCATCTTTGCAATGTGATAACTTGTTGCATGTTTATCCAAATGAAGCAAATGAGATGTCCACATGTTCATCATGAAATGCTCTACATGTTGATTGCTTTAGCTTGCATGATAGATTTCATTTTGCCATGTTTATCTCCTTTGCAAAGTGCTATGTGGCTGTTATGTCGTTAAACTTGTTACGAGATGCCTCGTTGAGGAGCTCGTTGCTATTGATGTGCTTGTCCCCTTGATGCATGCTTAGAAGTTTTGGGCTCCCCATCATGTGTACTTTGCTGTGGTGCTTACCACTTGTCTTGATATGCTTTGAGGTGACTTAAACTTGCTCTCAAAGATGCTATGATGAAACTGCTGTTCTAACACTTCGTGAAATTTCACTAAGTCTGGAATCTGTAATTTCCAGATGCCATGTTTGCTTGTTGTTCTAGGCAAATCCATGATAGTTTTGGGGTGACCCTTGATGATTCCTTGTAGTATAAGTTGTTGGCTATCCATTCATGCTCTCACATGCTTATTTGAGTGGCTGTAGCATATTTAACTCTTGCTCCCAACTTGCAACAAATTACTGCTGTCAGGATTTTGTTGTCAAGTTCAATATGTCATAGCTTGTTGCTATTGATCCATGGCTCCTTTGGGGATGCTCCAATGGACTTGTTTGCTGTAGGATATGTCTAGTTTATGTCCATGCTCCTTGCCATGATGTTTGAGTGCTGTAGGCCATTTATCTCTTGCTCCGAAGTTGCTATGTGGCTGTTATTTCAGCTTGTGCATGTTTATTGTTTCAGGTGTTACTTTTAGCCCGTTGCTCCGTTTTGAGCAAGTCCTATAGGTAACTTGTGTGTTTTTGCATGTAGATTCATATTATCCTATTGTTATCATGTTTTGAAGCTTTTTGCTTGATGCTTATTGTTGTGCTGTAACACTGTGCTTCTTAAGTAGACTTTCTGTGCTTCCATAGTGCATCTGTTTTGCTTCCATAGTGCATCAGTCATGCATCCAGTAATTTTTCTGCGCATTGCATCTTGTTTGATTCATTGCCTCGTGTTCTTGTGTTTGAGTAGAGCCGGAAGCTGAGTACGAGTACGAGCACGAGGTTACTACCGAGGTTGAGAACGAGGACCCCTCTTACGATCCCATCGACAACTCTTCAGGCAAGATGACCGAAGCCCGATAACATTACTATCTTTGCCTATTGCTAGAAGTCTCGATCTATAGTTTTGCCTCGATGCCCATGTTTTTCCTACCAACCTCCTATTGTAACCATGAACCTGTTTAACCACCCTACCTATGCAAACTATTGATTGGCTATACGTAGGCTTTGCTCAGCCCCTCTTATAGCATTGTTAGTTGCAGGAGAAGATTGAAGATTCTTGCTTCTTGTTGAAGCTTGTTGGGATATCACACTATATTAATTATTAAATGAAATCATCTATATATTGGTAATGGGTGGAAGGCTAAGCCTTTTGCTTGGTGTTTTGTTCCACTCATGCCGCCTAGGAACCGTATAAACCGGTGTTATGTTCCTTGATTATGCGTTCCTCACACGGTTGGGGTTGTGGGACCCCCTCGATAAACCGCTAAGTGCTAAGTCTTTTCCAGCAAGTCCCAACTTTGGTACTATTTGCCTAATAACTAAAAACTTGCATAGGGACTAGCTATCCCTTTTATTTTAATCAACAACCCCGGGCCAGTGCTCCTCATGAGTGTTGGTCCGAAACGAGCAGACTGCGGGGCCGCCTTGGGGAAACCCGAGGTATCTGGCATACACCTGTAGGATGTCTCATCCGGTCGTGGCCTGAGACTAGATACACGCGGCTTCTGTCA
Organism: Secale cereale; assembly: GCA_902687465.1. Classification (NCBI taxonomy): domain Eukaryota; kingdom Viridiplantae; phylum Streptophyta; class Magnoliopsida; order Poales; family Poaceae; genus Secale; species Secale cereale. Next base: position 264,895,116 of record LR738709.1, on the reverse strand, counting down.
GGGTGTCGGCACGCCGGGAGGATTTGCTGTATTAGCCTTACCTTAGTCGGAGTATCTTGAGCACGGGATTCCGAGGATACCCGGGCCTTCCCACTTTGGAGTTGCGACTCCACGGATCGTGGGCTTGTCATGGGCCAAGTTGGAACACCCCTGCAGGGTTATGAACTTTCGAAAGCCGTGCCCGCGGTTATGTGGCAGATGGGAGCTTGTTAATATCCCGTTGTAGAAAACTTGACACCATGTTCCAATACACTACCAGCGTGAGTACCGTGACGGTCATTTTCCGAAAGGGATTCGGGAAGTGAACACGGTGGGGTTATGTTTGACTTGCTAGTTAGGATCACTTCGTGATCATCTCTCGACCGAGGCACCTTCTCTTCTCGCTCTCTTTTACGTAAGCTAGTGCTAGTGCTGCTGCAACCTCTTGTTCTTTCTTCAGCCTTGTTCCACACCCAAGGCTTGGATAGTCGTGTTACCCGGGAACGGGATTGCTGAGTCCTCTGTGGCTCATAGTTACTTCACCACACCAGATGCAGGTACGATGGTGAGCTACACAGGCGATGGCACTGAGCTAGACTGGGAGTACGACGAGGAGCGTAGCCGTTACTACGTGAACTATCCGGTTGGTCAGTAGAGCTTCTACTAGGATTCGTTCTAGACCTGTGGTTTAACGTTATGTTTGGTATCTTGTCATTTGGATCTTTACCCTTAGACGGGCTGTGATGTTTATCTGAATGATGCTTGAACATGTAATGTATTTGTGTGACGTGGCGAGTGTAAGCCAACTATCTTTTCAGTTTTCCATCCCTATTTTTACATGAGATGTGCAAAGGTACCAAACTTGCAATCATTCCAGAATGGGCTTATATCTGTAAGTCGTGCCTCGACACGTAGGAGATATAGTCCCATCCTGGGCATTACAGCTGACCACCCGGGTGGTTGCCGCGATGTAAAGGAACATGGGTTCCTTAGGAGTCGGAGTCGTCAGGATAGGTGGTGCGGTCAGCATGTTCTTAAGTTGGAGGAAAGCCTCGTCCGCCTTGTCATTCCACTCAAAGCAAATGCTTTTCTTCATTAGCTGGTACAAGGGGAGAGCCTTCTGGCCCAGCCAGCTGATGAACTGGCTGAGAGATGCTAAGCACCCGGTAAACTTCTGGATGTCTCGCAGCCGGGTTGGCCTTTCCATCCGCTCGATGGCCTTGATCTTCACAGGGTTGCATTCGATGCCGCGTTCAGAAACCAGGAAGCCAAGGAGCTGGCCGGCTGGCACCCCAAAGACACATTCCTTAGGGTTTACTTGATCTGAAATCGGCGCGGATTGTCAAAGGTCTCCTTGAGATCTTCCAAGAGGGTGCCATGCTTCTCCGTCTTCACCACAATATTGTCTACATAGACGTGGGAATTCCTGCCAAGATGGATAAGGAGGCATTTCTGCATGCAACGCTGAAACATGGCGCCGACATTTCTCAAGCCAAACATCATGGCCAGGTAGCAGAAAGATCCGAATGGTGTGATGAAGGTCTTCAGCTGATCGGCCAGGTCCAAGTTGATCTGGTGGTAGCCGGAGTAAGCATCAAGGAACGACATCAGCTCACATCCGGCTGTGGAGTCGATCACTTGATCTATCCGAGGCAAGGCAAACGGGTCCTTTGGACATGCTTTGTTGAGGCTAGTGTAGTAAATGCACATGCGCCATTTGTTATTCTTCTTCAACACAAGGACTGAATTGGCTAGCCAGTCGGGGTTGAAAGTGCAACTATCCCTCGATGATTTTGGTAATTCCTAACAACATATAGCTCATTTAACTAATGCTCTTCCAAGATGATCATTTCAGAAAGTTCAATGATTGACATGGCATGGACTAGGAATGTGGACCCCACAAAATGCTAAGGACACATATTTGCTCAAGCTCAAGACTCTGCATTTTCATTTTAGTGATCCAAGATCACATTGAGTCCAAAGGAAAAGCCAATACTATTAAAAGGGGACGAGGTGTTGCTTAATGGCTTGCTTGCTCAAAATGCTTAGTGATATGCTCCAAAATCCCTTAACCACTTTCTCATATCCACATATGTCCCGAACCAAAAGTCAAACTCGGCCCCACCGATTTGATCTATCTGGCACCAGTGAGTTCATTTGATATAGCCATAGCCAGAAACCCTAATAAGTTCGGTCTCACCGATAGGGATCTCGGTCTCACCGAGATGGGATTACAAACTCTTTGTTTCCCTTCGTAACATTTCGGTCTAACCGAAGTGAGCGATCGGTCCCACCGAGTTCGCAATGCAAACTCTTTGTTTCCTTTTCGTAATGTTTCGGTCTCACCGAAATGAGCGAATCAGTCCCACCGAGTTTTCCTGACCAACTCTCTGTTTGCCTATTACAAAAATCGGTCTCACCGAGTTGATGTGATTGGTCTCACCGAGATTATGTATTCCCTAACCCTAATGAAATCGGTCCCACCGAGTTGATCATGTCGGTCCCACCGAAAAGCCTAACGTTCACATTTTGAACTAAATCGGTGATACGTCTCCAACGTATCCATAATTTTTGATTGTTCCATGCTATTATTTATGATGTTTTGGATGTTTAATGGGCTTTGTTATACACTTTTATATTATTTTTCGGACTAATCTATTAACCCAAAGGCCCAGTCCAGATTGCTGTTTTTTGCATATTTCACGGTTTTACAGAAAAGGAATATCAAACGGAGTCCAAACGGAATGAAACCTTCGGGAGAGATATGTTTGGAGCAAAATACGCACGGGGGACTTGAGAACCACAGAGTAGGACACACGTGGCGTCCACGAGGGTGGGGGGCGCGCCCCCCCTACATGGCGCGCCCCCTGCCTCGTGGGCCCCACGTCTGGCCCCCGGTGCCCTCCTTCCTCCTATATATACCTACGTACCCCGAAACCATCAGAACAACAGAGAAAACCCTAGTTCCACCGCCGCAACCTTCTGTTCCCATGAGATCCCATCTTGGGGCCTGTTCCGGAGCTCCGCCGGAGGGGAGATCTACCACGGAGTACTTCTACATCATCATCATCGCCTCACCATGAGTTGTGAGTAGTTTACCACAGACCTTCGGGTCCATAGCTAGTATCTAGATGGCTTCTTCTCTCTCTTTGGATCTCAATACCAAGTTCTCCTCGGTCTTCGAGGAGATCTATTCGATGTAATCTCTTTTTGCGGTGTGTTTGTCGAGATCCGATGAATTGTGCGTTTATTATCAAGATTATCTATGAGAAATATTTGGTTCTTTTCTGAACTCTTTATGTATGATTATAATATCCTTGCAAGTCTCTTTGAATTATTGGTTTGGTTTGGCCTACTATATCTATAGTTCTTGCAATGAGAGAAGTGCTTGGCTTTGGGTTCAATCTTGCGGTGTCCTTTCCCAGTGACAGTAGGGGTAGCAAGGCACGTATTGTATTGTTGCCATCGAGGATGAAAAGATGGGGTTTATATCATGTTATTTGACTTTATCCCTCTACATCATGTCATCTTGCTTAAAGCGTTACTTTGTTCTTATGAACTTAATACTCTAGATGCATGCTGGATAGCGGTCGATGTGTGGAGTAATAGTAGTAGATGCAGAATCGTTTCGGTCTACTTGTCTCGGACGTGATGCCTATATATAATGATCATGCCTAGATAGTCTCATAATTATTCACTTTTCTATCAATTGCTCAATAGTAATTTGTTTACCCGCCGTAGAATACCACTGTCATGAGAGAAGCCACTAGAGAAACCTATGGCCCCCGGGTCTATTCTCAACATATCAATCTACAATATACTTTACTTTTCCGCTTTTACTTTCTGTTCTTATATCATACCAAAAATATCAAACTATCATCTCTATCAGATCTCACTTTCGTAAGTGACCGTAAAGGGATTGACAACCCCTTATCGCGTTAGCTGCGAAGTTCTTATCACAAACCCTTATCCTTCGCATTACATTTATTTGCCTCTCATTTTCCTCTCCTCCACTTCACCCTTGCCGTTTTATTTGCCCTCCTTTTGCCGTGTGTTTACCGTTCGCTTGCTTCTTGTTTGCTTGTGTGTTGGATTGCTTGCTTGTCACTATGGCTCTCCCTATCAGTGACGCCCGGATAATTAAGCTACAGTAATCCCTGCTAATGATGCCACATCACCACTGTTACTGTTGTTAATCTCGCGATGATTCAATCCCGGTCGAAATTCAAAATTTAAAATCAAGTCAAACGACAAAATTTTCAAACCATAGAATTAAAATGTGCGGATTGTGCCAAATAATGCATAGGTAATTGTGATGGAGAAACCACACTTTTATAAAATATATAAATACTATAAGATCAATAAAACAATAGCGAAAAATATTATTTAAGTACTTTTAAATAATAAATAATTACAACACTATTTTTATTTTGAGTAACAAATTAATGTGGCACTGGCATAATTGGCAACATCAATTTAGGTGCCACTTTGGTATATTGATAACACTAGAATAAATAGAAGTTAAAAACAAATAAGAAGAAAAGAATAAATAAAAAAAAGGAAAAAAATGAAAAAAATAGAAAAGTAAAAGGTTAAAAGGCCTATTCTACTAGGCGCTATGGCCCAACTAGCAAACTGGCCGGCCTAGCCCACCTCGCTCCATCCCCTCCTCACGCTACAGAGGACAGGGGAGGGCGTGGCGGCCATCCGACGGCCATGGCCGCACAAGGCCGTGCGTGTCGCCATCCCCGATCTCCCCGACGCCTTCAAGACGACCCCATGACCCCGGCACGAACCCTAGATCGACTCCCTTCTCTTCCCCGCGCCTTTTTCGTCTTCCCCGCCAAGGCCGAGCGTAGCATCGCCGTCGTCCACGTCGATCCCGCGACCACATGCCTCCCTGCGCCGAACCACCATGCCCAGGAGGCGCGCCGTCGTCACCTTCGTCGACTACACCAGCAGATTGGGGCGTAAGCGCTGCATCGACGACACACGCGTCTTCTTCCTCCGCCACGGCTGTCGGACGGCGCCGTTCGATCCGCACCATCCCGGCAACCTCCGGCCTCCCCGACCTCGCCTACGCGCTCGCGGTGAGCTCTTATCCCGAATCCCCATCTCATTTGCGTTAATCCATCGCCGTTTTGTTCTCCATGCGAGCCCGGCCGCCATGGCCGAAGTTTCGCATCCCTGCGCGCTCGCGTGCGTAAGGCCGCATCCGCATGCACCCCTGCAGCCGCGCCCTTGCGCTCGTGTACTCCCGCGCCCGCCGTCGTGCACCTGTTGCCGCCCACGCCCGTGCTCGTCGTTATACATCATGGCCGGAACCTGCGTCGCTTCGGTTACACCTGGCCGAGCCACACGCGCCCGCCTTACGCTCTTGCGTGCCATCTGTCTCTCGCGTGCCATGCTGCTAGCGCGGCTGTTGTTGCTTTGCTTTGCGGCTGCAGTGCTCGGTGCTGCCACTGCTTGCTGCGGTCACTAGCTGCTGCTCTGCTTGCTGCTCGCCTACTGCCGCTGCTGCCTTTAGCACTGCTGCAGATGCTTCTTGCTACTGCTCCGCCGTGGCTGATAGGTGCTGCTCTGAGCTGCGCAGCTACCCATCGCTCCAGCCATGCCAAGGCTACTGCCGACTGCTCCATGTGCATCGCCGGTGGCTCTGGCCATTGGTGCATCTGTGCGTGCGTGCACAACCATGACCATGACAATAGTTATGTACTAGTACTATGGAACTTCCACGTACTATATGTGAGGTTGGCCTCTTACTTAGTCCTAAGATTTAATTAGGCAGGGCTTAATTTTAGGCCACTTATACGCGCCGGCGCGCCGGCCCAAAGTTGAGCCGGTCGTACTGCCGCCGCATGATTAATTCTCCAACAGCCATGCGATTAGATCCAATCTCACTTCATCTTCTTCCTTATCCCTGTCTCCATACTAGTCAACGCCACAACTGAACACGACAACACGCCGTTCGCCCATGGACGCACCTCCTTGTATTTGCCGCCCGCTCGTGCAAAAAACCGGTTTGACTCGAGCTTGCTGGATACGCCGCGTGAGCTTGCTGGAGACGTAGCCGAGCTCGCTGCAACTCGCCTGTGGTCACCCTGTTGTACCTTTTCTGGTGCAGCTACGCCACATCGTTAGTTCCAACTCGGCCTCTCGTCGGACGGCTATTGCAGCAATTCTATATGCAGCTCAATGGTGACAAAAATGAGTTGGTTGCAGCTTCGCCCGTATTGATCGCTACCTCCGGCTCGCTGTCGTCGTCGATTTGCACCCTGATCCATCCAAAAATCTCAAATAAATCTTAAGTAGACAGTTGAAACAAAAAAAATAGTCTATTCCAGCAAAAAAGAACTCCAGTTCCAGCAAAAAATCCCGTAAACCAAAACTCCACTGGTCCTTTGAAGCAAAAAAGAATGCCGGATGTAGCAAATTGGTAAAATGGTTGTAGCATTTTCCTGTCGTGGTTGCAGCTCCGCCATGCCACGCTCGTTGATGACGCTCGTCTGGTTCCAGCAAAAATCGACGCCGGATGTAGCAATATATGTCGCCGGATGCAGCTCTGGCAAGCCGGTTCATAGAAAAACACCCGACGTGTGTGTCATTGCAACACCTAGCCGTCACCATCGTATCACGACCATCGCCGCACCACCGTGCCTCCGGCTGCAGCACTCAGTGTCCCCGCTTGCACCTAGTTGAAGCTTTTTCATGCCGGTTGATATTTTTTTCCACCCGCCGACCCTCACTCCACGGGGTTGAAAGAATGATGGCTGCCAATTAACGCCATTTAAATGGATGTAGCAAAAAAATTCTCGCCGATTGTAGCAAAAAACAAAAACGGCCCCAGCAAAAATGTCGCCGCCGCCATCCCAGATCGCATCTCCACCATTAATGCATGTAGCAAATTCCTTCTAGGTTGTAGCAAAAGCCAATGGTGGTTGTAGCAAAATAACCGTCTCCGTTGTCACGGGTCGTAGCTACGTAGTGGATGTAGCAAAATATATTGCTGGTTCCAGCATGCCGCGATGCAGGTTCTAGCACGCAACGACCACGTTCGTAGCATGCAGCACCCGCCCGAGTCGCAGCTCCATGATAGTGTGGGCATGGCCATGGTTGCCACGGACACATCACCGATAAAAATGGATACAGCTTCGCGGGGCTGGGTTTGTAGCTTCTTTCCCAAGCCTCATCGGAGTTTGAGCTAGTTGCGGTGAACATAGATCTTGAAGACGACCTGGGGAAGAAGATAAAGAGGAAGGCTGAAAAAAGCGATTGTGATGGGTCAAAGGCACGTGAACGTGGTGGGCCAAAGGAGAAAAAACAATGACACAAAACTGGATTGGAGACGTGAGTGAGCTGGACCCCTACGCGGTGGAGTGGCGTGCGTGCGACCGGCCGAGCGTTCGGCCGGCGCGCCGCAACCAAACGTTTACCTTAATTTTAGTGATAGCTAGCCTTTTGTGTCAATGGCCAGTGGCTCCAATCTGCTTAGGATAGATCTCTTTTAGTTTATTAGTGGTGTGTCTATGACATGAGGACCTACACCTCTCATGTTGACCAGTCAAGTTGACTGGGTTGACTAGCCCTTGGGCCCTACTGTCATAGGATAATGCTAGAGTGACAGTAGGTGCAAAAGTATTTTTGTAACTTAATCTCGAATTTAAATCAGTTTAAGAAAATCCAGATATTGAAATAAACTTTAGAAATTCATATAAAATAAACCGTAACTCGGATGAAAATAATTTATATATGAAAGTTGCTCAGAAAAATGAGACGAACCCGAATACGCTGTCCGTTCGTCCACTCACGTCCCTAGCATAGCGAACCTACAACCGTCCCCCCTCGGTCCGTCTGCCCGAAAACGAGAAACACCGGGAATACTTTCTTAGATGTTTTCCCCCTTCGCCGGTATCGCCTACTACCGTGTTAGGTCACCCCTAGTACTGCGTATTGCCATGTTATGCTTTGTGTTGCTTTGAGTGCTCTATCATTTATTTGTGTTCCCTCTCGTTACTTCTTTTTGGTAGACCTCGAGACCGCCACCGATACCCCGTGATCGACTACATCGATGAAGACCCCTCCTTCTTGATAGAGCAACCAGGAAAGCCCCCCCTTGATCACCAGATATCACCCATTCTCTTCTCTCTTATTCTTGCATTAGAATTGCTACTGTTGATGATTCGATAGCTCCTATTTTGTTGCATAGCCTGTCATTGTTGCTACCATTGTTGATACCTTTACCTGCTATCCTAAATGCTTAGTATAGGACGGTAGTATTCCATCAGTGGCCCTACATTCTTGTCCGTCTGCCATGCTATACTATCGGGCCATGATCACTCGAGTGGTGGTCACGGGTATATACTATATACATAAAGTCGGGTCGGCTCATTGAGTACCCGCAAGTGATTCTGATGTGGGGGATGAAAGGACAGGTGGCTCCATTCAGGTAGTGGTGGGCCTGAGTTCCCGACGGCTCCCGAGTGGATCTTGGTGGCGGAGCGACAGGGCAGGTTGAGACACCCAGTCGAGAGGTGGCCTGGTCGTCGTCCGCGGTTATTTCATAATAACACTCTTAACGAGATCTTGGTATTTGATCTGAGTCTGGCCATTGGCCTATACGCACTAACCAGCTACGTGGGAATAGTTATGGGCTCTCGACATCGTGGTATCAGCCGAAGCCTTCTTTACGTCAGCGACTGAGAGGCGCGCGCTGGGTTGGACCCCGTAACGTAACTTCCTTAGTAACGGAGGTTGCTAGGTCTGCTCACCGGCCGCATACGCAACGTGCATGTGTGCATTGGGCGATGGGCCCGGACACCTGCGCGCCTAGGACTTAGACCGGCGTGCTGACCTCTCTGCTGTGCTTAGTTAGGGCTGCAACGTGTTGATCTTCGAGGCCGGGCATGACCCTGGAAAGTGTGTCCGGCCAAATGGGATCGAGCGTGCTGGGTTATGTGGTGCACCCCTGCAGGGAAGTTAATTATTCGAATAGCCGTGTCCCTCGGTAAAAGGACGACCCAGAGTTGTACACTGACCTCATGACAACTAGAGCTGGATACTTAATAAAACACACCTAGACAAGTTCCAGATACAACCCGGTGATCGCTTTCCCACAGGGCGAGGAGGGGAGGATCGCCGGGTAGGTTTATGCTATACAATGTTACTTGGTGAACTTACCATCTTTTCTTTTCTACTGCTTCAAGACGGAGGCTGCGAGAAGCGAGGTTACTTGTTACTTTCCAGCTACTCTCTTCTACTGCTGCAAGATGGAGGCTGCCAGAAGTGTAGTCTTCGATTGTATTAGCTACCCCCTCTTATTCTGGCATTCTGCAGTTTAACCCACAGATGTTATCCCCTTTACACATATATCATTGCATATGTAGTGTAGATCCTTGCTTGCGAGTACTTTGGATGAGTACTCACGGTTGCTTTGCTCCCCCTTTTTCCCTTTTGTCCCTTCTTCTCGGATGATGCAACCAGATTGGTGGAGTCCAGGAGCCAGAGGATCCCGATGTTGTTTCTACGTGGAGTTCGGCTTCGAGGAGTAGTTAGGAGGTCCCCGGCAGGAGGCCTTGCCTTTTCCATCATTGCTATTTTTGTGCTAGCCTTCTTAAGGCAAACTTGTTTAACTTATGGCTGTACATAGATATTGTTGCTTCCGCTGACTCTTGTGTTTTCGAGCTTATGTATTCGAGCCCTCGAGGCCCCCTGGCTTGTAATATAAAGCTTGTATTATTTTTAATTTGTGTCTAGAGTTGTGTTGTGATATCTTCCAGCGAGTCTCTGATATTGGTCATACACATTTGCATGCATGATTAGTGTACGGTCAAACCAGGGGCGTCACACTATCAGTGTTGACCCTCACCTCAAGAGGCTGGAGGAGATTGAAAACAATGTTAGACATTTTATGACTCTACAATTTGAGCACAACGATTTCTTCAGAAACGAGCTTAAAGAACAGATTTTTTATGGAATATATGAATAAAGACCTTGATGATATGTCTAAGGAATTTTATGGTTTGAAATCTTAGTTTGCTCATCTTGACCACTTAATAGCCCAAATTTCGGATAAACAATCCACCTTAGTTAATAAGATGGCTGCTAAACCAGAAGAGCATGAAAATAAAGATGAAGATCTAAAAGTTATTGATGTGTCTCCTATTAGATCCTTGTTTTCTAGTATGAATCTTGATAAAGATGGGATTGGAGATGAGTCTACTTTAAGGTGTCCCAATGATTCAGAGTTTTTAGATCTTGATGCTAAAATTGTTAAAAGTGGGAGTGAAGAGATTAAAACTTTGCATAGTGATGAACCCACTACTTTGGATTTCAAGGGATTCAATTATGATAATTGCTCTTTGATTGATTGTATTTCCTTGTTGCAATCCGAACTAAACTCTCCGCATGCTTATAATCAAAATAATGCTTTTACCAAACACATAGTTGATGCTTTGATGCAATCTTATGAAGAAAAACTTGAATTGGAAGTTTCTATCCCTAGAAAGCTTTATGATGAGTGGGAACCTACTATTAAAATTAAAATAAAGGATCATGAATGCTTTGCTTTGTGTGATTTGGGTGCAAGTGTTCTCACTATCCCAAAAACTTTGTGTGATTTGCTAGGTTTCCACGAGCTTGATGATTGTTCTTTAAATTTGCATCTTGCGGATTCCACTATTAAGAAACCTATGGGAATGATTAATGATGTTCTTATTGTTGCCAATAGGAATTATGTTCCCGTATATTTCATTCTTCTTGATATAGATTGCAACCCTTCATGTCCTATTATTCTTGGTAGAACTTTCCTTAGAACGATTGGTGCAATTATTGATATGAAGGAAGGAAATATTAGATTCCAATTTCCGTTAAGGAAAGACATGGAACACTTTCCTAGAAAGAAAATCAAATTACCATATGAATCTATTATGAGAGCCACTTATGGATTGCCTTCCAAAGATGGCAATACGTAGATCTATCATTGTATCGTGCCTAGCTAGGGGCGTAAAATGATAGCGCTTGTTGGGAGGCAACCCAATTTTTTTTTTGTTTTTGCTTCTGTTTAGGAATAAATATTGCATCTAGCTTCTGTTTAGATGTGGTTTTGTGTTTTAATTAGTGTTTGTGCCAAGTAGAACCTTTGGGAAGACTTGTGTGAAGTTTATATGATCTTGCTGTGAAAAACAGAATCGTTAGCGCTCGCTAGAATGGTCACCAGATTTTACTGGAGCGTACTATTTAGTTGATTCTTCTTGCAGATGATTAATAGACAAATTCCTCACCTTTACCAATTTATTTCAATTTTTTGGAGTTACAGAAGTATGCGAAAGTTACAGATTACTACAGACTGTTCTATTTTTGACATATTCTATTTTTCGTGTGTTGTTTGCTTATTTTGATGAATCTATGAGTAGTATTGGGGAGTATGAATCATAGAGAAGTTGGAATACAGTAGGTTTAACACCAATATAAACAAAGAATGAGTTCATTACAGTACCTTTGAGTGGTGGTTTATTTTCTTATACTAACGGAGCTCACGAGATTTTTGTCTAAGTTTTGTGTTGTGAAGTTTTCAACTTTTGAGTATTGCTTGGATGGACCATGGATCAAAGAGTGGCAAGGGCCTAATCTTCGGGATGCCCAAGGAACCCCAAGGTAAAATCCAAGGACAACCAAAAGCCTAAGCTTGGGGATGCCCCGGGAAGGCATCCCCTCTTTCGTCTTCATCTATCGGTAACTATACTCGGAGCTATATTTTTATTCACCACATGATATGTGTTTTACTTGGAGCGTCATGTATTATTTGAGTCTTTGCTTGGTAGTTTTCCACAATCATCCTTGCTGGACACACCTATTTGAGAGAGTTAAATATGGCCTAGGAATTGTTAGAACACTCTATGTGCTTCACTTTTATCTTCTGAGTTGAATAGTTTTTGCTCTAGTGCTTCACTTATATCTTTTAGAGCACGGTGGTAATTATATTTTGAAGAAATTGTTGATCTCTCATGCTTCACTTATATCCTTTTGAGAGTATATTAGAACAGCATGGTAATGTGCTTTGGCTATAAAACTAGCCTTAACATGATAGCATCCAAGATGAATGTAGTAAAAACTTTCATACTAAGTGCATTGAATATGATGAGAAGTTGGATGCTTGAAAATTGTTTTGAGATATGAGGATAGTGATATTAGAGTCATGCTAGTGGAGTTATTATGAAATTGAGAAATACTTGTGTTAAGGTTAGTGATTCCCGTAGCATGCACGTATGGTGAACCGCTATGTGACGAAGTTAGAGCATGAGGTATTTGTAGAGTTTCATCCTTTGTGTGGAGGTCGGGGGCGCACGATGGTTAACTCCTACCAACCTCCCCCCTAGGAGCATGCGTTGATTGCTTTGTTTTGATGACTCTTTTGCAATAAGTATATGAGTTCTTATGACTAATGTTGAGTCCATGGATATTACACACTCTCACCCTTCCACCATTGCTAGCCTCTCCTGTACCGCGCAACTTTCGCCGGTACCATACACCCACCATATACCTTCCTCAAAACAACCACCATATATCTTCCTCAAAACAGCCACCATACCTACCTATCATGGCATTTCCATAGCCATTCCGAGATATATTGCCATGCAACTTTCCACCGTTCCGTTCATATGACATGCTTCATATTGTCATATTTCCATGCATGATCATGTAGTTGACATCGTATTTGTGGCAAAGCCACCACACATAATTTTTCATACATGTCACTCTTGATTCATTGCACATCCCGGTACACTGCCGGAGGCATTCATATAGAGTCATACTTTGTTCTAGTATCGAGTTGTAATATCGAGTTGTAAATCAATGTAAGTGTGATGATCATCATTATTAGAGCATTGTCCCATGTGAGGAAAGGCTAAATAAAGAAAGCCCCTACAAAAAAGAAGAAGAAGGAAAGGCCAAAGAAAAAAAGAAAGGCCAAAAAAAAGAAAAAAAAGAAAAGAAAAAGGGACAATTGCTACTATATTTTTTCCACACTTGTGCTTCAAAGTAGCACCATGTTATTCATGATAGAGAGTCTCATGTTTAGTCACTTTCATATACTAGTGGGAATTTTCATTATAGAACTTGGCTTGTATATTCTAACGATGGGCTTCCTCAACTGCCCTAGGTCTTCGTGAGCAATCAAGTTGGATGCACACCCACTTAGTTCCTTTTGTTGAGCTTTCATACATTTTTAGCTCTAGTGCATCCGTTGCATGGCAATCCCTACTCACTCACATTGATATCTATTGATGGGCATCTCCATAGCCCGTTGATACGCCTAGTCGATGTGAGACTATATCCCTCCTTTTTTGTCTTCTCCACAACCACCATTCTATTCCACCCATAGTGCTATATCCATGGCTCACGCTCATGTATTGCGTGAAAGTTGCAAGGTTTGAAAGAATATAGTATGAAAACAAGTGCTTGGCTGAAATCGGGGTTGTGCATGATATGAATATTTTGTGTGATGAAGAGGGAGCATAGCCAGACTATATGATTTTGTAGGGATAACTTTCTTTAGCCATAGTATTTTGAGAAGACATGATTGCTTTGTTAGTATGCTTGAAGTATTATTATTTCTTATGTCAATATAGACTTTTGTCTTGAATCTTTCACATCTGAATATTCATGCCACAATTAAGAGAACTACATTGAAAATTATGTTGGTTAGCATTCCACATCAAAGTTCTGTTTTTATCATTTACCTACTCGAGGACGAGCAGGAATTTAGCTTGGGGATGCTTGATACGTCTCCAACGTATCTATAATTTTTGATTGTTCCATGCTATTATTTATGATGTTTTGGATGTTTAATGGGCTTTGTTATACACTTTTATATTATTTTTGGGACTAACCTATTAACCCAAAGGCCGAGTCCAGATTGCTGTTTTTTTTTGCCTATTTCAGGGTTTTACAGAAAAGGAATATCAAAGGGAGTCCAAACGGAATGAAACCTTCGGGAGAGATATTTTTGGAGTAAAATACACATGGGAGACTTGAGAACCATGGAGTAGGGCACACGTGGTCTCCACGAGGGTGGGGGCGCGCTCCCTACCTCATCGGCCCCATGTCTGGCCCCTGGTGCCCTCCTTCCTCCTATATATACTTACGTGCCCCGAAACCATCAGGACAACAGAGAAAACCCTAGTTCCACCGCCGCAACCTTCTGTTCCCGTGAGATCCCATCTTGGGGCTTGTTCCAGAGCTCCACCGGAGGGGGGATCTACCACAGAGTGCTTCTACATCATCATCATCTCCTCACCATGAGTTGTGAGTAGTTTACCACAGACCTTCGGGGTCCATAGCTAGTATCTAGATGGCTTCTTTTCTCTCTTGGGATCTCAATACCAAGTTCTCCTCGGTCTCCGAGGAGATCTATTCGATGTAATCTCTTTTTGCGGTGTGTTTGTCGAGATCCGATGAATTGTGGGTTTATGATCAAGATTATCTATGAGAAATATTTGGTTCTTTTCTGAACTCTTTATGTATGATTATAATATCCTTGCCAGTCTCTTCGAATTATTGGTTTGGTTTGGCCTACTAGATCTATAGTTCTTGCAATGGGAGAAATGCTTGGCTTTGGGTTCAATCTTGCCGTGTCCTTTCCTAGTGACAGTAGGGGCAGCAAGGAACATATTGTATTGTTGCCATCGAGGATCAAAAGATGGGTTTTATATCATGTTATTTGAGTTTATCCCTCTACATCATGTCATCTTGCTTAAGGCGTTACTCTGTTCTTATGAACTTAATACTCTAGATGCATGCTGGATAGCGGTCGATGTGTGGAGTAATAGTAGTAGATGCATAATCGTTTTGGTACTTGTCTCGGACGTGATGCCTATATATAATGATCATGCCTAGATAGTCTCATAATTATTCGCTTTTCAATCAATTGCTCGACATTAATTTGTTTACCGCCGTAGAATACCGCTATCATGAGAGAAGCCACTAGAGAAACCTATGGCCCCCGGGTGTATTCTCAACATATCAATCTACAATCTACTTTACTTTTCCGCTTTTACTTTCTGTTCTTATATCATACCAAAAATATCAAACTATCACCTCTATCAGATCTCACTTTCATAAGTGACCGTAAAGGGATTGACCACCCCTTATCGCGTTGGCTGCGAAGTTCTTATTTGTTTGTGCAGGTGGGAGGGACTCCCGCGTGGTCTCCTACTGGATTGATACATTGGTTCTCAAAAACTAAGGGAAATACTTATGCTACTGTGCTGCATCACCCTTTCCACTTCGAGGGAACACAACGCAAGCTCGAGAAGTAGCAATCAGTCAGACCGAGTTTCATGATTCAGTCCCACTGAGTTTGGTAAATTGTGTGTAACGGTTAGATTTTGTGTGGAGGCTATATATACCCCTCCACCCACTCTTCATTTGTGGAGAGAGCCATCAGAACATACCTACACTTCCACTATTCATTTTCTGAGAGAGACCCACCTACTCATGTGTTGAGACTAAGATATTCCAATCCTACCATATGAATCTTGATATCTAGCCTTCCCCAAGTTGCTTTCCACTCAAATCTTCTTTCCATCATATCTAGATCTGTGTGAGAGAGAGAGTTGAGTGTTGGGGAGACTATCATTTGAAGCACAAGAGCAAGGAGTTCATCATCAACACACCATCTATTACCTTTTGGAGAGTGGTGTCTCCAAGATTGTTAGGTGTCACTTGGGAGCCTCCGACAAGATTGTGGAGTTGAACCAAGGAGTTTGTAACGGCAAGGAGATCGCCTACTTTGTGAAGATCTACCCTAGTGAGGCAAGTCCTTAGTGGGAGATAGCCATGGTGGGATAGACAAGGTTGCTTCTTCGTGGACCCTTTGTGGGTGGTGTTGGGGAACGTTGTATTTCAAAAAATTTCCCTACGCACACGCAAGATTATGGTGATGTATAGCAACGAGAGGGGAGCGTGTCGTCCATGTACCCTCGTAGACCGTAAGCGGAAGCGTTATGCCAATGCGATTGATGTAGGCGTACGTCTTCACGATCGACCAATCCTAGTACCAAACGTACGGACCTCCGCGATCTGCACACGTTCTGCTCGATGACGTCCCATGAACTCACGATCCAGTAGAGCTTTGAGGGAGAGTTCCGTCAGCACGATGGCGCGATGACGACGATGATGAAGTTACCAATGCAGGGCTTCACCTAAGCACTGCAACGATATGACCGAGCTGTGTTTCTGTGGAGGGGGGCACCACACACGGCTAAAAGATCAATGATCAACTTGTGTGTCCATGGGGTGCCCCCACCCCCGTATATAAAGGAGTGGAGGAGGGGGAGGGGCCGGCCCTCTATGGCGCGCCCTAGGAGGAATCCTACTGCCACCGGGAGTAGGAATCCCCCTTCCAATAGTAGGAGAAGGAGGGAAGGAAGGAGGAGAGAGGAGGAAGGAAAGGGGGCGCCGCCCCCTTCCTTGTCCAATTCGGACTAGAGGGGGAGGGGGCGCGCGGCCAGCCCTGGCCGCCCCTTCCTCTCTCTCCCAAGGCCCATGAGGCCCACTTCACTCCCTGGGGGGGGGTTCCGGTAGCCCCTCGGTACTTTGGTAAATACCCGAAACCATCCAGAACCTTTCCGGTGTCCAAACATAGGCTACCAATATATCAATATTTATGTCTCGGACATTCCGAGACTCCTCGTCATGTCCATGATCATATCTGGGACTCTGAACTACCTTCGGTACATCAAAACTCATAATACCGATCGTCACCAAACGTTAAGCGTGCGGACCCTACAAATTCGAGAACTATGTAGACATGACCGAGACTCATTTCCAGTCAATAACCAACAGTGGAACCTGGATGCTCATATTGGTTCCTACATATTCTACGAAGATTTTATCGGTCAAAAGCATAACAATATACGTTGTTCCCTTTGTCATCGGTATGTTACTTGCCCGAGATTCGATCGTCGGTATCTCAATACCTAGTTCAATCTTGTTACCGGCAAGTCTCTTTACTCGTTCCGCAATGCATCATCTCGTGACTAACTCATTAGTCATTTGCTTTCAAGGCTTATAGTGATGTGCATTACCGAGAGGGCCCAGAGATACCTCTCCAACACTCGGAGTGACAAATCCTATTCTCGATCTATGCCAACACCACAAATACCTTCGGAGACACCCGTAGAGCATCTTTATAATCACCTAGTTACGTTGTGACGTTTGATAGCACACAAGGTGTTCCTTCAGAATTCGGGAGTTGCATAATCTCATAGTCATAGGAACATGTATAAGTCATGAAGAAAGCAATAGCAGTAAAACTAAACGATCAAGTGCTAAGCTAACGGAATGGGTCAAGTCAATCACATCATTCACCAATGATGTGATCCCGATAATAAAATGACAACTCATGTCTATGGCTAGGAAACATAACCATCTTTGATTCAACGAGCTAGTCAAGTAGAGGCATACTAGTGACACTTTGTTTGTCTATATATTCACACATGTATTATGTTTCCGGTTAATACAATTCTAGCATGAATAATAAACATTTATCATGATATAAGGAAATACAAATAACAACTTTATTATTGCCTCCAGGGCATATTTCCTTCAGTCTCCCACTTGCACTAGAGTCAATAATCTAGATTACACAGTAATGATTCTAACACCCATGGAGTATTGGTGCTGATCATGATTTGCTCGTGAGAGAGGCTTCGTCAACGGGTCTGCAACATTCAGATCCGTATGTATCTTGTAAATCTCTATGTCTCCCTTCTTGACTTGATCACGGATGGAATTGAAGCGTCTCTTGATGTGCTTGGTTCTCTTGTGAAATCTGGATTCCTTTGCCAAGGCAATTGCACCAGTATTGTCACAAAAGATTTTCATTGGACCCGATGCACTAGGTATTACACCTAGATCGGATATGAACTCCTTCATCCAGACTCCTTCATTTGCTGTTTCCGAAGGAGCTATGTATTCCGCTTCACATGTAGATCCCGCCACGACGCTTTGCTTAGAACTGCACCAACTGCCAGCTCCACCGTTCAATAAAAATACGTATCCGGTTTGTGACTTAGAGTCATCCGGATCAGTGTCAAAGCTTGCATCGACATAACCATTTACGACGAGCTCTTTGTCACCTCCATAAACGAGAAACATATCCTTAGTCCTTTTCAGGTATTTCATGATGTTCTTGACCGATGTCCAGTGATCCACTCCTGGATTACTTTGGTACCTCCCTGCTAAACTAATAGCAAGGCACACATCAGGTCTGGTACACAACATTGCATACATGATAGAGCCTATGGCTGAAGCATAGGGAACACCTTTCATTTTCTCTCTATCTTCTGAAGTGGTCGGGCATTGAGTCTTACTCAACTTCACACCTTGTAACACAGGCAAGAACCCTTTCTTTGACTGATCCATTTTGAACTTCTTCAAAACTTTATCAAGGTATGTGCTTTGTGAAAGTCCAATTAAGCGTCTTGATCTATCTCTATAGATATTGATGCCTAATTTGTAAGCAGCTTCACCGATGTCTTTCATTGAAAAATTCTTATTCAAGTATCCTTTAATGCTATCCAGAAATTTTATATCATTTCCAATCAACAATATGTCATCCATATATAATATCACAAATGCTACAGAGCTCCCACTCACTTTCTTGTAAATACAGGCTTCTCCAAAAGTTTGTATAAAACCATATGCTTTATTCACCTCATCAAAGCGTATATTCCAACTCCAAGATGCTTGCACCAGTCCATAGATGGATCGCTGGAGCTTGCAAACTTTGTTAGCACCTTTAGGATCGACAAAATATTCTGGTTGCATCATATACAACTCCTCTTTGAGATATCCATTCAGGAATGCAGTTTTGACATCCATTTGCCAGATTTCATAATCATAAAATGCGGCAATTGCTAACATGATTCAGACAGACTTAAGCATCGCTACGGGTGAGAAAGTCTCATCGTAGTCAACTCCTTGAACTTGTCAAAAACCTTTCGCAACAAGTCGAGCTTTGTAAACAGTAACATTACCGTCAGCGGCGGTCTTCCTCTTGAAGATCCATTTATTTTCGATGGCTTGCCGATCATCAGGCAAGTCAACCAAAGTCCACACTTTGCTCTCATACATGGATCCCATCTCAGATTTCATGGCCTCAAGACATTTTGCGGAATCTGGGCTCATCATCACTTCCTCATAGTTCGTAGGTTCATCATGGTCTAGTAACATGACTTCTAGAACCGGGTTGCCGTACCACTCTGGCGCGGAACGTACTCTGGTTGATCTACGAAGTTCAGTAGTAACTTGATCCGAAGTTTCATGATCATCATCATTAGCTTCCTCACTAATTGGTGTAGGAATCACTTGAACCAGTTTCTGTGATGTACTACTTTCCAATTTGGGAGAAGGTACAGTTACCTCATCAAGTTCCACTTTCCTCCCACTCATTTCGTTCGAGAGAAACTCCTACTCTATAAAGGATCCATTCTTAGCAACGAATATCTTGCCTTCGGTTCTGTGATAGAAGGTGTACCCAACAGTCTCCTTTGGGTATCCTATGAAGACACATTTCTCTGACTTGGGTTCGAGCTTTATCAGGTTGAAGTTTTTTCACATAAGCATCGCAACCCCAAACTTTAAGAAACGACAACTTTGGTTTCTTGCCAAACCACAGTTCATAAGGCGTCGTATCAACAGATTTAGATGGTGCCCTATTTAACGCGAATGCAACTGTCTCTAAAGCATAACTCCAAAATGATAGTGGTAAATCGGTAAGAGACATCATAGGCCGCACCATATCTAATAAAGTACGGTTACGACGTTCGGACACACCATTATGCTGTGGTGTTCTGGGTGGCATGAGTTGTGAAACTATTCCACATTATTTCAAATGAAGACCAAACTCGTAACTCAAGTATTCACCTCCACGATCAGATCGTAGAAACTTTATTTTCTTGTTACGATCATTCTGTACTTCACTCTGAAATTCTTTAAACTTTTCAAATGTTTCAGACTTGTGCTTCATCAAGTAGATATACCCATATCTTCTCAAATCACCAGTGAAGGTTAGAAAATAATGATACCCGCCGCAAGCCTCAACACTCATTGGTCCACATACATCAGTATGTATGATTTCCAACAAATCTGTTGCTCGCTCCATTGTTTCGGAGAACGGAGTTTTAGTCATCTTGCCCATGAGGCATGGTTCACAAGCACCAAGTGATTCATAATCAAGTGATTCCAAAAGTCCATCACTATGGAGTTTCTTCATGCGCTTTACACCAATATGACCTAAACGGCAGTGCCACAAATAAGTTGCACTATCATTATTAACATTGCATCTTTTGGCCTCAATATTATGAATATGTGTATCACTACGATCGAGATTCAACAAGAATAGACCACTCTTCAAGGGTGCATGGCCATAAAAGATATTACTCATATAAATGGAACAACCATTGTTCTCACATTTACATGAATAATCGTCTTGCAATAAACAAGATCCAGATATAATGTTCATGCTTAACACTGGCACCAAATAACAATTATTCAGGTCTAAAACTAATCCCGAAGGTAGATGTAGAGGTAGCGTGCCGACGGCGATCACATCGACTTTGGAACCATTTCCCATGCGCATCGTCACCTCGTCCTTAGCCAATCTCCGTTTAATCCGTAGCCCCTGTTTCGAGTTACAAATATTAGCAACCGAACCGGTATCAAATACCCACGTGCTACTACGAGCATTAGTAAGGTACACATCAATAACATATATATCACATATACCTTTGTTCACCTTGCCATCCTTCTTATCCGCCAAATACTTGGGGCAGTTCCGCTTCCAGTGTCCAGTCCCTTTGTAGTAGAAGCACTCAGTTTCAGGCTTGGCTCCAGACTTGGGTTTCTTCGTGGGAGTAGCAACTGTCTTGCTATTCTTCTTGAAGTTCCCCTTCTTTCCCTTGCCCCTTTTCTTGAAACTAGTGGTCTTGTTAACCATCAACAACTAATGCTCCTTTTTGATTTATACCTCCGCAGCTTTGAGCATAGCGAAGAGCTCGGGAATTGTCTTCTGCATCCCTTGCATGTTATAGTTCATCACGTAGCCTTTATAGCTTGGTGGCAGTGATTGAAGAACTCTATCAATAACACTATCTCCATCAACTTTGCAACCAAGTTGAGTCATATGATTGTAGTACCCAGACATTCTGAGAAAGTGTTCACTGATAGAACTATTCTCCTCCATCTTACTATCAATAACACTATCTCCATCAACTTTGCAACCAAGTTGAGTCATATGATTGTAGTACCCAGACATTCTGAGAAAGTGTTCACT
The DNA here is from genome assembly GCA_902687465.1 of Secale cereale. Taxonomy (NCBI): domain Eukaryota; kingdom Viridiplantae; phylum Streptophyta; class Magnoliopsida; order Poales; family Poaceae; genus Secale; species Secale cereale. The sequence goes on along the minus strand of LR738709.1, from coordinate 264,873,803 downwards.
GATAGAACTATTCTCCTCCATCTTACAACTATAGAACTTATTGGAAATCTCATATTTCTCAATCCGGGCATTTGCTTGAAATATTAACTTCAACTCCTGGAACATCTCATATGCTCCATGACATTCAAAAGGTTGTTGAAGTCCTGGTTCTAAGCCGTAAAGCATGGCACACTGAACTATCGTGTAGTCATCAGAACGAGCTTGCCAGACGTTCATAACGTCCGAAGTTGCTCCTGCAGCAGGCTTGTCACCTAGTGGTGCTTCAAGGACATAATTCTTCTGTGCAGCAATGAGGATAATCCTCAAGTTACGGACCGAGTCCGTGTAGTTGCTACCATCATCTTTCAACTTAGATTTCTTTAGGAACGCATTAAAATTCGACGGAACAACAACACGGGCCATCTATCTACAACAACATAGACATGCAAAATACTATCAGGTACTAAGTTCATGATAAATTAAAGTTCAACTAATCAAATTACTTAAGAACTCCCACTTAGACAAACATCTCTCTAATCATCTAAGTGATCACGTGATCCATATCAACTAAACCATGTCTGATCATCACGTGAGATGGAGTAGTTTTCAATGGTGAACATCTTATGTTGATCAGGTGAACATCTTATGTTGATCATATCTACTATATGATTCACGCTCGACCTTTCGGTCTCCAGTGTTCCGAGGCCATATCTGCATATGCTAGGCCCGTCAAGTTTAAGCCGAGTATTCTGCGTGTGCAAAACTGGCTTACACCCGTTATATGTGAACGTAGAGCTTATCACACCCGATCATCACGTGGTGTCTCGGCACAATGAACTTTCACAACGATGCATACTCAGGGAGAACACTTATACCTTGAAATTTAGTGAGAGATCATGTTATAATGCTACTGTCGATCTAAGCAAAATAAGATGCATAAAAGATAAACATCACACGCAATCAATATAAGTGATATGATATGGCCATCACCATCTTGTGCCTTTGATCTTCATCACCAAGGCACCGTCATGATCACCATCGTCACCAGCGCGACACCTTGATCTCCATCGTAGCATCGTTGTCGTCTCGCCAACTATTGCTTCTACGACTATCGCTACCGCTTAGTGATAAAGTAAAGCAATTACATGGCGATTGCATTTCATACAATAATGCGACAACCATATGGCTCCTACCAGTTGCCAATAACTTTGTTACAAAACATGATCATCTCATACAATAAAATTTAGCATCATGTCTTGGCCATATCACATCACAACATGCCCTGCAAAAACAAGTTAGACGTCCTCTACTTTGTTGTTGCAAGTTTTACGTGGCTGCTACGGGCTTAGCAAGAACCGTTCTTACCTACGCATCAAAACCACAACGATATTTTGTCAAGTATGTGCTGTTTTAACCTTCACAAGGACCGGGCGTAGCCACACTTGATTCAACTAAAGTTGGAGAAACTGACACCGCCAACCACATGTGTGCGAAGCACGTCGGTAGAACCAGTCTCGCGTAAGCGTACACGTAATGTTGGTCTCGGCCGCTTCATCCAACAATACCGCCGAATCAAAGTATGACATGCTGGTAAGCAGTATGACTAGTATCGTCCACAACTCACTTGTGTTCTACTCGTGCATATAACATCTACGCATAAACCTGGCTCATGATGCCACTGTTGGGGAACTTAGTATTCCAAAAAAATCCCTATGCACACGCAAGATCATGGTGATGTATAGCAACGAGAGGGGAGAGTGTCGTCCACATACCCTCCTAGACTGTAAGCGGAAGCGTTATGACAACGCGGTTGATGTAGTCGTATGTATTCACGATCGATCGATCCTAGTACCGAACGTACGGCACCTTCGCGACCTGCACACGTTCTGCTTGGTGATGTCCCACGAACTCACGATCCAGTAGAGCTTCGAGGGAGAGTTCCGTCAGCACGACGGCGTGATGATGGTGATGATGAAGTTACCGATGCAGGGCTTCGCCTAAGCACTGCAACGATATGACCGAGGTGTGTTTCTGTGGAGGGGGCACCGCACACGGCTAAAAGATCAATGATCAACTTGTGTGTCCATGGGGTGCCCCCACCCCCGTATATAAAGGTGTGGAGGAAGGGGAGGGGCCAGCCCTCTATGGCGTGCCCTAGGAGGAATCCTACTTCCACCGGGAGTAGGAATCCCCCCTTCCAATAGTAGGAGGAGGGGAGGAAGGAGGGGAGAGGAGGAAGGAAAGGGGGGCGCCGCCCCCCTTCCTTGTCCAGTTCGGACTAGAGGGGGAGGGGGCGCGCGGCCAGCCCTAGCTGCCTCTTCCTCTCTCTCCCAAGGCCCATGAGGCCCACTTCACTGCCCGGGGGGGG
>LR738709.1:264755454-264871354 GCA_902687465.1 Secale cereale | reverse complement strand
GGGGGGGGGGGGGGTTCCGGTAGCCCCCTGGTACTCTGGTAAATGCCCGAAACCATCCGGAACCTTTTCGATGTCCAAACATAGGCTTCCAGTATATCGATCTTTATGTCTTGGACATTCCGAGACTCCTCGTCATGTCCATGATCATATCCGGTACTCCGAACTACCTTCGGTACATCAAAACTCATGAACTCATAATACCAATCATCACCGAACGTTAAGCATGCGGACCCTACAGGTTCGAGAACTATGTATACACGACCGAGACTCATCTCCAGTCAATTACCAACAGCGGAAACTGAGTGCTCATATTGGTTAATACATATTCTACGAAGATCTTATCGGTCAAAACTGCATAGCAATATACGTTGTTCCCTTTGTCATCGGTATGTTACTTGCCCGAGATTCGATCATCGGTATCTCAATACCTAGTTCAATCTCGTTACCGGCAAGTCTCTTTACTTGTTCCATAATGCATCATCTCGTGACTAACTCATTAGTCATTTGCTTGCAAGGCTTATAGTGATGTGCATTACCGAGAGGGCCCAGAGATACCTCTCCGACACTCGGAGTGGCAAATCCTATTCTCGATCTATGCCAACACCACGAATACCTTCGGAGACACCTGTAGAGCACCTTTATAATCACCCAGTTACGTTGTGACGTTTGATAGCACACAAGGTGTTCCTCCGGAATTCGGGAGTTGCATAATCTCATAGTCATAGGAACATGTATAAGTCATGAAGAAAGCAATAGCAGTAAAACTAAACGATCAAGTGCTAAGCTAACAGAATGGGTCAAGTCAATCACATCATTCACCAATGATGTGATCCCGTTAATCAAATGACAACTCATGTCTATGGCTAGGAAACACAACCATCTTTGATTGAACGAGCTAGTCAAGTAGAGGCATACTAGTGACAGTTTGTCTATATATTCACACATGTATTATGTTTCCGGTTAATACAATTCTAGCATGAATAATAAACATTTATCATGATATAAGGAAATACAAATAACAAATTTATTATTGCCTCTAGGGCATATTTCCTTCAGGTGGAGCCCTTTGTGGACTCGCGCATCCGTTACCCTTCGTGGGTGGAAGTCTCCATCAACGTGGATGTATGATAGCACCACCTATCGGAACCACGCCAAAACATTTGTGTCTCCACTTGCATTTGCACTCTCCAAACCCCTCCCTTTACCTTCATATGCAATGATTTACTTTTTGCTGCTACAACTCTAGAATTGCATGTGTAGGAAGATTGCTTGACTTGTGCTAAATTGCTAAAAACTGTCAAAACATAAAATTGGAAAAAGGATAAGTTTTTATTTGGTCAAGTAGTCTAATCACCCTCCTCTAGACATACTTTCGATCCTAGAAGTGGTATCAGAGCTTTGGTCTCCATTTTCCTTGATTTCCATAGCTTTGGTGATCATAGCCTTGGTTTCACAACCTAGGAGAGTATGGCGTCTAGCGAGGGAACTTACCACCGTAGAGGTCCTTACTTTGATGGTACAAATTTTGCTAGTTGGAAGCATAAGATGAAAATGCATATTCTTGGACATAACCCCGCCTTTTGGGCTATTGTGTGTATTGGTTTGCAAGGTGAATTGTTCGATGGAAAGGAACCAAATCGTGAAGCCTCCCCTAAAGAATTAAAGATGTTGCAATACAATGCTCAAGCTTGCGACATCCTCTTCAATGGATTGTGTCCTGAAGAATTCAACAAAATCAGCTGTCTTGAGAATGTAAAGGAAAATTGGGATACTTTGATTGATATGCACGAAGGTACCGGATCCGTCAAGGAATCCAAGTTGGATGTGCTTCGAAGTCAACTAGACAAGTTCATGATGAAGGATGGTGAAGGTGTCGCTGAAATGTACTCTAGGCTTGCTCTCATCACAAATGAGATTGCCGGCTTAGGAAGCGAATAAATGACCGATAGATTCATCATCAAGAAAATCCTAAGAGCCTTGGATGGAAAATATGACACCGTGTGCACATTGATCCAAATGATGCCCAATTACAAAGATCTCAAGCCAACTGAAGTCATTGGAAGAATTGTTGCTCATGAGATGTCACTTAAGGATAAAGAAGAGCTTCACAACAAGTCTAGTGGTGCCTACGAAGCTTCACGTGATGCTCCTACATAATCAAGTGAGAAACAAGTCTTCAATAAAGTATTGAGCTTAATGGTGAAGAACTTCAACAAATTCTAGAAGAATAGAAGCAAAGAGAGAAACTCCAAATCAAGGTCCTACAATGACAAAAGATCTTCCAGTCGTGATCGGAATTGCTACAATTGTGGGAGAACCGGACACTACCCAAATGAGTGTACGACTCCACACAAAAGAAGAGACGACTCACCAAAAAGGGGTAGAAGAGAAGATTCACCATCAAGAGAGAGAAGGAGTAGAGATGATCCTTATGAACGAAGACTCTCTCGGAGAAGCAAGGATTCGGAAAGGAAGGAAAAATCATTAAGGAGGTATACAAGACGAAGACATCAAGCTCATGTTGGTGAGTGGGTATCCGGTTCCGACTCCGATGACCCCTCCAAAAGAAGCTACTACTCCAACTCCAAAGATACTCAAGATGAAGGTGTTGCCGGAATTGCTCTTGTGTCATCCAACTCCTACGACATATTTGACTCACCAAATGAAGGAATTGGAAGATGCTTCATGGCTAAAGGCCCTAAGGTATCACACCCCGAGTATCTTGATTTCAATAGCAATGAAGATGATTTGCTAGGAGATGATGATTTACTTGGTGGTAGCAATAGTGATGAAACCTATGATGAAAACTATGATGAAGTTGCTATTAATCATGCTAAACAAGATAAAACGAATGACAATGATAAGGAGAAGATTGAGCGTCCAACTAAAGAATCAAACACTCTCAAGTTAGCTCATGAAACTACCTTAGAGGATCATCGAGAACTTTTGAGGACTCATGAGAAGCTACGCTTTAAAAAGCTCAATCTAGAGCAAGAGCATGGGTTCTTAAAAGCAATCAATGATGATCTTCGTAAGAAAAGTTCTTCTTACATCGCCAAGCGTTTACTCTTGTCTACCTACATGCCACAAGTAAAATCTAGCAACAAGAACAAGAGAGATTCTTCCTCTAGTAGTAACAATAATCATAATAAAACAAATGTTGTTGCTTCTAGTAGTTCTCTTGATTCCACTAATGATTCTCTTAGCCAAGTTACAATTGAGTAAGAAAATAGCTTATTGAAGGGAATTATAGAGAAAGGTGTTTATAAGAGCCTTGCCGAGAGTAAGCAATTCGAGGAAATTGTACGCAAGCAAGGAAGGCACCAGAAGAATCAAGGTGTTGTTTTTGAACGAAAGTTCAATGCAAATGGAGTTGAGTGGGAAGAAGATCAATACCCCAAGACAAAGTTTGTTCCTGAACAAGAGAAGTATGATCCTACTTCCTTCAAGGGGACACAAGCCCAAGATGATCTTCCACCATAAGACCACAAGCTAAAGGGCAAGGACAAGCTTCAAGAAGAGATTGATGCATTTGAAGAAGCTCCTAAGGCCTTGGTCAAGTGGGTTCCCAAGACTACTTCAACTTCTACTTCATCAAGTACATCTACAACTCCAAGGATTCCCATCAAGATGGTGTGGATCCCGAAGAAGAAGAACTAGAGTGTTTTTGAGGGTGACTCTGCCAACATACTTCAATCACATCATCTTGGCAAGGACAAGTGCAAACAACTTTCACATCTTGCACTAGTTCAAGGAGTCACAAACCCTCTTGTTGGTAAGACAAGGGACAAGGTAACCTAATGGTTTTATGGACATCATCTTGTGTGCAATTCACTCGATGTCCATGTATATCTTTGTGTGTTCCTTGTGGGACTAACCCGTGTAGGTATTGAAAGTGCAACTCACTCCAATGGATTGCTCCAAAATGATCTACATCAACATAGAGCATCTACATGTTCAACACCTACATGAAGTCATCGTCGACAAAACCCAAGGTTAGTTCATCCCTCTTGGGGGGGATATCACATCTAGGGGGAGCTTTACTCTAAAGATTGAGCTAAAGCTACTCTAATGGTGTGAACACAACAATGCTTTATGTAAAAGTGGCAACCCCACTTGAGCTTAAACGATGAGTATGACCTATGAACAAATGTTCTCATTTGACTCCTAAGTCAATATACTCATATATAGACGACCTAGTCATCGCCAATTGCTTGATAGATACTAGATTGGGTGTGCATGCTTTGCAACATGTTTCATTTGCTATTTTATTGTGTGAGCATGTTGAGTGCATATTTTTCTCATTCGAGGACATCGATTTGTTGCTTTGATTGTTTGGCTTTCTTCTTTTGCCAAATGGATGGACAAGAATGCCTAAGAACCTCCTCTAGCGATCTATGCTTTTCTTGTCTCAAACTCTATTCATGCTACATCACAAAGTTTGATCAAGTCAGATTCGAGCCACTCTAAGTGAGGAGCACTTGGAGTCTCAGATTCATCATGGACTTAAACTTCCAAAACCTCTTAGTGCATTTCGATCTGACCGATTCTTTCCTTTCGATCATACCGAGTTCATTAAGTTGATCTAGGTTTTCAATCTCGGTGCAACCTATTAGAATAGTTTGGTCTCACCGAGTTGCAGTAACTGCCAGAAGTTTTGCATCTCGGTGCCACCGAGTCGTTCCACTCGATCACACTGACAGAGTCTGGTTATATATACCCACGGGCCGAAAGTTGGGAAGTTTTCCGAATTCTTTCACCCGCGCCTATCCAGCTCTGCCGTCTCGAGGTCTCCCGATCGTCCTCTCATCGCCAGCGACCTACCGCCGCTGGTCTCCCCCGCTGTCAACGGAATTTAACCCGCCGTTGCCGCCATAGTGAGCTCATCGCCAAGTTAGGGTATGAGTTCGACCCTTTGTGCAATCTTTACCTCCGATTCCTAGCACAAATTCAATGCCATGATTCTTGCCACATATGAGATCATCCTATCCAGAGAAAACTCCGTTTAGATTAGTTTTGATTCAAAGTTTTAGGGTTAGGTTTCCGCCGAACTCATCTCGGACCGACCAAGTTGTAGAAATCGGTCTCACCGATTTGGCTTAGGCCATTGCACATGTAAGGTTCGGTCTGACCGAAATCTACAAATCGGTGTGACCGAGTTCAACTCTCAGTGAAACGCTAGCAGACTCGGAGTCACCGAACCGTGTCTCGGTCTGACCGATTTCACTAGTTTAGACTCCAAAGTTGCTTTGGTGTCACCGAGTTTAACAAATTGGTAGCTCCAAAATGCTTTCTGTAGAAACCCAAAACTAGGATTTTGACTATTTGTTTTACAAAACCTCTGCACTTTGTGATCCTCATCCACTCTATATCATGTACATCTATTCACAGGGTCAGCTTTCAGCTTGTAGTGTCAACAATGTCTGATCAAAGTGACAGTCAGAACATGTCAGAGGAGCAGGCACATCTGAGTGAGGGCTCTAGTCCCTCCAATAGCAGCTACTGTGAGAGCAACAGAAGCACTCCAAGTAATCTTCCAAAGGCTGCCACCAAGTCAAGGAAGAAGAAAACTTCCGACAATGAGGATGAAGACTATATGGCTGTTGAGGGTGAGGCCACCTGAAAGAAGAAAGTGACTAAGAAGGAGTATGGCACAATTGCTTCAACAAAGACTGGACTGAACAAGAAGGCCCCTGCCAAGAGAGCTCCAATGTCAAAGGCCAGAGCCTCCACTCAAGAAACAATGGTGTTCACTCTTGACAAGAGATGACGAGCCAGCAGGAACCAAGAAGAGGGCTAGGAAGACCACAGTCAGAGTGGTTGGTAAGCCATCTATGAGAGCTGAAGATGATGATGGTGCTGAAGATGATGCTGATGAGCCAGTTGCACCTGCTGCAAAGACTCAGAAGCTGACGGGGATGCCATCAAAGCCAGGGCTGCTCCATCTAAGCCCAAAGCTGCCCCAAAGCTTCTGCAACTAAGAGGTCCACTAGAGACATTCCAGCAGCTGAGAAGAACAAGGCCCCAGTGCCATATATTCCCGAGGAGGAAAAAGATTCAGATCAATAATCCTTAGATGATGATGAGTCTATGATGCTCAGAAGACTCAAGCCAAAGATTCCAGATCATAATGATGCCCATCTTGTTGCCGAGAACATGAAACTGAGAAAGGATGCAGGTCTGAGAAAATGGAGATAGACTGATCCATATGCCACAAGGAGGAAGACTGTTGCGGACTATAGGTTTCACACCAAGGAAGAACATGATTTCTATGAGACAGTGCTGTTGGACAAGAAGCCCATTGTCTATGACATGAAGTAGGATGATTGGAAGTACATCGATAAACATGCTGATTTCTTTCGAGGTGTTCATGAAAGCTTCAGGCAAAATGAAGTTGACAAGTTTGTGGGAAAGAAACTGACTAGATGGAACGATGAGATGATCATGCAATTCTACTTCACTGCTCATTTCTATCTAGGTGGTAGGATTGTATGGATGACTGATGGTACAAGGTACCAACCAACTGTGGCTAAGTGGGCAAGTTTGAGCAATGCCCCCAAGGAGAATGAAAATGACACTGATGTGTATGCCAAGTCCAGGATGGATCCAAACTCTATGGCAAATATGTACAAACCAATTCCCGACAGAGAAGTGAAAACTCACAAGTTTGGCTCCATATATCATGTGTTGTCTGGATTGACCACAATCAACACTATACTTAGGCACACTTTGTTTCCCAAGTCAGGAGATCATAGAATGATCTGAGGCCACTCCATCAACTTACTCCACATGTTTGATGTTCCCGAGAAGTTCAAGGTCATGAGACTGATTGTAGAGACAATCAAGAGGACATCAGCTGACCAGAAAAGGTCTTATGGATATGCCCCTCACATGTAGATGCTTATCAACTCCAAGGTGGAGAAAGGGACATATCTGCTTGACAAGAGGCATCTTCGTCTTAGGCTAGATTTCCAGGACAGTGAAGTTGTCATGGATGCATCCCATCGTACTTCAGTTGAGGGCCAAGAGAAGATTGCTCAAGCAAAGGCAGCCAAGCAAGCAAGTGCTTCTGGAGCTCCTAAGACCAAGCAAGATCAGATCAATCACCTGCTTGAGGCCACTCTGAGGATTGAGAAGAGTTTGGCCAACTTGACTCAGAATCAAGCGAGCCTTGAAAGGATCATTGCGACAAAATTCTATGATCTAGATGTGAAGGTCACAGAGATCCAAGCTACAGTGGAGAAGCTCAAGGAAGAGGCCGAGGATAGAGAAATGATAGATGTATTTTAGAGAGTGCCAAGAGGGCAGAGATCTGCTGCAGTGCCCATGGCTTACACTAGAGCAACTACATCAGCACCTGTAGCCACAACATCAGTGCCACCTCCAGTTGCCATTCCACCAACTCCAACAACTTCCACAGATGCATTCATCCTTGGAGTCCTCTCAACGCCTCCTCCCGAAGATCAAGCCTAGAGAGACGCATATCACTATGCATTTTCAAGCTTTTTGGTAACTTGTTGCCAAAGGGGGAGAAAGTGTATATATCATAAGCTTCGAAAGAGAGAGCTTTGTTTCTTTTGCTTTCTTTGGTTTTTGGTTGAAACTTATTCATGTGCTTGCTTGATACTCTATGTTTATGTGTGTGAGATACTTGTATGATCATGTGTTTGATCATATCATACTTTAATGCTTGCTTGAATGATGCTATTATTTATCTCTCATCATTCACTTTTGTCGGCGTCTTGGGAACGGGGTACCCAGACTTGCCTGCCTGCGACCGAGAGCGTGGCTCATCCAACGGCCTGGTATGGCCCATCTTCATTAGCAACCACTCAAGACCCTCGCGAGGGGCCAAGCCTCGTGAGGCGGACGACACAAGACCTCCCCTAGGGCGGCCTCCCTAGGCTGGCTCCCGAGGAGCGGAGATATCAAGGCAAGGGGCGCCCCGTGAGGTTCGCGTGACATGAGCCATGACGAACAAGGCCAGGCAGGTGCCAGTGGATGCAGGGAGCCAATTTCCTCTTTGGTGCTAAAGGGGCAAGCGTAGGCGAGGAGTCCCGAGGCGTCAGGCAAAGGTTTCCATATCGATGCAACGAGACCAACACCAGAAGGACGACAGGGCGAAGGTCACCACACAGCCCACGACGACGTCACCGCCAGAGCCTTTGCAGGCGAAGACCACCTTTTGTCATGATTGCTTGTACTAGCTGTCCCCCTTCAAACTTGGCCATTGTGGGATCCCTTCCCACTCAATATTTGGGAAGACGAGCCGGGCCTCTATAAATAGGACTAGCCACCACCATAGAGGGCATCTCGTCTTGATCTAAGAGAGAGAGAGAGAGAGAGAGCTCACCTAAGAGGATCAGATCCAGGCCACCCTTACACCCACTAGCTCACCGAGCACAAGAACACCTCTCCTCATGAGGCTGTTCTTCCCGTGTACTTGTTCATCCTCAACCTACAAGGTAATCCACCACAGCACACTGGATTAGGGTATTACACCACAACGATGGACCGAACTAGTATAAACCTTTGTGTCTCTTGTTCTTTGGGCATGACGAGCTAGGCCTAGGAATCGGTGCGAGAGTGAACTAGGGCGGAAAGGAGAGATTTTCGTGCGCACCCTAGTGTTAGAACCTCAAGGGTTTGCCGGAACCCATAATCCGACATTTGGCGCGCCAGGTAGGGGTGTGCCGAAGCTTCCCTTCCGTCGATCGACGCTCCATCGCCCCGCCGGTTCCATGGCCAATGGTCACCGAGCTCGTGTTGAGCGACGGGCCGCCCTTGCCGCCCGCATCGCTCAGACAGCTTCCGCCGGCGGACCTCCTCGCCGTTCTCCATCGCCTACCGCCAACGCCGCCACTGGCCCGGCGCGGCATGAGCAGCAAGCCTCGTCGCAGCACCCCTCCGTGCAACGGGATGGACGTAGCACCAGCCCGTCGCTCACTCCAAAAGGCTCGTCGTCCCACGCTCGTCGCGGACCCGCGGACGCGCAGGCTACGTTGCTCATGGCACGCGAGCTCCTGCGTTACCGCCCCATCGATGACCACTGCAAAGACTGGCTCGACCGCATTGCCGAGCTCGTCAGCGCCGCTCGGGGCTCTCTTGCACCATCCTTCTCGCTACCTCGCCCGCCTCCCTCTGCAGGCGAAGTAGCCCATGAAGCACCTCTGCCACCTCCGCATCAAGGCATCGTCCACGACCCAAGGCACGCGGCCCCGCGGCTCGACCCCCCACGCGTGGCGCCCGTGCATGAAGAAGGAAGCTGCCAAGAGATCCAGCGGCCTCAAGGAGGAGCGCCAACACTCCCCCCACCACCGCATCGAGACCGTGCACCCCCTGTCGTGGTGGCGCGTGAGGACCAAGACCAAGCTCCGCCTCCACAACAAGCTCTGGTGTCAACAGTAGGCTGCAAGGCCCTCGCACCCGAGCTGCGCAACGTCAACTGGCCCGGGAAGTTCAAGCCTGACCTGCCTCCATGCTACGACGTCACCCGCGACCCTGCTGAGTTCCTGCAGCTCTACAAGCTGAGCATCGAGGCATTCGGTGGCAACGAGAAGATCATGGCAAACTGGTTCCCCATGGCCCTCAAGGACGGCGCGCGCTCATGGCTCCTGAACCTGCCCGCAGGATCGATCTCCTCCTGGGGTGAGATGCGCGAGCGGTTCATTGCCAACTTCCAGGGCACCCGCGACCGCCCCCCGGCCACAGGTGACCTGCAGTGCATCAAGCAACAACTAGGAGAAACTCTGTAGAAGTTCATCCAGCGCTTCAACATCGTCCGCGTCAAGATCCCCAAGGTCATGGACGAGGCCATCATCTCAGCATTCTCTGACGGCATCCGCGATGTCAAGATGAAGGAGGAGCTCGCCATCCACGAAGATTTGTGCATGACCCTAGAGCTATTCAACCTTGCGACAAAGTGCGCCAGAGCTAAGGAGGGGCGCCTCTCCCTCGTCGAGCTCCCACCGTTGAACCTGAAGACAAGAAGGCCAAGGGAAATGACGTGAAGCGCAAAGGGGTGGCCGTGCTCGCGGCCGAACCAGAGATGAAGCATGGCCGTGACCACCCGGAGTCATCCAAGAGCAGCCGTCCGTTCTGCGCCTTCCACAATGTGCACAACCACAACACCAATGACTGTCAAGAGCTCAGGGCCATCCGCGAAGGGCGCATCGGCCAACGCCTCAAGCGCAGCAATCGGGGCTACGACCATGGAGGAAGCCGGACCGGGGGGCGCTGGGACGACCGCAGCCCCCGTCAGGAGTGGCGTGACCAGCCTCGTGGGGACCGCTGGCACGATCAGCCTCGCGAGGGTGCATGGAGGGACCTGCCTCGTGAGGGTGCCTGGAGGGACCAACCTCGCGAGGACTATCCTCTGGGCAAGGCCGGCCTCCCTCCGCTGCCACCACCAAGGAGGAACGATGATGAGGACGAGGGGGCTAGGGGCTTCCAGGAGCCTCGCACCATCGCCTTTATCTTGGGCGGTGCGCAAGCCCCAGCCTCTCAGCGCCTCTTCAAGCAGTTCGCCCGAGATGTGAACGCGGCTCTCCCCAAGCTCGAAGCCACACGCCCGCTCAGGTGGTCCAAGTGCGCCATCACCTTCAGCTCGGCAAACTAGCTCAAGTGCGTGGCGACTGCCGGCGCCCTCTCGATGCTCTGCTCACCCGTCATCAGCAACGTTCAAGTCACCAAGACCCTCATCGATGGCGGCATAGGGCTCAATGTCCTGTCCATCGAGACGTTGATAGCCTCCAAGTGCCATAGGATCAGCTACAGCCTACCAAGCCCTTTTCAGGAGTTACTGACGGCTCCACCACCCCGATAGGGCAGGTTCGCCTGCCTATCACCTTCGGCACCCGCGACAACTACCACACCGAGCTCATCGACTTTGATGTCGCCCACATTATTCTTCCCTACAGCGCCATCCTCGGGTACCCAGCCCTGGCCAAGTTCATGGCAGTGACTCACCACGGTTACAACGTTCTCAAGATGCCAGGAAGAGGCGGAGTCATCACCATCGCTTGCGAAGAAAAGGATGCGATGTGCTCACTCGAGCGCGCTTACCTGGCTGCGGCGGTCGAGGATCCACACAATGATGGCACCATCTACCCACCTGAGGCCATTCCCAATAAGAAGAAGCAGCTGCTCGCCCTAGAGCCCCACGAAGATGCAGCACCCAGCGGACGTACCTCAGGACCTGCGCCCATGGATGGGGAGCCTCCTTGTAACGACCTAGATGTAACAATTCCCAATATGGCAATATATGCATCGTTGACTTAATCAATTCCATTCTAGGCTCTTCCTTCATTTCGGGTTTCTGCATTTTTGCTTTAAGCGTGTGTTGCATATCATTATGTCATTTTCATCATGTGCATTGCATTGGCATAGTCTCACTTGCATCCGTGTGTAGTTGCATCGTCTCCGTCCTCTCCGTTGTCCGTTTCGGATTCCGACTCTCTCGCATGGCACCCATCGCACCTCCCAAGTCTTTGTTTCGTGAGCGGGATAAAAACATCCTCGGAATGGGCCGAGAGTTGCCTAGTGGTCTTAGTATATCACCGGTAGACCGCCTGTCAAGTTTCGTCTCGTTTGGAGGTCGTTTGATACTCCAACGGTTAGCCGCGTAACTCGCCGGAACCTCTATCTCTTTTGGCCCAGCACCCCTCCACTACAGCCAGCAAGCCCATCCTAACCACCTCCATGCTCTCGGTCACTGGATCGTGATCGTGTGGGCGAAAACCTCACCCCATTTGGACTCTTCTAGCTCCCTCTACCTATAAATAAGCCCTCCCCCGAAATCCCGGGTCCAAACCCTAGCCTCCCTCTTCCTCGCGCCGCCGGACACGTCCACCGGGCGCCGGATGTGTCCGCCTCCCTCCTCTGCCGCCACGTGGCGCTTCTTGATTCGCCCGCGCTGCCGCACCCACTTCCCGCCGATCCAGCGCGCCACGGCCCGACGCGGGCCCTCCGGCCCGAAGCTGCCGCCTCCCGGGCGCGCCTCCCGGCCCGCGACCTCCGCCGCCTCGCGCCTCCAACCGCCGCCATCGGTGCCCGCTTTCGCCACCGCCGGGCGCCGCCCCGCCGGACCGCGCCACAGCAGCCGCGCAGCTCGCCGCCGCCGACCTCCACACCGGCGAGCCTCCCGCCGCACCGCTCCGCCTCCCCTCGCCGACCCCTCTCCGACCCCGCCGCCGGCCACGACCTTGACCGCGAGCCACCGGTCACCTCGGCCACTGCCGTCTCTTCGCCGGCTCGCCGGAGCCGCCAACTCCGGCCGGATCAAGATCGGGGTCCGGGTGGACGAGATCCACCCATCCCCGATCCAAACGCGCCTCCGTCCCGCCGAATCTCCTCATCCCGCACCTCTCCGTCCCGTTTTCGCGGAGGGTAATTTTTCACTAAGTCCCTGGATCCCAATATTTTTATGCCCTCTTCATCATGTCGTATCTCCGTGCTTGTAGCTCCGATTCGCGCATATGATATATGGAAATGTTCGTGTCGAAGTGCTCTACGTGTTAGCAGCAGTTTTGTGCATGTTAGGGTTCATCTAGCTGTCTTAATCTTCATTGCCAAACTGCTATGTGATGTTGCTGTTTCAGCACTAGTTGTCTGTTAACAATATGTGTGCATGTTCGTGATGTCGTAACTTTGTGCATGCTAGTCCAAATTGAGTGTATGATATGTCAAAATATTCGTATTGTGATGCTCTTCATGATGGACGCATTTGCATACATGTTAGGTTGCATCATGCCATGTTTAACCCTGTTGCAAAAGTGCATGTTGCTGTTGAGTTGCTAAAATTGTTATAACTTGATGATTTGTTTTCTTCGTAGCATTTGGTGTGATTTTCTTTTGAGCCACATGTCAACATGTTTTAGGAGCATAATCATGTTGTCTTTGAAGTGGTGTTTGGTTTTCCATTATATGCTCTTTGGTGACTTGAACAAGCTTGTAAACATGCCATGTCAATGTTGTTGTTTTACACTTAGTGAAAAAACCTGCTAAGTCAGGAATCTGTAATAACAAGTTGCCATGTAAACTTGATGCCATAATCTTTTCCATGCATGTTTTGGAATAACTAGTGAGCATGTCTTGATGTCCATGTTGTTGTCTATCAATCCATGCCTTTGTTTGCATATACGCCCTGCTGTAGCTTGTTGTTATCTTGCTCTCAAAATGCTTGAAATTAAAACTGTTAGCCTGTTAACAGAACATTCAATTTGGCAAAGCTTGTGTTAAGCAACCCTTGCATGGAATAAATTGTTTCTTTGGATGAATTGGAAGTATAATATGTCTTCTTCATGTTCATGTAAATTTCATGCTTGTTAGAATTATTTTGCTAGCTGTTATGTGCCTCCAAAGGTAGCTACAAAATGTTCCTGGTTGCATGCCTAGTAAATTTCACTAAGTTTGAGAAATCTGTTAACTTATTGAATCTTGCCATGCTTGTTTAATTGTGTTCCAGCAAGTTTTTGGGTGTGCTCTGAGTTCATACTTGTTGAGAATCATGTCTACTTCACATCCATTCCTTTTGTCATCATGTTTGGGTGATGTAGCATATTTAAACCTTGCTCCAAAGATGCCATGTTGCTGTTAACTTCAGTTTTGCATTGCATCTTGTTTTGCTTGCCATTTGCAAACCGTGCATCCGATTCCAAAGATCCTTATATCGATTTCGACCGAAATCTTCCCCTCTATCCAGCGCATTGCTTGGTTGCCCAAGATGAAGCCATTTACATCATCTTCTCCATTAGGCTCGAGAGCATCCTCATGCATACACACATCATGACTTGCATCCCATGACATGTCTTGCATCATGTTGTTTGTGCATTGCACCGTGATTGATCTTGTACCGTTGTTGTGCTCTTGTGTTGGGTAGAGCCGGGTGCTGATACCAAGTTCGAGGATCTTGTTGAGACTGAGTTTGAGGAGTCATCTTACCATTCCACCGAGGACTTAACAGGCAAGATGACCGTTCCCCGATATCACCTCTATCTTTGCCTTGCTAGTTGTCTTGCTCTATAGTTATGCCTCGATTCCTATTCTTGTCTTGTCAGCCTCCTATGTTGCCATGAAACACTCTAACTGCCTTCCTAGCAAACCGTTGATTGGCTAAGTACGCTTTTGCTCAGCCCCTCTTATAGCGTTGTTAGTTGCAGGTGAAGTTTGAAGATTGCTCCATGTTTGGACTTGGTTATTGGGATAACACAATATATATCTTAATTAATTAACGCACATATATATTGTTAATGGGTGGAAGGCTTGGCCTTCTGCTTGGTGTTTTGTTCCACTCATGCCACCTTAGGACCTGTTAAACCGGAGTTTTGTTCCTTGATTTTGTGTTCCTAACACGGTTGGGGTTTATGGGCCCCCCTCAATAATTCACAGTGCTTAAAGCTTTTCCAGCAAGACCCAACTTTGGTACTACATTTGCCTAACAACTAAAAACTTGCTTAGGGAGTTATAAACCTGATTTCTTAATCAACCCCCGGGCCAGTGCTCCTCATGAGTGTTGGTCCAAACTGGGCAGCCTGCGGGGCCGACTTGAGGCAACTCAAGGTTCTGGTTCTATCGTAGCTTTTCCCATCCGGTCGTGGCCTGAGATAAGATACGCGTGGCTACTATCAGGGTGTCGGCACATCGGGAGGTCTTGCTGGATTAGTTTTACCTTTGT
Organism: Secale cereale; assembly: GCA_902687465.1. Lineage (NCBI taxonomy): Eukaryota > Viridiplantae > Streptophyta > Magnoliopsida > Poales > Poaceae > Secale > Secale cereale. The sequence goes on along the minus strand of LR738709.1, from coordinate 264,856,680 downwards.
CGAAATATCTTGAGCACGGGATTCCGAGAATACTCGGGTCTTCCCAACACGGAGTTGCGACTCCGCGGATTGTGAGCTTGTGATGGGCTAAGTTGGGACACCCCTGTAGGGTTATGAACTTTCGAAAGCCGTGCCCGCGGTTATGTGGCAGATGGGAGTTGTTAATATCCGGTTATAGATAACTCGACACCATATCCTTAAGAATACACTACCTATGTGAGTAATTGTGACGGTCTCTTTTTGAAGGGGTTTTCGAAAAAGTGAACATGGTGGGGTTATGCATGAACGTGAGTAGCTAGGATCACTTATTGATCATCTTTGGCGATCGTTGGCACATATCGTTGCTACCTCTTGAGCTTGCGTTGTATTCCCTCGAAGAAGAAAGGGAGATGCTGTAACGCCCCGGACACACCCGCCGGTGGTCGTTACTCCTGGCGGGATCTAGACTGGCCTCACATATCAATACTAGTCTTTTCTGCGCACTTTGTCCTCACTCGTGTGCACCCGGGAGCAACTTCCCGGTCGGTCACCCATCCTGAAACTACTCCAAGCTGAGCATGCTTAACTTTGGAGTTCTATCCGAATGAGCTCTCGGAAAAGAAGGAATTCCTTATTGATATGAGTAGTTTATCATCCCTAATAAGCCAGGCCATCACATACACCCTCACTCAGAGGAACCGACGTCCTCGTCGGGCCACATGAACGTTCCCTCTTGGCACAACCGTCTGTGCTTTCAGGACAGCACATGTGCCATGCCGTGTGCCACGACGGGTCACAAACGTCATGCACAACATGACTGCAAACTGTCCGCAAACATCCGTGTAACCGCGAGGGTCGGCTCTGATACCAACTTGTAACGCCTCGGACACACCCGCCGGTGGACGTTACTCCTGGCGGGATCTAGACTGGCCTCACATATCAATACTAGTCTTTTCTGCGCACTTTGTCCTCACTCGTGTGCACCCGGGAGCAACTTCCCGGTCGGTCACCCATCCTGAAACTACTCCAAGCTGAGCACGCTTAACTTTGGAGTTCTATCCGAATGGGCTCCCGGAAAAGAAGGAATTCCTTATTGATATGAGTAGTCTATCATCCCTAATAAGCCAGGCCATCACAGATGCATCACAGTAGCATAAGTATTTCCCTCAGTTTTTGAGAATCAAGGTATCAATCCAGTAGGAGACCACGCGCCAGTCCCTCGCACCTGCACAAACAAATAAGAACTTCACAGCCAACGCGATAAGGGGTTGTCAATCCCTTTACGGTCAATTACGAGAGTGAGATGTGATAGAGATGATGGTTATATTTTTGGTATTTTAGGTTTAATAAAACGGCAAATAAAAGCGGCAAAAGTAAAGTAGATGTTGATTGATAAGTTGAGAATAGACCCGGGGGCCATAGTTTTCTCTAGTGGCTTCTCTCATGATAGCGATATTCTACGGCGGGTAAACAAATTACTGTCAAGCAATTGATAGAAAAGCGAATAATTATGAGACTATCTAGGCATGATCATTGTATATAGGCATCACGTCCGAGACAAGTAGACCAACTCCTGCCTGCATCTACTACTATTACTCCACACATCGACCGCTATCCAGCATGCATCTAGTGTATTGAGTTCATACGAACAGAGTAACGCCTTAAGCAAGATGACATGATGTAGAGGGATAAACTTAAGGAATATGATGAAAACCCCATCTTTTTATCCTCGATGGAAACAATACAATACGTGCCTTGCTGCCCCTACTGTCACTGGGAAAGGACACCGCAAGATTGGACCCAAAGCCAAGCACTTCTCCCATTGCAAGAACTATAGATATAGTAGGCCAAACGAAACCAATAATTCGAAGAGACTTGCAAGGATATTATGAGCACACATAAAAAGTTCAGAGAAGAACCAAATATCTTTCATAGATTACCTTGATCATAAACTCACAATTCATCGGATCTCGACAAACACACCGCAAAAAGAGATTACATGGAATAGATCTCCTCGAAGATCGAGGAGAGGTTTGTATTGAGATCCGGAGAGAGAGAAGAAGCCATCTAGATACAAGCTATGGACCCGCAGGTCTATGGTAAACTACTCACAACTCATGGTGAGGGCGATGATGATGATGATGAAGGCCTCCGTGATGGATCCCCCTCCCGGAACAGGCTCCAAGATGGGATCTCCACGGGAACAGAAGCTACGGTGGTGGAATTAGGGTTTTCTCTCTGCGTATGGAGTTTCTGGGGTACGTAGGTATATATAGCAAGAAGGAGGGCACCGGGGGCCGTGTGGGCCAGCCTCGAGGCAGGGGGCGCGCCCCCACCCTCGAGGGCTGGCCCCTTGCCCCCTGACTTGGTCCTGATGTTTCCCGAGCGTCATTTCCTCCAAAAATGTCTCTCGCGAAGGTTTCATTCCGTTTGGACTCCGTTTGATATTCCTTTTCTGCAAAACCCTGAAACAGGCAAAAAACAGCAATCTGGACTAGGCCTTTGGGTTAGTAGGTTAGTCCCAAAAATCATATAAAAGTGAATGATAAAGCCCATTAAACATCCAAGACTTCATAAATAATAGCATGGAACAATAAAAAATTATAGATACGTTGGAGACGTATCAAGCATCCCCAAGCTTAATTCCTGCTCGTCCTCGAGTAGGTAAATGATAAAGAAAGAATTTTTGATGTGGAATGCTAACCAATATAGTTTATCAATGTAATTCTCTTAATTGTGGCATGAATGCTCAGATCTGAAAGATTCAAGATAAAAGTCTATATTGACATAAGAAATAACAATACTTCAAGCAATACTAACAAAGTAATCATGTCTTCTCAAAATACTATGGCTAAAGAAAGTTATCCCTACAAAATCATATAGTGTTGGCTATGCTCCCTTGTTATCACACTAAATATTCATATTATGCACAACCCCGATTTCTGCCAAGCATTTGTTCTCATTCTCTATCTTTTCAAATCTTTCAACTTTCACGCAATACATGAGCGTGAGCCATGGACATAGCACTATGGATGGAATAGAGGTGGTTGTGGAGAAGACAAAAAGAGGGAGATAGTCTCACATCGACTAGGCGTATCAACGAGCTATGGAGATGCCCATCAATAGATATCAATGTGAGTGAGTAGGGATTGCCATGCAACGGATGCACTAGAGCTAAATATGAATGAAAGCTCAACAAAAGAAACTAGTGGGTGTGCATTCAACTTGCTTGCTCACAAAGACCAAGGGCATTTGAGGAAGCCCATCGTTGGAATATACAAGCCAAGTTCTATAACGAAAATTCCCACTAGTATATGAAAGTTACTAAGCATGAGACTCTCTACAATGAAAAACATGGTGCTACTTTGAAGCACAAGTGTGGAAAAAGATAGTAGCAATTGTCCTTTTTTTCTTTTCTTTTTTTGGGCCTTTTTTTCTTTTTTCTTTTTGGCATTTCTTTTTTTTTCTTTTTTTTGCGGAGGGGCTTTATAGATTCAGCCTTTCCTCCCATGGGACAATGCTCTAAAAATGAGGATCATCACACTTTCATTATAACACAATATTACAACTCGATACTACAACAACAAAGTATGACTCTATATGAATGCCTCCGGCGGTGTACCGGTATGTGCAATGAAACAAGAGTGACATGTATGAAAAGATTATGCATGGTGGCCTTGCCACAAATACGATGTCAACTACATGATCATGCATGGCAATATGACAATATGATGCGTGTCATATAAACGGAACGGTGGAAAGTTGCATGGCAATATATCTCGGAATGGCTATGGAAATGCCATGATAGGTAGGTATGGTGGCTGTTTTGAGGAACAATATGGTGGCTGTTTTGAGGAAGGATATATGGTGGGTTTATGGTACCGGCGAAAGTTGCGCGGTACAAGAGAGGCTAGCAATGGTGGAAGGGTGAGAGTGCGTATAATCCATGGACTCAACATTAGTCATAAGAACTCATATACTTATTGCAAAAATCTACGATTCATCAAAACAAAGCAATCAACGCATGCCCCTAGGGGGCAGGTTGGTAGGAGTTAACCATCGCGTGCCCCCGACCTCCACACAAAGGTTGACACTCTACAAATACCTCATGCTTTAACTTAGTCACACAACGGTTCACCATACGTGCATGCTACGGGAATCACACCTTAACACAAGTATTTCTCAATTTCATAATAACTCCACTAGCATGACTCTAATATCACTATCCTCATGTCTCAAAACAATTATCAAGCATCCAACATCGCTTTCTATTCAATGCACTTGATGTGATTTTGTTTACTACATTGACATTGGATGTTTATCATGTGAAGACTTGTTTCTTTAGCCTAAACACTTTACCATGCTGTTTTAATAGACTCTCAAATATATCTAGGTGAAGCATGAGAGTTCAACAATTTCTACAAAATATTACCACCACCATGCTTTAAAAGATATATGTGAAGCGCTAGAGCGAAAACTATTCAACTCAAAAGATATAAGTGAAGCACATAGTGTTCTAATAATTTCTAGGCCATATTTAACTCTCTCAAATAGGTGTGTCCATCAAGGATGATTGTGGCAAACTAACAAGCGAAGACTCAAATTATACAAGACGGTCCAAGCAAAACACATAACATGTTGCGAATAAAAATATAGCTCCAAGTATAGTTACCGATGGATGAAGACGAAAGAGGGGATGCCTTCCCGGGGCATCCCCAAGCTTAGGATTTTTGATTATCTTGAATTTACTTGGGGTGCCATGGGCATCCCCAAGCTTGGGCCTTTGCTACTCCTTGTTCCAGAGTCCATCAAAGCAGTACCCAAAACTTGAAAACTTCACAACACAAAACTTAGACAAAAATTCTCGTGAGCTCCGTTAGTAAGAGAAAGCAAACCACCACTCAAAGGTACATCAAGGAATTAATTCTTTGTTTATATTGGTGTTAAAACTACTGTACTCCAAGTTCTCTATGGTTCATATCCTCCAATATTACTCATAGATGCATCGGAATAAGCAAACAACACACGAAAAACAAAATCTGTCAAAGACAGAACAGTCTGTAGTAATCTGCAGGGTTCGCCTACTTCTAGAACTCCAAAAAATTCGAACTAAATTGTTAAATTTGCGCAATTTGACTACCAATCAGCAGAAAAAATAATCAACTAAAAATCACGCTCCAGTAAAATCTGAAGACTACTTTAGCGAGTGCTAACGATTCTATTTTTCACAGCAAGATCATATAAACTTCACACAAGTCTTACCAAAGGTTCTACTTGGCACAAACACTAAACAAAATAATGAACACACATCTAATCAGAGGATAGATGCAATATTTATTCCCTAACAGCAACAAAAACAAAAAGCATAAAATTGGGTTGCCTCCCAACAAGCGCTATCGTTTTACTCCCCTAGCTAGGCACGATACAAGATAGATCTAGGTATTGTCATCTTTGGAAGGCAATCCATAAGTGGCTCTCATGATAGATTCATATGGTAATTTGATTTTCTTTCTAGGAAAGTGTTCCATGCCTTTCCTTAACGGTAATTGGAATCTAATATTTCCTTCCTTCATATCAATAATTGCACCAATCGTTCTAAGGAAAGGTCTACCAAGAATAATAGGACATGAAGGATTGCAATCTATATCAAGAACAATAAAATCTACGGGCACATAATTCCTATTGGCAACAATAAGAACATCATTAATTCTTCCCATAGGTTTCTTAATAGTGGAATCCGCAAGATGCAAATTTAAAGAACAATCATCAAGCTCATGGAACCCTAGCAAATCACACAAAGTTTTTGGGATAATGGAGACACTTGCACCCAAATCATACAAAGCATAGCATTCATGATCTTCTATTTTTATTTTGATAGTAGGTTCCCATTCATCATAAAGCTTTCTAGGTATAGAAACTTCCAACTCAAGTTTTTCTTCATAAGATTGCATCAAAGCATCAACTATGTGTTTAGTGAAAGCTTTATTTTGACTATAAGCATGCGGAGAATTTAGCACGGATTGCAACAAGGAAATACAATCAATCAAAGATCAATTATCATAATTGAATCCCTTGAAATCCAAAGTAGTGGGTTCATCACTATGCAAAGTTTTAATCTCTTCGTTCCCACTTTTAGCAATTTTAGCATCAAGATCTAAAAACTCCGAATCATTGGGACACCTTAAAGCAGAATCATCTCCAATCATATTTTCATCAAGATTAATACTAGAAAACAAGGATCTAATAGGACACACATCAATAAATTTCAGATCTTCATCTTTATTTTCACGATAACTAGAAGAACACAATTTAATATAATCTTCTCTTTTAGCACGCATTCTAGCGGTTCTTTCTTTGCATTCATCAATGGAAGTTCTCATGGCTTTGAGAGACTCGTTGATATCATGCTTAGATGGGATAGATCTAAGTTTCAAAGAATCAACATCAAGAGTAATTCTATCCACACTTCTAGCCAATTCATCAACTTTAAGCAATTTCTCTTCAGGCATAGCATTGAATTCTTTTGCGAGATCATAAACTCTTTAACACTAGTTTAAAATTCAAAAGGCATCTTTCCATAAGAGTTGTTGTAGGAATTAACATAATTATTAGAGGAATTACTAGGAAAAGGCCTAGGATTAAAATTACCTCTATAAGCATTGCTACCAAAATTATTCCTACCAACAAATTTTACATCCAAAGATTCATTGTTATTCTCAATCAAAGTGGACAAAGGCATATCATTAGGATCAGAAGAAGCATTCTTAGCAGCAAACAATTTCATAAGTTCATCCATCTTTCCACTCAAAACACTAATTTCTTCGATAGCATGCACTTTTTTACTAGTAGATCTTTGGGTGTGCCATTGAGAATAATTAACCATACTATTATCTAGGAGTTTGGTAGCTTCTCCTAAGGTGGTTTCCATGAAAGTGCCTCCGGCGGCCGAATCTAAAAGATTTCTAGAAGCAAAATTCAAGCCAGCATAAAAGTTCTGAATAATCATCCATAGATTCAAACCATGCGTAGGGCAATTACGTATCATTAATTTCATTCTCTCCCAAGCTTGTGCAACATGCTCATGATCTAGTTGCTTAAAATTCATAATATCGTTTCTAAGAGAGATGATCTTAGCAGGTGGAAAATACTTAGAGATAAAAGCATCTTTACACTTATTCCATATATCAATACTATTTCTAGGCAAAGAGGAAAACCAAGTTTTAGCATGATCTCTAAGTGAAAACGGAAATAACTTAAATTTAACAATATCGTTATCCGTATCCCTTTTCTTTTGCATATCACACAAATCAACAAAGTTGTTTAGATGAGTAGCGGCATCTTCACTAGGAAGGCCGGAGAATTGATCTTTCATGACAAGATTCAACAAAGCAGCATTGATCTCACAAGATTCAGCATCGGTAATAGGAGCAATCAGAGTGCTAATAAAGTCATTGTTGTTGGTATTGGAGAAGTCACACAATTTAGTATTGTTCTGAGCCATAGTGACAAGCAAGCAACACACAAGCAAACAAAAAGCAAGCGAACGAAAAACACACGGCGAAAGAAGGGCAAATAAAATGGCAAAGGTGAAGTGGGGGAGAGGAAAACGAGAGGCAAATAAATGTAATGCGAAGGATAAGGATTTGTGATAGGTAGTTGGTATATGACTTTTGCGTAAGCCTCCCCGACAACGGTGCCAGAAATTCTTCTTGCTACCTCTTAAGCTTGCGTTGTATTCCTTCGAAGAGGAAAGGGAGATGCAACACAGTAGCATAAGTATTTCCCTAAGTTTTTGAGAACCAAGGTATCAATCCAATAGGAGATCACGCGCCAGTCCCTCGCACCTGCACAAACAAATAAGAACTTCGCAGCCAACGCGATAAGGGGTTGGCAATCCCTTTACGGTCACTTACGAGAGTGAGATCTGATAGAGATGATAGTTATATTTTTGGTATTTTAGGTTTAATAAAACAACAAATAAAAGCGGTAAAAGTAAAGTAGATGTAGATTGATAAGTTGAGAATAGACCTGGGGGCCATAGTTTTCTCTAGTGGCTTCTCTCATGATAGCGATATTCTACGGCGGGTAAACAAATTACTGTCGAGAAATTGATAGAAAAGCGAATAATTATGGGACTATCTAGGCATGATCATTGTATATAGGCATCACATCCGAGACAAGTAGACCGACTCCTGCCTGCATCTACTACTATTACTCCACACATCGACCGCTATCCAACATGCATCTAGTGTATTGAGCTCATACGAACAGAGTAACACCTTAAGCAAGATGACATGATGTAGAGGGATAAACTCAAGCAATATGATGAAAACCCCATCTTTTTATCCTCGATGGCAACAATACAATACGTGCCTTGCTGCCCCTACTGTCACTGGGAAAGGACACCGCAAGATTGAACCCAAAGCCAAGCACTTCTCCCATTGCAAGAACTATAGATCTAGTAGGCCAAACCAAACCAAGAATTCGAAGAGACTTGCAAGGATATTATGAGCACACATAAAAAGTTAAGAGAAGAACCAAATATATTTCATAGATAACCTTGATCATAAACTCACAATTCATTGGATCTCGACAAACACACCGCAAAAAGAGATTACATCGAATAGATCTCCTCGAAGACTGAGGAGAACTTTGTATTGAGATCCGGAGAGAGAGAGAAGAAGCCATCTAGATACTAGCTATGGACCCGAAGGTCTGTGGTAAACTACTCACAACTCATGGTGAGGGCGATGATGATGATGATGAAGGCCTCCGTGATGGATCCCCCTCCCGGAACAGGCTCCAAGATGGGATCTCCACGGGAACAGAAGCTACGGCGGTGGAATTAGGGTTTTCTCTCTGCGTATGGAGTTTCTGGGGTACATAGGTATATATAGGAAGAAGGAGGGCACCGGGGGCCGTGTGGGCCAGCCTCGAGGCAGGGGGGCGCGCCCTGGGAAGGGGGGCGCGCCCCCCACCCTCGAGGGCTGGCCCCTTGCCCCCTGACTTGCTCCTGACGTTTCCCGAGCGTGATTTCCTCCAAAAATATCTCCCGCGAAGGTTTCATTCCGTTTGGACTCCGTTTGATATTCCTTTTCTGCAAAACCCTGAAATACGCAAAAAACAACAATCTGGACTGGGCCTTTGGGTTAGTAGGTTAGTCCCAAAAATGATATAAAAGTGAATGATAAAGCCCATTAAACATCCAAGACTTCATAAATAATAGCATGGAACAATAAAAAATTATAGATACGTTGGAGACGTATCAATCGTCATCTCGCTCTGACTTCGTAAGCTAGTTGCTTAGTGCTTGCTGCAGCCACTTTATTACCTCTCCACACGTAAAAGGATTTGTTAGTTTTGATACCCGGGAATGGGATTGCTGAGTCCTTGTGACTCACAGACTACAACACACACCAGATGCAGGTACAACTGAGTACGACGCAGGAGATGGAAAATAACTTCACTGGGAGTTCGATGAAGAGCGTGGTTGTATGTATGTGCCGTAACCCGACGATCAGTAGTGGTTCCTACTAGGGCCGATCAGGACTTGTGGATGTGGTATCTTTTCTCGTTTGATTTCATCCGTAGTCGGACCCTATGTTATTTGGATGAATGTATGAATGTTGAATTAATTGTGTGACGTGGCGAGTTTAAGCCAACTATTTTACTCTTTCATCCCTGTTCATTACATGAGTTGTACAAAGATACCACGCTTGCGATCATTCCAGAATGCGATTATGTCTCTAACTCGTGCCTCAACACGTAGGAGATATAGTCGCATCCTAGGCATTACACTCCCTCCCTCATATAGGAAGGCGCGCCCGGCGTTCCCCTCAGGCTGGGCTTGGGGGCTCTCCTCCGAAGGTCCTCCGACCTAGCCAATGTCTCGAGAGAGGCGCTCGGGCACCATGTGGAGGCGTGCTTCGCCACACGTTTCCCTCCGGAGGCCTCAAGGGGTGAGGCACCAAGCGCCCAGGAGTTCATCAGCCAGACCATTGATGAGTTGCAAGTGCCAAGGGCAATACGGAGCAAGTGCCGCCCCACACCCCGAAGTGCAGCTGTCTCCCCAGGCTCGGGTGACGGGCTGCGCATCTGCGTCAACGTCCCATCACTCAACAGGATCGCGTCTCAGGAGCTCTACTGGCCATCTCAGGTGGGACGATGCGAGGGTCCCCCTACAGCTACGTTCGCATGCCCTTCTGCTTGCCGAACCAGGCGGCCCTACACTAGCGGCACATGCGGGAAGTCCTGGCGGCTCGCGAGGCCAGATATCAGGAGATCCTGGCGGAGGTGGCCTCGGTTCTTCACGAGCTCTGGGAACCTCCAGAGCCTCGCGATGCCCCGGAGTTAGGCGGCTCATGAGGAGCGACATCTGCATCGAGCGTCTTCAGCTACATCAGCACCACTTCAGCAACTGTGCCAGGTGACATTTTCCGGTTTTGTTTAGCTGGGAGCATCCCTCGGGCTGCATTATTCCCAGGTCGCACGGGCCTGCCCCTGCGATATGTATCCTTCTTGCATCTTTAATTTACCTTGTTGGGGGCGCCCATTGGGCCGCAGCATCCCCAGGACGCTCGAGTCCATCCCGGTGGCATGTATCGTTCTTGCATCTTACCTGAACTAGCGTTACCTTTCCCATCAGCAGCTTTAAAATTATTTACCTGCCTGATCGGCACATCGATGCCATGAACGTTGTACGCCCTCACTAACCTGCTTGCACCCACCTCATGATTAAGGATAGGCACGGAGTCTGTGCTCGGATCCGTCCCTGCAGCGTCGCCAAATCCAAGCGGTTGAGCTCTGGCTCGCGGGCTGGCCCCGTGTACGTCACCTCCCATGGTCCTTAGTGCCTCCCCTTGCATAAGTTGTGTGTGAACAGGTGGGTAAGGGCGCACGACACGGTGCCTCGTCACTACGGGAGCCGCGCGCCAGTTGTCTTTCCTTAGGATATCCGCATGAGAAGACTAGGCACGATGTCTGTGCTTGGGTCCGTCCCTGTAGCATCGATAAACCCAACGACTGAGCTCTATCTGGCGGCCCGACCCTGTTCACGTCACCTCCTGGGGTCGTTGGTGTCTGGCCTTCTCATGTGGCAACCTCAAGGGATTCACTCGGCGCAGGTTGCCTAACCATCTTGTAGGATCATCTCAGGCGCTCTCAATCAAGACCAGGCGCAACCCGCCTTGAGGTAAGGCCCCGTGAGTCCCGCGCTGTCTCACGGGTGCCCAGATACACCTTGTCTAGCCCTGCCGTGCAAGCCACGTGTCAGGGCGGGGCTGTACACGCCCCGGGGGCTCTCCGCAGTAGGGAGTCCCCTCCCACGTGCTAGTGGAAGCACCATGCACCGCGCTAGCCGTCGACACGCTCGAGGAGCGGCTATGCCCGTGCAAGAACGGTAGCGCCATGCTCCGTGTTGGTGATAAACAACTAGGGTGGCCTCACGACTGCTTTAAGCTCAGGGAGCCACCAGGCTCGGTGACTAGCCTCACCGCGCTGCTTTCCCCTCGGTAGAGTAGCACGAGGGGACTGGGCACGGGGGCTACCCTCAGGTTATGCCTGGCGTACGCCCCGCCAGGTCCCCCAGACCTGGTCGTCGTGCAACCCTCCCGAGCGAAAGCCCGGCGAGGACAGGTATGAGGTCTGTTCGTATGTCAAGGGGGACCCTTGGGCATCGCGACCCAAGGGCCTAACTGGTCCCGTGGCCCCTCACCCCTTGGTCTCGTCCTGGTGATCCGGACGACTCAACGACGGCTGAGGTACGTGTGGGGCCGGGCTCTGCCGACGCAGAACACTAAGGCCCGCTCTCGCATTTCCTTCGCAAAGGCTTTTCGTACGTCAAGGGGGACTCCTGAGCATCACGACTCAGGAGCCTAACTGGCCATGTAGCCCCTCACGCCCTGGTCTTATCTTAGCGATCCGGACAAGCCAGCGGCGACTGAGGTATGCGTGGGGTCGGGCCCTGCCAACGCAGAACACTAAGGCCGAGTCCAACATTTCCTTCCCGAGGGCCGTTCGTACGTCAAGGGGGACTCCCGAGCATTGTGACTCAGGAGCCTAACTGTTCACGTTGCCCCTCACCCCTTTGTCTCGTCCTGGTGATCCGAACGACCCAACGGCGGTTGAGGTATGTGCGGGGCCGGGCCTACCGACGCAGAACTCTAGGGCAAGCGGGAAGGAAATCGTGAAATCTCAGCAACGCGACATTGGAAGCTAGCCAGGAGCATCGCTTGAGGAATCACCTCAGACACGTCAAGATAAGTCATGCATCCCATCGGTGTGCCACCATCGCTTGACGAGTTGGTTTCTGCAGTCACACATCGGCAATGTCACCTCCCTTTCTAGCCTCCGGAAGCTACCTCTTGAGAATCGCGCCTCAGGAGTTCTTACCGGACCTCGGGCCGCTCACCTCCTGTCCTTGACCACAGCATCGCGACCTGGCATACCAACGACGGCTGTAGCTTGCCTTGGGATTGGGACCTGCCGGCGTAGAGCACCAAGCTACTGAAAGGGTAAAAAGGAGCGACACCGCTGGAACCAAGCTTGCAAACAGAGTTTCTTAGCAAGTGAGGGAGTCCTATATTCAGGGGTCCTCAGGCGTCCGGGTCATTGAAGCTGGGCCGTATTGATGGGCCACGTCAAGAAGAAGTAGAAGACCCTCCCCCATGTTCGGCCAGGACTCTTATGTACGTAGAAAGGCAAGTGTAGAGTCCGGATGTATTAGAGTACTTCCTCCCCAAGTCACCCTTGTAACCCTAGGTTCCCTCTGGCGTGTATATAAGCCGAGGGGTTTAGTCTGTAGAGGGGATCATCATCATCACAATACCCCCATAGGCTAGGCTTTAGGGTTTAGCCATTACAATCCCGAGGTAGATCAACTCTTGTACTCATATTCATCCATATTAATCTAGCAGGAAGTAGGGTATTAACTCGATTGAGAGGGCCTGAACCTGGGTAAACATCGTGTCCCCAGCCTCCTATTACCATCGATCCTCTAAACGCATAGCTTGGGGCCCCGTACCCGAGATCTGCCGGTTTTGACACCGACAATGGTGCTTTCATTGAGATCTCTGCTGTGCGCTCGCAATAAGCGATAGGTGGCTTGTCTCGTCATTAGCGACAGGATCACCCTTGGAAAAAACTTGGTTATCGGCCAGGTTCTCCGGCTCAGCAGGTTCGCTGTATGCGCCCACATGCCGGCGGCACTCCCTGCGGCCATCGAGCACCAACTTTATGCCCACTCCGGCCACTCCGATGACGCAATCTCGACAGAAATCCCGCCCTTAAACGAGCTGCTAGATCGCATCGCCGCCCTGGGGCTTTCATCGCCAGGAGATCCTATCGGATCTAAATCCGGCCACGATGAGATTGATCCCTCCCCGATCACTCGTTTGGTGGCAGCAGTTGAGGACGGAGCCGAAGAGACTCCCCCTCTCGAGATGAAGACCGACACAGTTCGAGTCTCCGAACCCATCGAGCCGAACACGTCCCTGTCGGGAGGCATCTCATGTTTTTCGAGCTCTGGGATTAGCGTCGGGCCCATGGGACAATCAGACCCCGCCAAACCCGGATCGCCCACATCGGAGGTTGTCAAAACCCTGAATATCACTTTGGGCCGGGACTCAAAATTACCAGCACCCACCCACCCCAGGAAAAACTCTCCAAGTAAATCCGGATTTCCGGACATAGATGATCTCGCGAACATACAACAACAGCCCAAGGAAATGGTCAGCCACTTTTGGGCTAGATTCCTACTTGTCAAAAAAAAGATCAAGGATTGTTGCGACGACAAAGCGGTCCCTCTATTTTACAGCAACTGTACGGACGAAGGAGGATTGAACGCCCTCAACCGACGTCGGGTTCTGAGTTTTACAGAACTGTCGCACTTAGTACAAAAGTACTGCGCAATGGAAAATACTTGGAAAGCCCAGAATACACCTCTTGAACAGTCCATACCCGGACAGTACGTCATCAAGGATAAACGTACATACCCTAGTAGGTCACCCGATAACAGGCCTATTGGCAAGAAGAGCAAGCTTTTACTAAAGCACAAATCCGTACTAGATGAACTGCTCGATACACCTTGCCAAATACACACAACCCCGGATAATCTACCAAACCATAGCCTTAGAGCATGTTGGGTACTCCGGCAGGTAGCAAAGAGTCGTACAGCAATTCTCGCCACCACCATATCAAGTGAGAAAGACGTCCATGTCTTAACTGTCTTTGAGACGTTCTCCTCAAATAACCGCCGCAAGAGAGCAGATCACGAACTTGCCAAGGTCTACCAAATTAGCTCTGCAAGCCAATGGAGCGACACGGCGATTAGTTTTTCTGCCGAAGACGCACCTCGAGTCCGGTCGATCCGAGCATCAACATCTCTTGTACTAGATCCAATAGTGGACGGTTTCCGCCTCACTAAAGTACTCATGGACGGAGGAAGCGGACTGAACCTCATATGTGAGGAAACGCTTGCAAAAATGCAGGTCGAAAAAATCCCGCATTGAGCACACCAACACAACCTTTAGAGGAATTATACCTAGCCGCGAGGCCTGGTGTTTGGGAAGCATTAAGCTCGATGTAGTATTTGGCATATATGATAACTACAGATCGGAGGAACTACTCTTCCACATTGTTCCCTTTCATAGGGGATACCACGCCCTTCTATGAAGGGACGCTTTCTCATGCTTTCAAGCTATACCCCATTACTGGTACATGAAGCTTAAAATGCCAGGGCCCAATGGAGTGATCAAATTAACAAGTGATCCGGATAGAGCACTCCGCGCCGAAAATAAAACGACATCCTTAGCCTTAGAGGCATTATCCAAAGCCCTCACGGCCGAAGAATTAACCACCATACGGTCAAAGGTAGATAAAGACGATGTAATCCTCGCCAAAAGATCGAAGTCTACCTCCTTCAAGCCAGCAGATGAAATCATCAAATTCCAAGTGCACCCAATGGACCCCAACAAAACAACATCCGTCGGGGCACAGCTGGATCCGGCGGTGGACAGTGCGCTACGCATCTTCCTTCGGGAAAATTGGGATATATTCGCGTGGCACCCTTCAAATATGCCAGGAATCCCATGCAGGCTGGCCGAACACAACCTCAATATTATCAAAGGGTTCAAACCGATCAAGCAGTCACTGCGACGATTTTCTGAACCCAAAAGACAAGCAATGGGAGAAGAGCTAGCCAAGCTATTGGAAGCCGGATTCATCAGGGAAATTAAACACCCGGATTGACTAGCCAACCTAGTCATGGTACTGAAGATGGATAAATCCTGGCGCCTCTGCATCGACTTCACAGACCTAAATAAGGCCTGTCCAAAGGATCCCTTTCCTTTGCCCCACATTGATCAAATTATCGATGCAACGGCTGGACACGACTTGTTGTGCTTCCTTGATGCTTATTCCGGATACCATCAGATAAAGATGAAGGAATCCGGTCAGGCCGCAACGCCATTTATTACCCTGTACGGTCCGTTTTGTTTCAATGCTATGCCCTTTGGACTCAAAAACGATGGCGCCACGTATCAACGCATGATTCAAACATGCTTGGAAAAACAAATTGGCAAAATAGTGGATGCATATGTGGATGACGTAGTCGTTAAGACCAAACATGTCGATACTTTGGTGGAAGATCTTCGCCTTATGTTCGCCAACCTTCGAGAATATGACATAAGGCTCAATCCGGAAAATTGTGTTTTCGGCGTTCCAACCGGAAAGCTATTAGGGTTCATTGTATCCCATAGAGGAATCGAAGCTAACCCAACTAAAATCCGGGCCTTGTCAGAACTCAAAATACCAACCGACCTCAAACAAGTGCAAAAACTAGCAGGCTGCGTAGCGGCTTTAAGCCGCTTCATCTCCAGATTAGGAGAAAAAGCATTGCCACTTTATAAATTGCTACGACACACTGACAACTTCAAATGGATGGATGCGGCCATAGCCGGATTGGAAGAAATAAAAACTCTATTAGCGAGAAACCCAATCCTAGCCGCCCCTGGTGTTGGCGAACCAATGTTGCTGTATATATCAGCCACTCACCAGGTAGTGAGTGCCGTACTCATCGTCGAGCGAGCCGAAGAGGGACATAAATTCCCAGTTCAAAAACCCGTATACTATGTATCTGAGGTTCTAACACCGTGTAAATCACGGTACCGCCACTATTAGAAAATTGCCTATGCGGTCTTCATATCATCATGCAAACTTCGACACTACTTTCAAGAGTGTTCAATCACAGTGGAATTTGAGGTACCACTCAATGATATTATCAATAATAAAGACGCCACTGGACGCATAGCCAAATGGGCCAGTGAGCTCCTACTGTTCGAAATATCCTATAAACCACGCCGGACTATTAAATACCAGGTATTGGCTAACTTTGTCACAGAATGGACTAAAGCCAAACTCCCTAAAGAGTACGGCTCATATTCCCACTGGTCAATGTACTTCGATGGTTCCAAAATGCTAGCCGGATTGTGGTCCGGCGTAATATTGATATCTTCAACTAGGGATACAGTCCGGTACGTCCTACATATTATGTATATGGACTTGAACAATGCGACCGAATATGAGGCCCTATTACAAGGTCTCCGCCTAGCTGTATCGATGGGCATACAATGCCTCGAGGTACGTGGAGACTCCAACCTTGCTATATCCCAAATCAGTGGAGATTTTGATGCGAAGGATTTAAAAATGGCAGCTTATCGCAATGCTAAATTGAAAATGTCGGCCCGATTTGAGGGGTTGGAATTCCATCACGTAGCCCGGGATAATAACCAGGCCGCTGACGTACTCGCTCGTATGGGTGCTAAACGTGACCCCGTCCCACCTAACACATTCATGGAAGTGTTGTTTAAGCCATCGGTAACATGGCAGGATGCGAGTAGTGATACAAATTCGGATCCAAACACACCCCCGAACGAACTTAACCAAGACGTCATCGGAGACCCAGACATGGATATGACTCCTTCGGCTCACGAAATCATGGCTGTCATAGCCCCCTGGACAGAGCCTTTCCTAGCTTACCTTCAAAGGCAGGAACCCCCCGATGACCAAAACAAGGCCCGCCGCATAGTTCGGCGTTCTAAAGCCTACAAGGTTCACGAGGGTGAACTATATAAGAAAAGCACAACTGGTATTCTACAAAGGTGCATCTACGAAGAGGATGGAAGGCAAATCCTCGCTTTAGTACATGCTGGAATGGGCGGCCACCATGCCGCAGCCCGGGCGCTCGTAGGCAAAGCTTTTCGAGCTGGCTTTTACTGGCCCACAACCCGAGCAGATGCCCAGACCTTAGTCCAACACTACGTTGGCCGCCAGCTCTTCGCAAATGAAAGTCACATACCTCCCACCGCTCTGAGAACAATCCCCATCACTTGGCCTTTTGCAGTCTAGGTGCTTGATATGGTCGGATCTCTTAAAGGGGGAAGCCATTAAAAGAAATACTTACTGGTGATGGTAGATAAATTCACTAAATGGATAGAAGCCAAGCCAGTAAAAATAGCTGAGGCAGGGCCTGTGATAGATTTTATATCCGGCGTTGTACACCTTATGGTGTCCCGCATAGTATTATCATAGATAACGGCTCCAACTTCACAGCTGACGAGGTAAAAAAATGGTGCGCAAAGTTGGGTATTAAACTTGACTATGCTTCTGTATACCATCCTCAAACAAACGGTCAAGTCGAAAGAGCCAACGGTATGATAAAGAGCGGCATTAAACCCCGACTAGTGCGCTCCCTACGGGAGTCTGATAAACACTGGGTCGAAGAGCTTGACTCCGTACTCTAGGGGCTGAGGACCACACCTAATCGTACGACCGGATATACAACTTTTTTCATGGTGTACGGCGCAGAGGCTGTTCTGCCCTGCGACATAATTCATGACTCACCTCGAGTGCGCATGTACGAGGAAAGAGAAGCCAAGCTAGATCGGCAAGATGACCTAGATGGACTTGAAGAGGAGCGCGATACAGCGCAAGCATGTTCTGCATTTTACGAACAATAGGCCAGGCGATACCAGAGCAGAGAAGTGCGGGCCAAGACATACAACGTCGGCGAACTTGTTTTACGCCTCCCAGAAAAGAAAAAGGACAAACTCAAACCAAAATGGGAGGGGCCCTTCATTATCGACGAAGTACTCACCGGTGGAGCCTATCGCCATGTGGGGACCCTGACTTAAGAGTCGAGATCACCGAATGCACGTGTACAGTGATCCCAGAGATCAATGCTCACTGAACACACAAAAGCTGAATAACAAGAGTCTTACATCCATACATACCGTCTTACACAAATTATGACCATTATGGCCAAGTCTTACATAGATAATGCCTCATGGCCTGAATAGCAAATAAACTCGAATAGCGGAAGTCTTCGTAGATAAGTAGAACCCATGCCATCTGCCTTAACCCTACAAGCATTCTGATTGGGAAAGTGTCCTAGTTCGCATGTTCGTCTCCATAGAATTCTTCTTCAAATTCCTGCTCCTCCATGCCTGGCCAATTAAATAACCAATGGCAAGCCAATGAGTACTTTGAATGTACTTGCAAGCAACCCATGATTTGGTTCAAGCTAACAATGCAAGTTGTACAACAATAAGCAACCTAGCTACAAGCTAGATAAGATATTCTACCATTTGCGATACATGCATCAATGTACTTGGGTAACCTCGAGGACAGGTTACAGATATCAACATAAACATAGTTCAATTCATTTCTGGTTATTTCAACGAGTCAAGTCACCACCTTGACTCAATACACACACACTTTCCCCAAGATTGTAAAATTCTGGACATAGTTTAAGTAGCACCTCCCAACTGTCCATGACCGTGGACACGGCTATTCGAATAGTTTTACACTCTGCAGAGGTTGCGCACTTTACCCACAAGATCCGGGAAGCTTTCGTGTTATCCACGATCCCGCAGTACCTCAAGTACTCGGGGTAAGCACCCGGTCATTATCTTTCCCTAGATGACACTAACACAGGGTCCACTCGTTGGTGCACAACCCTCATGTACAAATAAAAGATCATGGGACTTTACCCTTTCACATTGTCACGCATACATGAAGGGACCAACGGTGTGTCCGGTGCCCTGTAAAAACAGTCATGGCCGCCTATCCAAGCACGACCCCGTCCCGGGAGTGACCTCAAGTCTCCCCCGTCACTAGTAATGTGGGCACCATGCTAGTATCAGCCTAAGTAATCAATAATGCCCCGTCCCATAAGGGGTAGAGTGGTTGCACATGTTTGGTTGGGACGGTAATCACACATAAATCTAATCCATTATTTTACCCACACACGAGAACTCTCTTTGGTACACCACTTCTTCCTCAAGTGGTGGCCTTAACTCAACATCACCCTCGGGCATTAGGGGCACCCGATGGGGTTTTCGAAAGGATGCAACCACAAAGGGTTCATGGTACATATGCAACATCATTATCAACAACTAATCTTTTGACATTGCATCTATGCACATGGTAAAGATTATGAGTAGGGGTATGCACCATGTGGTGGTTCCCAACAAGTTTACTACCGTCATATTTAATCATCATGCAATCGGAAAAGGGTACTGATGAACAAGAGGGGCATCATGGTCAAAGGGCTGCTTGCCTGGATTGGCTTGGTCTTCAAAGTCTTCAAATCCTTCTCCTTCTACTTCTTCAGCAACTTCGTCAAACATGGTATCTAATCGTCGCAACAAAATAACGGGAAAAATAAGACAATAATAAAAACAGAAAAATCAAAGTGCTCAGAAAAATGTCAACTTATTTTTATAAAATACTAGAAGGAAAACTAAGAGGGCAAAAATTCTTAGTTTTGGATTTGGAGTGACAGAATGGGTAGATGGATTTTTGAATAGAGGTTTTAGTGTTCAAATTTAAATTTAAATTTGAACAGTACATAAAAGGTTCATGAATATGTGTGAAAGTTATATCATTAAATAGGTTGGAATATTACAAGATTTTAGAAGTTGGAATTATTTCATTTGGATTAATATTAAGTCCAGAGGAATTTTTGCAAGATTGACAGAAAAAGACAAAGGAAAAGGGCTCTGTGCCTGCTGGGCCAGAACAGCCGCAGCGCAGCAGGCACAGCCAGAGAGGCGGCCTAGCGCACTGGTGCACGCGTGCTCGCCAGGTTTTAAACCTGACAGGCGGGGTCCAGGCGTCAGCGAGAGAGAGAGGGGTGATGGAGAGGAGAGGCTGAAAGGCGGGGCCCGCCTGTCATCCCTAACCCTGCGACAGAGGGCCGGCGAGCTCACCGGCATTGATGCAGGGCACGATGAGGTCGGGCGAGGGTATGGCTGGACTCAACGTCTAGTCGCCGTTCGGGTGGAGGTGGTTGCGGTCGCCAGGGTGACCTGGTTCACCGGCGACGAGGTCACGCGGTGGAGGAGCTTCGGGCGTCGACGGTTCCGGCCGTTTCCTGCTGCAAAAGAAGCGGGGGAAAAAGGGGAAATGATTAGTGAGCCACGGCGGTTCCAGATCGAGGAAGAGGAGCGGCGGAGAGGGTTGTACCCTTAGGTCGACGGTGACCCGAGGCGGCGGAGCTCGAGCTTGATCTCGAGCTCGGGCTCGTCTGGAGAGGGGTGAGTGGTCTAGGGGGGTTGATTATGGGAGTGAGAGAGCGAGTGGTGAGGAGAGGAAGGCGCGGGGTGTCCCTTTTATAGGCGAACGGCGGGGTGTCGTGGACCCGTGCGCCGGTGAGCTCCTTCTCATTGCCACAGGGCTCGGGATGAGCTGGCGCCGTGTTAGGGGTGTTCCTGGATTCGGTCTAGAGCTAGGGGAGAGAAGAGAAAGAGCAGGGTAAGGCCAGAGGTGCCGCGCGTGTGAGGAAGCTCATTGGAGCTCTCGGGTGGCCAGCGCGCGTGCGAGCTGGGGAGAGATGAGGGAGAAGGAGGATGGGGACAAGGCTGTAGCGTGTCGCGGACGTCGGGGAGCATCGTCGGGCGCGCTGGGGAGGCCCGAGGTGGCCAGGCGCCGCTAATTGGGGGTGGCTACAGTGCGGGTGTGCACTGTAGCGCGCTCTGGAGCACACCAATTGGATGCCAGGGCATGTCTTTAGCTTTCTGGGCGCGACCACTTTGTCTGGGAGCTCTAGGGGGGGGAGTAAAGAATGTGGGAGGGGCGTTGGATGCCATGGAGGGCCATCGGAATGAGGAGGGAGGTGAGAAATAAGAAGAATGCTACTATCCAGAAGGGTAAATGGGGATGTTTCACCCTTCAATCATTGAGCTGAGGCCAGGGAAGAGTTACTGGAGGTGCAAGGGGACTTGGGGGTGCTATGGTAAGAACCTGAGGTAAGGGAGAATAGTGTAAGGGGTCAAAGCAAGGGTTTTAGTAAAACAATAGAAGGTGTTTGATGATGTTTAGGGCAAGTAAACGATTTCCAATTGACATGAGACTTGACAGGATCAAATGGTATATAGAAATAGGGTGTTCCACCAAGTTTGAGCTCATTTGAAGAAACTTGCCAATGTAACTTTGGTAAACCCTAGAAATCAACAGAAATGGATTTTCCAAGATTAAGTTAAGCAAATCATCCCTCCTTGATGCACCACTTGGTGTAGTGTCATCATTTGGGGTTGTGAGTATGTCCACAAAAGTTGAGGTCATAAGTAAAAAGTTGGTAATGTAAAGTTGTTCAAATTTGAATCTGAACATAATTGATTTTGGGGCACTCTGATCAAGTTACCCTTCTCCAAAACTTGTTCCATTTGGTCTAGATGCATAAATAGACCATTTTAGCATGTGCACCAAGTTTGAGAGCATTTGGACAAGTTTGGCAATGTAAAGTTGCTCAAACTTCAAAAATGGACAGAATGGTTTTGAGGGGTTTTGATGATGTTTTCTTGCTCCCCAAGGCATGGGGCTTGGCAAGATCATCAAATATGTCATATCTGACATGATATAATTTCCCTGGATCTTTTAGAGAATATTTCCTTTATAAATATTTCAAAAGCTTGAAATATCCAGAAAGGTTTTCTGAGGGATTTGCCCAATATTTTGATCATGACCAAGTGTTGAAACTCTCATATATGGACAATATATGTCCTAAGAGTCTCTCTAAATTTTGGCTAATATTTTTTGAAATAGTTAAATAATTTTTACCTATTAAAGACCATTTCTGGCCTTAAGAAAAAGCTTTTAAATAAAATAGGAAAATAACTTTTAGAATTATATTTTTGTGGTTTATGGGAATCCTATATCTAATAGGTTTCAAATATACTCTTTGAAATATTTTCCATACCCCAAATCAAGTACTTGTAGTGCAAACCTCAATTCAGGGGTTTTTGGAAAACTAATTTTTGAAAATACGTTTTGGCCAAATTATTTTTGGAAGAAAATACTATATTGCACTATACACATGGTATGATCACTGGGCAGAAGTTTGGAGCTAAGGGATGAAGTATATTAGATGGAGTAGTTGACTTTAAAGAGCGCTTGAAAATCACAGAGAGAAAAACTTAATTCCAAATAAAAGCCAAATAATGCCAAAAAAATTTGTTGGTCCAAATTTTCATGCTTTATTAATGCAAATGACATGTTACAAAATGCAGGGTGTGACAGACCTACCCCCTTACAAGAATCTCGTCCCCGAGTTTCCTAAACTAGGCCTGAAGAGATCGGGATACTCGGATCTAAGATAGTTTTCACGTTCCCAGGTTGCTTCTGCTTCCGTGTGGTTGCTCCACTGGACCTTGAAGTACTTGATGGTGCGGCTTCGCGTCTGTCGCTCTGCTTCATCCATAATGCGAATGGGCCTCTCACGGTAGGTCAAATCAGGCTAAAGATCAATGGCTCGGTGATCAACATCCTTGTAGAGATCAGGCTTGTCCGGAACTTGAAGACACTTCCGGAGTTGTGACACGTGGAATACGTTGTGCACATCGGATAGTTCAGGTGGTAGTTCCAACTGATAAGCCACTTCCCCTCATCGTGCAGTGATCTCAAAGGGGCCAATGAACCTTGGTGCAAGCTTCCCTTTAACGTGGAAACGCTTGGTTCCCTTAAGAGGAGTTACCCGCAGGTACACATGGTCTCCAACACGGAAAGTCATATCTCGGCGACGAGTGTCTGCATTGCTCTTCTGCCTTGACTTGGCGGTCTTCAAACGTTCTCTGACTAGTTGGACTTGCTCTTCTGCTTCGCGGAGAATATCTGGTCCAAAGACTAGCCCTTCTCCAGTCTCTGACCAGTTGAGGGGTGTGCGACACTTGCATCCGTACAACACCTCAAATGGTGCCATCTGAAGGCTCGACTGATAACTGTTGTTATAGGAGAACTCGGCAAAAGGGAGGCAATCTTCCCACTTGGCTCCATATGCCAAGACACAGGCTCGGAGCATGTCTTCGAGTATTTGATTTACTCGCTCTGTCTGACCTCCGGTCTGCGGGTGGAAAGCCGTGCTGAAAGACAACTTGGTTCCCAGGGCCTCTTGGAATTTCTTCCAGAACCTTGAGGTAAACTGGGTTCCTCGACCTGACACAATCTCCTTAGGAACACCATGAAGGCTTACGATTCTGCCGATGTAGAGAGTTGTCGGCTGGTTGCCATCATAGGTAGTCTTGACAGGAATGAAATGGGCTACCTTGGTCAAATGGTCGACTATGACCCAGATGGAGTCATGTCCTTTATTCGACCTTGGTAATCCAGTGATGAAGTCCATTCCGACTTTATCCCACTTCCACTCAGGAACCTTGAGTGGTTGGAGCAATCCAGCGGGTCGCTGATATTCAGCCTTGACCCTTTGGCACATATCACACTTTGCAATATAGGTTGCAATCTCTCTTTTCATCCCGTGCCACCAAAATCTTTCCTTCAAGTCTTGATACATCTTGGTTCCTCCAGGGTGGATGGAATACAGAGTGTCGTGGGCTTCTTGCAAGATCAAATTCTTCAGCTCCATCTTGTTTGGTACGCAGATGCGGCCTTTGTACAAAACAATTCTGTGCTCGTCCTTGGAGAATCCTGGGGCCTTGCCTAGCTTCATCTTCTTCTTGATGCCTTAAATGCTTGCGTTCCCACCTTGTGCTTCCTTGACTTCGTCTATCAGGGTTGGATTGACTTCCAGATAGTCAAGAAATCCATGGGTGACCAATTCCAAGCTGAATTGTTTCAGCTCTTCAAACAGGGCTGGCTGCCTTCTTTGAATTATGGCATTCAGGGAGCAAGCCTTTCTGCTTAAGGCATCAGCTACCACGTTAGCCTTCCCAGGGTGATATTGAACACCGAGGTCATAATCCTTGATTAGTTCCAACCATCTTCGTTGCCTCATGTTCAATTCCTTCTGGGTGAAAATATACTTTAGACTTTTGTGGCCTGTGTATATCTCACACCGTTTCCCTAGGAGGTAATGCTGCCATGTCTTCAAGGCATGAACTACTGCTTCTAACTCAAGATCGTGAGTAGCGTAGTTCTCTTCATGAGGTCGTAGATGCCTTGAGAGGTAAGCTATGACTCATCCTTCTTGCATCAGAACGCTTCCCAATCCAGTTCGAGAGGCATCACAATATATCACGAACTCTTTGTGAATATCAGGTGTTGCCAGAACTGGGGCGGTGGTCAATCTCTTCTTGAGCTCTTGGAAGGTTTCTTCACATTTTGGCGTCCATTCGAACTTCTTGTCCTTCTTTAGGAGCTGAGTCATTGACCGGGCAATGCTAGAGAATCCTTCCATGAATTTGCGGTAATAGCCCGCAAGTCCGAGGAAGCTTCTGACTTCCTTGACGGTCATTGGGGATTGCCATTGGGTCACAACTTCGATCTTCGCAGGATCAACTGACAATCCTCCCTCGGTCAAGACATGACCTAATAATCCAACTTTATGCAGCCAAAACTCACATTTGCTGAATTTGGCATATAGTTGGTGCTCTTGAAGCTTGTCTAGGACCATCCTCAAATGTTGCTCGTGCTCTTCCTCCGTCTTTGAGAAGACAAGAATGTCATCAATGAAGACAACAACAAACTTGTCCAAATATTCCATGCAGACTTTATTCATGAGATACATGAAGTAAGCTGGGGCATTGGTTAATCCAAAGGACATGACCGTGCACTCATACATGCCATATCTTGTTACAAATGCTGTCTTCGGAATATCTTGGGGTCTGATCTTCAGTTGGTAGTACCCAGATCTGAGGTCGATCTTGGAGAACACCTTGGTTCCGCTGAGTTGATCAAACAAATCTTCAATCTTGGGAGGTGGATACTTGTTCTTGATTGTAACTTCATTGAGGGAATGGTAGTCAATGCATAAGCGGATGGTACCATCCCTTTTTGCCACAAACAGAACAGGAGATCCCCAAGGGGAGGCACTAGGGCGGATAAATCCCTTCCTCAACTGCTCTTCCAGTTGCTTCTTCAACTTGGCTAATTCTTCCGTCCCCATTCTATAAGGCTTCTTATAGATGGGTCCTCTCCCAGGCATGGGCTCGATGACGAACTCAATGTCACGGTCAGGGGGCATTCCCGGTAGCTCATCTGGAAAGATGTCGGGATACTCGCATACTACCGGCACTTGCTCCAGTCCAACTTCAGACAGACAATTAACTTGAGTGGTTTGAGCAGAAGAGGAGTTGGAGGCAAACTTAACTTCGACTCCTTGGTCATTGGTCACAGTGATAGTCCGATTGGCACAGTCTAATAAGCCTTGGTGCTTGCTGAGCCAATTCGTGCCTAGGATCACATCCAAGCCTTGTGATCTCAGGATGATAAGGTCTGCTAGGAAATCTACCCCGTTAATGACGATACTGACTCCCTTACAACCTATCTTGGCTCTCATCTCTGCTCCGGGGGTTTGTACCACCATGGGGTTATTCATGGGTGTAGGGGTCATGCCACTTTTTAATGCAAATCTTTGAGTGACAAATGAATGCGTGGCTCCAGAATCAAACAAGGCAGTTGCAGGTGTTGAGTTGACAAGGAACGTACCCAGCATGACGTCCGGGTCTTCCTGGGCTTCTTCAACAGTGACGTGATTCACATGCCCCTTACCATGGTTGGGCGGGTTGCGAGGAGCTTGGTTCCTTGGCGGCATCCCACGGCCTTGTACTGGGTTCTGCACATTGGGGCGCGGGGCATCGGGCTTCTTGCTGGGGCACACCCTTGAGGTGTGTCCTGACTGACCGCATCCGAAGCAAGTGACTTGGTTTGGGTTATTGATCTTGTTGCCACCAATGTTGTTGGGGTTGAATGCCGGCCTTGGGTTGGCATACTGCTGAGGCTAATAGTTGGTGCGAGGCGCAGGAGCTCTTGGCTGCTGATAGGTTGGCTTGACCGGGGCTGGCTGCCACGGGCGAGGCTTCTGGTTGCTGGAACTTCCCTTGCTGACCATCTTGCGCTTGCGAGTGTCTTCGAGAGCACGCCGCTTGTCTTAAAGCATGAGTGCTTTGTTCACTAGGTCAGGAAAGGTTGGGCAGTCACACACGACAAGCGAGTACTGCAGAGTCTAATTGAGGCCTTCCATGAAGCGCTCCCTTTTTTGCAGCATCCGTGCTGACATCTTCAGGGGCATTCCTTGACAGAACACAGAACTTCTGCATGTACTCCTTGACAGTGCCACTTCCTTGCTTCAGGGCTCGAAACTCACGCTTCTTGATAGCCATGATTCCGGAAGGAATATGGGCCTTGCGGAATTCTGCCTTGAAGTTATTCCAAGTGATGTCTTGCCCAGCATGCATGACCTTGAATCCATGCCACCAAGCTCTAGCAGTCCCCCGAGGCAGTGGGCATCATAAGCCACCCTCTCGCAGTCTTCGGTGCATCCGACTAGTTCCAGCAAGTCCTCAATGGTGCGGACCCAGTCATCTGCATCCAGGGGTTCAGCAGTCTCGATGAAGGTTGGAGGTGCATGCTTCTTGAACTCCACCAACGTGGAACATCCATGGTCATTCCCCGCCGACTGGCGGTTGTTGGTGACAGCTTGAGCAATCATCTGGAGGGCTGCGGTGTTGGCTTGGCGTTCCTCTCGGAAGGCTTGGAGAAGTTGAGCCATGTCCATGATCGGGGGAGGTGGTGGTGGAGCTTGGTTGTGGGTTTGGTCTTGGCTGGCCTCTGCTTGGGCGGATGCTCCGGCTTTGGGCTGCTGGGTAGAGGTACCAGTACGAGTTACAACAGGCATCCTGTTGGAGCGGTAAAGTTGATTTGGAATGAAGAGGGAAAGCAATAAAGATGGGTGCCTAGTAAGGGGGTGGGTGTGACACTATTTATTTTCATGCAAGGGCCAAAAGGGCCAAACACATTCATTAAATTTCCAAATGGGTGATGTAGTCGTTTACACATTCCCGAAGGGAAGATACGACGTACATCCAGACACAACAAAAGCAAATACTAGATGGCTTCATATGAACCATACAAGGACTCGACTTCGCATAGGGGTTACACGACCTATCCTACCGTAGAGGTCATGAGCTGGCATATCCGAGTTGCGAATAATGCATAAGCGGCGGAATGCTCGGTCATGTATTCTTGCTCTTCTGGGTCTTCCTCCTTGTCTTCATCTGTCTGGGCCCCCCTATCACTTGAGGGTGTGGGGGAGTGGAGGAGTTGTACACGGTGGTGTTTTGCCGGTGGTGCAAGGAAAAGCTTGCGATATTCCCTTGCCGTAATACGGCATCGCTGGGGTGGTTCTTCATCCTTGGAAGATACATCTCCTAAGGGCCTTCCGCCTCGATACGCGACAGTGGGTTGCCCGGGAGGCACACCTTCCTTCTTGATCCTATCCGTCTTCTCTTGCGCTCGTCGAAGAAGTGCCTTGGTCTTGTGGAGTTCTTCTCGGAGCTTCATCGATTCCGAGGCCAAATCTAGTGCCAAGTTGTCGGGACAAAGGCTGAAGTAGGTCTGGAATCAAAGTGGAAGTCCTTCCTTTAGTGGAGGGGCTTGCGCGCTGCTTTCATCTCCACCTTCCTTCCGGTAAGGCAAGAAGCGGGTTGTCATCTTGGCTGCCATCTCCGGAATAAGTTCTCGGAGGCGGGTTAGTGCCTTGAGTGCAGCTGCCTCGACAACGAGGGGTAGTGTTGCCATCTGGGGTCCCTCGAAGAACCAACTTGTGGGAGGATCGTTTTCCTTCATGATTACTTCCACATGGTACTCCACCTCAGTGTCGCTAACCCAATGCTCATGGTAGTTGAGGATGGGTGCTCGGTGGAACTGGCACTCCTGGAGGCTATACTCGAGAAGCAAGGGGAACCCAGTGGTCAGGAGCTCTTCAGGTACAGCGGCCATCTACAAAGGTTGAATGGGAGAGGTTAATAATCTGATGATATCTCAGGTTTGGTAAGGTTTAGAAAAGAAGACAGGTTCATAAGGTTTATGAAAAGGGTCTCATCCTAACTAACGCCCATGCTAACTAAGGCTTCCTACAGTCAGGATGGCTCTGATACCAGCTTTGTGGGGACCCCGACTTAAGAGTCGAGATCACCGAATGCACGTGTACAGTGACCCCAGAGATCAATGCTCACTGAACACACAGAAGCTGAATAACAAGAGTCTTACATCCATACATACCCTCTTACACAAATTATGACCATTATGGCCAAGTCTTACATAGATAATGCCTCATGGGCTGAATAGCAAATAAACTCGAATATCGGAAGTCTTCGTAGATAAGTATACCCCATGCCATCTGCCTTAACCCTACATGCATTCTGACTAGGAAAGCGTCCTAGTTCGCATGTTTGTCTCCATAGAATTCTTCTTCAAATTCCCGCTCCTCCATGCCTGGCCAATTAAATAACCAGTGGCAAGCCAATGAGTACTTTGAATGTACTCGCAAGCAACCCATGATTTGGTTCAAGGTAACAATGCAAGTTGTACAACAATAAGCAACCTAGCTACAAGCTAGATAAGATATTCTACCATTTGTGAGACATGCATCAATGTACTTGGGTAACCTCGAGGACAGGTTACAGATATCAACATAAACATAGTTCAATTCATTTCTGGTTCTTTCAACGAGTCAAGTCACCACCTTGACTCAATACACACACACTTTCACCAAGATTGTAAAATTCTGGACATAGTTTAAGTAGCACCTCCCAACTGTCCATGACCGTGGACACGGCTATTCGAATAGTTTTACACTCTGCAGAGGTTGCACACTTTACCCACAAGATCCGGGAAGCTTTCGCATCATCCACGATCCCGCAGTACCTCAAGTACTCGGGGGAAGCACTCGGTCATTATCTTTCCCTAGACGACACTAACATAGAGTCTACTCGTTGGTGCACAGCCCTCATGTACAAATAAAAGATCGTGGGACTTTGCCCTTTCACATTGTCACGCATACACGAAGGGACCAATGGTGTGTCTGGTGCCCTGTAAAAACATTCATGGCCGCCTATCCAAGCACGACCCCGTCCCGGAAGTGACCTCAAGTCTCCCCCGTCACTAGTAATGTGGGCACCATGCTAGTATCAGCCTAAGTAATCAATAATGCCCCGTCCCATAAGGGGTAGAGTGGTTGCACATGTTTGGTTGGGACGGTAGTCACACATAAATCTAATCAATTATTTTACCCACACACGAGAAATCTCTTTGGTACACCACTTCTTCCTCAAGTGGTGGCCTTAACTCAACATCACCCTCGGGCATTAGGGGCACCCGATGGGGTTTTCGAAAGGATGCAACCACGAAGCGTTCATGGTACATATGCAATATCATGTATCAACAACTAATCTTTTGACATTGCATCTATGCACATGGTAAAAATTATGAGTAGGGGTATGCACCATGTGGTGGTTCCCAACAAGTTTACCACCGTCACATTTCATCATCATGCAATCGGAAAAGGGTACCGATGAACAAGAGGGGTATCATGGTCAAAGGGCTGCTTGCCTGGATTGGCTTGGTCTTCAAAGTCTTCAAATCCTTCTCCTTCTTCTTCTTCAGCAACTTCGTCAAACACGGTATCTAATCGTCGCAATAAAATAACGGGAAAATAAGACAATAATAAAAACAGAAAAATCAAAGTGCTCAGAAAAATGTCAACTTATTTTTATAAAATACTAGAAGGAAAACTAAGAGGGCAAAAATTCTTAATCTTGGATTTGGAGTGAAAGAATGGGGTAGATGGATTTTCAACAGAGGTTTTAGTCTTCAAATTTAAATTTAAATTTGAACAGTACAAAAAATGTTAATGAATATGTGTGTAAGTTATATCATTAAATAGGTTGGAATATTACAAGATTTTAGAAGTTGGAATTATTTCATTTGGATTAATATTAAGTCCAGAGGAATTTTTGCAAGATTGACAGAAAAAGAAAAAGGAAAAGGGCTCTGTGCCTGCTGGGCCAGAACAACCGCACCGCAGCAGGCCCAGCCAAAGAGGCGGCCCAGCGCACTGGTGCACGCGCGCGCGCCAGGTTTTAAACTTGACGGGCGGGGCCCAAGCGTCAGCGAGAGAGAGGGGGGCGATGGAGAGGAGAGGCTGACAGGCGGGGCCCGCCTGTCATCCCTAACCCTGCGATAGAGGGCCGACGAGCTCACCGGCGTTGATGCAGGGCACGACGAGGTCGGGCGAGGGTATGGCTGGACTCAGCGTCTAGTCGCCGTTCAGGTGGAGGTGGTTGCGGTCGCCGGGGTGGCCTGGTTCGCCGGCGATGAGGTCACGCGGTGGAGGAGCTTTGGGCGTCGATGGTTCCGGCCATTTCCGGCTGCAAAAGAAGCGGGGGAAAGAGGGGAAATGATTAGTGAGCCGCGGCGGTTCCAGATCGAGGAAGAGAGCGGCGGAGAGGGCTTGTACCCTAAGGTCGACGACAACCCGAGGCGGCGGAGCTCGAGCTCGATCTCGAGCTCGGGATCGTCTGGATAGGGGTGAGTGGTGTAGGGGGGTGATTATGGGAGTGAGAGAGCGAGTGGTGAGGAGAGGAAGGCGCGGGGGTCCCTTTTATAGGCGAACGGCAGGGTGTCGTGGACCCGTGCACCGGTGAGCTCCTGCTCGTTGCCACAGGGCTCGGGAGGAGCTGGCGCCGTGTCTGGGGTGTTCCTAGATTCGGTCCAGAGCTAGGGGAGAGAAGAGAGAGAGCAGGGTAAGGCCAGTGGTGCCGCGCGTGTGAGGAAGCTCATTGGAGCTCTCGGGTGGCCGGCGCGCGTGCGAGCTGGGGCGAGAGGAGGGAGAAGGAGGAGGGTACAAGGCAGTAGCGTGTCGCGGACGTCGAGGAGCATCGTCGGGCGCGCTGGGGAGGCGCGAGGTGGCCAGGCGCCGCTGATTGAGGGTAGCTACAGTGCGGGTGTGCACTGTAGCGCGCTCTGGAGCACGCCAATTGC
Organism: Secale cereale; assembly: GCA_902687465.1. Taxonomy (NCBI): domain Eukaryota; kingdom Viridiplantae; phylum Streptophyta; class Magnoliopsida; order Poales; family Poaceae; genus Secale; species Secale cereale. The sequence goes on along the minus strand of LR738709.1, from coordinate 264,825,432 downwards.
ATGCCAGGGCATGTCTTTGGCTTGCTGGGCGCATCCACTTTGTCTGGGAGCTCTAGGGGGGAGTAAAGAATGTGGGAGGGGCGTTGGATGCCATGGAGGGCCACTGGAATGAGGAGGGAGGTGAGAAAGAAGAAGAATGTTGCTGTCCAGAAGGGTAAATGGGGATGTTTCACCCTTCAATCATTCAGCTGAGGTCAGGGAAGAGTTACTGGAGGTGCAAGGGGACTTGGGGGTGCTGTGGTAAGAACCTGAGATAATGGAGAATAGTGTAAGGTGTCAAAGCAAGGGTTTTAGTAAAACAACAGAAGGTGTTTGTTGAAGTTTTGGGCAAGTAAATGATTTCCAATTGACATGAGACTTAACAGGATCAAATGGTATATAGAAATAGGGTGTTCCACCAAGTTTGAGCTCATTTGAAGAAACTTGCCAATGTAAATTTGGTAAACCCTAGAAATCAACAAAAATGCATTTTCCAATATTAATTTAAGCAAATCATCCCTCCTTGATGCACCACTGGGCGTCGTGTCATCATTTGGGGTTGTGAGTATGTCCACAAAAGTTGAGGTCACAAGTAAAAAGTTGGTAATGTAAAGTTGTTCAAATTTGAATCTGAACAGAATTGATTTTGGGCCACTCTGATCAAGTTACCCTTCTCCAAAACTTGTGCCATTTTGTCTAGATGCATAAATGCACCATTTTAGCATGTGCACCAAGTTTGAGAGCATTTGGACAAGTTTGGCAATGTAAAGTTGCTCAAACTTCAAAAATGGACATAATGGTTTTGAGGGGTTTTGATGATGTTTTCTTGGTCCCCAAGGCATGGGGCTTGGCAATATCATCAAATATGTCATATGTGACATGATAGAATTTCCCTGGAATTTTTAGAGAATATTTCCGTTGTAAATATTTCAAAAGCTTGAAATATCCAAAAAGGGTTTCTGAGGAATTTGCCCAATATTTTGAACATGACCAAGTGTTGAAACTCTCATATATTGACAATATATGTCCTAAGAGTCTCTCTGAATTTTGGCAAATATATTTTGAAATATTTAAATAATTTTTACCTATTAAAGACCATTTCTGGCCTTTTAGAAAAAAACTTTTAAATAAAAGAGGAAAATAACTTTTAAAATTATATTTTTGTGGTTTATGGGAATCCTATATCTAATAGGTTTCAAATATACTCTTTGAAATATTTTTCATACCCCAAATCAAGTACTTGTAGTGCAAACCTCAATTCAGGGGTTTTTGGAAAACTAATTTTTGAAAATACTTTTTGGCCAAATTATTTTTGTAAGAAAATACTATATTGCACTATACACATGGTATGATCAGTGGGCAGAAGTTTGGAGCTAAGGGATGAAGTGTATAAGATGGAGTAGTTGACTTTAAAGAGCACTTGAAAATCACAAAGAGAAAAACTTAATTCCAAATAAAAGCCAAATGATGCCAAAAAAAATTGTTGGTCCAAATCTTCATGCTTTATTAATGCAAATGACATGTTACAAAATGCAGGGTGTGACAGGCCTTCGCAATGCACAGGACAACCGCCTTGAGCCGAACCCATGGAACGCTGCCAGGCTCTGACGATTTTATGGATAGTTCGGTAGCAATTTCTTCCTCTTTATAAGTTAGGTCGAGTCTTTTACTTTTTGATTTTTCCTTTTCCTCTTTATATTTTCCCTTGTTGGCAAGTATTCAGCTCGCTTGAACTGTCGCATGACGAGTACATCCTCGAATGTACTTACCTCAAATATACCTGGGGGTTCTTTAACGAAGCCCATTACCAATAAAGCTTATCGCTTAAAAATGTCATGTATTTTTACAGTCCATCCTTGCCCTTATATGCACCAATATGACTTAAGTTCTGGCCAAGCTGGGTTGCCTGGCACCTATGTTTACCCCTACATTCCTGATTGTTCGGCTAGGGTGTAAAGGGAGCACCTCTGCGATTGTTATAGCTGGGTAATCCAGACATGTACCTCAGACTGGGTGAAGCCGAAAGCTAGCGCTCTTAAGGGAATGATTGGTCGGCGGATATACGACATATCGCATTCTAAAGCGTATTTTAAACTATCACAGGAGATGGCATCGTACAATCCTTCTCATAGGATCGAAAGCCTAGGACCGCATCTTTATGCACGCCGACCCAGGGAAAGGAACCCCTAACGGAACTATTCTCTCCGGAAGATGTTTCTTACATTAAATAGTAATATAACATAACTCCCCAAACACAGTTCGTCTGTTCAAGAAATTATGACTAGATTGCTTGGTTTCCGAACATATCACGTGTTTTAACACAGGTATAGTATTCGGAAGCACTCCAGCCTTTGGGTTTATGGAGGTTAAAGCAGATTGTCAGCCATGACAAACTTTATATAAATTCGGCTGGAGATAAGTTTGATGGTAAAACTACATTAATACATAGAATCAAACGACTACTCATTTTCTATTCCCTCTATAAGGCAGTCTAGTTTATAGTCCTGTTGGGAAAATTTGGCAGCTATCTCTACTTGGTCGTATACCAAATGCGGAGGAATTTCTTGTCCATCGGGCCCTCGAGGTCCCACGCGGGCCATATGATTTGGATCAAGGCGAGTATACCACGTCTTCACCATGGCCCAGGCTTCTCGAGCACCCATGCGACACGCTGATGCTTTCCACAATTCGAAGCAGCGGCGAGCCCCTTTCAACAAGTCCGCCAAGTCCTCCATAGTTTATGGAGGAGAGTCGCCCGACCATAAGGCCCTGGCCATACTCTTCATGGCCTTCCGAGCTCACTCGTGGACTCAGGAAAGCTCTTGTAGCACGTCAGCCTCAAACTGGACACTCCTCCTTCGAAATGCCCAGTTAACAAACCTGCAGGAAAAGTTCTATAAGAAACTTTCAAAATAAGAGACTATAAGGAAAGCTAGGTATAAGCGACATACTAAACATGCCGCTTTTTAGCCTCCGGTTCTCTTCCAAGGCGCTTGCGAGTTGGACGCTTACGCCCTTTAGCTCCTGTTTGAGCCTAATACTTTTATCCTGCGCTTGGTTCCTTTTTCCATGGCTTGCGCCAGTGCGCGCTCGCGAGCGGCTGTTTCCTCTTCGGCGAACTTTTTGTCCGCCAAAGTAGCTCTTAGCTCCCTCTCCAGTTGGTCGGTCGATCCTGTGTCTGTATTACAAATTAGTATATACATAAAACCATTGTGATCAGCAAAACTATAATAGTATCCGGACACAATTGTTCTTACCACCAACATCCTTTCTGGATTCCTTCGAATTTTTCAATTCGGCGAACTGGGTCCGGCATTCTACAAGCTCCTTGGATAAAGAGTTGTTCTTTTCCTGAAGCACCTATAAAAAAATAATGATCCTCAAATCAGTTGTACCAACTGCTTTAAGTCTCGGGGGCTACTAGCATGGGAACACCAAAATATACACTCAGCCGCATATCTTTTGAAAGCAGATGAGTGGCTCGAGCGAGTCCGTCTTGAGCGGCTCGGATACAGGCATCTGCAGAACTGAGGGAGTTAAACGCCTCCTCAGAAAAGATTGGGTCACACATGGCGGCTTTCCGCCGCTGGTGAGCCATCGCAACCTCCACTTCAGAATTAGTAACAGACATTCCGTCTGAATCCTCCTAGAGAGGACAATCCGGCACTGAATCAGCATTAACCCGTGATGGGCCTGATGTCGGATTGGCTGGAGCTTGGCCTGCATTGTCTCCGGAGATAGTCCGGTGTGTATTCCTCCTAAAAGGAAAAAGACAAAGCGGAAAGTTATCATACCGATTTCACCATCCAGCATGTGTCAAAACAAATGTACCTTTTTGAAGGTCCGCTAGTGTTTGCGGGCCTATTTCGCTTCAAAGCCTCACCCGACGCGGGCGTCACACTCTCGGTTGACGGTCTTCGCACAGTTCGACGTGAGGAGCGCCGTCCCTATTCAAGTATGATAAAATACGGTGGGTAAAGCGCATTAGGAAACTTCTCCCTAATGAGATATGTCCTAAAGTACTTACACGAGAAGAAGGAATGAGGCCTGGGTAATCGGCTACTATAGCCACCAGGGGACCCTCACGACAGGCTTGGTAGAAGACTCCATCTTCTAGCTCTATACCTATGTCCGGATCTTCATCATATCCGGGGCCCGCATTCTGAAATCGGTCCTTTGGCTGTGGGGCGGGACTTTTAATACCCTCGATAACCTTCCTCCACTCCTGTTGGGAGAAACCGAATTCAATTCGTCAATTCATCATAACGAAGGAAAATTGGACGGTCAAGAGAGAGACTTACCCAGTCGGGAGGATTGTACATAGAAAAGCCTCCCCGGCATGTTAAACGGATGAAGTCTTGTTTCTCTCTTTTATAAAGGCCTTCCAGGACAATGGCTAGAGCGGCATGGTCTTCTAGGCCAAGGAGTAAGCAGCGCGAGGCATCATCCTGACCATTATAGTGCCATGATACATCTCCAACGTATCTACTTTTCCAAACGCTTTTGGCCTTGTTTCGGACTCTAACTTGCATGATTTGAATAGAACTAACCCAGACTGACGTTGTTTTCCGCAGAATTGCCATGGTGTTGTTTTTGTGCAGAAATAAAAAGTTCTCGGAATGACCTGAAAATCCACTGAGAATTATTTTGGAAAATATAAAAAATACCTACGGAAAGATCCAAACCAGGGGGCCCACACCCTGTCCACGAGGGTGTGGGGCGCGCCCCATCCCCCTGGGCGCGCCCCCTGCCTCGTGGCCCCCCAGACGCTCCACCGACATATCTCCGGATCCCATATATTCATTTTCGGGGAGAAAAAAATCAGAGAGGAAGAATTATCGCGTTTTACGATACGGAGCCACTGCCAAGCCCTAATATCTCTCGTGAGGGCTGATCTGGAGTCTGTTCGGGGCTCCGGAGAATGGAGATCGTCGCCATCATCATCATCATCAACCTTCCTCCATCACCAATTCCATGATGCTCACCGCTGTGCGTGAGTAATTCCATCGTAGGCTTGCTGGACGGTGATGGGTTGGATGGGATCTATCATGTAATCGAGTTAGTTTTCTTAGAGTTTGATCCCTAGTATCCACTATGTTCTGAGATTGATGTTGCTATGACTTTGCTATGCTTAATGCTTGTCACTAGGGCCCGAGTGCCATGATTTCAGATCTGAACCTATTATGTTTTCATGAATATATGTGTGTTCTTGATCCTATCTTGCAAGTCTATTGTCACCTACTATGTGTTATGATCCGGCAACCCCGAAGTGACAATAACCGAGACCACTCCCGGTGATGACCGTAGTTTGAGGAGTTCATGTATTCACTATGTGTTAATGCTTTGGTCCGGTACTCTATTAAAAGGAGGCCTTAATATCCCTTAGTTTCCAATAGGACCCCGCTGCCACGGGAGGGTAGGACAAAAGATGTCATGCAAGTTCTTTTCCATAAGCACATATAAATATATTCGGAATACATGCCTACATTGCATTGATGAACTGGAGCTAGTTCTGTGTCACCCTAGGTTATAACTTTTACATGATGAATTGCATCCGACGTAATTTCCCATCACCGATCCAATGCCTATGAGCTTTTCACATATTGCTTGTTGCTTATTTACTTTTCCGCTGCTACTGTTACAAAAACTACAAAAATAGTACCGTTACTTTTATTGTTGTTACCGCTATCTCCATATTACTTTGCTACTAAACTACCTTGCTACAGATAGTAATTTTCTGTGGTTGAATTGATAACTTAGCTGCTAATACTTAAGAGTATTCATTGGCTCCCCTTGTGTCGAATCAATAAATTTGGGTTGAATACTTTACCCTCGAAAACTGTTGCGATCCCCTACACTTGTGGGTTATCAAGACTATTTTCTGGCGCCGTTGCCAGGGAGCATAGCTCTATTTTTGAAGTCACTTGGGATTTATATCTGTTGATCACTATGAAGAATTTGAAGGACTCAAAAACCAAGATCTTACCCTCAACTACGAGGGGAGGTAAGGAACTGCCATCTAGCTCTACACTTGATTCACCCCCTGTTATGGGTAAATTTGCGACACCTACTCATGCTATTGAATCTGATATGTCGTATGTTCTTGATGATGCCACTTCTGTTATGTATGATGAAACTACTTCTATGCTTGATAATACTATGCCACCAAGTGAATTTCTAGATGAAAAAATTGCTAAGGTTAGGGAGAATGCAAATATTGAAACTGATAATATTTATGAAAGTGACGATGAAGCTTCTCCCAATAGATATGAATTGCCTATTGTTCCTGAGGGTTATGTCATGGATGAAGAAACTGCTAGAGACTTTCTTGCTTGCAACGATAGATATGATCTTAAGAAATTATTAGCTAAGCTGAAAGAAAAGTCCTTGAATGCTAGAATGAAACATGACCCTGCTTTTGCTACTTCACCTATCTGTGTTACTGATAAGGATTATGAATTCTCTGTTGATCCTGAGTTAATTACTTTGGTTGAATCTGATCCTTTACATGGCTATGAATCTAAAACTGTTGTGGCACATCTTACTAAGTTAAATGATATAGCCACCCTGTTTACCAACGATTAAAAGATTCGTTACTACTATATCCTTAAGCTATTTCCGTTCTCGTTAAAGGGTGATGCTAAGATTTGGTTTAATTCTCTTGATCCTGGTTGTGCACATAGTCCCCAGGATATGATGTATTACTTCTCTGCTAAATATTTTCCCGCTCATAAGAAACAAGCTGCCTTACGGGAAATATATAACTTTGTGCAAATTGAAGAAGAGAGTCTCCCACAAGCTTGGGGGAGGCTTCTCCAATTACTTAATGCTTTGCCTGATCATCCTCTTGAGAGGAACGATATACTTGATGTCTTTTATAATGGACTAACCGATGCTTCCAGAGACCACCTGGATAGTTGTGCTGGTTGTGTTTTCAGGGAAAGAATAGTTGATCAAGCTGAATTACTATTGAATAATATGATGGCCAATGAAAATAATTAGACACTTCCTGAACCAGCCCCTAAGCCAACTCCAAAGAAAAGGGGAGTTATATTTCTCAGTCCTGAAGATATGTAAGAGGCAAAGAAATCTATGAAAGAAAAAGGTATTAAAGCTGAAGATGTTAGGAATTTACCACCTATTGAAGAAATACATGGTCTTGATAACCCGACACAGGTAGTAAAGGTAAATTCTCTTTATAGATTTGATGAAGGTGATATTCCTCGTTATAAGTCTGCTAGCCAATGCTTAGATGAGTTTGAAAAATTTATTGTGAAACAAGAAAACTTCAATGCTTATGTTGGTAGACAATTACAACACAATGCTTATATGATTGAACGCTTGAGTGATTATCTATCGATAGTTAAAGGTGAATTGAAACTTATTAGTAAACATGCTTCCATGGTTACCACTCAAGTAGAACAAGTACTTAAGGCTCAGAATGATTTGCTCAATGAATAAAATAGTAAAAATAATAATAATGCCATTAGAGTTGTGACTAGAGGTGGCAGAATGACTCACGCACCTCTGTATCCTGAAGGCCACCCTAAGAGAATTGAGCAAGATTCTCAGAGAGCTAATTTAGACGCACCTAGTTCCTCTAAGAAGAAGAAAAAGAAAAATGATAGGACTTTGCATGCTTCTAGGGAACCTGTAGCTGACACACCTGAGAATCCCAATGATATATCTGTTTCTGATGCTGAGACACAATCTGGTGATGAACATGAACCTAGTGTTAATGTTAATGATGATGCTCAACCTAGAAATGATAATGATGTAGAGATTGAACCTGCTGTTGATCTTGATAACCCACAATCAAAGAATCAACTTTATGATAAGAGAGACTTTGTTGCTAGGAAGCACGATAGGGAAAGAGAACAATGGGTTCAGAAACCCATGCCTTTTCCTCCGAAACCATCCAAGAAAAAGGATGATGATGATTTTGAGCGCTTTGCTGAGATGATTAGACCTATCTTTTTGCATATGCATTTGACTGATGTGCTTAAAACAAATCCTTATGCTAAATATATGAAGGATATTATTACCAATAAAAGAAAGATACCTGAAGTAGAAATTTCCACCATGCTTGCGAGTTACACTTGTAAAGGTGGAATACCTAAGAAACTAGGAGATCTTGGAGTACCCACTATACCTTGCTCCATTAAAGGAAACTATGTTAAAACTACTTTATGTGATCTTGGAGTCGGTGTTAGTGTTATGCCTCTCTCTTTATATCGTAGACTTGACATGAGTAAGTTGACACCTACTGAAATATCTTTGCAAATGGCTGATAAATCAACTGCTATACCTCTTGGTATTTGTGAGGATGTGCCTGTTGTAGTTGCAAATGTTACTATTCTTACGGACTTTGTTATCCTTGATATTCCTGAGGACGATAGTATGTCTATTATCCTTGGTAGACCCTTTTTTAATGCCGCAGGGGCTGTTATTGATTGCAACAAAGGCAATGCCACTTTTCATGTCAATGGTAATGAGCATACGGTACATTTTCGGAGGAAACAACCTCAGGTCCACAGTATCAATTATATTGGAAAAATTTCAACCATTACTATTGGAGGTTTTGAATTTCCTCTTCCTACTGTCAAGAAGACATATGATATTCTTATTGTTGGGGACATACATATCCCCATTGAGGTAACATAGTGTTATTCGAAAATTCTCCGGTTTCATGTTATTCGGAAAGAGTTTATTAACAAGACCTGATCAACCTTGTTAATGGATTCCTTTTGATGAGCATGAGATAGGTGAATCTAGATAGCACAACCTTCTGTATCCCCCTTTTACCTTCTGTTAATTAGAATGAATAAAGCAAGAATAGTATTTTCTGTCTGTTCCTAGACTTGTCCGGGCAATAAAAAAACCCCGAAAATAGAAGTTCTCCAAATGCCCGGAAAATTAAATATGATTTTTTTCTGGAATATTTGAGAATATATGGCACAGAAAACACCACGAGGGGAGCCAGCACCTGGCCACGTGGCTCCAGGGCGCGCTCTCCCTCACACGGCGCGCCCCTTCCTCGTTGGCCCCACGTGGCCCCTCCACTTATTCCTGCACCCATACCCTTCTTCTTCCTCCCAAAAAAATCACCAACCAGCTCAAGCATGAGTTCTAGCTCATCTAGCTGCCATTTTCGATCTCCTTGCTCAAAGCACCATTCACCAAACTGTTTGGGGGGATTGCTCCTTGGTATGTGACTCCTCCATTGGTCCAATTAGTTTTTCTTCTAGTGCTTTATTTGTTGCAAATTTTTGCTGCTGTCGTGACCTTGTTCTTGAGCTTGCATGTCAAATTTCTTTGGTCCCAAGTAGTTCTAATGCATGATATAGCCCCTAGGCACTTGTAGCAGTTGTTGCTATCAATCTTGTTGAGTTTGGTTAAATTTTATTTCGAGTTACTAAAAATTTCAGAAAAATGCATAGGAAACTCTTCCAAGGTGGTTCTTCAAGGAAGCAAGAACCGAGGCTCGCGTTTCGTGAGCCGGGCGATGAACTACCGAGGGAAGCGGAAGTGCGGCCTTGTGAATGGCCGTCAGATGACTTTATGGATCAGGTTGGCATCAAGGAGGAATTTTACTCATATGTGCGCAACGCTGACCTCGAGGGATTCATACAAGATAAGTGCCCTCAATACCGTGGCTTAACTGACACCTTTGTGAGAAGGTTTAAATTTTCATCTTCACATAATTCTCACACTGTCCTGTTTGACCTTTATGATAAATCCTATACCATGGACTTAGAGGATTTTAATGATGCTTGTAAGCTCCCGCAGTGGGGCAGTATGGGTGATCCTTGCAAATCTGAATACAGATATTTTCTTGCTAGTATCACTGTGGGGGAATCTAGAGAAATCACACAGGCTACCATAGGGAGCATTCATTTTCCTGCTATTCATTACTTTGCTCTCTTTATTGGTAGATGCATAAACGGTAAAGATGAGGCTTGCCACATGTGTGTCCCTGATCTTAGTGTTCTCAAGAGTGCTGTATTAGGTGATAGACAATATAACTTGGGATCCATTGTTGCATGTAGGCTACATCATAATGGTTTGCAAGGAGATTTATTTGGTGGGATTTATGCTACTCTCATAGCCCGCTGTCTTGGTGTACCTGTCCATGAAAATGATGAACCTTTACCGCCTGCTCATTTGGATTACAATGCCATGACTAGTCACCGGTTTATAGAGAGGGATGAACAATCCCTCAAATATCGACTAATCTTTAACAGGCGTCATGCCGTCCCTATTATTCTTCCTGCCCCTACTTTGTTTGACTTTCAGGAAAAAGGGATATACACTATAACCAGGGAGGAGGCAAATGAGTATCATAATATGACGGAAGCTGCCCGCCTTCGAGCTGCAGCTCAGCAGGAAGTAGCTGCTGCATCTCAGTACAACCCCAACTACGACTTTGGATATCCGTCAGGCCAATACTGGGCATAGACCAACTTAGGCCAAAAGCCTAAACTTGGGGGAGTACATGTTTCTCACCGACTTTATATTCATGTTCACACACTTATTCTAGTTGTCGGTGCCCACACTCTTTCATTGCACCATCCATGCTTAGTTTCAATTCTTTCTTAGTCTTTTTCTTGTGTGTTTGAAAAACCTTAAGAAAAACAAAAAATATTAGTTGTAGCTTCTAGCTAGTTTACTTTCCATGTAGTATTAATTAAAAGAAAACCCAAAAAGATTTATCGTTCTTCTTTTGCTTGTTGGGAGCTTTCCCGTGTAAATAGTTTCTTTTCTTTTCTTTGGGGGTCAAGAGTATAAGACCATGATTGAAAATGCTTAGTGGCTCTCATATGCTTTATTGTTGATTTAACCTCGAGCCATATTACCTTTTCTTCTCTCTTGTATTAAATGCTCGCAGATTCCAGCTTAGTCCAATGCACATGCACTATTAGTATTTTCCACAACTTTCGGTCGTGCGAGTGAAAGGCAATAAGGATGATATATGATGAACTAATTGAGATGAGAAAAGCTGGTATGAACTCGACCTCTCTTGTTTTTGTAAACATGATAGTTCATCGTTCCTTATTCAGCTTGTTATGAATGAAACATGCCTGCAATGACAATTAGAGATCATAACTGCTTATGCCATGCTTAATTAGCTGAGAGTTTATAATGGTCTATCTTGTGTGCCAACATGATATTAAAATGGTTGTGATGTGGTATGATTGGGTGGTATCCTCCTTTGAACGATTCAAGTGGTCTGACTTGGCACATGTTCACGCATGTAGTTAAAACAAAATCAATATAGCCTCCACAATATTTATGTTCATGGTGATTTATATCCTACTCATGTGATGTAGGGTGCAACCCTAATCAGCAGATCTTTCACGATTGGAGGAAATCCCACGATGAACACGGAGAACACAAGGAGGGGAACGGAGGAAAACACGAGGGGAAACACTCAAATCAACACAAAGATGATCACACAAGTGCTAGATCCACGATACACATCAAGATACACGATCCATAGTCAAACCACGGTGGTACAAAGGTAGTCTTCTCCCGGAGGAGGTCTTGGATATCCCTTGGGATCGTCCCCGATGTGGAGGTCTTGAATCCGAGGTGGATCTTCTCCGAAGAGGCCGCCGTCTCGTAGGAGAGAATCCACAGAGGTGTCTATGATGAGCTATCCAAAAGCTAACCCTAGTACGGAGCTAGGGAATGAGTACTTATAGTCCAAGGGGTAAGTTGGGGGGATACATGGGTGAAAACCCTTCAACTACGCGCAGGCAGGGCGGTAGTACCGGTCTTGGGACCGGTAGTTTCGGTCTTGGCAGTTTTAGCGGTTGTTCCGGCGTTGCACCGGCCTTGCACCGGTCGATCACAGAAGCTTGACCGGTAGTTGGCCGGTAGTACCGGTCGACCGGTAGTTGGGCGGTAGTAGACCGGTAGTACCTCTTTCACTGCGCTGTGAAAATCCTTGTCCATGCGTTTGGTGTCCATCTTGCACCCTTCCTTCTCCTTGGCACCTAAGCACACAAAGTGTTTCCGTTTGAGGTAGCAGCCATGTCTCAAGGTGGTCAAATGGGAATTCAACAAGGAGAGAGTTAACCTGGGAATCAAGTGCTCTAGCACAAGCATGAGTCATTGGTCCTTGGGGCACTTGGTGAGGTGATTAATGGTCCATGGGGATGAGCTTGGGATGCTCCGCATCATCTCCCCTTCCTTGGGAAAGATCCGACCTCGGATCAAAATCTTCATCACCATGGAAAGGAGAGAGATCCTTGACATTGAAGGTGTCGCTCAAGGAGTACTTGTCTCGTGGGATGTCGATCTTGTAGGCGTTGTCGTTGTAGCGTGCTAGCACCTTGAAAGGTCTGTCGGCGCGAGGTAGTAGTTTGGACTTGCGCTCGTGTGGGAAACGGTCCTTGCGAAGATGAAGCCAAACTAGATCTCCCGGTTGGAACACCATTGGTGCCTTGTTGACGTTGAGCTTGGTGGCGAGACGATGTACTTGTCGCTCGATCATTGCTCTTGTATCTTCGTGCACCTTCTTGAGATAGCTTGCTCGTGCACTTGCGTCCATGTTCGTGCGCTCTTGGAGAGGTAGCGGTAGGATGTCCAATGGGGACAACGGGTTGAAGCCGTAGACGACCTCGAAGGGGGACTTGCCGGTGGTCGAATGTCTTGCGCGGTTGTAGGCGTACTCGGCGATGGGCAAGCATTGCTCCCATTCCTTGATGTTCCTCTTGATCAACACGCGAAGAAGCGTCGAAAGCGTGCGGTTCGTCACCTCCGTTTGGCCGTCCGTTTGTGGATGGTACGCCGAAGAGAATAGTAGCTTGATTCCGAGCTTAGCGCATAGTGTTTTCCAAAAGTAGCTCAAGAACTTGACGTCCCGGTCCGACACGATCGTTTTGGGCACGCCATGTAGACGAATGACCTCCCTACAAAAGAGAGTTCCAACATGTGAAGCATCGTCTATCTTGTTACAAGGAATGAAATGAGCCATTTTAGAGAATCTATCCACGACAACTAGCACGGAATCTTTGCCATTTTGAGTCCTAGGCAATCCAAGTACAAAATCCATGCTTATGTCTTCCCATGGATGGTATGGAATAGGAAGAGGCATGTAAAGACCATGAGATTGAGCTTTGGACTTAGCTTTGCGGCATGTAGAACATCGGTTGGTGAAGCGTGAGACGTCACGGAGCATCTTGGGCAAAAAATAGTTCTTAGAGAGGGTAGCAAACGTCTTGTCGCGTCCAAAGTGTCCCATGAGTCCTCCTCCATGAGATTCCTGCAAAAGGAGCGAATGAAGCGAAGACTCGGGAATGCAAAGTTTGTTAGCTCTCATAAGATATCCATCCTTGATGTAGTAATGTTCCCAAGAAGTGTGAGTCAAGCACTTAGCATAAGCATTTGCAAAGAAAGGATCATGCTCATATAAATCTTTTATGTGCTCAAAGCCAATCACATTCAACTCAAGTTGTGTTACAAGCATGCATTTGCGGGAAAGCGCGTCCACCACAACATTTTCTTTGCCTTTGATGTACTTGATGACATAGGGAAAAGACTCAATGAACTCACTCCATTTAGCATGACGCTTGTTCAACTTAGTTTGACCTTTGAGATACTTGAGAGTCTCATGGTCCGTATGAAGAATGAATTCATGAGTTCTAAGATAATGTTCCCAAACACGTAAAACTCTCACCAAGGCATAAAGCTCTTTATCGTAGATGGGATAGTTAAGTTGCGCTCCCGATAGCTTCTCGCTAAAGTACGCAATTGGGCGCTTTTCTTGCATGAGCACGCCACCTATGCCGGTACCACTAGCGTCACAATGAATCTCAAAAGGTTTATCAAAGTTTGGTAGGGCTAGAAGTGGTGCGTGTGTAAGCAAGCTTTTTAGCTCATTGAACGCGGTGTCTTGTGAAGGACCCCAAATGAAGGGTGCGTTCTTCTTGCTCAAGGCGTGTAGAGGCATAGCAATGGTGCTAAAGTCCATCACAAAACGTCGGTAGAAACCGGCTAGACCAAGGAAACTACGCACTTGCATGAGATTCGTTGGTTGAGGCCAAGTTTTAATTGCTTCAATTTTAGTTTCATCAACGTGAACACCTTGGGAAGAAACGACAAATCCTAGGAAGACGACCTTGTCAACGCCAAAAGTGCATTTCTCCATATTAGCATATAAGCGCTCTTTCCGAAGGGTTTGTAAAACCATACGGATGTGTGTCACATGGTCCTCTAGCGTCTTGCTAAAAACTAGGATGTCATCAAAGTAAACCACTACAAAGATGCCTATGTAGGGTCGAAGACAAAAATGCATAAGACGCATGAATGAACCGGGTGCTTCGGATAGATCCATTGGCATGACAAGCCACTCATATAACCCAAACTTGGTTTTGAAAGCTGTTTTCCACTCATCACCCTCTTGAATGCGAATTTGGTAGTAACCACTTTTTAGATCAATTTTTGAAAAGATGGTGGCACCACATAATTCATCAAGCATGTCGTCTAAGCGTGGAATAGGGTAACGGTATCTAACGGTGATAGCATTAATAGGTCGACAATCGGAGCACATGCGAAAACTTCCATCTTTCTTAGGCACGAGGATAACCGGAACGACACAAGGGCTTAGACTTTCACGTACATGACCTTTGTCGATGAGTTGTTGTACTTGCCGTTGTATCTCCTTGGTTTCCTCGGGGTTGACGTGGTAAGGAGCCTTGTTTGGAAGTGGTGCGCCGGGTATGAGGTCGATGCGGTGTTCTATTCCGCGAAGTGGAGGTAGACCCGGAGGTAGCTCATCGGGAAAGACGTCCGAGAATTCCTACAACAAATTAGACAACACTAAAGGTAGAGGTGGTGAAGTGTTAGTAGGTTTGGCTTCCCCTTTGCATAAAAGCACAAGGTGAAAGACACTCGATGGGTTCTCACACACTTCTCTCATATCACTTTTGGTGGCAAATAGCGCTAGTTGCTTCTTGTCGCTCATCGTGGAGTCGCTCATATTTGGCTTGTGGCTCTCATTCTCTTTTTGGTGGCTCACTCTCTCACCATTCTCTCCATGATGGTTGGTAGGTAAAAGCTTGTCGGCGGCTACTTGACTTGGAGACATTGGTCGGAGCACGAATTCCTTGCCCTTCATCTTGAAGCTATAGTGATTTGTCCGTCCATTGTGTGTGACTCCACGATCATATTGCCATGGACGTCCAAGAATAAGGTGGCACACGGACATGGGGATCACATCACATTCAAGAGTGTCCTCGTAGGCGCCAATCTTGAAAGAGACTTGCACGGTGTGCTCGACTCGAAGAATTCTGGCGTCGTTGAGCCACTGGACCTTGTAGGGGTGAGGATGATTCGTCTTGACCAAATGAAGCTTGTCGCATAGCTCTTCGCTTGCCAAGTTGTGACAACTTCCTCCATCGATGATAACCTTGACGGAGCGTCCATTGATGCCGGCCTTTGTATGGAAAATGTGACATCGTTGGTCGTCATCTTGTTGGTGTTGGAGTGTCAAGACTTTGGAGACAACAAGATTGGGGCTTGAGTCATTGTCGCAAAACACTTGACGGTCTTCTTCTTCATTCACTTGGCGATGCATAGCGACATGCTCAAGTGCTTCCATCTCATCATCGCTCATGGAGTCATAAGATCCGTCATCGTTGATGATCATGGTGCGAACGGTCTTGCACTCAAATGACTTGTGGCCTCGTCCTTGGCACTTGAAGCATTTGATGGAGCTCGTCTTGTTGTTGTCTTCGGTTGGAGTTGTAGTTGAGGAAGCTCTTGGCTTGAAGTTGTTGGTAGAAGGTGGACGACTCGATGTAGTCACATTCTTGTAGCTTGGCTTGTCGCCGAAGTTTGTAGATGGCTTGGTAGAGGTAGGAGGAGTAGCCGAAGTCGTTGAAGCTTGGTTGTAGGAGCCGAAGTTCTTGGAGT
The DNA here is from genome assembly GCA_902687465.1 of Secale cereale. Lineage (NCBI taxonomy): Eukaryota > Viridiplantae > Streptophyta > Magnoliopsida > Poales > Poaceae > Secale > Secale cereale. Next base: position 264,809,532 of record LR738709.1, on the reverse strand, counting down.
TGAACTTGGAGTACTTGTAGTCCTCTTGAACTTGTCGCTCCGCTTTGGTTGCTTGATGTACTAGCTCGAGGAGATTGTTGTATGGTTGGAAGTCCGCAATCTTCTTGATAGGATAGTTGAGTCCATTCAAGAATCTCGCCATTGTTTGCTCTTCATCTTCCGTGATGTTTGCTCGTATCATGGCAATCCCCATCTCCTTGTAGTACTCTTTAACGGACTTGGTACCTTGCTTGAGGAGTTGTAGCTTCTTGAACAAATCACGGTTGTAGTGTGTTGGTACAAAGCGTGCTCTCATGACTTCCTTCATTTGAGCCCAAGTGGTGATAGGAGGTTCGCCTTTTGCTTCTCTTCTCTCGATGATTTGCTCCCACCAAATGAGAACATAGTCTTGGAACTCAAGGGATGCCATTGCGATCTTCTTCTCTTCATCGAAGTTGTGAAGGCGAAAGATCTTGTCAACCTTCAATGCCCATGAGAGATAGTCTTCGGGATCAATGCCTCCGGAGAACTTTGGCATGGTGAACTTTAGCTTGCCATAGCGATGCTCTTCATTGTTGCCTTGCCTATTGGGATGGCGGTCTTGATGTTGGCGGTTGGAATTATCACATTGCTCTTGCCGCGCTTGTTGTACTTGTTGAGGAGGAGCTTCTTCTTGTCTTCTTGCTTGATGGCGCCTCTCTTGCATCTCATCACGAAGGAAATCCTCTTCATAACGAGTGTGTCGAGTGCGGGCTGCCACATTGCGATGTGCATCTTGTAACGCTCGTTGCGCCTCCATAGCTTGAGCTTCTCGACGTTGTTGTGCTTGGCGGTTATCCTCGGCGTCTAGTTCTTCTTGGTGTTGACGTGCTCGCTCTTGTTGTTGTTGGCGTAGTCGTTGCCGTTCTTGTGCTTGCTCAAGTGTAGCTTGGTTTTGACGATGTCGGCTTTCTTGCTCGTCGAATAGCTCTTGTGAACTCTTGTCATGAAGGGGCAGCTGGTTGTCATGTCGAGCTTGACGTGCGGCTTGACGAAGAGTGTTGGACGTAGGTGTACTTGAGTCTTGCGTGGAGTCGGTATGTCGACTTGAGCGGCTTCGTCTTTGAGAGGATGTTGAAGAAGAACGTCGATTGACTATCAATATCCGGAGCTCGTTGAATTGAGTAGACATGTTGGTGTTGATGATGTCGAATTGCTCTTTTGTTCTTGCTTCAAATTGGCACGCATCCTCGGCGACTTGACCAATGTACTCGCGCATAGCTTCACTCTCTTGATGTAGAGCTCGTTGGACACCGAAGAGATGTAGTTTGGTGACGTAGTTGTTCGCTTCTTGAGGATCGTCGAAGATCGGGTTGGAAGATGTACTTGGCCTATCCATCATCACAAGCAAGTATGTGAGTGGGAGAAAGGAGAAGACAATACCAAATGTACCTTAACCGAAGTTGAAAATGGATCAATGATCACTCAATAATTTAACCCGGAAATAGCACTATTGGTACCACTTCGTGTCGATTCTCACACCTACACAAGTAAAGCTTTGAGAGGAGCTTGGTTAGGATGGTGGCAAAAAATTCAATGCAATCGTCAAAGTGACTCAATGATGTTGAAAATCGTTCACAATTTGCTCATGCAACAAGTAGATCACATGCAAGAAATAGCACACGGAACACACGCACGGATAGATAACTGTGGTTGTGCAACCAAGGTTGAGCGAAAATGTGGAATCCACGGAAAATGCTCGTGTTGCACAACACTAGAGAGACGCTAACCGATTGCTTAATAGGCGGATACGCACTTGTGCACGACCTATAAGAGGCAAAACGTAATGACTTCTATCACAAGCATGCTATGAGTGTATGATGTGCCGATGCTTGAGCACAAGATGATGTATTGCTATCTCATATGATCTCTTTTGATGCAAGGCGTATGATGCTATGTTCCTTTTGATTATAAGCTTTGGTTGGCTCTTTTGCTTAAAAGCTTGTGAGCTCTTTCTTTGGGCACTTATGCATGCTTCTCGGATCAAGGTAGCTATTGTGTATGCGGATCACTCTTGTGGCACACGGAGATATGATGATATGGTATGCAATATCTATGACTATCACTAATGTGCACAAGTGTCGTGGCCTGGCAATACTCAAATGGCTAGTCTCAATGGGAAAGCTACGCAAAGATGGTCTATAGGGTGACAATGCAATTGCAAGGTAGAATGAACAAGGTGTCGTCGATGTTACCGTCCTTGCCGAAGTTGAGCGGTGGTGTGGTCGAAGTCTTGCCGTTCCAAGGTAGCCTAAACATCCAAGGAAACGGTGAAACCACAACTCAAGTATCCAAGGCAAAGTGAGACAACATTGTCAAAGTCGAAGGGTTGAAATGATGGTGGTTGCGGAAGTGATGGTGGTATGCGGAAGGTGTTAATGTTGGAGGGCCTAAGCAAACTTGCCAAACTTGACAAAATTTGATGGAGTCTAATGGTGGTAAAACCAAGATGAGCAGCTCGGGCACGTCGCTAGCTTTTCAATGAGCCAAAGAACACTCAAATCAGAGTTCGGGAGTGAAAGTTACGGTCGAAACGGTGAAACTCGGAAGGCTGAAACTGGGTGGGGCGGAAGTACCGCTTGGTAGGCCGGCAGTACCGGTTGAGATGCTCAGAGGAAGTACCTCTAATGCCACCGGTAGTACCGCTGGTGTCGGGAAAATTCTCAGAACTGGGTTGGGCGGAAATATGGGCGGAAATGGATGATTTCGGGGTCGAAATTGGGTGGATTTCGTGGATGGAAAGTGGGGAAACTTGGGGAAATGCTAGATCCACTCGTGGCACAGCAAATCCATGGAACAAATTCAACAAAATCTCGCCAAATCAACAGATCTCAAAAAAAATTTGGGGCTATTTTTGCGGGGAATTTTCGAAATTGGGAAGAACACAACAAAAACAAGCTAGAAAACAAGGTGTGGGGCTCCAAATTCGTGATCAACCTATGCTCTAGATACCATAATGATGTAGGGTGGAACCCTAATCAGCAGATCTTTCACGATCGGAGGAAATCCCACGATGAACACGGAGAACACAAGGAGGGGAACGGAGGAAAACACGAGGGGAAACACTCAAATCAACACAAAGATGATCACACAAGTGCTAGATCCACGATACACATCAAGATACACGATCCATAGTCAAACCACGGTAGTACAAAGGTAGTCTTCTCCCGGAGGAGGTCTTGGATATCCCTTGGGATCTTCCCCGATGTGGAGGTCTTGAATCCGAGGTGGATCTTCTCCGAAGAGGCCGCGGTCTCGTAGAAGAGAATCCACAGAGGTGTCTATGATGAGCTATCCAAAAGCTAACCCTAGTACGGAGCTAGGGAATGAGTACTTATAGTCCAAGGGGTAAGTTGGGGGGATACATGGGTGAAAACCCTTCAACTACGCGCAGGCAGGGCGGTAGTACCGGTCCTGGGACCGGTAGTTCCGGTCTTGGCAGTTTTAGCGGTTGTTCCGGCGTTGCACCGGCCTTGCACCGGTCGATCACAAAAGCTTGACCGGTAGTTGACCGGTAGTTGGCCGGTAGTACCGGTCGACCGGTAGTTGGGCGGTAGTAGACCGGTAGTACCTCTTTCACTGCGCTGTGAAAATCCTTGTCCATGCGTTTGGTGTCCATCTTGCGCCCTTCCTTCTCCTTGGCACCTAAGCACACAAAGTGTTTCCGTTTGAGGTAGCAGCCATGTCTCAAGGTGGTCAAATGGGAATTCAACAAGGAGAGAGTTAACCTGGGAATCAAGTGCTCTAGCACGAGCACGAGTCATTGGTCCTTGGGGCACTTGGTGAGGTGATTGATGGTCCATGGGGATGAGCTTGGGATGCTCCGCATCATCATGCTTGAATTCATTGTTGATTAATTTTAATGCATGTTCATGACCATTGTTGCTCTCTAGCTAGTCGCTTCCTAGTCTCTTTCTAGCCTTCACCTGTACTAAGCGGGAATACTGCTTGTGCATCCAATTCCATAAACCCCAAAGTTATTCCATATGAGTCCACCATACCTTCCTATATGCGGTATTTACCTGCCGTTCCAAGTAAATTTGTATGTGCCAAACTCTGAACCTTCAAATGAGATTCTGTTTTGTATGCTCGAACAGCTCATGTATCAACAAGGGATGTCTATATCTTCCATGCTAGGTGGGTTATTCTCACGATGAGTGGACTCCGCTCATCATTCACGAGAAAATGGCTGGTAACCGGGATGCCCAGTCCCATGCTCAAAATCATAATAATTAAACAAAACTCCCCCATGGCTGTTGCTTGTTTGGACGGTACCCCGTGGATTTGGATGGCCGTGGAGTGTGCTTGTTGGTGGTTGGGGGAGTATAAACTTTACCATTCTGTTTGGGAACCGCCTATAATGTGCGTAGCATGGGAGATATCGAGATTCTTGGTTGTTATGTTGATAATGAGAGTATACCGCTCAAAATGTTATTCATCTCTATTTAAAAATCGAGCTTTGGCACCTCTACAAATCCCTGCTTCCCTCTGCGAAGGGCCTATCTATTTACTTTTATGCAGAGTCATCATCCTCTTATAAAAGAGCACCAGTAGGAGAGCACCTCTGTCATTGGCATGTATTACTATTAATTTGCATTGAGTATGATCATGACCGGATCTCTTTTACCATGAATTACAATGTCTAGTCAGTCCTTGATCTTTAAAGGTGCTCTGCATTTATGTTTTGCAGTCTCAGAAAGGGCTAGCGAGATACCATCTTGTTATATCATATCATGATTGTTTTGAGAAAGTGTTGTCATCCGAGGTTTATTATTATTGCTCACTAGTTGATTATGCCATTGATGTGAGTAGACATGAGACCTGTAAGTTATTGTGAATGTGGTTAGTTCATGATCATTGCTGAAAACCCGGATGTTGGCTTACATATTTACAACAACAAGAGCAAACAGAGTTTGTCAAAGTTTTTCTTTATCACTTTCAGTTTATCAACTGAATTGCTTGAGGACAAGCAAAGGTTTAAGCTTGGGGGAGTTGATACGTCTCCAACGTATCTACTTTTCCAAACACTTTTGCCCTGGTTTTGGACTCTAACTTGCATGATTTGAATGGAACTAACCCGGACTGACGCTGTTTTCAGCAGAATTGCCATGTTGTTGTTTTTGTGCAGAAATAAAAAGTTCTCGAAATGACCTGAAAATCCACGGAGAATTAATTTGGAAAATATAAAAAATACTTGCGGAAAGATCCAGACCAGGGGGCCCACACCATGTCCACGAGGGTGGGGGGGTGTGCCCCCTACCTCGTGGCCCCCCTGACGCTGCACCGATGAATCTCCGGATCCCATATATTCACTTTCGGGGAGAAAAAAATCAGAGAGGAAGAATTATCTCGTTTTACGATATGGAGCCGCCGCCAAGCCCTAATCTCTCTCGGGAGGGCTGATCTGGAGTCCGTTCGGGGCTTCGGAGAGTGGAGATCGTCGCCAACGTCCTCATCAACCTTCCTCCATCACAAATTCCATGATGCTCACCGCCGTGCGTGAGTAATTCCATCGTAGGCTTGCTGGACGGTGATGGGTTGGATGGTCTCTATCATGTAATCGAGTTAGTTTTGTTAGGGCTTGATCCCTAGTATCCACTATGTTCTGAGATTGATGTTGCTATGACTTTGCTATGCTTAATGCTTGTCACTAGGGCCCGAGTGCCATGATTTCAGATCTGAACCTATTATGTTTTCATGAATATATGTGTGTTCTTGATCCTATCTTGCAAGTCTATAGTCAACTACTATGTGTTATGATCCGGCAACCCCGAAGTGACAATAATCGGGACCACTCCCGGTGATGACCGTAGTTTGAGGAGTTCATGTATTCACTATGTGTTAATGCTTTGGTCCGGTACTCTATTAAAAGGAGGCCTTAATATCCCTTAGTTTCCAATAGGACCCCTCTGCCACGGGAGGGTAGGACAAAAGATGTCATGCAAGTTCTTTTCCATAAGCACGTATGACTATATTCGGAATACATGCTTACATTGCATTGATGAACTGGAGCTAGTTCCGTGTCACCCTAGGTTATAACTTTTACATGATGAATTGCATCCGACATAATTCCCCATCACCGATCCAATGCCTACGAGCTTTTCACATATTGCTTGTTGCTTATTTACTTTTCCGCTGCTACTGTTACAAAAACTACAAAAACACTACCGTTACTTTTATTGTTGTTACCGCTATCTCCATATTACATTGCTACTAAACTACCTTGCTGCAGATACTAAGTTTCCAGGTGTGGTTGAATTGACAACTCAGCTGCTAATACTTAAGAGTATTCTTTGGCTCCCCTTGTGTCGAATCAATAAATTTGGGTTGAATACTTTACCCTCGAAAACTGTTGCGATCCCCTACACTTGTGGGTTATCATGCGACATTGGAAATCCTCTGGCTTGAAGTGGCTGCACGCATCGCCTTATTGAAATGGCCATCACTTCGATTATAGATAATCCCGAACTGGCGAGCAATCTGATTTTGCCGACCACTCTACTAACCTCTGCTCTCTCTTCTTGTGAAGGACTGCGGGGACGCCAGTCAAAAAGCTTCCTTGGTGGAGCACTGGAATACTTGGGGAGGCCTCGCCGAACTGGATCCGGCAGTGCAACGTCCTCGATATAGAACCACTCCGAAGGCCACTCTTTGGATGCCTCTTCGGAGTACCGAACATATATCCTATCCCGGCTATGCGCCATACTTTGGTGCCCCCAACTTCAAATATGGATCCCTTTTCTGAACGAGGGACCAGGCAAAAGAACTTTCGCCACAGCTTGAAGTGAGGCTCGCATCCCAAGAATAGTTCGCATAAAGCGACAAAACCCGCAATATGCAGGATAGATCCCGACGTAAGATCGTGCAGTTGGAGACCATAGAACTCCAAGAGTCCCCTAAGAAAGGGGTGAACGGGGAACCCCACGCCTCTTAAAAGGAAGGGGATGAAACATACCCGCTCTCCATCGGAGGGGTTGGGAAAACTCTCTGCTAGATGTCGAACCCCACATGTTCGTGCTGAATGCCCCATAGCACGTGTTACAAAGGGCCTTGCAATCCCCGGATCAGCATAGCCAAGGATCCTTTAAGATGCAACCCCCTAATGCAACAACGCCCATGATAGCCTCTCCACTAGATGTCGAACCCAAACCTCGTATCATGCACCCGTTGGAAGATTACCTAAGATCTACTTGAAACCCACCTATTAATTCCCAAAGCTTTCCGGTTATGCAATCTGGTGTTGGGGATACAGGGGAAGCACCGCGCACTCAACTCTAAACCTACATCCAGCTGTATCCATCCGTCAACACATAAGCAGTCATCTTCGGAAACCGTTCACCTCGGACCTTCGAAACGCATCCGCTATACTAGCTATGGTAATACTCCCGAACTATCCCCCCAGTACTGGGTGACGTCGGGGTTATCTCACCACCAGACATGCATAGAAGAGTTTTCCATGTCGGCCGCCTTTGGTATTCTAGAACCGCTACGATACATTTGTGACGACAACACCTCAGAGCTCGACTCCCTGGGACACTGCCACCACCCCTAAATGACAGGAGGCACCAAGAACAATGTTCTCGTCATAAAGATATCAGAACAATCCAAACAATACCGGCGTGATCCTAAAAAAAATTTGGTGAAATTTTGAGAATAGTGAAGTTAAAACAACGTTAGGAGTCCTCACCAGAGCGACGAAGGGGATGAGGAGTAAAAATAAATCCTACTCTCCGATATATATAGGACTCAAAACATTTTGTGTGTGTGCCTAGACTCAACCGTCAGCGGTTCGATCAATCAGGGGGCTCCTAGGTCGGAGAAGGCTCTGAATACCAACTTGTAATGCCCAGGATGCGACTATATCTCCTACGTGTCGAGGCACGACTTAGAGACATAAGCGCATTTTGGAATGATCGCAAGCGTGGTATCTTTTCACAACTCATGTAAAAGTTCCGGGATGAAAGAGTAAAATAGTTGGCTTACACTCGCCACGTCACACAATGACTACAATAGCATACATTCATCCAAATAACACAGGGTCCGACTACGGACGAAATCCAAATGAGAAAAGATACCACAAACACAAGTCCTGATCGCCCCTAGTAGGGACCACTACTGATCGTCGGATATGTAACATAAAAACGACCACACTCTTCATCGAACTCCAAGTGAAGTTCTGATCCATCTCCTGCATCGTACTCGGCTGTACCTGCATTTGGTGTGTGTTGTAAACTGTGAGTCACAAGGACTCAGCAATCCCATTCCCGGGTATCAAAACTAACAAAGCCTTTAGGTGTGGAAAGGTAATAAAGTGTTTGCAACAAGCACTAAGCAACTAGCTTACGAATTCAGAGCAAGATGAGAATATGTGCCAACGGTCACCAATGTTGATCAATAAGTGATCCTAGCTACTCACGTTCATACATAACCCCATCGTGTTCACTTCCCTAAGCCCTTCGGAAGAGACCATCATGGTTACTCACACAGGTAGTGTATTCTTAAGGATATGGTGTCAAGTTATCTACAACCAGATATTAACAAAATTCCCATCCGCCACATAACCGCGGGCACGGCTTTCGAAAGTTCATAACCCTGCAGGGGTGTCCCAACTTAGCCCATCACAAGCTCACGATCTGCGAAGTCGCAACTCCAAAGTGGCAAGACCAGAGTATTCTCAGAATCCCGTGCTCAAGATATTTCAACAAAGGTAAAACTAATCCAGGAAGACCTCCCGGCGTGCCGACACCTGATGGGCCTCTAACCCCTCGTTGGTTACCCCAAGTGGAAGGTGTGAGATGCAGTGTTGTGGAAGTTTTTCCCTTAGCAAAGATGCCAAGGATCGAATCCCAGAGACTCCTAGGTTCAACAAGTAGGTGTCAACTGCTAACGGCGCCAGATATTAGCAATCAACGTGGACCTGCACACAGATACAAATAACTTTGCTCCCAACGAGTACAGAGAGGTTGTCAATCCCTCCGGCCTTGTAGTTCACAAAGGATTAAACGCAAATGATAGTAGTGATAGATAATGTTTGCAATAGTAAGTAAAAGCGAAAAGTAAATAGCGGATGTGATCAATGATGGTAATATGGACCGGAGTCTCATGATGTTCACTAGTGATGTCTCTCTCCCAAAAGACGATAAAACAGCTATGTGAGGTAAACGAATTACAGCTGGGCAATTGACAGGATCACGAACGCAAACCAATGCTGACTACATTGCAAGAAAGGTTGAGGTTCAAAGCATGGGCGGTACGCCAAAGTAAGTAGACCGAAATCCATCAATATCTACTACTAATCATCCACCTTGAGATATCTATCCAGAACATCTCGCTGGTATTAAGTTGCGAGCCCCACCCATAGTGTAAACTCAAAGCAACAGACAACTGCATTAAAAGAACTTTGCGTAAAGTAAACAATCCTTGCACCCGCGGGCACAAGCACCGTTGTTTTCCCCCTTGTGGCAACAGCACATCCCCTAGACTCATGTTTCTGTCACTCAAACTAGTCATCGAGGGGCATGAAACCACAATCGAGCATAACGTTCCCTCTTGGAGTCACTACCTACTACTTGGCCAAAGCAATAAATAACAACGGAGAACATGCAAGAATTACTTATGAACATAAATATAAAAGAGGTAGATCAAATATATTACTCAATCACAATCTGAACATAATCTCATAATCCATCGGATCCCAGCAAACTCATCATAGCAACAACATAAGGATTACATATGTGCCTCGATCATGTAGGGCAGCTCACGAGGACTAATTAGTGAAGCACAAGAACGGGAGGAGAACATCACATAGCTACTGGTCATGGACTCATGGTCCAAGGGAGACTACTCACAACTAATGCGGGAGGCGTCCATGGTGGTGGAGAGGCTCCCGATGGTGATCCTCCCCTCCGACAGGGTGCCGGGAAGAGTTCTCCTGGTGCTCCCGATCTTGGAAGCGGCGGCGGTGGCGGAACAGAGATGAGATCGCGAAAAGAGTTCCCGTCCTGAGGGTTTCGAAGGACGCTCTAAATATATGCCAAAGGGGGGCACCAGACGGGGCTCGAGGGGCCCAGGCGCCCCCCCGGGGGGGGGGGGCGCCGCCAGGGCGCCTGGGGCCCTGGTGGCCCCCCCCGGCTGTACTTCGGGCGCAAGTTAGGTTCTGGAACGCTGATTTTTTATATAATTTTTCTGAATTTTTCCTGACAGTTCTCGTAATGTGAAAACCTGAAATACAAAAACAGCCGAAAACAGAAACTGGCACTGGGGTGCACTGGATTAGTAGGTTAGTCCAAATATGATCAAAAGTGTATGGAAGTGTATAAATATCATAGCAATATCACCCAAAAGTGGCATGGAGCAAGCAAAAATTATAGATACGTTTTGGACGTATCAACATCCCCAAGCTTAATTCCTGCTCGTCCTCGAGTAGGTAAATGATAACAAGAATAATTTCTGTGGTGACATGCTATTAACCATATAGGACTTTTTATAGTCATATGACAAAAGCTTACTGAGACAATGAATCTGTAGTAATTAAGTTGCCTCATGAGAAAATCACAAATGACTGAAAGTTTTACAACATGACATTGAAGCATCAAATAGATTTGCAATGAACAATATCACAATCATGCAAAAGACTATGCTACTTTGGAACAATGCACATTACACTTAGAATGACAATCATGCTCTCAGTAGTTGGTGCTTGAAGAAAGAAGGTGGAGACTCAACATAAAAGTAAAAGAATGGTTATGTGCTAGAGCTTTTTTTTTATTTTGAAAACATAGAAGCAATTTTGTCAACGGTAGTAGTACTTCATATGTGTCATGCATAAGACATCCTATAAGTTGCAAGCCTCATGCATCGAATACCAATAGTGCTCGCACCTTGTCCTAATTAGCTCGGATTTCCATGGGTTATCATTGCATTACATATGTTTCAACCAAGTGTCACAAAGGGGTACCTCTATGCCACCTGTACAAAGGTCCAAGGAGATAAATCGCATTTGATTTCTCGTTTTTGATAGATCTCAACTTGAGGACATCCATACCGGGACAACATAGAAAATAGATGATGGACTCCTCTTTAATGCATAAGCATATTCTCATAAGAGATTGAGGATTAATGTCCAAGCTAAAACTTCCACCATGATACATGGCTTTGGTTGGATGTTCTTCTCTAACAATATGCATACTCATTCAACCCATGGCAAATCACCCTTACTTCAGACAAGACGAACATGCATAGCAACTCACATGATATTCAACAAAAGTGTAACAGTTGATGGCGTCCCCAGAAACATGGTTACCGCTCAGCAAGCAACTTATAAGAAATAAGATACATAGGCAACATATTCTTTACCACAATAGTTTTTAAGCTACTTTCCCATGAGCTATGTATTGCAAAGTTAGTCCGCTTAGTACAGGTGGAGGTTAGCAAAAGACTGGGAGCGACCAACTAAGAGAGCAATGACGGTCATAATCATGCAGAGCGACAAAGCAACATCGAATCAGGCATGGAAGTTATATCGCTACTCAGAAATAAAAGATCATCAAGGCTTGACAGACTTTCTTTACAGTCTTAGATATGCGTGAGCATACGCCAAGTCAATCAAAATAAATTCTCGAAGGAAGATATTACTAAACCATACCACATCATAGGCAAACAAATCAAGTTGGTACTCCAATAACACATTGGGAATCCCCCAGCTATTTGAGACTAACCACAAGAAAACATGAATTACTAACCGCCATTATGCAAGTAGCATCTTTATCATAGACATATCAACCAATGCAACGGAAGCAAACTCTCTTAATAAGGTGAGCATGGTAATTAAAGAGAGTTCAAGCAACCAACTAAACAAAAGCTCTTTGAAAAGATAAGCATGAATACTAAGAGCAGAGCATGATAGTAGCTATTAAAAGACAGAGAACACACACATCAAAGATATACATGAAAATTCTATGTTATGTTCTAGGTAGAAGTGGAGCGTGTTTCTCTCCCACATAAAGAACGCTGAGTTCCGACTCGTTATGAAAAACTAAAAAGAAAACTAAAAGCAAGACGCTCCAAGCATAGCACATAACACATGAAGTGATAAAAATATAGCGGAACGAAAGACAAACTGATAATGTTGATGGAGAAGGGGATGCACGGGGGCATCCCCAAGCTTAGACGCTTGAGTCTCCTTGAATATTTCTTGGGGGTGCACGGGGGCATCCCCAAGCTTGAGCGCTTGACACTCCTGAATCTTTTTATCATCTTCCCTCGCACACTTGAAAACTCCCTTCATACATAACTCATTATAATCTGATTAGCGAGGTTAGTACCCTTAATAAAATAATTGTTCCTTGCTGGAAATAAAGATATTCTTGAAGTTCTACTGTTTCTCAAGATTGCCAAAAGGTTTTTGCAAAGAAAAAGCAAGCTCTTGGTTTGCAAAATGAAGGAAAGGCAAAACAGGACAGAATCTGTGAAAAACAGAACAGCAGGTAGTAAATGATTTTTTTGGGGCGCTTCTGCAACTCTAATCGAAAAAACTCAGAACAGACGCACGAAAGACAATTATATAGAGAACGCTGTCGAAAAAATTCAGACCAAAAAGATGATCTGGTGATTTTATACGAATTTTTCTATCCAAGGACAGAATTTGTTTCCTGGACAGCACCTCACAACTTTTGAACTTTCTAGCAATCAGAGGCTATACTTGGCACAAAATATGAAAAGCAAAGATACAATGATGATGCTACTGTAGTAAACAACATCAAGTTACAACAAAAGCAAAATATAAAAATTTATTCATGTGGGCTGCCTCCCAAAAGCGCTTTCTTTTATGCCTTTAAGCTAGGCATAAGACTTTAATGATGCTCTCGTAGGAATAAGAGTTGAAGAACAAAAGAGAGCATCAAGAAGCAAATACCAAACACATTTAAGCCTAACATGCTTCCTATGCATAGGAATATTGCAATAGGATAATTCATTGAAGCACAAAGCAATAAGCATAGGAAGACAAAACAAGTGCAGCTTCAAAACCTTCAACATAAAGAAAGGGAACTTGGTATTATTGAAATATCTATAAGCATATGTTCCCTTCTCATAATAATTTTCAGTGGGATCACGAATAAACTCAACAATATAAGCATCACATAAAGCATTGTTACCATGATCCACATGCAAAAAGGTACTCTTACTCTCCACATAAGTATCATGAAGAGGATAAAACTTAGTATAAAAGAGAGACATAAGCTCTTGCCAATCAAGCAAGTGCGAGTTATCGAGAAGCTTATACCAATCTGAAGCCTTATCTATAAGTGATACGGCGAACAATTTCCTCATGACAAACTCCCTTGATACACCTGCAAGCTTAAATAATGAACATAGTTGTGACAGATATAGCAAGTGTTCACCGGGATGTCTGTCTCCTGCATAACGATTAGCCAAAACATAATCGATAATACCAGCTGGTATTTTATAGGGCACAATTTCAGTAGGGGGAGGAGCAACCACCACAGGTGCAGGGCGTCTTCCCGCAAGCAACGATCCAATAGCAAGGTTGTCCATACGCATAACTAGTGAAATACATAAAGAAAACTGAAAGGTAAACTAACAAGACTAAAAAGCAAAGGTAAAAGATAGCGTGCAACTCCCCTATCCTGAAGAGTGGAGTCCCCGACAACGGCGCCAAAAAACTCCTTGATGGGCCTCTAACCCCTCGTTGGTTACCCCAAGTGGAAGGTGTGAGATGCAGTGTTGTGGAAGTTTTTCCCTTAGCAAAGATGCCAAGGATCGAATCCCCAGAGACTCCTAGGTTCAACAAGTAGGTGTCAACTGCTAACGGCGCCAGATATTAGCAATCAACGTGGACCTGCACACAGATACAAATAACTTTGCTCCCAACGAGTACAGAGAGGTTGTCAATCCCTCCGGCCTTGTAGTTCACAAAGGATTAAACGCAAATGATAGTAGTGATAGATAATGTTTGCAATAGTAAGTAAAAGCGAAAAGTAAATAGCGGATGTGATCAATGATGGTAATATGGACCGGAGTCTCATGATGTTCACTAGTGATGTCTCTCTCCCAAAAGACGATAAAACAGCTATGTGAGGTAAACGAAATACAGCTGGGCAATTGACAGGACCACGAACGCAAACCAATGCTGACTACATTGCAAGAAAGGTTGAGGTTCAAAGCATGGGCGGTACGCCAAAGTAAGTAGACCGAAATCCATCAATATCTACTACTAATCATCCACCTTGAGATATCTATCCAGAACATCTCGCTGGTATTAAGTTGCGAGCCCCACCCATAGTGTAAACTCAAAGCAACAGACAAGTGCATTAAAAGAACTTTGCGTAAAGTAAACAATCCTTGCACCCGCGGGCACAAGCACCGTTGTTTTCCCCCTTGTGGCAACAGCACATCCCCTAGACTCATGTTTCTGTCACTCAAGCTAGTCATCGAGGGGCATGAACCCACAATCAAGCATAACGTTCCCTCTTGGAGTCACTACGTATTACTTGGCCAAAGCAATAAATAACAACGGAGAACATGCAAGAATTACTTACGAACATAAATATAAAAGAGGTAGATAAAATATATTACTCAATCACAATCTGAACATAATCTCATAATCCATCGGATCCCAGCAAACTCATCATAGCAACAGCATAAGGATTACATATGTGCCTCGATCATGTAGGGCAGCTCACGAGGACTAATTAGTGAAGCACAAGAACGGGAGGAGAACATCACATAGCTACTGGTCATGGACTCATGGTCCAAGGGAGACTACTCACAACTCATCCGGGAGGCGTCCATGGTGGTGGAGAGGCTCCAGATGGTGATCCTCCCCTCCGGCAGGGTGCCGGGAAGAGTTCTCCTGGTGCTCCCGATCTTGGAAGCGGCGGCGGCGGCGGAACAGAGATGAGATCGCGAAAAAGAGTTCCCGTCCCGAGGGTTTCGAAGGACGCTCTAAATATATGCCAAAGGGGGGCACCAGACGGGGCTCGGGGGGCCCAGGCGCCCCCCCGGCGCGGCCCAGGGGGGGCGCCGCCAGGGCGCCTGGGGCCCTGGTGGCCCCCCCGGCTGTACTTCGGGCGCAAGGTAGGTTCTGGAACGCTGATTTTTTATATAATTTTTCTGGATTTTTCCTGACAGTTCTCGTAATGTGAAAACCTGAAATACAAAAACAGCCGAAAACAGAAACTGGCACTGGGGTGCACTGGATTAGTAGGTTAGTCCAAATATGATCAAAAGTGTATGGAAGTGTATAAATATCATAGCAATATCACCCAAAAGTGGCATGGAGCAAGCAGAAATTATAGATACGTTTTGGACGTATCAACACCCTGATAGTAGCCGCGTGTATCTCGTCTCAGGCCATGACCGAAATGGACAACCTATAGGAAAATACTAGCCCTCAGGTTTCCCCAAGGTGGCCCTGCAGTCTGCTCAGTTGGACCAACACTCGTGAGGAGCACTGGCCCGGGGGGTTGATTAAGAACTCGGCTTTATAACTCCCTATGCAAGTTTTTAGTTGTTGGGCAAATGTTGTACCAATGTTGGGCCTTGCTGGAAAAGCTTTAAGCACTGCAAATTATCAAGGGGGGCCCATAAACCCCAACCGTGTTAGGAACGCGAAATCAAGGAACATAACATCGATTTATCAGGTCCTAAGGTGGCATGAGTGGAACAAAACACCAAGCAGAAGGCCAAGCCTTCTACCCATTACCAATATATATGCATTAATTTGATTAAGATATATATTGTGTTATCCCAATAAACAAGTCCGAACATGGAGCAATCTTCAAACTTCACCTGCAACTAACAACGCTATAAGAGGGGCTGTGCAAAAGCGTACTTAGCCAAACAACGGTTTGCTAGGAAGGCGGTTAGAGTGTTTCATGGCAACAATAGGAGGCTGACAAAACAGGAATAGGCATCGAGGCATAGCTAAAGAGCGAGACAACTAGCATAGGCAAAGATAGAGGTGATATCGGGGAACGGTCATCTTGCCTGGTAAGTCGTCGGTGGGATGGTAAGACGGCTCCAAAAACTCAGTCTCGACAAGATCCTCGAACTCGGTATCAGCTCCCAGCTCTACCCAACACAAGAGGACAACAACGGTACAAGATCAATCACGGTGCAATGCACAATCAACATGATGCAAGACATGTCATGGAATACAAGTATGATGTGCGTATGCATGAGGATGCTCTCGAGCCTAAAGGCGAAGATGATGGAAAAGGCTTCAACTTGGGTAACCAAGCAAGCCACTAGATAGAGGAGAAGATTTCGGTCAAAAACGATATAAAGATCATGGGAAATGGATGCACGGTTTGCAAATGACAAGCAAAACACTACACGATGCAATCTGCCAAAAACAGCAAGTTGCCTAATAAGTGACCAAGTTTAAGTATGCTACAACACTCCAACAAGCAAGAAAAAGACATGGCAATAACATACATAACATGCTCATCAAGAATAACCACATGGCCACTTCTACAACATACTAGAACATGTCACAAACAACATGGCAAAAGTGCAAAAGTTTATCCAGACTTAGTGAAAATCTGGGCAAGGCAGCAACAACAACAAGTAGGCATGTTTGCAAGCTTGTGCATCTCATCTAAAAGCATAGCATGGCATGGGAATATAAGCAACATCAAGAATACATGTTTATGAAGTTACTCATGGCAAGAACATTGTCATAGGATGCATAGAACACTAGCTATTCACATGGCAAAATTGAACTTGCTGATAACAAGCTAACAGAAACATTTTATAGCAACTTGAGAGGATGAAAACAACAAGATACAGCAACTCATCATGGCAAACAAGATCATGGATAGCTAGAGCATAATATATACAACAAGGTACACCCACTGGACAACTCTAATCATGCACAACAAAGACGGTGTCATCATAGAAACATGGCATAAAAATTAACAGATTCAGCCTTAGCAGAAATTTAACATCACAATGGCATGTTAACAAGCTTGATGCGCCCATCTCAAGACATATCATGGCTTGAAAATAAATCTATCATGTAGAGCACATTCCAAAGAGCAAAACTCATGTTGACACCTAGCTCATATGACACATGGATTAATATACACAAACAAGACAAAACATCATCTCATAAGAATTTCAGAAACTTATCAGCCACATGCACTTTTGCAACAGGGTTAAACATGGCATAATGCAACCTAACATGCATGCAAATGCATCCATCATGAAGATCATCACAAGACGAACAATTTGACATATCATACACTCCATTTGGATCGAGGCGGGGCAGTCCGGCGTGGCGACGGGGTTGCGCGCCGGCGGCCAAGGTGGGAGGAGGCGGCGGCCGAGTTGCGGGGAGTGTGGAGGCGGCGGCGGGCATCGCGGGCCGGCGGGCCCGGTGATGCGGTGGAGGAGCCGGCGGCGCGGGGAGGCCACGTGTCGCGCTTGGTTGGCTCGGGCGCATCTGGCGGCGCGGAGGAGCTCGGGCTAGGGTTTGGATCCGGATTTCGGGGGAGATGGTCATATTTATAGGTAGAGGGAGATAGGAGTGTCCAAATGAGGTGCAGTTTTCATCCACACGAACACGATCCAATGACCGAGAGGATGGAGGTGGTTGTGCTGGGCTTGTGGGCTGCTGTGGAGGGGTGCTGGGCCAAAAGAGATAGGGGTTTTGGCCCATGTGGTTAACCGTTGGAGTATCAAACGACCTCCAAACGAGACGAAACTTGACAGGCGGTCTACCGATGATATACCAAGACCACTCGACAAGTCTCGGCCCATCCCGAGGATGTTTTTAACTCACTCACGAAACAAAGGCTTGAGTGGTGCGACAGGCACGTGTGTGAGAGTCAGAATCCGAAACTGACAACGGAAAGAACGGAGACGATGCAACTACACACGGATGCAAGTGACACTATGCCAATGCAATGCACACAATGAAAATGACATGGTGACATGCAACACACGCACAAGGTAAAAACAAAGAAACCCGAAATGAAGGAAGAGACCATAATGGAATTGATTAGGTCAACGATGCTTATATTACCATAAATGGAATTGTTACATCCGAGGCGTTACAGTCCGAGCCCCTCCGGCCCCCGGCCGAGGCCCGAGAGACGTCTGGGATGGAGGAGACCCCGGTTCCGCCTCAGGGGGGAAGATGGGTCTCCTCGAACTTCTTCAACTGCTCCTGGCGCCGAGGAGTGCCCTGGCCTCCTGTTCGGGTCAGCGCGCCAGCGTGGGGCTGCCCGCCGTGAGCTTCTCCGGGAGGCTATGAGCGCGTTGGGCCGACTCGGGGAAGAGCTTGAGGGGTTCGATGCTTTCCTTGAGGCCGAGGGCCTTCAACTGCTGGACAAGTGGCACCGGCTAAGGGTGGCCATCAATCTCGGGCGCCTCCAGCATGAGAGCGCTAATGCGAAGGCAGATGCGTCCCTGGCAGCCTCGCTAGAGGCCTGCGCCCAAGCCATGGAGGAGGCCCGAGAAGCCGACGCCTGTCGTGAGGCTGCAGAGAGGCGCCTCCTGGAGCTTCAGGTCTTGAATGCCGACTTGGAGGAGCATGCTGAGGTGCGCAGGGCCGCCCTGGCATCGATGCGGGGGATGCCCCTCGAGGAGGCAGAGGTCTCGAGGCGCGAGGAGGCGCTGATGCTAGAAGCCACAGAGTGCAGCCTCGAGCTTGAGCGGCTTGAGGCAAGGGAACGCCACGTGATCCTGGCCGAGGACGCCGTCTCCGCTCGAGAGGCCAGGAGGAAATCGACCGGAGGGTGGCGGAGGCCCGCGCAGACCTCGCCGAGGGGTATAACTTGAAGTTGGAGTTCCAGCAAGCGGAGGCCGACGGGAGGATTGCTGCCCTTAGGACGAGGCTGAGAGAAGCAGAGGTGCGTGAGAGGGCCGCCGCGGCAGCCCAGTCTTCTGCCCAGGCTGAGCTGGTCTCCGCACATGCAGAATTGGCCTTGCTCCGGCGACGAGTTGATGACGTCGCAGTCCTTGCGCAATAGAGAGAGGACGAGGCCGGCCGTCGACTACTGTTGCAGCACGAGCATGTCCCGATGCTGCGGACTCTCCGGGCGAAAGCCAACCGGGCGCTGGAGGCCATTTGCGAGGAGAACGCCCCCGATCCCCACGTGGAGGTTTACGCCGGTCACTTTGTCTTCTTCACCAAGGTTGTGATGCGCCTGGAGAAACAGGCCGTGAAGGCCCTCCGCCTCATCGAGGAGAAGAGCCGGGGCCTCCTAGGTCGCGTGTTCTCTCGTGTCTTCAGCTACCTCCAGAGCATCGATCCTGACTTTAACTTCGGCACTGCCATGCCCCCCGTGCCCGGGGCTGTCCGAGACAACCTGGTGCACTGGGTGGATGACCATGCGGACGCCCTTTTCCAGGCCTTTGCCACCGATGACAACGAGGCCGTGGTCGTGGTGGATGAAGGAGGCGCGGTTGAAGATAATGGAGATGTGTCCAGCGACAGCGTTGGTGGCGCACATGAAGGTGGCTAGGACGGCTCGTCGAGTGACATGTCTGGTTGAGCTCGCGTTCTTTCGTCCTGACCCTACATGCATAAACTTGCAAGGGGCCCCGTGGGGCATGACATCATTTTGACCGGGGGTGCCCCCTATGTGTGTAAATTCGTATTCCACTTTCTTCTTTTTTGTTTGGCGATTGAATCCGAACCTGGGGCGTGCGTCCTTAAGTTTTTCGAGCTTAGTTGCCGTAGTGCCTCACCTAGATCTTACCTGTCTTCGTGAGGGTTACGAGGCCGTGGGCTTGCCTCCCTCCTGGGGTGGATTGCTGGCGGTCCGCACCATGAGCCTCCTGAGCAATGCGTGGCCCTGCTCCGGGGAACAGGGTCAGGGGCGTACCGCTCGCCGCGACAGGATGCCTACGCGGCAAAATTGTGGTGCGTAGGCTATTGCCCCGAGAGGGTCCTGCCGAGGCTACAATGGCACGCCAAGTGGGATTGGCCTTCCAGCCCCCATGCCTGAGGGCCCGGGGGAAGATCTTCGAGACAGCCAGAGGCGGCTAAATGCAGCAGAAATCAAAGAAAACTCCCCCCCCATTTTGGCAACGAGGAAGACTTCAAATTCAATTTGAAAGACATGACGAATCCAATTACAAAAATGAAGGCAAGGAAAGCAAATAGCCGCGTCCGGCTCCTATCTAGTCTTCAGTCCTCTCACCAGCGCGGAGCTAAGTGCTGCCACTAGGACGTGGGAGGGAGCCCCCGAGGCCCGAGGGCGGCTCTTCGGAGACTCCCGTGCGTGTATAGCCCCACTCATTATTACGTGAGTGTGTCACGGGCGGAGATCTTCATAGGCGCGAGCCTTACTTCATATCGCCAGACGAGGGCCCTGCCTTGCGCCACCCTCGACCTCCATTGGGCAACTGGAAACCAGGATAGGACCAAGGAGGCAGAAGGGCGACGCCAGCGGCGCCCTCGGCGACCACGGACCCTCTGCCGGGGGGGAGGGAAGCTTGGCGAGGCTCGCCCCACAGATGACCTACTTTCGCATACTTCCCTGCTCCTTGCATCACTGGGGAGGCCGCGGCTCTAGGACTTCCACGCGCAGCCCCCAGCGTTCCGCTCCGGTTGAGGGCGGAGCGGTCGCTCTCGGATCTTCGACCATCGTTGTGGTTTGATTCACCTGCAGTCCATGTTAGCGCACGCCTACTGCTATGATACCTGTTGTGCTCTGTCGTCAATGCTGAAGGGGTCCATGGTGTCCCCGGGTGACTCGTGGTATTCTTCTTCCTCGAGAGCCTCGCTGTTCCATCTTGGCCCGTAGAAAGCATTGGGGCCTTCCCCGAACACGTACGCCAGGTCCATGCGGGGCACGTTGGTCTCATCGGCTGCCGCACTGAGGGCGCCTCCTTCGTGCCCCGCGCCTTGAGCCTCCGGCTGCAGCATCTGGCCTTGGCGTCCGCTGAGTTGAACCCCGGCGTACCCTCGAGAGAGGCCACCGACGCTCGTTCTCGCCGGTAACGAAGTCGCAGTAGTCGTAATGATGGCACCAGCGCGCCCGCTGGTGTCACCGGGTCTTCCAATCGCTCAAGGGGATGCCATCACCGGTCGGGGTCTCACCAGCGGCCCACCCGCAACCTGGGGCGGGGGTGAGGAGCAGAATGGCGGTGCGCCTCCGCAAGCGCAGCCCAGTAGCTCGGCGACGTGCTCCAGTAGCACGTCACAGCCGCCCTCGGCCAGCCTGCATCGTAACAGTTCCTGCGCCATGATGAGCGCAACCATCGTGTTCGCCTGCTCCCATCGGGTGTAAGGTGCTATTGCTGCGGCGTGGTTTGCAGAGCGCGCACGCTGGGACGCCGAGGTGGTGGTCGCCGGCCCACGCCGCCCGCGGCTGGCGGTGCTGGGTGGTGCTCGAGCAGCTTGGAGCGCGGGGTTGAGGTGTCCATGGGGGGCTGCCGCCTGCGTAGGCCAGGTTGCCCAGCGGTCGACATGAGCCCCCTGATCATCGGCCACCGTAATCGTGGGGCGGTGACAGTATGAATGACGGAAGAACAGATCCGGCACACCCCTACCTGGCACGCCAAATGTCGGATCTAGGGTTTCGGCAAAACCCTTAAGGGTCAAACTCTGGGGTGCGCATGAAGATCTCTCCTTCCGCCATAGCTCCTCTACTCAACAACCCTGGGCCTAGCTCGTCAGATCTGAAGAACAAGTGACACAAGATTTATACTGGTTCGGGCCACCGTTGTGGTGTAATACCCTAATCTAGTGTGGTCTGGTGGATTGCCTTGTAGGCTGAGGAAGAGCTAGTACATGGATGAACTGCCTCCTGAGGAGAGGAGTTCTTGCGCTGGGGCGAGCTTGTGGTGTGTAGGTGGTCTCGATGATCCCCCTTTTCTAAGGTGATGGCTAGTCCTATTTATAGTGGCCCGGGTCCTCTTCCCAAATATTGAGCGGGAAGGAAACCCACAATGGCCAAATTTGAAGGGGACAACTAGTACAAGCTATCCTGACAAAAGGTGGTCTTCGCCTGCCAAGGCTCTGGTGGTGACGCCGTCGTGGGCTCCGCGATGACCTCCGTTCTGCTCTCCTGCTAGTCTTGGTCTTGTTCCACCGACATTGGGAACCTTTGCCTGATGCCTCGGGACTCTTTGTCTGCACCCGCTCCTTTAGCACCAAAGGGGAAACTGGCACTCTACGCCCGCTGGCGCCCGCCTGGCCTTGGTCGTCACCACTCACGACACGAGGACCTCGCCAGGTGTCCCTTGCCTCGATATCTCCGATCCTCACGAGCCGGCCCGGTGAGGCCGCCCTAGGGGATGCCTTGTGTCGTCCGCCTTGCGAGGCTTGGCCCCTCGCGAGGGTCTTGAGTGGTCGCTGAAGATGAAGATGCTGGGCGTACCAGGCCGCCGGGTGAGCCACGCCCTGGGAGGCAGGCAAGTTTGGGTACCCTCGTTCCCAGAACGCCGACATGTTCCTTAATGGATTGCTTGCTCAAAATGCTTAGTGATATGCTCCAAAAGCCCTCAACCACTTTCTCATATCCACATATGTCCCACACCAAAAGTCAAACTCGGCCCCATCGATTTGATATATCCGCCACCGAGTTCATTTGACATAGCCATAGCCAGAAACCCTAATCAGTTTGGTCTCACCGATAGGGATCCCGTTCTCACCGAGATGGGATTGCAAACTCTCTGTTTCCCTTCGTAACGTTTCGGTCTAACCGAAGTGAGCGATCGATTCCACCGAGTTCGCAATGCAAACTCTCTGTTTCCTTTTCGTAATGTTTGGGTCTCACCAAAATGAGTGAACCGGTCCCACCGAGTTTGCCTAACCAACTCTCTGTTTGCCTATTACAGAAATCAGTCCCACCGAGTTGATGTGATCGGTCTCACTGAGATTACGTTATGCCCTAACCCTAATGAAATCAGTCCCACTGAGTTGATCATGTCGGTCCCACCGATAAGTCTAACGTTCACATTTTTAACTAAATTGGTCCGACCGAGTTTCATGATTCGGTCCCACCGAGTTTGGTAAATTGTGTGTAATGGTTAGATTTTGTGTGGAGGCTATATATACCCCTCCACCCACTCTTCATTTGTGGAGAGAGCCATCAGAACATACCTACACTTCCACTATTCATTTTCTGATAGAGAACCACCTACTCATGTGTTGAGACCAAGATATTCCAATCCTACCATATGAATCTTGATCTTTAGCCTTCCCCAAGTTGCTTTCCACTCAAATCTTCTTTCCATCATATCCAGATCTGTGTGAGAGAGTTGAGTGTTGGGGATACTATCATTTGAAGCACAAGATCTAGGAGTTCATCATCAACACACCATCTATTACCTTTTGGAGAGTGGTGTGTCCTAGATTGGTTAGGTGTCACTTGGGAGCCTCCGACAAGATTGTGGAGTTGAACCAAGGAGTTTGTAAGGGCAAGGAGATCGCCTACTTCATGAAGATCTACCCTAGTGAGGCAAGTCCTTCGTGGGAGATGGCCATGGTGGGATAGACAAGGTTGCTTCTTCGTGGACCCTTTGTGGGTGGAGCCCTCCATGGACTCGCACAATCGTTACCCTTCGTGGGTTGAAATCTCCATCAACGTGGATGTACGATAGCACCACCTATCGGAACCACACCAAAAACATCCATGTCTCCACTTGCGTTTGCACTCTCAAACCCCTCCCTTTACCTTCATATGCAATGATTTACTTTTCGTTGCTACAACTCTAGAATTCCATGTGTAGGTAGATTGCTTGACTTGTGCTAAATTGCTAAAAACTTTCAAAACATAAAATTGGGAAAAGGATAAGTTTTTTTGGTCAAGTAGTCTAATCACCCCCATGATGAAGTCGGCTGCTACTAGTCAGGCGATCTCTTCACCAACGATTCTTCCTTTTTCTTCTGACAGGCGGCGGAGTGGTTGCTTGACCGCCTTCACCTCTGGCCTGACATGTAGCTTGTGCTCGGAGAAATCCGTCGGAACACCCAGCATGTCCTTGGGGGACCATGTGAAGATGTCCCGTTTCTCACAGAGGAAATCGACGAGCTCGCTTTCCTATTTGCTGTCAAGGTTTGTCCCTACGACAACAGACATCTTCGGGTGTGCTGGGTCCAAGGCAATCTTCTTGGTCTCTTTGGCCGGCTGGAAGGAGCCTTGAGGTTCCGCGTCCTTGGGATCGGATGGCATGCCCGACTGCTCACCGACCATTGCCACCACCCGATCGAGGAGGCGCTTCTCTTCAGCTACGACGAGGGACTCGGCCAGCCAACTGCTAGCCGCAACGCAGGCTACCGACTTCTGGTAGTCGCCGGCGATGGTGATGATGCCCTTGGGACCCGACATCTTCATCTTGAGGTAGGCATAGTGTGGTACCGCGATGAACTTGGCGAGTGCTAGTAGGCCCAAGAGCGCATGGTAGGGGATTTCCAGGCCAACCACCTCGAAACAAACCGGCTCGCGGCAGAAATGCTTCTCATCGCCGATCAGAACATCTATCTTCTTCTTGCCGATTGGAGAGCAGGAAAGGCTGGGTACAATGCCATGGAAGATAGTCCGATTGGGTTGGAGCTTTTTCTCCTTGATGCACATTTTCTCCATTTTATCGCGGTAAATGATGTTGATGCTACTGCCGCCGTCTACCAGGATCCGGGAGAAACGTAGGCCCGCCTCTCAGTTGTGAAGGTTGAGTCGAGAACCAGGGTGTAAGCACCCGACGATGGCATTATGGCCGGGTGGTCGGCACGGCTCTAGTTGATGGGCTTCTCAGACCAATGCATGAACTCTGAGGTCTCTGAGGTGACAACGTTCACCTCCCAATGTTGCTGGCGCCAGCTGTGTGTGTCGTCGGCCTCGCTGGTGAAGACGATGTAGGCTCCATGTGCTTCAGGGAACTCATCTTGGACTGCGTCGGCTGGTCGGGCCGCCGGCTGCCGAGGAGGCGGAGCCGATGGGCCGGCAGGCAGAGGAGGCAAGCCCTCGCCCTTGGCGAGTTTGGTGAGCCAGTGGCACTTCCGATTGGTGTGGTTGGATGGCTTCGCGCCGATGTGGAACTTTCAGGGAGCATCGAGATCTACTCGAAGGAGAAGGCGGGCATGCAAGCGACTTTCCACCCTTCTGATGTTTGGGGCCGGCTTGCTCTTCTGGCTGCTGGCCCTCGACTGTCGCCACTTGCCGGCTGTTAGAAGCTGGCTGTAAGGCTTTGCACTTGTTGTCACTGGGCTCAGGTCGCCGACTGGATTCACCAGCCGGTGTCCGAGGAGCCGGAGGGATCATCTCCCCGGACGCATCCACCTGCAGCTCCGCCTTCATGGAGGAGTCTGCTGTGGCGTACTTGTCTGGTGTGATCAGCAATTCATCTAGAGTTGTGGGCTCGTCGCAGAGGAGCTTGTGCTTGAGTAGGGTGCCTTCTCTGCACCCGACAGTAAAGTACTCGATGGCTTGCACCTCATGCACCCCTTCACAAGATTTATGAAGCTCAGCCCACCACGTTTGATAGTCGCGGGTGGACTCAGGCGGGCCTTGGACACACAGGGAGAGCTGGCGGGGCTTGGGCGGCCGCTTGTAGGTGCTGGTGAAGTTGCGGGTAAAGACGTCGGTGAAGTTTAGCCAGCTATTGATGCTGTAGGGGTTGAGGCTATTCAGCCATGTCCTGGAGCATGAGCGGAATGTACTTCACGACAACGCGCTTGTTGCCATTTGCTATGCTGACAGCAATGGAGTAGTCTACCAGCCAGTCCTCCGGCTTCACGAAGCCGTTGTACTTGGGAGTGTCTCGAGGGAGCGAGAACCCTTTGGGAAAGGGCTCGTCGTGAATGCGGGGGCTGAAACAAGGCGGCCCAATGGCATCTTCTTCTTCTAGCGCGAAAGATCGGGCGAGTCGGTCGATCCGATGATGGGCGTCATTTTCTCCGACTCCCTCGCGGTGGCCCATCCAACCTTTGAGAGTCAGATGGTCAATAGGCGGAGGGGAAGCGCACCTCTCCCAGCTAGGAGGAGGAGGCGAGTGATCGCTCCGTTGTTCCACTGCTGATGGGCGGCCATCCTGGTCGTGCTTGATGGTGATTGGGGGTGCGCCGACTGCGGCTGGCAGACGGCTCGTGGTCTCGCTGACCGGGGGTGCCGCCTGTTGGGGTCCGGGAGGAAGCCCCTTGCCCAAGGCGGGGAGGAAGCTTCTCGGCCCGAGCGCCAGAATCCAGCATGCGACAGAGAGTCTCCTGCTGCTCGGTAGCCGCGTCGAGGAGCTGCTGGACGAGCGCCGTCATGTAACGGTGCTCGTCACCCTCCAGGTGGTCTAGCTCGTCAATCGCCGCCTGTGTGGTGCATAGGTTCTCCATCAGGGTGGCGTAGACCGGGCGCTCGGCCCCTAGCATGCTGGCGATAGCAGCGCCCTGCTACCAGACTGTGCTGGCCCGGCTTGGCTGGCCCGTAGCCGGCGTGCCGCCTACAGCGCGGTCAATCCCGCGCAGGTAGGCTTCAGTGAGGCACCTTGATACGTCTCCGTCGTATCTGTAATTTTTGATTGTTCCATGCCAATATTATACAACTTTCATATACTTTTGGCAACTTTTTATACTATTTTTGGGACTAACATATTGATCCAGTGCCCAGTGCCAGTTCCTGTTTGTTGCATGTTTTTTGTTTCGCAAAATATCCATATCAAACGGATTCCAAATGGGATAAAAACGGACGGAGATTTTTTTGGAATATATGTGAATTTTGGGAAGTGGAATCAACGTGAGACGATGCCCGAGTGGCCCACGAGGGTGAGGGGCGCTCCTTGGGCCCTCGTGGCCACTTCGTAAGGCGGTTGGTGCCCTTATTTTGCCGCAAGAAAGCTAATATCCAGATAAAAATCGTGTCCAAAATTCAGCCCAATTGGAGTTACGGATCTCCGGGAATTTAAGAAACGGTGAAAGGCCAGAATCTGGGAACACAGAAACAGAGAGAGACAGAGAGACAGATCCAATATCGGAGGGGCTCTCGTCCCTCCACCGCCAAGGAGGCCATGTACCATAGGGCAAACCCTTCTCCCATCTAGGGAGAAGGTCAAGGAAGAAGAAGAAGAAGGGGGGCTCTCTCCTCCTTGCTTTCGGTGGCGCCAGAGTGCCACCGGGGCCATCATCGTGTGACGACGATCTACACCAACACCTCCGTCATCTTCACCAACATCTCCATCACCTTACCCCATCTATCTACAGCGGTCCACTCTCCCGCAACCCGCTGTACCCTCTACTTTAACATGGTGCTTTATGCTTCATATTATTATCCAATGATGTGTTGCCATCCTATGATGTCTGAGTAGATTTTCATTGTTCTATCGGTGATTGGTGAATTGCTATGATTGATTTAATTTGCTTGTGGTTACGTTGATGTCCTTTGGTGCCTATCATATGAGCGTGCGCGTGGATCACACCATAGGATTAGTTCTATGTTGATAGGACTACGTATTGGAGGGCAAGAGTGAAAGAAGCTTCAACCTAGCGTAGAAATTGATGCATACTGGATTGAAGGGGGACCAATATATCTTAATGCTATGGTTGGGTTTTACCTTAATGAACGTTAGTAGTTGCGGATGCTTGCTAATAGTTCCAATCATAAGTGCATAGAATTCCAAGTCAGGGATGACATGCTAGCAGTGGCCTCTCCCACATAAAACTTGCTATCGGTCTAGTAATGTAGTCAATTGCTTAGGGACAATTTCGCAACTCCTACCACCACTTTTCCACACTCGCTATTACTAACTTTATTGCTTCTTTACCTAAACAGGCCCTAGTTTATATTTAGGTGCTATTTATATTCTTGCAAATCTATCCCGCAACACCTACAAAGTACTTCTAGTTTTATACTTGTTCTAGGTAAAGTGAACGTCAAGCGTGCGTAGAGTTGTATCGGTGGTCGATATTACTTGAGGGAATATTTGTTCTACCTTTAGCTCCTCATTGGGTTCGACACTCTTACTTATCGAAAGAGGCTACAACTGATCCCCTGCACTTGTGGGTTATCAAGACCTTTTTCTGGCGCCGTTGCCGGGGACCAATAGCGTGGGGTGAATATTCTCGTGTGTGCTTGTTTGCCTTATCACTAAGTAGATTTTATTTGCTGTTCTAAGTTGTTTTCTATCTTTGGTTATGGGTAGGAAACGCAAAATAGCAAAAACATTAGTGGTACCTACTGAACCAATGGTTGAAGAACCACTCAAAATCCATCACACTCCTAAAGCTTTTTACTTGGATCATCTTCGATCCCTTTGTGCTCGTGCTGAAACCCCAACTAGCTTAGTTGAGGCCAAATATTTAGATGAGCATGCTTATTATGTACGACACCGCTTATCTCAAGAAGGGAAACTTTTACTGGATCAAACTCATCATTTGCAATGCTATGATTGGAATTTATGTGAAATATATGATTTTACTTGTTGTTCTGAAGACCCTAAGAAACACCTTCCCTACCAATGTGAGTTTCGTGATAATGGAATCGTATCTTCATATGCTAAGGGTGTTTATAGTTACTATGATGTTCAACAAATTGAAGAATTTGTTGCTTTTAAGGGTGCTTATGAAATTGCTTCTTTGATTGAAAAGTATGATGCTACTCTTTACAAATCTGCAATTTTTGCCATATTTTAACATTGTTATGATAATTATGCTTGTAATGCCTATGTTAAACCATATATCGAGGACTCCTCCGCTGTCCAAGAAGAGACTAATATTTTGCAGGAGTCTATGGAAGAGGAAATTGATGACACTGTGAGCTCATTAGATGAAAAAGATGACGAGGAGAGCAAAGAACAAAAGGAGGAAGAGCGGATTAGCTACCCGTGCCCACCTTCTAATGAGAGTAACTCTTCAACTCATACATTGTTTAATTTCCCTTCGTTCTTACCGAAGGATGAATGCTATGATGATTGTTATGATCCCTTGGATTCGTTTGAAATATCCATTTTTGATGAAATTGATGCTTGCTATGCTTGTGGCCAAGATGCCAATATGAATTATGCTTATGAATATGAACTTGCTATAGTTCCTTATGTTAAACATGAGATAGTTGCTATTGGACCCACACATGATAACCATATTATCCTTTTGAATTCTCCAAACTACACTATATTGGAGAAGTTTGCACTTATTAAGGATTATATTGATGTGTTGCCTTTTTCTATTACACATGATGATTTTAATAGATATAATATGCATGTGCTTTCTGCTCCTACTTGCAATTATTATGAGAGAGGAACTACATCTCCACCTCTCCATGTTTCCAACACGATAAAATTGCAAGAAACTGCTTATACTATGCATTGGCCTTTACTTGATGTGCATGAATTGTTCTTGTATGACATGCCTATGCATAGGAAGAGAGTTAGACTTCGTTTTTGAATGACACATATCACTTTGTTCTCACTATTAAAATGCCAAATCATTTTTAATTAAAATTGGCTTTGATATACCTTGGGATCCGGGTGGATCCATTACATGAGCACTATATGCCTAGCTTAATGGCTTTAAAGAAAGTGTTGCTAGGGAGACAACCCGAAAGTTATAGAGAGTCATTTATTTATGTTGTGTGATTGTATAGAGTTTAAAAACAAATAAATAAATAAAGAGGGGAACCTAAAACTTTTTAAAAAAAAGTGAAAGTAAGAAGGACGAGCACCGTTGAAATGGGGGAGCTCCTTGAACTTTGTTCATGCCCATGGAAAGTTCGCAAATCTTGAATTACAGAAACTTTTCAACAAAAATAATTATCCCCTTGTACAATTCCATTGTATTATAAAAATAATGTGCCAAGAGTTTCCCTTAGGATGATTAAACTGCTTGTTGGTTTGTGCGGTGCAAAAACAGAAACTTTGGCCGTAGTGCGCGATTTTACATTGTTTACTGGAACGTCGAAAGGATCTGAAACTTTTTGCAAAGTCTTTCCATACAAATTGTTGATTTTTCCTAATTTTGCAATATTTTGTAGAGTTACAAAAGTATGGTTAATGTTCAGATTACTACAGACTGTCCTGTTTTCATAGATTGTTGTTATAGCTTCATTATTTGCATATGTTTGAATTCTTGTTGAAGCCTCCTTGACTTGGTGATACGGAGTATCCCATGATCATCCCCATGTTCACTCGACGAGACCTCAACTACACACAATTGGACACAAGGTTCACTCGCTCCTCTCTGAACCTCCACTTTCTACATGTGAGACATGCCTACTACCTCAAATATATGTGCTATGCATGTTCAGGAACACCCAAGGAGACCATGGAGAACCCAAGAACCAAGGCCAAGTGCGCACGGAAGAGAAGGAAGAAGGGCCAGCACCTACAGGCCCCGGACATCCGGCCCCCAGGCCCGGACATCCGGCGCCCCGGACATCCGGGCCCTGGCCGGAAATCCGGCGCCACTGTCCAGAAGACACCCGTGGCTCAACCCCTCCAGCCCGGACATCCGGCCCCTCGGCCCGGACATCCGGCGTCTCGGGAAGGCCCGGACATCCGGGCCCCGCCCGGACATCCGGCCCCTGTCTGTGCACAGTGTATCGGGCCTGAGGCCCATGTATCCCTCTCCCACTTACCCCTTCGTGGACCTAGACTATATATACTCCTCCCCCTCCTCCATTTGAGGGTTAGCTTAGTGATAGCTCATTTGATACCTAGAGCTTTGCTCATCTAGTGGTTCATCTCCTTGTGAGTGACTGCGGCCCCTCTACGGAGAAGATCCACTACGGATTCAGGACCTCCTTCATCGGAGAAGATCCCCAGGGATATCAAGACCTCCTCACGGAGAAGAACCGGTTACCCTTTGTATCGTCCCTTGTTGATCATGGATCTTGTATCTCTTTGTGTTTCGAGGATCTAGCATATGTGTGACTTGTTCTTGTTGGTTTGAGTGATTCTCTCGTGTTTCCCCTCGTGTTCCCTCTCATGTTCTTCGTGTTCATCGTGGGATCCACTCCATTTCGTGAAAGATCTGCTGATTAGGGTTCCACCCTGTATCATATGGTATCATGAGCCACGGTTTCTCACGAATTTGGAGCCTCCCCACCGTTTTCTAGCCTTGTTTTGTTGTGTTCATCCCCAATTTCGAAAATTCCCCACCAAAAATAGCCCCAAATTTTTTTGTGATCTGTTGGTTAGATGATGTTTTGTTGATTTTGATCCGTGGATTTGCTTGGTTTCAAGTGGATCTAGCATTTCCCCAAGTTTCCCCATCTTTCCTCCACAAAATCCCTCAAATTTTGAGCCCCAAATCATCAATTTCCGCCCCAAATTCGAAAAGTTCGTCCCGATTCAGATCTGGAATCTTCGGGCCGGACATCCGGGCCACTGGCCGGACATCCGGGCCATCGGGCCGGACATCCGGCTCCTGGAGGGGAAAATCCCGCGCGGTTCTGGACATCAGGCCCCGGAAATCCGGGCTCCACCCCGGATGTCCGACCCCTGGGATTTCAGCCACCCGTGTTTCACCGTTTTGTCCATAACTAATTCATCCGAACTCCGATTTCGACGTTCTTGAGCTCGTTTTGAAGCTCTTGACATCCCCCATAACACAAAAATACCACCATCATCATTTGACTCCATCATATTTTGTGGATTTTGGCATCTTTGCCTAGGGCTTCCACCATATCATCCACATAAACACCACCGACTTCCGCAACCTAACCAATTTTGTTCCCATAGCATTTGTGGTTGCTTGAGTAGTGATTTGAGTCTCCTAAGGTGTTTAGGCTACTTAGGGACCATTGCTTCTTCATCAACCACCACCACCACTTCCGCATAACCTTGCCCATTATACATAGCCAACCAACTTAACCCAATTTTGTTCGAGCTTGTTTGAGTTGTGGCTTGTGTCTCCTAAGGTGTTTCGGCTACTTAGGGACCGTGACTTCAACTCCGACATCGTGTATAGCCCATCATTCCACTTCCGCAACCACCACGGCATTGCCGCTACCACCATTTGACATTTGTCCTTGAGATTTTGAGTTGTGGTTTTTCCGTTTCCTAAGGTGTTTCGGCTAATTAGGAACGGGTCTACATCAAGAGCACCACCTCTCATCATCGACACGGACGGTAACTTCGACGACATCATTGTATATTTCCCTTGCAATTGCATTGTTAACCCCTAGCCCATTTTTGCGTCACTTACCCATCGAGACTAGCCATTCGAGTATTGCCGGCAACGTGACTTGTGCACATTAGTGATCATACTTCCCATATCATACATACCATATCACCGTGGTGAATCTCTTGATATCATCTCTTGTGACACAAGGTTGTCATCGCATATACTCAATTGCTATCTTGGTTCGTGAAGTTTTGCATGAGAAAAGAGCTCAAAAGAGAAAGAGCCAAACAAGCTTTTAAGCACAAAGAAAAAGATGAGCAAAGAGCTTTTAAGCAAGAACCATAGCATCATACTACATTAAGATTGTCATACTCCATCATTTTGGATCATACCACCGGAATACCATACATATAGCATACTTGGGATAGAAGTCGTTGCATACATTTGCATCTTATAGGTTGTGCACAAGTGTCGTATCCGCCTATAGAGCAATCGTGCTAGCGTCTCTCTTGAGTTGTGCAACACGAGCGTTTTCCGTGGATTCCACATTTTGGCTCATTCCTTGGTTGCACGACCCCATCTATCTATCCGTGTGTGTGTTTCCGTGTGCCACCCATATTGCTATTGGTCTTCTTGTTTCACTTGCGAATTTGTGAATCTTTTTCAACTTTATTGAGTCTTGCTAACATTTTGCATCAAATTTTTGTGCCACTATCCTCACCGAGCTCCACCATAAGCTTTACTTGTGTAGGTGTGAGAAACCGACAAGAATTGGTACCAATTGTGCTATTTCCGTGTTCCACATTTGAGTGATCATTGATCCATCTTCAACATCGGTCAAGGTACATTTGGTCTAGTTCTTCTCTTTCTCCCACTCATACTTGCTAGCGTCTTGTGATGGATAGGCAAGGCATTTCATCTCCGGTCTTCGACATCGACGGCGCGAACAAGGACATCCACGCGAAAACCATCGGACTACAACGAGAAATGCAAGAGTGCTTGGGCAACATCGCCATCGAACAACGACACTTCCAGACAAGGACAATGGCTTCCTTCGATGACATGTGCGACTCCTTCAACAAAAAAATGGCGGAGCTCCGACACTTGGTGGTCGATTACAAGTCTTCTTCCCCTTCGTCATCATCTCGACGGCGACGTTCAAGTCGCAAGTCTTCGGAGCGCAAACATGATGCAAGTGCAAGTCTTCCACGGCCACACCGACATGGCGACCATCGACATCGTCATGAAGGACAAGTCACCTCCAAGCATCATGTGCACGACGACGACGGACGACATCTACCAAGAGCTCAAGCACCACAACGACATCATCATCATGAAGATGCTCGACAAGCGCATACCTACAAGTCCGAAGAAGCTCTACATCACGCCAAGGCCACGCTTCAAGAGCATAAGAGAAGACCGCGAGACAAGCACACCCAAGATGGAGCTACGGCTACAACCACCACTTCGGCATCTTCGCCAAGTGCTATCAAGGCATCTTCGCCTTCGGACGTACGGCATCTTCGCCTACTTCCCATGAGTTCGCCTACATCGACGTCTTCATCATCAAGACGATCATCTACGAGCGACGGCGACAAGACGGTCGAGCATGGGCCATCCCCTTCGACCAAGACGACGAGCATGAACCTCTTCGACACCATGAAGACGGCACCCATTTTGGACTACTCCGGGTCAAGCTACGCGAGCAAGCATGAGACCTTCTCTTTGACCTCGGAGGAGCGTGATGGTTTGCCACACCCTACGGCATTCATCTTTGGAGGCATTACGGATGAGGAAGTTGAGCATGGAGACTATTGCACCTACACCTCTTCGACATCCACATATGACGAGATGCCCCAATTTCCATGTGAGGAGAGCCACCACCACATGAGTGACATGAGTGACTCCACCATATGTGACATTGAGTGCATTTCCTATGAGAGGATGAGTGTGCACACCACTAGCCCCACACATGAGAGCATGCCACTTCTCCTATGTGAGGTTGAGAGCCATTTGAGTGACTCCACCAACCATACGAGTGAGAGCATCCACGAGGGAGTGAGTGAGTCACAACACTTAGTGAGTGAGGTAGTTGATCGGGCATGTGAGGCCACTATGCTTTCTAACGACTTAACCTCTACTCCGAGTGTGTTTTCTTTGGTGCTAGGTCTCCTACAAGAGGACATGCCTACCCTCGCTGAGTCCGTCCCTCCAATGGACAAACCGATGGCCATGGTGGAAGAAGATGTACCCCCCACATGGTACCATCAAGTTGCAACCTCACCTACAATACATGAGCGATGCTCCAAAGGTAACATAGGTGATGGTGCTTCTTTCGTCCCACTTGTGGACTATATCACCAATGATTGCTTGCATGATGTTGATTCACCTATGACCATGCTTCATGCTAGTGCAACTTCCTCATGTCTTGACTTACCTATTTATGATGAATATGATGATGAGCATGTTGATTTGCCTAGTTGTGATGCTATGCTCCATAGGATATCATGTGAAAATTCTTTTGGTCACATCATGTTTGATAATCCTTTGAACTTGTCATATGCTATGAGTGAGATCGCCCATGTTGTATCTTTGCAATCTCAACATAGTAACTATGCATGCCAAATTAAAGTGAATCCTATTTGCACTTGTGGCATAGATGACAAGATGATGGTCATTGACTTGTGTTTCTCTTGCGATGATATTGCCATGCTTCCTTTACATGATTTGCGCAATTCATCAACTATGCCATGCCATGAACACATTGTTCCAAATATGCTTTGCTTTGGATGTTATCAATATTCTCCATGTGATGTTCCCATGAATGCTATTGAGGAGACCCCCATAGTTTCCTCATACATACTAGGAGATCTTGATGCATTCCATACCTTGCATGATTACCATGATTGTGTGCACCATATGCATTCCATGAATAACAATGCTATACCTACTTGTCCGGATGCATTACACAATTTGAGTCTCCATTATGCTATACATAACAACAAACCTATCATGATGGATGACATGTTTCTATACCACGCATCTCATTTATTTGAGCATTGGATATTATGTGCTAACCAACACTTGCACGTGCGCATCATGATGGATGATGTGTACATATACCACGCACATACAATTTTTCCTTTGCCTTTGTCTTGTGTAGGTACTTTTGCAAACTCGTCAACCTCACAATCCCATGAGTTGACGAAAAGAGCTCTTGAGAGCAACGATGACTTGGGATTCCGTGGAATCTCCTTACCACCATTCTTTTCGCGCAACCACTACGCGCCTCTCTTTTACTTGGCTCTCACACGGCTATGGGCTATATGCCACTTATCACATTATGCCCATACTATCGTGTTCACTTTGCATGTTATGCCTCTTGCTATGACTTTGCCATGCAATTGTGACCCTTGCTTGCCTTTACACATGATTCACCATTATGCTACTTATATGTGTATTTGCATGCTTGGTGGAGATACTTGTAGCTACTACCATGATTTCTTTGTGCCCCATGCTATTGTCGATTCTTGTGTTGAGAGAGACATGATATCCCATTGCTATTTCCATATGGCCTCTCATCAACACATTGATGCTATTTTGCTCATATCTTGCTTTCATGCTTGTGCTATGCCATGTGCATCATGTATTCTCACTATTTGCACACATGCCATGATTGCCATGATTACTTCTAGTATGTTGCATCTTTGCACTACTAGCTTGCTTGACTTGATCACTATGCTTGCTTGCTATGTTGCATCACCCATGTTCCTCTCTTACTTGCTTTCTTGGGTTGATGACATATATGTTCATGCCACTCACATGATATATCTTGATCATTGTCACTTGTCTCCATTAGTTGCATCTCTCATCACTTGTATTGAGTGCAACAATGCTATGTTTGTTGATCTTGGAGACTTTGACACCCTTCTTGAGATGCATACTTGCTTGATTGAGCCTATTGCACTTGGTTGTTCTCGCATCTTATGCCTACATACCATGCTCCACACCCTTGTACTTTCTTATGATAAGAATGATGCAAGCACTTGTTGGGTATTTTCCCGCACGAATGCTAGGTTTTGCATTACGGCTAACCTCATTTGTTTTTCCGAGTGTTTGTCATGTTCTTTCATTTTGAAGGATTCACAAGGCGGTACCATCACGTGGCATCTTGGGCATGTTAAGGCATACACGTTGCGCGACAACAACATCTTTGAGGACATACATAAGGTGCATTCCTTCTTTGTGAGCCATCCTCACATATGCATATTGGATAGGCCATACTTTCATTGTTGTTTCCTTCTTGTTGTCTACATGATACATCTACGGGATGGAGGACCGACATTGAAGATGGACCCTTTGGATGCACCTTCGGACCTTCACTCATGCCGCGACATCGAGCATTGGTATATCAAAACTCCTTTGGCACATTGCACCAAAACCTTCATACTTGTTGATTGTGTGCTCACATGCCATGCTCCATGGACATATAATTCCCATACCAAATTTGCATCTTATGCATGGATTGACTCACATTATGATTGCCTTGTTGCATCATGTATTCCCATGTCATCCATGATATATGAGCTGGTGCATTTTCTTAGCAAATTTGTTGTGATCTTTCTTGATGGCATATTCATACATCATGATCATATTGCCCACCATCAATTGCATGATAACATACACATATTGAGCATCCATTGCCATGTTCATGCTCTTGATAAACCATCACATTATGACATCATTTTGCATAATGGTTGCATTGATCACATTCACAACACCTTTGTGTGCACCACAAATGCATTTGATCACATGAATGCTTTACATATCATACTATATCATCTTGTTAAGCTTCATGGACACTTTGTGTGCGCTAACCATTGTATTTCCAAGTGTCCTTTGTGTTTGCACATTTTGCATGTACCACATACCGGAGACACTTTGGAGTACTTGAATTGCGCCATGTCTACGACTACGTCCAACTACAAGTCCGTCCACGACAACCGTTTCCATGGTGATGAGGTTTTTGATCCGAGGTCGGATCTTCCCCAAGGGAGGGGAGATGATACGGAGTATCCCATGATCATCCCCATGTTCACTCGACGAGACCTCAACTACACACAATTGGACACAAGGTTCACTCGCTCCTCTCTGAACCTCCACTTTCTACATGTGAGACATGCCTACTACCTCAAATATATGTGCTATGCATGTTCAGGAACACCCAAGGAGACCATGGAGAACCCAAGAACCAAGGCCAAGTGCGCACGGAAGAGAAGGAAGAAGGGCCAGCACCTACAGGCCCGGACATCCGGCGTCTCGGGAAGGCCCGGACATCCGGCCCCCGCCCGGACATCCGGCCCCTGTCTGCGCACAGTGTATCGGGCCTGAGGCCCATGTATCCCTCTCCCACTTACCCCTTCGTGGACCTAGACTATATATACTCCTCCCCCTCCTCCATTTGAGGGTTAGCTTAGTGATAGCTCATTTGATACCTAGAGCTTTGCTCATCTAGTGGTTCATCTCCTTGTGAGTGACTGCGGCCCCTCTACGGAGAAGATCCACTACGGATTCAGGACCTCCTTCATCGGAGAAGATCCCCAGGGATATCAAGACCTCCTCACGGAGAAGAACCGGTTACCCTTTGTATCGTCCCTTGTTGATCATGGATCTTGTATCTCTTTGTGTTTCGAGGATCTAGCATATGTGTGACTTGTTCTTGTTGGTTTGAGTGATTCTCTCGTGTTTCCCCTCGTGTTCCCTCTCATGTTCTTCGTGTTCATCGTGGGATCCACTCCATTTCGTGAAAGATCTGCTGATTAGGGTTCCACCCTGTATCACTTGGGGTCATAGAATTGTGATAGCATACAATGGGTAATGTTTGTTCATAATTATACAATAATGTTAGATTAGTACATGATGGGATTTTATTGATCATATGCACTAACCCCGCCACTAAAAGTTTGGTTAAGTTTTGTGTGGATGAAGTGTTCGAAGATCGAAGAGGTATCGATATGAGGAGAAGGGGGAGAGGCAAGAGATCAAGCTTGGAGATGCCTGAGGCATCCCAAGTAAATATTCAAGGAGACTCAAGTATCTAAGCTTGGGGATGCCCCGGAAGGCATCCCATCTTTCCTCAACAAGTATCGGTATGTTTTCGGATTCATTTCGTTCAAATGATATGCGTAAACTCTTGGAGCGTCGTGTGATTTTTCTTTTTATTATAATAAATGCACCATGCTGGTATGAGATAGTCCTTGGTTGATTTATAGAATGCTCTTTGCCCTTCACTTATATCTTTTGAGTATGGCTTCATAGAATGCTTCTTGTGCTTCACTTATATCATTTGAAGTTTGGATTGCCTGTTTCTCCTCACATAGAAAACTGCCATTTGTAGAACACTCTTTTGCTTCACTTATATTTGTTAGAGCGTGGGCATATCTTTTGTAGAAAGAATCAAAACTCTCTTGCTTCACTTATATCTATTTAGAGAGTTGACAGGAATTGGTCATTCACATGGTTAGTCATAAAATCCTACATAAACTTGTAGATCGCTGAATATGATATGTTTGATTCCTTGCAATAGTTTTGCGATATAGAGATGCTAATATGTGGGAGGTACTAGTGAATGATTGTGGTTTAGCAAAAATATTGGTGTTAAGGTTTGTGATTCCCGAAGCATGCACGTATGGTCTCCTAACTATGTAACTAAATTGGCGCGCATTGTATTTTGATTGTTTATCTTCGCGTGAAGGTCGGGGGAGCGCGATGGTTTACTCCTACCAACTTCCCCCCTAGGAGCATGCGTCATAGTATTTTTTTTTCTTCAAGGTCTAATAGATTTTTCGCAATAAGTATGTGAGTTCTTTATGACTAATGTTGAGTCCATGGATTATACGCACTCTCACCCTTCCAACTTGCGAGCCACTCTAGTACCGTGCAACTTTCGCCGGTGCATCAAACCACCTTATATCGTTCCTCAAAACAGCCACCATACCTACCTATTATGGCATTTCCATAGCCATTCCGAGATATATTGCCATGTAACTCCACCGTTATGTTTGTTATGACACACACCATCATTGTCATATTGCCTTGCATGATCGTAAGATATCTAGCATGATGTTTTCATGGCTTGTCCATTTTTTGATGTCATTGCTATGCTAGATCATTGCACATCCCGGTACATCGCCGGAGGCATTCATATAGAGTCATATTTTTGTTCTAGTATCGAGTTGTATTATCGAGTTGTAAGTAAATAAAAGTGTGATGATCATCATTATTAGAGCATTGCCCCTTAAAAAAGGCCAAAAAAAGAAAAAAGAAAAAAGAAAGGCCGAATAAAAAAAGGAGAAAGGCCAAATAAAAAAGGAAGGCCCAAAAAAAGAAAAAGAAAAAAAAGGGGACAATGCTACTATCTTTTTTCCAGACTTGTGCTTCAAAGTAGCACCATGATCTTCATGATAGAGAGTCTCCTATGTTGTCACTTCCATATACTAGTGGGAATTTTCATTATAGAACTTGGCTTGTATATTCCAACGATGGGCTTCCTCAAATGCCCTAGGTCTTCACGAGCAAGCAAGTTGATGCACACCCACTAGTTTTATTTTGAGCTTTCATACACTTATAGCTCTAGTGCATCCGTTACATGGCAATCCCTACTCACTCACATTGATATCTATTGATGGGCATCTCCATAGCCCATTGATACGCCTAGTCGATGTGAGACTTTCTCCCTAGTTTTGTCTACTACCACCTTCTATTCCAGCCATAGTGCTATGTCCATGGCTCACACTCATGTATTGCGTGAAGAGTTGAAAAAGTTCGAAAAAGTAAAGTATGAAAACAATTGCTTGGCTCACACCGAGATGGGCATGAGGGGTACCTTGTGTTAAGAAAAGGGAGCATAAAAGACTATATGATTTTGTAGGGATAAAATTCTTTAGCATTGATATTTTGAAAGACTTGATTGTTTGTTGAGATGCCCGAGTATTAATTTCTTTTATGTCAAATGATAGACTATTGCTTTGAATCACTCGTGTCTTAATATTCATGCCATGATTAGATTACATGATCAAGATTATGCTAGGTAGCATTCCACATCAAAAATTATCTTTTTTATCATTTACCTACTTGAGGACGAGCATGAATTAAGATTGGGGATGCTGATACGACTTCATCGTATTTGTAATTTTTAATTGTTCCATGCCAATATTCTACAACTTTCATATACTTTTGGCAACTTTTATACTATTTTTGGGACTAACATATTGATCTAGTGCCCAGTGCCAATTCCTGTTTGTTGCGTGTTTTTTGTTTCGCAGACTATCAAACGGAGTCCAAACGGGATAAATCTGACGGAGATTTATTTTGGAATATATGTGAATTTTGGGAAGTGGAATCAACGTGAGACGATGCCCGAGTGGCCCACGAGGATGAGGGGTGCGCCCTGGGCCCTCGTGGCCACTCAGTGAGGCGGTTGGTGCCCTTATTTCGCGGCAAGAAAGCTAATATCTGGATAAAAAGCGTGTCCAAAATTCAGCCCAATCGGAGTTACGGATCTCCGGGAATTTAAGAAAAGGTGAAAGGCCAGGATCTGGGAACGCAGAAACAGAGAGAGATAGAGAGACAGATCCAGTCTCGGAGGGGCTCTTGCCCTTCCGCCGCAATGAAGGCCATGGAGTAGAGAGGAAACCCTTCTCCCATCTAGGGAGAAGGTCAAGGAAGAAGAAGAAGGAGGGGGGCTCTCTCCCCCTCGCTTCTGGTGGCGCCGGAGTGCCACCGGGGCCATCATCGTGTGACGGCAATCTACACCAAGACCTCTGTCATCTTCACCAACATCTCCATCACCTTCCCCCATGTATCTACGATGGTCCACTCTCCCGCAACCCGCTGTACCCTCTACTTGAACATGGTGCTTTATGCTTCATATTATTATCCAAAGATGTGTTGCCATCCTATGATGTCTGAGTAGATTTTTGTTGTCCTATCGGTGATTGGTGAATTGCTATGATTGATTTAATTTGCTTGTGGTTATGTTGCTATCCTTCGGTGCCCTCATATGAGCGCGCACGTGGATCACACCATAGGGTTAGTTGTATGTTGATAGGACTACATATTGGAGGGCAAGAGTGACAGAAGCTTCAACCTAGCGTAGAAATTGATGCATACGGGATTGAAGGGGGACCAATGTATCTTAATGCTATGGTTGGGTTTTACCTTAATGAACGTTAGTAGTTGCGGATGCTTGCTAATAGTTCCAATCATAAGTGCATAGAATTCCAAGTCAGGGATAACATGCTAGCAGTGGCCTCTCCCACATAAAACTTGCTATCGGTCTAGTAATGTAGTCAATTGCTTAGGGACAATTTCGCAACTCCTACCACCACTTTTCCGCACTCGTTATTACTAACTTTATTGCTTCTTTACCTAAACAGCCCCTAGTTTCTATTTACATGCTATTTATATTCTTGCAAACCTATCCCGCAACACCTACAAAGTACTTATAGTTTTTTACTTGTTCTAGGTAAAGCGAACGTGAAGTGTGCGTAGAGTTGTATCGATGGTCGATAGAACTTGAGGGAATATTTGTTCTACCATTAGCTCCTCGTTGG
The DNA here is from genome assembly GCA_902687465.1 of Secale cereale. NCBI lineage: Eukaryota > Viridiplantae > Streptophyta > Magnoliopsida > Poales > Poaceae > Secale > Secale cereale. The sequence goes on along the minus strand of LR738709.1, from coordinate 264,767,877 downwards.
GTTCGACACTCTTACTTATCGAAAGAGGCTACAACTGATCCCCTACATTTGTGGGTTATCACGCCTCATGGTTGCCAGCTTGTTGGCGCTATCGAGAAGCGAGACGCGGAGCGTTTCCAATGTCGCGCCGTCGGCCCCCGCAGCAATAGGGGCCGACAGATCCCGTACTGCCACCTGTAGCGGGTCTGGGCAAGCGGCGTTAGAGGCTCCGCCATGGCTGGTGACCATCACCTCAGTGATGGTGCTGGTGCTGGCACCACTGGTCGCAGGAGGGAGTAGGTCGTCGATGACCACCACGTTTTCAGGAAATGCGTCAGTTGACGCCGTGTCATAGTCGATGAGCATGTCGACATGCAGGTTGGTGGAGCCAACATATTCCAGGTCGGAGGCGAACTCGTTGACGAGGTGGAGCTTATAGAGGAGGTCGATGAGGCAGCTCTCGGCGCTGGTAGCTCCCGCATCGGGCGCGGGCTTGTCCGCAATGTGGAGTTTGTCGTGGATGTTGACGAGGTTGCTCTCGGAGCCAAATGCTCCCGCGTTGACCGCGAGCTCATCAGGGAGGCGGATCCCGCCGAGGAGATCGCCGAGGCTGGTTACCGTGCAAGCGGTTTCCATGCCGTGAAGCGTGTCGGAGCTGACGCCATCAGGTGTAGCCGGCTGGCTGCACTCGCTAGGGAGGAAAAGGGTTCCCATCCAGAACGTGTTTCCGGACGACGGTGCACCTAGCCCCATGGTGGGCGCCAAATGTCGGGGTTTCATGCGACCTATGCCAAAGGATGGCTTATCATGGAGGGGGTCAATAGAATGTGCTGGGTCCTGGAAACGGGATAAGGCGATATCTCGAATCCCTATGGGATTTACCCAGGTTCGGGGCTCTCCTTGAGATAACACCCCTAATCCTGCTCTGCGGGGACTCCAAGTCATGACTATCATCAATAGGGTGGCTACAAGGATGCTCCTTGAGCTGTTCTGGCTAGAGGAAGAAGAAGAGGAAGGCTAGCTGTGGCTCCTCCTTCTCTAGATGAGGGTAAGGTAGCTAGGATTCTGAACCCCTTGCATGGGGAGACCTGGGGGGCTTATATAGGCCTGCCCCCAGGGGTACAATGGTAACCCGACCGGGTGTAGGACCCAATCGTCAGTGTCTCTGGGCGCTGGCTTCTCCGCCGGCTGCTGGAGCCCGCTGCCCGCGGGCCAAGTTGGCCACTTTATACCGTAGCTTCACCTCTAATGACGAAGGCTTGGTCGGGGGGGCGCATGGCTACAATCCCGCCGCCTGGCGGGCGTTCACTGTAGCCACACCCCGTCTTACCGGCTTAATGGTTTCACGGACTCCGAGGGAGGGGAGGGCCGCCTTCTGATAGTCTTCCCACCCTTAACGCCGCCTGCTGGGGCCCTTGCCGTCTTCTGGGGTCTCTTGGACAGGTAGGGCCCGCTACTTGCGTGCCATACTAATCGCCCGTTGTGGGAGCACGGTCCTTGCGGATGTGGGCGACGTCATGGATCGCGTGGCTACAGTGCTGAGCCGGACAGGGGGTGTCCACATGGTACATCCGCATTGTCGCCATGCTTTGTCCAAGATTCGGGGCAGCAAGTTGCGCTGTAGCCACTCCTTGTCTTGTCATGGTTGAAGGGGTGCAAACTTTGAGGGAGCCCAAGGCCGCCTGCTAGGTGCTGACTTCCTGGATCCGCCTGCTGGGCTCGTGCCGTCTCTTGGCAGCCGGCCGTCGGGTCAGGCGGCCTCACGAGTCGGCTTTGTGACTGGATAGCTTGAGGGGCGCAAGTAACCCCAATGTCTTGAAACATTATAGGGTGTAGATGAAGATACCCGTGGTCAATATCTCTGACACTTCTTAAAGTATAGTGGCCTTTGGGGTTGCTCAAACATCACCCGTGACACTGTCATCATAACGACAACTTACAGGTTCATCGAAAAGTTTTACGAGGGACTAGATAGCTTGAGAGTGGGGTTTTCTCCTCCGGCGATGGAGAGATATTCTTAGGCCCTTCCCGGTGTGACGACATCTATCATCGTTTGGAGAGACACATATGACTTCGTCACGGGTGATAGTATCCTGGACTAGGGGGTACTCACCACATCATCACCCGGCCAGGAGGGCTGGGACGAGGACCCCATGGCGGTTCACTAATGGGACGCTTCACATAGCCCATGACATACACGAGGATGATTCTACAAGACTTGGTGATCAAGATAAGGACTCCTCTAGGCCAACATATCTGACTAGGACTCTTGTTATCCTAGGCCTCCGGTACATTGTATAAGCCGAGGGTAGGCTAGTCGATAGAGGATATTCCAGATCATGACGATCACAATCTCAACCTCCTAGGCTTAGGTTAGAACATAACTTACGATCTCTAGGTAAATCAACTCTGTACTCGATACATCATCATCAATACAATGGAAGCATGATGTAAGGTATTACCTCTGCGAGAGGGCCTGGACCTAGGTAAATACTGTCCCATTTGTCTCTTGTTACCCATAGATCCGAGATCCACAGCACGGGACCCCCTACCCTGAGGTCTGCCGGTTTTAGTTCCAACATTGGTGCTTTCATTGAGAGTTCCGCTGTGTTGTTGAAAAGGATCAATGGCTTGCCTGCAGATGAACTACGATGTCAGCATCTCCATCGTTGGCTAGACTGGTCACCGCGGCTAGATCGAGGACTATGCTCCATGATTGAATCATCAAGATCAGGCGGGGTGCCTTCATCATGCACTCAAATTTCAAATGAGATCATGGAAGAATTGTCCATGGAGCTCGGGGGCTCTACGTCAACATTGCCCTTGTGCAGTCGTGCAGTTTTTCTGGACAGCGGATTTGTGTTCACCATCGCCACCTCCTCGAGCATTGCTTTGAATATTGCTTTGGAGGAATTGTGCAGAATTGAACCTACAAAACCCTCTAAAATTTCAGCGTGTTCTGATGGAGGAATCTCTGGGAATCTCTGATATACTAGAGCCCTATCGAATCTGGACATGAATCTGGACGAGATTGGAGCTGGGATTCCAGCATTGAGCTCGGACATCCTTTGAAATATCCAACAATTCATCAACCGCCGGAGTCCTATATCCACCACCGCTCAAAATTTTAGCTCGATCCGACCATTCAAACACCGGAAAACATCCGATGAGCGCATCACTTTTTAGATCTGTGCGAAAACAAATCCGACCATAGCTCATCATTTTCATGAATGGGTTATCGGACATCCTTTTCGAAGGATTTTTTTCCTAGAGTATTGTGTTTTGTTCTCAAGCACGTTCCTATAAATTTTAACATCTTTTCCGAGGCGATCTTCACCATCGCGCCGATGTTAAACTAGTCCAACAACGTTGCGCCACGACTGCTGGCCTGAGCTAGATAGGTCGTCACTTTGTCCAGTCGAGGTCAGCCTCATTAGATCATCACCCCGGCAAGCCGACCATGAGTTTGGCATCATGAAGGCTAAATCATCACCAACATCGCCGCCCCACGGATTACATGAGGCGGGCAGACTGGCATCGTTGCACGGTCACTTCATCAAGCCAGCATCAACCACATCACAAATTTTGACATGCGTCGGCATCGCCTGCCACCTCTTCTTCAAGTCGATAACATCAACCGCATCACAAATTTGGACCTACGTTGGCATCGCATGCCGCCTCTTCTTCAAGTCGACATCCAACACGCCGACCTGCTTCGACACATCGGCTGACATGAAGGCTCCAGCGTCTCCAAGCCGGCATGCTCCGTCACCTCGACTAGACCGGGGCTTCGCCATCACTTCATCAACATGCTCTAGGGACTTTGCCTTCATGAGCCAACCAGCTTCGTCATGTTAGCTAGACCAGGGCTTCGCCTCGCCACATTGACCTTGCTGCATCACTACTTCGGCAAGCCGAGCTCCTCGCTCGGTCACCTCGAGCTTGGGGGCTGAGACCTCGGTCACGTCGAGGACTACGCACCATGGTGAATCTGTCAAAGTTTGTTGGGCATCCTCGTCCCGCCAAAAGCCCGAAACACGTCATCAATGCCGAGCACATTAACCAGCTAATTCATTTTCATGCTCAATTTTTTAAAATTTTGTTTGGTTCGACCAAGCATTATATTCGTATTAAACAAAAAACTGTTTGTCAAAAAATGATGTTAGTTAAAAACATTATTTGTTAAAAATAACTTTCTTTACCCAAGTTAACTGGGGGCTCTTAAATTTATATCAGCTGTTTTAAATATATATTTCTTCTAAGTCGTTGCAAAAAGTCTTTTTCTACCACTCCTTTTTTTGACTCGAGTGTATGGCCAATAGCCGGATAGCCTGGTTTCTCTGTAAAGCCGCTCGAGTTTAGTTCGCTAAACTGGCCTCTGAGAAGCACTCCATGTTGATACTAAAACCGGCAGACCTCAGGGTAGGGGGTCCCGAGCTGTGGATCTTGAATCTATGGTTATCATGGGATGAAGGAGACAATGTTTACCCAGGTTCGAGCCCTCTCGAAGAGGTAATACCATATGTCTTGCTTGATTATATTGATGATGATGTATTGAATACAGGTTAGACCTACCTCAAGATCGTAAGTGGAGTTCTAACCCTAAGGCTAGGTGGTTGTAATTGTAATCCTCCCTCTACGAACTAGACCTCCCTATTTGTAGACACTGGGGGTACCTAGGGTTACACATGGTCGGTTTCCATCCTAGGGTTACATGTGCTGGCTAGGCAATATTTTTCTTGGAGTGCACGCCAAGTTCCCCGTAGAGTCCATATTGATCACGTCGAAGTATGAGGGTTCTAAAGTCTTTCCTTAGAGAAATGATAGGTCATAAGCTCGGCCCATGGACTATGGGCCGATTAGGTCGGTACCCCCTAGTCCAGCACACCGTGAGTAGCCCCTGAACTGGTCTTCAATGCCGAGTACAAATTTGGACAGTCGACTTTGGCTCTGGAGTCTTCAGCTTGATAGGCGAGTTCCTTCTTCAGACATTGTTCATTTGGTCACTACTAGGAAAAGGCATGCTAGTGGCGCACCACTTTTGCCTACTAATGGCGCACTAGTGGTGCGCCACTAGCACCACGCCATTAGATTTTTTTACTAATGGCGCACCCCTGGTGCGCCATTAGTATCTGGTGTACTAATGGCGCACTAGGCAGTGCGCCATTAGTATATCCCACAGTGCGCCATTAGTATGCCTCCCAGGGGGCCATATTTACCCATGTGCTTTGGCATACTAATGGCGCACTGGTGGGTGATCCACCATTAGTTTCATTTGGACAGTGCACCATTAGTGTCTTAAGTGGTGCACCACTAGTATGAATATTAGGGATTTTTTTTCTTTTATGATATTTTCACAGGATACAAAATATATTATTGGACAGAATTTAGACAACACCAGACATCAACACCAGATCCATCGAAGACAATAGAAGGTCAGTCCGAATACAATTCATCATATTAGTCTCCGAATACAATTCATCATATTAGTCTCCGAATTCATAAGACCGAACAAAGATAGAACATTATATTACAAGTCTCGAGACCGCGAGTAGCGAGTTTGTCTTCACATTACAAGTTGATATCGATCATCTAAACTACCATCACATAGAAGAGAGCCGCGGTCATCACGATGAGCATCATCGCGATGAAACTCGTCTTCATCCAGTTCCTCCAACGCTCCCTCCTCTCTCCCGCTAGATAGCGCACATATCTAGATTCCGCCTCCGCCCTAGTGGTGTACCCTTTGTAACTGTTACTGCTGAAACGGTGAACCTATCTCCGACACTCCTCCCAGTCGTCGTAGACTCCAGGAACCTTAACCTTGTACACGACATACGACGGCATCGCTATGCACTAGCCAAACGAAACGTTAGTACCAATTCACAGACAATACATAAGCAATATATAAGTATGCAACAAAATGATCGGAAGAGAAAAGCAAGACATTAATAGCATCGATTACATCTAAGTTGAACGACTGTCCAAACCAAAGAGACATACAAGTTCATTAAAGTTTAATTACAACATGAGCCAATCGATGTTTCAGAACTAGACATAGCATCACTACTTTCGACTCGACTCAATGGACCGGAGCGTGGATGAAGCCGCCGTCTATCGTGGGAGTCATGAAATCGCGGGTGTTGTCAGCCTGCATTTGTAGCATTGTGTCTATGTCACTGTTGGACAGATGATTTCTGAGGTTGAACTGCCCCGAGGTACGAAGGACATCTTGATGGATGATTTCCGCAAACTCCGACTAGATGCAAAAGAATTCTTGTATGATGTCCGCGTCCTGGATTGCCAACAAGCTCGCGGCCCAATCTTTGAGTTTATCTGGTAGCAGAAGGTGATGATGGTCCCGTACGATTGCCCGCATGTGATGGATGGCGTAGTAGGCACCCTTCTGACCGCCAGGCGGCTGCTTGACGCAGCAAAACGTCGTATTGTGGGCGAACACGTGCTTGTCGTACTTATGAACAGGCTTGGTGAAGGTGCCTCCAGATTTGGCGTAGCCGGGGAGAATATCATCAAGAACTTTCTTGACATTTCTGTAGTCTACCTTCGACTGACTGTCCGAGTCGAAATACGTGGCCATGGAATATTTCGGGCTTAGGATGATGAGTGTGCAATGTGTGTCACTGCACAAAACACGGAATGTTAAAAAAAAGATCGAAATCTAAGAAATCATATGTTACGGGGCGGTTGAGGGGACGACTTACTCGGGAAAGTAAGGCACGAGGAAGTTATCCTTATCTCGGTTTGCCAGAATGACGCCTTCGAGGTAAGAACTTGCGAATCGCCGGTCCCCAGCGCCGCCCAAGATCTTGGCACACATGTAGAAGGGGTCGACTATTACGATGTCCGAGGTCTTGTCTCTAATGATCCGCATCTCCATACTCAGCGAAAATAGCCGAACGAAGGTGTAGTGCAGCGGATGAAGGTTAAGCATAGTGAAGATGTCATCAAACCGCAGGACGATCGTACCCACGATGGAGTTATCCACAAATCCCTTGCCCTCTGGCACCTTGGCCATGAAAACCGGGTATGCCACATCCTTCTCTCTGAGACGCCGCTTCTCCAAAGAAAGAACACTATCATGCAGACTCCGCATAGCACCGGTTGCAGCATTGATCATATTAGTTGGTAGCATCGGCCTACCCGCCACATGCACCCTCCTCAGTATATCCTTAGGTGAAGGTGGCCCGTCCTGAGCACGGATCGTACTCGGTGCCGGCTGGCTCGCACCCTTGTTTCTCTTTCTTTTCCGTCCCTTCTTCTTCTCCTGTAATGGGACCGAGTTCTGCTCACAGACCGCCTTCTTGAGTGTGTTGGGGCTGATAATATTTCGCACCTGGCTATCTAAGGCTCGGTGAAGTCGACAGCCGGAGGCGTCTCCTGAGAACTGAACGCCAGACGACGCCTGTTGCAACTTGGTTTCTCCGCGGTACCAGCTAGATCGCGACTATCTTCTGTAGGGTTGGGTTCTTGAGAAGGAGGCCCCATGAATTTCCCAACGTACCCATGATCGGTAAAGTACTTATCGACGTTGGCAAATGTACCATCGTCGTTGTCGTCGTCGTCGTCCGGATCGTGTGCCATAGGGATGACCGGCAGCGTTGCGGCGGTCTTGCCATGGCTTGGCATCGGCAAGACTGGCGGTATTGTCTTTGGGGTGGTGTCCCCCGCCCCCAAACGAATCTGGCTCTTCGGCCAAAGCAGGGGCCGGCTTAGGCAGGAGCTGAGGGTCATCACATCATCTTCGTCGGCCCGGTGGGTCGAATCGGAGGTAACAACTCGTCGCAGCCTGGCAGCACCCGAACCAGTTGAACCCTATACACGGTGGGTGGCATCGGATTACCGTGGAACATGGGGTTGCCCGGTTGAATGATTCTGCCCTTGGCGACATCGACCAACTCGTCGTTCACGAAGTGCAGGAGAGTACACGAAACATCGGCAGCGCCCTACGAAAACATGTAGGGCATCAGGGACGCCCAGTCAAAGGCAAGGAGATGAAGTCCTCGGCCGAGAGGCTTAATTAGTTACCATGATGATGGCGTCGAGCTCGGCTAATGTCGAGGCACAGCCAACGGCGGGCGTGCAATTGACGGAGGGGCCGCTTGCTGCAGAGGTGCCGGCCGGCGTACACCTGGGTGCATTAAGCTCCAATGCCCGTGCCGGCGTCGGAGACACTAATGCCGCCTCTGCCGGAGACACTAATGGCCCCGCCTACGCGTTCTGCGAGTTGCTGGCCGTAAAGCTGGGAATCGGGGGCGGCCCCTGTTGGCCACCCGCAATCCACGTCGTTAGCCCCTGAATCAAGGTAGGCATAATGCCGGTGAGCGTCGATCCCAGTTGTTGTTGCACTTGCTCTTGGACAATCTCCGGAATACGCGTCACTTGTGCCTTGAGTTCTTGAACCTCGCGCGCCTGGCTTTCCGAGCTAGTCTTTTTCTCCTTTCGCCCACCAGCGTTATAGTATGACGACCATTTTGTGGACAAGCCTTTGCCGGCCAGACGACCAACTGACGACGGCTTATTGAGATTATCCTTTTTTCATTACATTCAACGCCCTATTTAGAGTGGTGTCCCAAGGGGTGTTCTGAGTCGACCCCGCGTTACTGCTTTCAGTCGCCTGCGGAAGGAATGTGAACCATTTAGGAATTTGGCTTCATTAATTAGAATGCAACCATATGGAGCTAATTACGCGGGAGTGTATTCCTTACCAGAACAACCTCAAGGGCCCTGGTCTTCGGATCCATGGTGAGCTCCTTTGTTACCGGGTCCTCCTTGTACCGGGCCCTGACAAAGTTCCTGGTCTGCTTGTCACCGTATTTATCGAAGAGGGGCGGTAGGCCTTGCTCGGCACACTCCGCATCCTCCTTTTCCCGTATAGGCTCCACCACTCTGTAACCGCCGGGACCGAGTGTGTGTTCCCCTAAGTTCAACTGCCACATTTCTTTCCCCCACTGACTTGATTCGGAGGTTGCGGTGCTCTTGCACTTGATCTTGAACTCCTTATAGTAATCTTCGGTGATCGAAGGATTTTTCTCCTTGATCTTCTCATAACTAAAACCTTTGTTAATCATTCTCTTCACCGAGCTTCTCCAAGTAGACAGGGCCATGCTCGTCCTCGTGAGGGCGGCATTGTTCACTTTATTCCCTGTGAGGCTTGTGTTTTCAAATTCAGCGGGGAACTTGTATCGTTCGTGCAGCTTCGTGAAGAGGAGGTTGCACAAATTCCCTCGGTCCTTATGCCTTAGGTTCTCGGTGTTGATCGAGACGGTGCTCCGGAGAATGCACCCGAGCTGAACCGAGTACCCCTTGACTATTTGTTTGGGCGCCGTTGGATTCCCGTCGGAGTCCACTTCAGTAAATTCCTCCTTGACGGTGCGGAGCACGGTCGGGCGCCGGTCCTTCCGTTGCTTCTTCGGTTGGCTGCCATCTGTGCGTGCGCCGCCATCATCAGTGGTGGCATCCTCGACGGCACCATCAGTGGTGTCATCCCCGACGGCACCATTAGTGGGGTCATCCTCGGCGGCACCATCAGTGGTGTCAGGATCGGTGTCTTTCGCGGCGTCCTCATAGAAGTGAGGTTGTTCCTCCATCTCCTGGGACAGCTCCCAGAATGCCTTACCGCCCGAACCGCCGGCCTCATCGTTGTGGGCCATGTTTCTCTCTAAATAGGAAAAAAGTTTGGTCAAAAAGTTGGTTAGTGTCAAGGAACAAGATCATGGTCTCATCATTTAGGGTTTGTCGACACCGAGGCATCCTAAAAGCTAAGCTTTTATCATTTAGGGTTTTTCGACGCCGAGGCGCCCTAAAAGCCTAAGCTTTCATCATTTAGGTTTTTATCGACACCGAGGCACCCTAAAAGCCAACTTTTTATAATTTATGGTTTGTTGACACCGAGGCATCCTAAAAGCTAAGCTGCGAAGGAGAATTCTAAGTTGGGCCTAATCACTTGGCTCTATTGCCGCCTATGGTTTAATGCAACAAGAATAAAGGGGCAGTTGATCCTACTTAATTAAGTACTAAGATACCCCGGCCCATGCATTAGTCACAAGTACCCCATATGTCCTATTTTTAGCAAAGTCATGCTAAAATTCACGGAAAATTTCAGCATGACCTTTGCTGAAAATAGGACATATGGAGTACCCGAATTTGCCGGAACAGAAGTTAATCGACATTCCAGCAAACTCAAGGGCCTCTCGGGGTACCTACAAAATCATCACGACACGCTGGTCGGAGACAAAACCCAGCAAAAATACCACTGGCATATTACCAGTAGTAGACAATGTGTGCCCCCTGGAAACAGGAACTTTGACAACATGTCCCTCTAGGACGAAATACTTACTGCTGGTCGCTGGTTTCAAAGCAGCAGCTTTTGATTTTCAGCCATGCTCACCGGTATGGAGATGCCTCCCACCCCTCATTAGACTTTCAGAGCATGGAAGTAGCTCAAGGCTCAAGCTTAATTGCTTAACTAGCAGGAGACCCATGGCTTAGGTCATAGACACAAGTTATCTAGGCAACCCTACTGTTGGACTTTCAGAGCTGGGTTAGCTCAAAGCTTAATTAACAACAGCAGCAGTAGATTCCCCAGCATCGTAGACCCCACACCTGGTGGGAATCCGGGCACAAACAGGGTAGGTGCCCAGTAATCTAAATCTGAATAGTGCAAGGCTGGATCGAAGAAGACACAAATGTCAATGTAAAGCACAGTCTCCCCTCCCCTCGAATGAATAAATAAAAAATGTAGCAAAGTGTAGTCTCCAAGTTTAGGAAGCATCCAGCAGCGTTAATGAAGAGGTTAAGGTGGTCATTTTCCTTTGCAGAAATGTTCAGTCTACATGCGTCTTCCTTGCCAGCTTAGCACTTTTGGCAAGCCTGACAGATTCTAATTAAGCTCCCAACCACCCACCCTGGCTAAATTACCATCACCAACAGGTTTGAGGAAAAAAAAGAGTGTCAGTGGATCAAATCTCACCGACAGTCGTACTACTGCTTGATAGATTTCCCGATGGACATGCTACTAAATTGTTAATTGACGTGTGTCGGCGCCAGTGAGCGTTAACTGTGTGTGTGCCCTGGTTCATCAATGCTGCCCGCTCACTGCAAGCAGGTGTGGCAGCGATTCAAAATCAAGCAACCAGACCTCTAATGACAAATGTGTATCTTATCTCTCTCTCTCAAAATCTCATGGAAAAAGAATTACTTGGGGGCAAAATGTAACAAATTGTGCCTGTCTATTGTAAAAAAAACAAAATGTACACTATAAGATAGATGCACATAGCACAATATTGCAGTGAAACTAGCCTAGTTACTTTCTATCAGTGAGACGCAGGGTACATGTCAACTAAGCTGTTTGATTTGTAGACGTTTGGTGTTTTGTCAACTTAGCTGTGAGGAGAGAGCGAGAGACACACATGGCCACATGGCTATACTCCCTCCCTCTCTTAGTTTGTTGGAGAGCAGGTTGCACAACAAACTAATCCATTAATTAATAAATTAAAATGAATAGTACTAACTGATCCATTAATTAATTAATTAAAATGAATAGTTAGGTTAATTACCCACTGTTAATAACAACACATATATAAGAGAAACACCTGCTGTATTATCTCAATAAAATGAGCCAGATTTGCATTCCCTTCAACAAACAAAAAGTAAATGTATGCGTAGCCTTATTATTTATGAAATATAACAGAGACAACAAAATATATAAGAGAGACAAACACTTGATGTAATAAAATGAGCCAGATTTGCATTCCCTTCCAAAAATAAAGTTGTATGCGTGGACTTATTATTTATCAACCAAAAAAGACATGCGCATATACAAGGTAGCTGCTAGTGTATATACACTTAACTTAATTTGATAGCTCCATCATGCATCAGCTGTAACTCAACTCCCTCCCTAGAGACCACATGCATCGATCATTGGTTGGTTAATTGCTTCTCTGTCTGTCTGTCAGGCTCATCTCATCAGTGTAGATAGCACATGCATCTGCAAGCTCAAGATCCCTTCCTAACTAACTAGAGTAATTAACAACACTAGCTAATTAACAATACTGCTTTCTCAAAACAATTGTTTCCTCTCAACATCCTCCTCCTGCTGCTGTTGCTTCACCATCTTCACTAACTAGATAGCACATGCATCTCTCGCTCTCTCCTCACAACTAAGTTGACAAAACACCATGTGTGTCCACCAGATTATCAAGTATGTAATTTTAAGCGTTGATCAATTCCCTAAGACGCAGATCAAACTATGGTCTTGAGAGAAAAAAGAGGAAGGGGAAGAATAAACTGACAGCCTATACTAAAGAGGTTGTCATTGTCAAGGATAGGCATGGTACAACAGAAGAATGATTCGGAGGGAGCAGATGCGCGGAGGGAGGGGAGGGGGAGGGGGAGGGGGTCTGCTTACCTCGGGGTGCGATGTGG
>LR738709.1:264736274-264755270 GCA_902687465.1 Secale cereale | reverse complement strand
CGGGGGTCGATGAAGTTGAAGGCCTTGACGGTGCGGGGGTCGACGAAGTTGCGGGGGTCGACGATGCGGTGTCGTGGTGGTGGATGGCCTTGCCACCTGGGAGAACCTGCGGCGGCGGCGGTGCGAGGAGGGGCCGGAAACCTGCGGCGGCGGTGCGAGGCTGCGAGGGAGGCGCGGCAGACGGAGGGGGCGGAGCAAGGCGGGGCGGCGGCGGGATCTGGCGAGAGAGGTGGAGAGGTGGTCGAGTGGGGGATCTGGCGAGGGAGGGAGAGAGAGGCCACGAGGAATAGGTGGAGTGGGGGGAGGGATACTAATGGCGCACCTCCCCCTAGTGCGCCATAAGTACGACGACAGCAATGGCGCACCTCCCCCAGGTGCGCCATTAGTATTTTTTTATTACAGTTCGAGCACTCAGGTTATAATACACCTAACAGTATCTCCATCAGAACAGACACTCTAGCCCGATTGGTCAGCACGCAACACAACCATTGGGAGGTCCTGGGTTCGATTCCCAGGCTCCCCAATTTTTGTTTTTATGCATTTTTTCTTTGCACATATCTTTTTATCCATGCATCCAAATATAACATGTCACATATGCTAGATGCTGAGAATTTCATGTAGAAAAATAATATGCAGTTTGTTGCCATGTTAACAACATTTAAAATGCCGTTCGATATTTATTTGTGTTTAAATATGTTCAAACTTGTTTAAATCATAACTAAATATCCATAGCTCCAAATTTGACAAACTTTATATGCTTTTGGGAGTAACATATAACCAAGCACAACTAGTCTTTTTTTTTGGATTTTGAGTTGCATTCATTTGTGAATTGGTAAAACATTTATGAATATGAAAAAAATATCATCAAATTTGAAAAAAATATTCATGAATTCAGAAAGTGCCCATGAAAAACATTTATGAATATGTCAAAATACAATCAAGAAATGAAGGCTACAATTTAAATATAATCAATCTTAGCTAGCTATCTTTTCACAATCTTCTTGCCCTTCTTTTTCGCAAATGGAGTTCTTCTCTTGAACGGACGTCCTTTAGGTAGGGTGGTCCTGCTTCTTCTTGTGGTGTATGGCACTTCATCGTTGTTGTCATCTTCCATCTTCGGGTCGTCGTACTTGTCGAAGTCTTGCTCATTGGCGACTCCATCCATTCTGATGATCTTCCTTTTGCCTCTCCTCACGACAACACGACTGGGCTTTGACGGGTCGGTAATGAAGAAGCATTGGTCCACTTGGGAAGCCAGTACCCATGGCTCATTTTTCGCGGTGACGTTTGCGCCCGCGGTCTTGGATTTGGCTTCGGGTATAACCATGGTGGTGAAATACCGGCCTTCTTTTAGGACACTCTTGGCCCATCCGACACGGAACATCGGGACCTTCTCTCCAGCGTAGCTCAGCTTCCAGATCTCTTCGATCCTTCCGTAGTATTTGTCCTTGTCGTTACCGGTGTAGGATTCCATCGTTACCCCGAAGTTCTGATAACCATCGCTCTTCATGTCCTTGTCATCGGTGTAGAACGTGTACCCGTTGATATCGTATGCCTCATAGGTCATCAGGTTGTGCTCGGCGCCCTGTGACAAGGCGAATATGAGATTTTCTTCCGCGGAAGAATCCTCATGTAAAGGGTACGACAGAAGCTTCTCCTTGAACCAACGCATGAAACATGAGTTGTGCTCTTTTATTATATCTCCGTCTGTCCTCTGTTGGCCTCGGTCATTGTACGTCTTCTCAATAAAGTTTTTGTGCTCTACCACCCAAGGATCGACCACGTCTATGTGTTGTAGCGCGACTAGGTTTGCTCTTTCATAGTCGGCGAGTCGACCCTCGAAGTCGACATGCATTTCGCGGCGACCCTTGCGGTGACCCCATCCAGCGAGCCTACCGAGGTGCCTGTTGACGGGCAGACCAACGGGGTTCTCGATGGCTAGATAATTCGTGCAGTAGGAGATGCACTCTTCGGTCAGAAAGCCCCTGGCTATGCTTCCCTCTGGACGTGACATGTTGCGAACGTATCCTTTGATGACACCATTCATCCTTTCGAACGGCATCATGCTGTGCAGGAACGTCGGCCCGAGTTGGATGATATCCTCAATGATATGGACCAGCAGATGCACCATAACGTCGAAGAATGCGGGCGGGAAGTACATCTCAAGCTCGCATAGTATCACCACGATCTCTTCGTGTAGCCTTCTGAGTTGCCTCACGACAACCGACTTCCGAGAGATGATGTCGAAAAAGTTGCATAGGCCAAATAGCGTTTCACGGACGTGCGCGTCCATGATCCCACGGATTGCAACTGGAAGTATCTGCGTGATCAGCACGTGACCGTCGTGAGACTTCATCCTGTTGAACTTCTGCTTCGCTGGGTCTAGGTATCTGCTTATTTTCCCCGAGTAACCGTAAGGAAGTTTTACTCCTACGAGGCAGGTGAAAAACTGCTCGATCTCCTCCTGACTTAGAGTGAAGCACGCGGGAGGGTAGTCATTTCCGGTCTTCTTGGCCTTTTTGCCTTTGCGACGACTTTCCGTGTCCTGCTTCGCCTCATCATCATCATCATCATCATCATCATCATCATCATCATCATCATCATCATCATCATCATCATTAGCGTGAATCTCCTGCTTGATGCCCATTGATTTCAAGTCTGCCCTTGCTTTCGGCCCATCTTTGGTCCTCTCTGGCATGTTGAGCAGGGTACCAAGCAGACTCTCGCACACGTTCTTCGTGATATGCATGACATCAAGGCTGTGAGGCACACGGTGGATCTTCCAGTACGGCAAGTCCCAGAAAACAAACCTCGTTTTCCATTCCTTAAGCAGCGGCTCTGGCGCCTTTCGCTTCTTTCCCGGCTCTGGCGCCTGTTGTTTCTTTCCCAGCAGTGGGCAATCTTTCCAATTTTTCAACAGCTCGTCTATTTCCTCGCTGCTCCTTGTACGCGGGCGTCTTCGGGGTTCGGTTTCACCATCGAACAGATCCTTGCGTTTCCTCCATGGGTCATCTTCGCGAAACCACCTTCGATGTCCCATGAACACGGTTTTCGAAGACCTGGGATCTCTATCTAGCTGGCGATACGTTGTGTCGTCCATGCACCTGACGCATCCAGAAAATCTGTGGACCACCTGCCCCGCGACATATCCGTAACCGAGATAGTCGTGCACCGTCGTGAGCAGTGCGGCTCTCATAGGGAAATATTCTTTCTCTGCGGCGTCCCACGTATTGGCTGGCGTTTTCCACAGCGTGACTAGCTCCTCTTTCAGCAGCCCCAGATACAGATTGATGTTGTTCCCTGGTTGTTTCGGCCCTTCAATTAGCATACTCATGTGAATGTACTTCGTCTTCATGCACAACCAGGGGGAAGGTTGTACATCCACACAAACACAGGCCAGGTTCTATGTGTGCTTCTCCGGCTGCCAAACGGATTGACTCCATCGGTGCTCGCGCCCAGCACGATGTTCCTTGGATCATTCCCAAATTCTAGGTCTTCGAAGTTCAACGCTTGCCACTGGCTCGCATCCTTAGGGTGACTCAGCATCTTGTCTTTTTTATTCATCTCCGGATCATTTCCGTCATCTTCTCGCTTCTTCTCCTCCCTATCCGCGTGCCAATGTAGGAGATTTGCTACCTTAGGGTCCGTGAAATACAGCTTCAGACGAGGAGTGATCGGAAAGTACCACATCACTTTTCGAGGAGCTTTCTTCCGCTTCTTGTATCGAGTGACGCCGCACACCGGACATATGGTAGACTCCGCGTGCTTGTCTCGATAAATGACGCAATTGTTCATGCACACATGGTATTTCACATGCGGTAAATCCAGAGGACACACGATTTTCTTCGTCTCCTCGAAACTAGTCGGGCACTTGTTCCCCTTGGGAAGACGTTCGTGCCAGAATGACATGTTCTCGTCGAAGCATGCGTCGGTCATTTTGTGTTTTACCTTCATCTCCAGAGCCATGAGCGTTACTTTTAGGCGGGTATCCTCGGGCTTGCATCCTTCATACAATGGAGTAACTGCGTCTATCTCCAGTTGATACAGCTTGGCTTTCTCTCGGGCGGCAGCTCTTGCGTTATCCGTCTGCTTGAGAAGCAGCTCTTGAATATGAGGGTCCTGCACCCAGCCTCCATCGTCGTCTGCTCCGGCATCTTCATCTAGATCATGATCATGCCCTTCGTCTTGATATTCCTCATCATCATGTCCGGCATCTTCTACATGATTACTGTGTACAGCATCACCGTAGTGATCATGTCCTGGAGATTCTTTGTCTTCTCGCCCGCCCTCGCCGTGGTGGTTGTCTTGCTGCCCTTCCTCATTTCTTTCCTGGCCATGGACGACTTCATAGTCATCTTCATCACCTTGCCACCGATAGCCATCCATGAAACCACGCAAGAGCAGGTGGTCCCGCACCTGCCCGGAATCCGGGTCCGCAATAAGGCTCTTCAGCTTGCATCTTCGACACGGACATCTTATCTCCGTCTCGTTCTTTTGAAGCATCTCGTCCTTCGCGGAGCTAAAAAACCTATTCACGATGCCTTCGGTCATCGTGCGGACCATGGTCGCCTGCGTGGTAGAGCATGCAAAACGATATTTTAGAACCAAGAGAAAATTTGGCATGACTTTCCCTAAAAATAGGACCAAAAAGAATGCATAGTGCCAAAATTCTCGCCGAAAAGGAAATGAATCAACATTTCGGCAAAATATTGGCAACTATCACATTTCAAATACCGGTACCCGCAAACACAAACATATATGCAACACCACAAACATACATAGATCTAGCTAGGCCATAAAAAGTGCATGTGCACGGCTGTTGGAGCTCGAGGGAGAAAAAATGATCTACAACATAAAGATAGCTTTCCCCCCTTACTTACCTATTAAAATAAGGTAATTTAACCACATAATTTTGATGAATCTATGGTGCAAATGAGGTGACGAGGAGGAGGCAGCCGACACAAGCTTGGAGGAGGAGGTGGAGAGAATGAAGTGGGGAAAGTGAGTGTGTAGGTGTGGCTGTCCAAAATATCTAGCTGGTCCCACTTTACTAATGGCGCACCACTCACTAATGCGCCATTAGTAACCAGTGTTACTAATGGCGCATTAGTGAGTGGTGCGCCATTAATAGTTTTGCACAAAAAAAAAATTAAGTACTGGCACACTGAGTTGGAGGTGCGCCATTACTAGTTAAACTAGTAATGGCGCACTGTGCCACGATGCACCATTAGTATCTGGAAAAATAAAAAAATAAAAATTTATTACGAATGGCGCACCGAAGATCTAGTGCGCGATTAGTATTTGGACACTAATGGCGCACCAACACATGGTGCGCCATTAGTATATAGTAATGGCGCACCACATGTCTGGTGCGCCATTAGTGGCCATATCATCTATAGCCTTTTTCCTAGTAGTGGGTACGTGATCCCTTCCTTTCACCAGGCTCAGTTTAGGCTTACCCCAAAAGGGAATGGTCCTTCGACCAGGTTTCAGCCCATCCTCCTGTCATCCGAAGACAAGAGTTAACTTAGCCTCGAAGGCCCCCCCATCTAGGTGCGAACAGTGCGCATAGCCTGACAACTTTTTTTGAAGCATCACTGCTTATACCAACATGGGTCAGTAATTGCTGCTCGAATCGTGGAGATCGTGTCCGTATTTTGTGGGATATCATCACCATTTTGTTTCACCCCATGCGCACAAGAGCGTTTCTATATTGGGACATGGCGAGTTAACGGCGCAGTAAAGGGACTCTTGGCCTTTTGCATGCCCATAAGAGTAAAGAGGAGTGGTAGCAATCCTATGCTTCCATTATTTCATTGCCTACTGCCTCCCGAGCTCTAGCGCCCAGATCCAGCTCCTCCATCAATTCGCCCCCTCCATGCCTACAGCCCCCATTCCCCTCTATGGCCGATATCACCTTGGAGGGGCACTGGCCAGGATCCACCACCATGGAGGGAACCATCTTGGAGCTGAGGAGTGTGAGGTACATCCATGCCAACGTCGCCAACCGGCCACCGGAGGAGGACCAGTGAGTGCCTACCCCCAAGCTGGGGGAAAGGTTAGTCTTTGCTCCCCATCTCATCCGAGGCCTGGGGTTCCCGCTGCACCCCTTCGTGCGTGGAATCATGTACTATTACGGGCTAGAGTTCCACCATCTAGCCTGAACTCCATCCTCCACCTCGCGTCATTCATAATCATCCGCGAGGAATTCCGCCATATCGAGCCCCACTTCAGGCTATGTTTGAAGACCTTAGGCATTAAGCCAAATTCCAACGACTCCGGGCACAATGAGTGCCGACTGTCGAGGGACTATTATAAGTAAGAACTAGAAAGCCATCTGGTTCAAAGGAACTTTTGTCAAAACCATCAAAGAGTGGCAGCGTGACTGTGGGGACCCCGACTTGGAAGTCGAGATCACCGAATGCACGTGTACAGTGATCCCAGAGATCAATGCTCACTGAACACACAAAAGCTGAAATAACAAGAGTCTTACATCCATACAAATAGTCTTACACGAATTAAGGCCGTTATGGCCAAGTCTTACATAGATAGAGCCTCACGGGCTGAATAGCAAATAACTCAAGTAGCGGAAGTCTTCGATAAACGGGTAGAACCCATGCCATCTGCCTTAACCCTACAGGCATTCTGACTGGGATAGCGTCCTAGTTCGCATGGTCATCTCCAAAGAACTCTTCCTCATAATCTTGTTCTTCCATGCCTGGCCAATTAAATAACCAGTGGCAAGCCAATGAGTACTTTGAATGTACTCGCAAGCAACCCATGATGTGGTAACAATGCAATGGAACAATAATGAACAACCTAGCAGAAAGCTAGATCAATATGCTATCATCAAGTTATGCATCAATAACCTCGCGTAACCTCGAGAACAGGTTACCGATATCAACATGAATATAATTGAACTCATCGAGTCAAGTCTCCACCTTGACTCATCACACACATACCAACACCGATGAAGTAAAATTCTGGACATAGTTTAAGTAGCACCACCCAACTGTCCATGACCGTGGACACGGCTATTCGAATAGTTTTACACTCTGCAGAGGTTGCGCACTTTACCCACAAGATCCGGGGAACTTCCGTGTCATCCACGACCCACGGTACCTCAAGTACCCGGGGTAAGCACCCGGTCATTACCTTTCCTTAGACGGCACTAACATAGAGTCCACTCGTTGGCACACGGCCTTTGGGTACAAACAGTAGATCACGGGACTTGCCCTAATTCAATGTCACGCGTACCCGAAGGGACCAACGGTGTGTCCGGTGCCCTGTAAAAACAGTCATGGCCGCCTATCCAAGCACGACCCCGTCCCGGAAAATACCTCAAGTCTTCCCGTCACTAGTAATGCGGGCACCATGCTAGTATCGACCTAAGTAATCAATAAAGCCCCGTCCCATAAGGGGTAGTGTGGTTGCACATGTTTGGTTGGGACGGTAGTCACACATAAATCTAATCCATCATTCCACCGTGCACATGATTACCGGCACATCACTTCTTCCTCAAGTGATGACCTAACACTTTATCACCCTCGGGCATTAGGGGCACCCGACGGGTTCATGCAAAGTTTTCAACTACGGGGGTTCATCTCACACATGCATCATCTAAGCACCATGACCAACTACTTGCATGTCACCTAGCACATAGCAAGATCAACAATAAGGCATGCATCATGTGGTGGTTCATCTAGGTTATCATCGTAACCCTAATCATCATGCATCGGAAACAAACGGGTTCCGAGAACGAGTGTATCATGGTTAAAGGGCTGCTTGCCTGGATTGGCTTGGTCTTCAAAGTCTTCAAGTCCTTCTCCTTCTTCTTCCACAGCAACTTCGTCAAATACGGGATCTATACGTCGCATATTAATAACGGAAAAAATAAGAATACAAATAAAACAGAAAAGTCAAAGTGCTCAGAAAAATGTCAACTCATGTTTGTAAAATACTAGAGGGTTTTCTAAGATGGGGAAAAATCTTAGTTGGAGTTTTGGAGTTACAGAATAGGATATATAGATTTTTGAACATGAGTTATACTGCTCAAATTTGAATTTAAATTTGAACAGTACAGAAAAGTTTCATGGATTTGAATGAAAGTGGTACCATTAAATAGGTTGGAATATTACAAGATTTTAGGAGTTGGAAATATTTAATTTGGATCAATATTCTTTTCTGCATAAATGTTTGAATCATTTACAGAAAAGAAAAAGAAAAAGGGGTTCCTGTGCACTGGGCCAGAAGTGGCCACAGTGCACGGCCCGAATGGCTCGGCCTGGCCGCACGGAGCCAGCGCGCGCGCACGTCAGGTTTCAAACCTGACGGGCGGGGCCCATGGGTCAGCGGCATAGAGGAGGGGAGAGAGGTGGGGGGATGACAGGTGGGGCCCGCCTGTCATCTCTAACCCCGCGGTCACGGCGGCGGCGAGCTCACCGGCGACGATTCCGGCCACGGCGACGGCAACGGAGGGCAGGGTCGGACTCAGTGGCGTGTTGCGGTTGCAGTGGTGGTAGCGCGGCACGGCGGGGAGCCCTGGTTCGCCGGCGACGAGGTGCGACGGCGGAGGCTCGTCGGAGGGGAGTTGCTGCGGCCGTTCCCGACTGCAAACAGAGGGGGAAAGAGAGGGGAAAGGGTCAGTGGTGTGCTGCGGTTCTGAAACGAACGGAAGGAGAGGCAGGGGAGGCCTGTACCTCGAGATCGCCGGCGGCCCGACGCGGCGGAGCTTCGGTCGATCCCGAGCACTGGGGCGCTCCGGGGTTGAACTAGTGATGCAGGAGTGGTGCTGGGGAGGAGGAGGTGCTGCTGGTGCTGTTGGAATGGCTCGGGGGGGCCTTATATAGCCGCGCCCGTGGTTCACCGTGGACCCGTGCGCCGGCGAGGTTGCAGGCGAG
This sequence comes from Secale cereale, assembly GCA_902687465.1. Taxonomy (NCBI): domain Eukaryota; kingdom Viridiplantae; phylum Streptophyta; class Magnoliopsida; order Poales; family Poaceae; genus Secale; species Secale cereale. Next base: position 264,746,370 of record LR738709.1, on the reverse strand, counting down.
GCTGTGGAGGGTTCTGGAGCCTGGGAACACGCCGGGGAGGTCCGTGGACTAGCTCCACGTCCAGCTGAGGGGATAAGAGGAGCGGGGGAGTGTCAGATGAGCGTGCGCGTGTGGAGCAGAGGAATGGCCGAAGCGGGCGGCCGGTGCGCATGCGGCGACGCTCACTGGAGGGCGCAGGAGGAGGGGGAACAGCGCCGGGGACGTCACAGACGTCGAGGCGCCTCGACTGGCGCGAGGGGGAGGCTCGAGGTTGTCGGGGATCAACGATTGGCCCGAGCCAGCGTGCGGGAGCACAGTTTACGTGCTCCAAAGCGCGCGTGTGATCGGCATCGACGCGCTCTCGCTGGTTTGGTCCGTTCCAGCGTGCCCAACAGTGTCTAGTGCATAGAGGGAGGACTAAAGAAATGCCCTGGGGCCTTGGATGCTCTGGGGTGTAGAGAGAAAGAGAGAGAGTGTGTTGGTAAAAATGGTGAAAGTTGGCTGTACAACAAGGTAAAGCTGCGGTTTCACCCCTCAATCATGGAGCTGGGGTGCTGGGGGAGTTACTGGGGTTTGCTGGTAACCCAATGAGTCTGTGGTAAGAAGTTGAGGCCATGGAGAAAAGTGAAAGTGGTAAAAATGGGGGTTTTAGAATTTCTGCAGAAGGTGTTTGATCTGTGTTTGATCAAGTAAATGAAGTCCACTTGACATGGCACTTGACAGGGTTGAAAGACATGAGAAAATAGGGTGCTTCACCAAATTTGGGCTCATTTGAAGAAACTAGCCAATGTAACTTTGGTGAACCCTAGAAATCAACAGAAACAGTTTCATCTTGATTGAGTCAAGCTAATCATCTCCCCTTGATGCACCACTTGGTGTAGCATCCTTATTTGGGGTGTTGATCATGCTCACAAAGTATGAGGCTCCAGATAAAAAGTTGGTAATGTAAAGTTGTTCAAACTTGCATTTGAACAGAAAGGGTTTTGAGGTGATCTGATCAAGTTGCTCTATTCCAAATCTTGTGCCATTTGGTCTAGGTGCCTTATTAGGTCATTCTAGCATGTGCACCAAGTTTGAGAGCATTTGGACAAGTTTGGCAATGTAAAGTTGCTCAAACTTCAAATATGGACAGAGTGGTTATGAAGGGGTTTGAGGAGGTTTTCTTGCTTCCCAAGGCATGGGACTTGGCAAGATCATCAAATATGTCATATATGACATGATAGAATTTCCATGGAATTTTTGGAGAAAAATTCCTTTGTAAATATTTCAAAAGCTTGAAATATCCAGAAAGGGTTTTAGAGGGTTTAGCCCATTATTTTGAACATGAACAAGTGTTGAAACTCTCATATATGGACAATATATGTCCTATGAGTCTCTCTAAATTTTGGCAAATATTTTTGAAATAGTTAAATAATTTTCCCCTATTAAAGACCATTTCTGGCCTTAAGAAAAAGCTTTTAAATAAAATAGGAAAATAACTTTTAAAATTATACCTTTGTGGTTTCTGGGAGTCCTATAACTACTAGGTCTCAAATAAACCTTTTGAAATAATTTTCACACCCTTAATCAAGTACTTGCAGTGCAAATCTCAATTCAGGGGTTTTTGGAAAACAAAATTTATAAAATACTTTTTGGCCAAAAATAATTTTGTAAGAAAATACTATACTGTTATATAACACTTGGCATGATCATTGCGCAGAAGTTTTGGATAAGGAGATGAAATCTACAAGAGATCATAGTTGACTTTAATGAGCACATCAAAAAGCAAATGAAGAAAACTCAATTCCAAATAAAAGCCAAATGATGCTAAAAATTTTTGCTGGTCCAAATTTTCATGCTTCAGAGATACAATATCATGTTACAAAATGCAGGGTGTGACAGACCTACCCACCTTACAAGAATCTCGTCCCCGAGATTCCTAAACTAGGGCTTAAAAGAGGTCGGGAAACTCGGATCTAAGATAGTCTTCTCGTTCCCAGGTTGCTTCTGCTTCGGTGTGATTGCTCCACTAGACCTTGAAGTACTTGATGGTACGGCTCCGCGTACGTCGTTCTGCTTCGTCCAGAATACGAATGGGCTTCTCGCGGTAGGTCAAGTCAGGCTGCAGATCAATGGTTTGGTGATCCACATCCTTGTAGAGACTGGGCTTGTCCGGAACCTGGAGACATTTCCGGAGTTGTGACACGTGGAACACATTGTGCACATCGGATAGCTCAGGTGGTAGTTCCAACTGATAAGCCACTTCTCCTCGTCGTGCAGTGATCTCAAAGGGTCCAATGAACCTTGGTGCGAGCTTCCCCTTGACATGGAAACGCTTGGTTCCCTTCAGAGGAGTTACCCGCAGGTACACATGGTCCCCAACATGGAAACTCATGTCTCGGCGTCGAGTGTCAGCATAACTCTTCTGCCTTGACTTGGCTGCCTTTAATCGCTCTCCGACTAGTTGGACTTGCTCTTCTGCTGCGCGGAGAATATCCGGTCCAAAGACTAGTCCTTCTCCAGTCTCTGACCAATTGAGGGGTGTGCGGCATCTGCGTCCATACAACACCTCAAATGGTGCCATCTGAAGGCTTGACTGGTAACTGTTGTTATAGGAGAACTCGGCAAAAGGGAGACAGTCTTCCCACTTGGCTCCATATGCCAGGACACAGGCTCGGAGCATGTCTTCGAGAATCTGATTGACTCGCTCAGTCTGACCTCCGGTCTGTGGGTGGAAAGCTGTGCTGAAAGACAACTTGGTTCCCAAGGCTTCTTGGAACTTCTTCCAGAACCTTGAGGTGAACTGGGTTCCTCGATCTGACACAATCTCCTTGGGAACACCGTGAAGACTTACGATTCGGTCGATGTAGAGAGCTGCCAGCCGGTTGCCATCATAAGTGGTCTTGACAGGAATGAAATGAGCCACCTTGGTCAAATGATCGACTATGACCCAGATAGAGTCATGTCCCCGATTCGACCTTGGTAATCCAGTGATGAAGTCCATTCCGACTTTATCCCACTTCCACTCAGGAACCTTGAGTGGTTGAAGCAATCCAGCAGGTCGCTGGTATTCAGCCTTGACCTTTTGGCACACATCACACTTTGCAACATAGGTTGCAATCTTTCTCTTCATACCGTGCCACCAGAATCGTGCCTTCAAGTCTTGGTACATCTTGGTTCCTCCGGGGTGGATGGAATACGGGGTGTCGTGGGCTTCTTGCAGAATCAGCGTCTTCAACTCGGTGTTGTTTGGTACGCAGAGACGACCTTTGTACCAAACAATCCCGTGCTCGTCTTCGGAGAATCCTGGGGCCTTGCCCATCTTCATCTTCCTCTTGATACCTTCGATGCTTCCATGTCCATCTTGAGCCTTCTTGACGTCGTCCATCAGGGTTGGTCTGACTTCTAAATGATCCAGAAATCCGGGGGTGACCAATTCCAAACTTAATTGTTCGATATCCTTAAACAAGGCTGGCGGTCTTTCTTGAATAATGACATTCAAAGATCAAGCCTTCCTGCTTAAGGCATCGGCCACCACGTTGGCCTTCCCAGGGTGATACTGAACACTGAGGTCATAATCTTTGATGAGTTCCAACCATCTCCGCTGCCTCATGTTCAACTCTCTTTGGGTGAAAATATACTTCAGACTTTTGTGGTCTGTGTAAATCTCACACCGTTTCCCTAGGAGGTAATGCCGCCATGTCTTCAAGGCATGAACTACTGCGGCTAGCTCAAGATCGTGAGTAGCGTAGTTCTCCTCATGGGGTCGTAGCTTCCTGGAGAGGTATGCTATGACGCGGCCTTCTTGCATCAGAACGCTTCCCAATCCGGTTCGAGAGGCATCACAATATATCACGAACTCCTTGTGAATATCAGGTGTTGCCAGAACTGGAGCGGTGGTCAATCTCTTCTTGAGCTCTTGGAAGCTCTCTTCGCATTTTGGCGTCCACTCGAACTTCTTGTCCTTCTTGAGGAGCTGAGTCATTGGTCGTGCAATGCTAGAGAATCCTTCCACGAACTTGCGGTAATAGCCCGCTAATCCGAGGAAGCTTCTGACTTCCTTGACGGTCGTTGGAGATTGCCATTGGGTCACAGCTTCGATTTTTGCAGGATCAACAGATAATCCTTCCTCGGTCAAGACATGACCTAAGAATCCAACTTTGTGCAGCCAAAACTCACACTTGCTGAACTTGGCATACAGTTGGTGCTCACGAAGCTTGTCTAGGACCATTCTCAGATGTTGCTCATGCTCTTCCTCCGACTTCGAGAACACAAGGATGTCATCAATGAAGACAACAACGAACTTGTCCAAATATTCCATGAAGACTTTATTCATGAGATACATGAAGTAAGCTGGGGCATTGGTTAACCCAAAAGACATGACCGTGCACTCGTACAGGCCATATCTGGTTACGAATGTCGTCTTCGGAATATCTTGGGGTCTGATCTTCAGCTGGTAATACCCAGATCTGAGGTCGATCTTGGAGAATACCTTGGCTCCGCCGAGTTGATCAAACAGATCTTCGATCTTGGGAAGTGGGTACTTGTTCTTGATTGTAACTTCATTGAGGGAACAATAGTCAATGCATAAGCGGATGGTACCGTCCCTCTTTGCCACAAACAGAACAGGAGATCCCCAAGGGGAGGCACTTGGGCGGATAAATCCCTTCCTTAGCTGCTCTTCTAGCTGCTTCTTCAACTCGGCTAGTTCTTCCGTCCCCATTCTATAAGGCTTCTTATAGATGGGTCCTGCTCCGGGCACGAGCTCGATGATGAACTCAATGTCACGGTCAGGGGGCATTCCCGGTAGTTCATCCGGAAAGACATCAGGATACTCACATACCACCGGTACTTGATCTAGCCCAACTTCAGACAGATAGTTGACTTTAGCGGCTTGAGCGGAAGAGGAGTTGGGGGCAAACTTGACTTCTACTCCTTGGTCATTGGTCACAGTGACTGTCCGATTGGCACAGTCTAACAAGCCTTGGTGCTTGCTGAGCCAATTCATACCTAGGATCACATCCAAGCCTTGCGATCTCAGGACAACAAGGTCTGCTAGGAAGTCTACACCATTAATGGTAATACCGACTCCTTTACAGCCTATCTTGGCTCTCATCTCGGCTCCGGGGGTTTGTACCACCATAGGGTTATTCAGGGGTGTAGGGGTCATGCCACTTTTCAATGCAAATCTTTGAGTGACAAATGAATGCGTTGCTCCAGAATCAAACAAGACAGTTGCAGGTGCTGAGTTGACAAGGAACGTACCCAGCACGACGTCCGGGTCTTCCTAGGCTTCTTCAGCAGTGACGTGATTCACACGCCCCTTCCCATAGTTCGGTGGATTGCGAGGAGCTGGGTTCCTTGGTGGCATTCCACGGCCTTGTCCCTGGTTCTGCGCATTGGGGCGCGGGGCATCAGGCTTATTGTTGGGGCACACCCTAGAGATGTGTCCAGGCTGACCACACCCAAAACAAGTGACTTGATTTGGAGTGTTGATCTTGTTGCCACCATTGGTATTGGGGTTGAAAGCTGGCCTGGGGTTGGCATACTGCTGAGGCTGAGGACTGGCACGAGGTGCAGGAGCTCTTGGCTGCTGATAGGTTGGCTTGGCCGGGGCTGACTGCCATGGACGAGGCTTCTGGTTACTGGAACTTCCCTTACTGACCAACTTGCGCTTGCGAGTGTCTTCCAAAGCACGCCGCTTGTCTTCAAGCATAAGTGCCTTGTTCACCAGGTCAGGGAAAGACGGGCAGTCGCACACGACAAGCGAATATTGCAGAGTCTGATTAAGGCCTTCCATGAAGCGCTCCCTTTTGGCAGCATCAGTGCTGACATCCTCAGGGGCATACCTTGACAGAATACTGAACTTCTGCGTGTACTCCTTGACAGTGCCACTTCCTTGCTTCAGGGCTCGGAACTCACGCTTTTTGATAGCCATGACTCCAGAAGGAATGTGGGCCTTGCGGAATTCTGCCTTGAAGTTAACCTAAGTGATGTCTTGTTCAGCATGCATGACCTTGAATCCATCCCACCAAGCTCTTGCGGTTCCCCCGAGGCAGTGGGCTGCATAAGCCACTTTCTTGCGATCTTCGGTGCATCCGACTAGTTCCAGGATTTCCTCAATGGAACGGACCCAGTCATCTGCATCCAGGGGTTCAGCAGTCTCGATGAAGGTTGGCGGTGCATGCTTCTTGAACTCTGCCAACGTGGAACGTCCATTGCCATTCCCTGCCGGCTGGCGGTTGTTGGCAACAGCTTGAGCAATCAGCTGAAGAGCTGCAGTGTTGGCTTGGCGTTCCTCTCGGAAAGCTTGGAGAAGCTGAGCCATGTCCATGCTTGGAGGAGGTGGTGGTGGAGCTTGGTCGTTGGTTTGGTCGTGGTCTGCCTCTGGCTGAGAGGATGCTCCGGCTTCGGGCTGCTGGGTAGAGGTACCAGTACGAGTTACAACAGGCATCCTGTTGGAGTGGTAAATGGTCTCATGACTCGGAAGAGGAAAAACAAGATAGATAGGTGCCTAGTAAGGGGGTGGGTGTGACACTAAATCAAAATCATGCAAGGGCCGTAAGGCCAAAACACTTTCATTAAAATCCAAATGAGTGATGTAGTCGTTTACACCTTCCCGAAGGAAGAATACGACATACATCCAGACACAACAAAAGCAAGCACTAGATGGTTTCATATGAACCATACAAGGACTCGACTGCGCATAGGGGTTACACGACCTATCCTACCGTAGGGTTACAACTGGCATATTCGAGTAGCGAATAATGCCTAAGCGGCGGAATGCTCGGTCGCGTATTCCGGCTCTTCTGGGTCTTCCTCCTTATCTTCATCTGCCTGGGCTCCTTTGTCACTTGAGGGAGTGGGGGAGTGGAGGAGTTGGATACGACGGTGCTTCGATGGTGGTGCAGGGAAAAGCTTGCGGTATTCCCTTGCTGTCATCCGGCGTCGCCGAGGTGGTTCTTCACCCTTGGAAGACACATCCTCGGAGGGCCTTCCGCCTCGATAAGCGATAGCGGATTGTCCAGAAGGTGCTCCTTCCTTCTTGATCCTATTTGCCTTCTCTTGAGCTCGTCGAAGAAGTGCCTTGGTCTTGTAAAGTTCTTCTCGAAGCTTCATTGATTCCGAGGCTAAGTCTTGTGCCAAGCAGTCGGCACATAGACTGAAGTAGGTCTGGAACCGAAGCGAGAGTCCATCCTTCAGTGGAGGGGCTAGTGCGCTGCTTTCTTCGTCACCTTCCTTCCGGTAAGGTAAGAAGCGAGTTGCCATCTTGGCTGCCATCTCTGGAAGAAGCTCGCGGAGACGGGTTAGTGCCTTGAGTGCAGCAGCCTCGGCAGCGAGTGGTAGTGTCGTCATCTGGGGTCCCTCGAAGAACCAACTTGTGGGAGGATCGTTTGCCTTCACGATCACTTCCACATGGTACTCCACCTCAGTATCGCTCACCCAATGCTCGTGGTAGGTGAGGATGGGTGCTCGGTGGAACTGACACTCTTGGAGGCTATCCTCGAGAAGTAGGGGAAACCCAGTGGTCAGGTGCTCTTCGGGAACAGCGGCCATCTACAAAGGTGGAATAGGAGGGGTTAATAAGCTGAGGAAATCTCAGGTTTAGAAAAGATGAGAGGTTCAGAAGGTTTTGAAAAAGGGGTCTCAACTAACTAAAGCCCATGCTAACTAAGGCTTCCTACAGTCAGGATGGCTCTGATACCAGCTCTGTGGGGACCCCGACTTGGAAGTCGAGATCACCGAATGCACGTGTACAGTGATCCCAGAGATCAATGCTCACTGAACACACAGAAGCTGAAATAACAAGAGTCTTACATCCATACAAATAGTCTTACACGAATTAAGGCCGTTATGGCCAAGTCTTACATAGATAGAGCCTCACGGGCTGAATAGCAAATAACTCAAGTAGCGGAAGTCTTCGATAAACGGGTAGAACCCATGCCATCTGCCTTAACCCTACAGGCATTCTGACTGGGATAGCGTCCTAGTTCGCATGGTCGTCTCCAAAGAACTCTTCCTCATAATCTTGTTCTTCCATGCCTGGCCAATTAAATAACCAGTGGCAAGCCAATGAGTACTTTGAATGTACTCGCAAGCAACCCATGATGTGGTAACAATGCAATGGAACAATAATGAACAACCTAGCAGAAAGCTAGATCAATATGCTATCATCAAGTTATGCATCAATAACCTCGCGTAACCTCGAGAACAGGTTACCGATATCAACATGAATATAATTCAACTCATCGAGTCAAGTCTCCACCTTGACTCATCACACACATACCAACACCGATGAAGTAAAATTCTGGACATAGTTTAAGTAGCACCACCCAACTGTCCATGACCGTGGACACGGCTATTCGAATAGTTTTACACTCTGCAGAGGTTGCGCACTTTACCCACAAGATCCGGGGAACTTCCGTGTCATCAACGACCCGCGGTACCTCAAGTACCTGGGGTAAGCACCCGGTCATTACATTTCCTTAGACGACACTAACATAGAGTCCACTCGTTGGCACACGGCCTTTGGGTACAAACAGTAGATCACGGGACTTGCCCTAATTCAATGTCACGCGTACCCGAAGGGACCAACGGTGTGTCCGGTGCCCTGTAAAAACAGTCATGGCCGCCTATCCAAGCACGACCCCGTCCCGGAAAAGACCTCAAGTCTTCCCGTCACTAGTAATGCGGGCACCATGCTAGTATCGACCTAAGTAATCAATAAAGCCCCGTCCCATAAGGGGTAGTGTGGTTGCACATGTTTGGTTGGGACGGTAGTCACACATAAATCTAATCCATCATTCCACCGTGCACATGATTACCGGCACATCACTTCTTCCTCAAGTGATGACCTAACACTTTATCACCCTCGGGCATTAGGGGCACCCGACGGGTTCATGCAAAGTTTTCAACTACGGGGGTTCATCTCACACATGCATCATCTAAGCATCATGACCAACTACTTGCATGTCACCTAGCACATAGCCAGATCAACAATAAGGCATGCATCATGTGGTGGTTCATCTAGGTTATCATCGTAACCCTAATCATCATGCATCGGAAACAAACGGGTTCCGAGAACGAGTGTATCATGGTCAAAGGGCTGCTTTCCTGGATTGGCTTGGTCTTCAAAGTCTTCAAGTCCTTCTCCTTCTTCTTCCACAGCAACTTCGTCAAATACAGGATCTATACGTCGCATAATAATAACGGAAAAAATAAGAATACAAATAAAACAGAAAAGTCAAAGTGCTCAGAAAAATGTCAACTCATGTTTGTAAAATACTAGAGGGTTTTCTAAGATGGGGAAAAATCTTAGTTGGAGTTTTGGAGTTACAGAATAGGATATATAGATTTTTGAACATGAGTTATACTGCTCAAATTTGAATTTAAATTTGAACAGTACAGAAAAGTTTCATGGATTTGAATGAAAGTGGTACCATTAAATAGGTTGGAATATTACAAGATTTTAGGAGTTGGAAATATTTAATTTGGATCAATATTCTTTTCTGCATAAATGTTTGAATCATTTACAGAAAAGAAAAAGAAAAAGGGGTTCCTGTGCACTGGGCCAGAAGTGGCCACAGTGCACGGCCTGAATGGCTCGGCCTGGCCGCACGGAGCCAGCGCGCGCGCACGTCAGGTTTACCTGACGGGCGGGGCCTGTGGGTCAGCGGCACAGAGGAGGGGAGAGAGGTGGGGGGATGACAGGTGGGGCCCGCCTGTCATCTCTAACCCCGCGGTCACGGCGGCGGCGAGCTCACCGGCGACGATTCTGGCCACGGCGACGGCAACGGAGGGCAGGGTCGGACTCAGTGGCGTGTTGCGGTTGCAGTGGTGGTAGAGCGGCATGGTGGGGAGCCCTGGTTCGCTGGCGACGAGGTGCGACGGCGGAGGCTCGTCGGAGGGGAGTTGCTGCGACCGTTCCCGACTGCAAACAGAGGGGGAAAGAGAGGGGAAAGGGTCAGTGGTGTGCTGCGGTTCCGAAACGAGCGGAAGGAGAGGCAGGGGAGGCCTGTACCTCGAGATCGCCGGCGGCCCGACGCGGCGGAGCTCCGGTCGATCCCGAGCACTGGGGCGCTTCGGGGTCGAACTAGTGATGCAGGAGTGGTGCTGGGGAGGAGGAGGTGCTGCTGGT
>LR738709.1:264658017-264736054 GCA_902687465.1 Secale cereale | reverse complement strand
GGGGGGCTTATATAGCCGCACCCGTGGTTCACCGTGGACCCATGCGCCGGCGAGGTTGCAGGCGAGGCTGTGGAGGGTTCTGTAGCCTGGGAACACGCCGGGGAGGTCCGTGGACTAGCTCCACGTCCAGCTGAGGGGATAAGAGGAGCGGGGGAGTGTCAGAGGAGCGTGCGCGTGTGGAGCAGAGGAATGGCCGAAGCGGGCGGCCGGTGCGCGTGCGGCGACGCTCACTGGAGGGCGCAGGAGGAGGGGGAACAGCGCCGGGGACGTCGCGGACGTCGAGGCGCCTCGACTGGCGCGAGGGGGAGGCTCGAGGTTGTCGGGGATCAACGATTGGCCCGAGCCAGCGTGCGGGAGCACTGTTTACGCGCTCCAGAGCGCGCGTGTGACCGGCATCGACGCGCTCTCGCTGGTTTGGTCCGTTCCAGCATGCCCAACAGTGTCTAGTGCATAGAGGGAGGACTAAAGAAATGCCCTGGGGCCTTGGATGCTCTGGGGTGCAGAGAGAGAGAGAGAGTGTGTTGGTAAAAATGGTGAAAGTTGGTTGTACAGCAAGGTAAAGCTGGGGTTTCACCCCTCAATCATGGAGCTGGGGTGCTGGGGGAGTTACTGGGGTTTGCTGGTAACCCAATGAGTCTGTGGTAAGAAGTTGAGGCCATGGAGAAAAGTGAAAGTGGTAAAAATGGGGGTTTTAGAATTTCTGCAGAAGGTGTTTGATCTGTGTTCGATCAAGTAAATGAAGTCCACTTGACATGGCACTTGACAGGGTTGAAAGACATGAGAAAATAGGGTGCTTCACCAAATTTGGGCTCATTTAAAGAAACTAGCCAATGTAACTTTGGTGAACCCTAGAAATCAACAGAAACAGTTTCATCTTGATTGAGTCAAGCTAATCATCTCCCCTTGATGCACCACTTGGTGTAGCATCCTTATTTGGGGTGTTGATCATGCTCACAAAGTATGAGGCTCCAGATAAAAAGTTGGTAATGTAAAGTTGTTCAAACTTGCATTTGAACAGAAAGGGTTTTGAGGTGATCTGATCAAGTTGCTCTATTCCAAATCTTGTGCCATTTGGTCTAGGTGCCTTATTAGATCATTCTAGCATGTGCACCAAGTTTGAGAGCATTTGGACAAGTTTGGCAATGTAAAGTTGCTCAAACTTCAAATATGGACAGAGTGGTTATGAAGGGGTTTGAGGAGGTTTTCTTGCTTCCCAAGGCATGGGACTTGGCAAGATCATCAAATATGTCATATATGACACGATAGAATTTCCCTGGAATTTTTGGAGAAAAATTCCTTTGTAAATATTTCAAAAGCTTGAAATATCCAGAAAGGGTTTTAGAGGGTTTAGCCCATTATTTTGAACATGAACAAGTGTTGAAACTCTCATATATGGACAATATATGTCCTATGAGTCTCTCTGAATTTTGGCAAATATTTTTGAAATAGTTAAATAATTTTCCCCTATTAAAGACCATTTCTGGCCTTAAGAAAAAGCTTTTAAATAAAATAGGAAAATAACTTTTAAAATTATACCTTTGTGGTTTCTGGGAGTCCTATAACTACTAGGTCTCAAATAAACCTTTTGAAATAATTTTCACACCCTTAATCAAGTACTTGCAGTGCAAATCTCAATTCAGGGGTTTTTGGAAAACTAAATTTATAAAATACTTTTTGGCCAAAAATAATTTTGTAAGAAAATACTATAGTGTTATATAACACTTGGCATGATCATTGGGCAGAAGTTTTGGATAAGGAGATGAAATCTACAAGAGATCATAGTTGACTTTAATGAGCACATGAAAAAGCAAATGAAGAAAACTCAATTCCAAATAAAAGACAAATGATGCTAAAAATTTTTGCTGGTCCAAATTTTCATGCTTCAGAGATACAATATCATGTTACAAAATGCAGGGTGTGACAGTGACTGGTTCTATGTCACCGAGCCACTTGCCGGTGGCCAGGCCGATGTCAGGGCCTTCTCAGCTAACCCTCAGAGGTGGTTGGCCTCCTGGAGAAAGAAGGGTATTGACTGCGGCAACCCTGGTGACGTGACCTTGCTACAGCAGAAGATCCAGTTTCTGGCAGACAAAAAGAAGATTACGCTAGTGGACGTGGTTAACATCATGCTCCACCGCCATATCTTTCCACTTCAACTCCGGGCGAATCCGATGTGGGCTCACAAGCCCGAGGAGAAGCTGCGCGTGAAATATTTCTTCCGCACATCCCTGAGGTGGATGACACTTTTCAAGTCGTTCGAAATGAGTTCCCCACGGAGGGGAAAGATTGTAGCTTCGATGCCGCCCACGATGCCAACATGGTAATCCCAGCACAAAGCCTCCTTTCCTCGCCTTATATGTCGTGATTGCATCTTGATTGAATCTTTTTTAGCTTCACCTCCCTTCCGCATAAGTGAAACCCCAAGGCGCAACATATGTTGTGTCCGGCGCCGCTGCCCGAGGCGGGTAGAACTCCTCAGCTCGTGATGCTCTTGGCCGATGAACCATATGTGGTTTTGGCCAAGGAGACGAAGCATCAAAAGGGAAGGCCGGCTGATGCCTCCGAGGGACCTCGGAGGCCCAGTCCAAGGGCACCCACGTCTCCTCCACCCATGAGGAGGAGACATAAGATGAAAGAGAGGAGGTGGTCTCTTCAAAAAGGAAGAGAGCGGCGTCCAAGGACCCCGCGGAGGTAGCACATCACCAGCCTTGCAGGAAGCTGCGCAAGGCTTCGGGCGCACCGGTCGGCCAAAACTCGCGCACGCTCAGGTGACTCTCTCCACACCTCGGAGGACCTCCTGGCCGAGTCTCGCAGAACGAAGCCGGCACCCTGAAGGTATTATTAAGAGAGTACTTTAGAAGTCTATTGATGGGTTCCTGTGTAGGTGCATAACCACAGATTCGCCTTTGTAGCCCTCAACATGTCAACATCGATGACGTGATTGAAGACGATGGAATCCCACCGTCTTCTATGGATGAGAGTGGGTATGTGGAGCATTCCATTCCCCCTCTACCCTTGATGGGGTGGGGGAAACAACGTCACACTCAACCCACACTACCGACAACATGAGGGTGGGTGCCAGCGATTCATTGGTCGAGGTCCCGACCTTAGACGCTAAAGACCACAGGGAAGGAGTTCCAGTGGTTACAAAAGTCAAACTGGGCCGAGGCGAATCTTTGGCCCAGGTCACTCAAGAGCTGCCAACATAGCCATTGGTCACCATCCTCGCCACTATGGTGGGTGGACCTAAAGTGGCTCAGCCTTCCCCTCCTACTACAATGTAGCCCCTCATGGGGTGGTTCGAGGAGATGGAGGCCGCCGTGGCAAGCTCCTCCATCCTCGAAGAGCACCGTACCCTCATTGGCACAACACTAGAGAGCTTCCGATCCATGGAGGCCAGAATGCAAGAGGCCTTCAAAGGTCTTCTCAGAGGCTTTGAGTTATGTTTACCATACTTACAATGTATCCCTTTGTATATATATTTTCAATCTTATGCCAGCCCTCTTCAGGTTCGACTAACAAAACTCGTGTCTGAAGACAATGCAATAGCTTATAGCGCAGTATTTAGTAGCCCTGAGCCCCAAGTTGGTTCGAGAGAACGGACTTGGGGGTCGTCTTGTTATTTGTGTGAAGTTGGCCGCTCAATAGCCCACGAGAACTCTGGTTGGCTTGATACAGAGCCATCAGAGAATCGAAATCGAGCTCGGATGACTATTTTTTAAATGCATGCACAAGCCTGTGCTTTGATTCTGAGCTCTAGGTCTTAGCAGTTAGCGGAGATGAATCGAAAATTTAAGTGGTCCGAAGAGGACCTCGATCTGATGCGAAAGCAGATCAAAAGTGCCCAAGGTAAGCGAATGGTCCAAGTAATGTATCTTTCAACAATATTTGAGCTGGTTGTAATGTTGGGCCCGTGTGATAGCAGCTTCCACTACAGAGCTTGGGGCACTCAAGGCCGAGCTACAAAGAGACCGGCAAGAAGCCGTCTAGGAGGACGCTGCGTCAACAAAGGCCATCAAAGAGCTGGTCGAAGAAAACATGGCATGTGGCAAGGACCAGGCCCGGGTCATCAACGTCGAGGACAGCTTGAATGACGTGTACCCCTAAAGTGATTTCCATGAAAGCGCCCCGCGCGGCCGATCTAAAAGATTTGTAGAAGCAAAATTCAAGCCAGCATATTTTTTTGTATAATTATCCATAAGTTCAAACCATGTGTAGGGCAATTGCGTATCATTAATTTCATTCTCTTCCAATCTTGTGCAACATGCACATGATCTAGTAGCTTTCAATTCATAATATCATTTCTAAGAGAGATAATCTTAGCGGGAGGAAAATACTTAGAGATAAAGGCATCTTTGCACTTATTCCATGAATCAATACTATTTCTAGGCAAAGAGGAGAACCAAATTTTAGCACGATCTCTAAGTGAAAACGGAAATAGCTTCAATTTAACAATATCATTATTCGTATCCCTCTTCTTTTGCATATCGCACAAATCAACAAAGTTGTTTAGATGGGTAGCGGCATCTTCACTAGGAAGGCCAGAAAATTGATCTTTCATGACAAGATTCAACAGAGCAGCATTGATTTCACAAGATTCAGCATCTATGATAGGAGCAATCGGAGTGCTAATAAAAATCATTATTGTTGGTATTGGAAAAGTCACACAATTTGGTATTGTCTTGAGCCATAGTGACAAGCAAGCAATCCAACACACAAGCAAACAAGAGGCAAGCGAACGGTAAAACAAACGGAAAAAAGAAGGGCGAATAAAACGGAAAATGTGATGTGGGGGAGAGGAAAACGAGAGGCAAATAATGTAATGCGAGGGATAAGGGTTTGTGATAGGTACTTGGTATATGGTTTTTGCGTAGATCTCCCCGGCAACGGTGCCAGAAATTCTTCTTGCTACTTCTTGAGCTTACATTGTATTCGCTCGAAGAGAAAAGGGTGATGCAGCACACTAGCGTAAGCATTTCCCTCAGTTTTTGAGAACCAAGGTATCAATCAAGTAGGAGACCACGCGCAAGTCCCTCGTACCTGCACAAACAATTAAGAACCTTGCAGCCAACGCGATAAAAGGGGTTGTCAATCCCTTCTCGGTCACTTACAAAAGTGAGATCTAATAGATAGGATAAGATAATATTTTTGGTATTTTTGGTATAGATATTGAAAGTAAATAATGCAAAATAAATTAAATAGTTGATGGAAGATTGATATGATAAAGATAGACCCGGGGGCCATAGGCTTCACTAGTGGCTTCTCTCTTGATAGCAGATTTCTACGGTGGGTGAACAAATTACTGTCGAGCAACTGATAGAAAAGCGCATAGTTATGAGAATATCTAGGCATGATCATTGTATATAGGCATCACGTCCGTTACAAGTAGACCGAAACGATTCTGTATCTACTACAATTACTCCACACATCGACCGCATGCATCTAGAGTATTAAGTTCATAAGAACAGAGTAACGCCTTAAGCAAGATGACATGATGTAGAGGGATAAACTCAAGTAATATGATATAAACCCCATCTTTTTATCCTCGATGGCAACAATACAATACGTGCCTTCCTGCCCCAGCTGTCACTGGGAAAGGACGTCGCAAGATTGAACCCAAAGCCAAGAACTTCTCCCATTGCAAGAACTATAGATCTAGTAGGCCAAACCAAACTAATAATTCGAGACTTGCAAGGATATTTAAATCATACATAAAAGATTTCAGTAAAGAATCCAATATTGTTCATAGATAATCTTGATCATAAACCCACAATTCATCGGATCTCGGCAAACACACCGCAAAAAGATTACATCGAATAGATCTCCTCGAAGATCGATGAGAACTTTTTATTGAGATCCAAAGAGAGAGAAGAAGTCATCTAGCTAATAACTATGGACCCAAAGGTTTGTGGTAAACAACTCACAACTCATCGGAGAGGTTATGGTGTTGATGTAGCAGCCCTCCGTTATCGATGCCCCCTCCGGTGGAGCTCCGGAACAGGCCCCAAGATGGGATCTCACAGGTACATAAGGTTACAGCGGTGGAACTAGGGTTTCGTGGTGCTCCTGGATAGTTTCAGGGTACATAGGTATATATAGGCTGAAGAGGGACGTCAAGGGAGCAACAGGGGGCCCACGAGGGTGGGCCGCGCCCCTGCCCTCGTGGCCGCCTCTCTCGCTTCCTAGCGTGTACTCCAAGTCTTCTGTGTTGATATCGTTCCAAAAATAACTCTCCCGAAGGTTTCATTCCGTTTGGACTCCGTTTGATATTCCGTTTCCACGAAACACTGAAATAGGCAAAAAAAACAGCAATTTGCACTGGGCCTTGGGTTAGTAGGTTAGTCCCAAAAATAATATAGAAGTGTATAATAAAGCCCATTAAACATCCAAAACAGAATATATAATAGCATGAAACAATAAAAAACTATAGATACGTTGGAGACATATCAGTTTACCCCACGGGTTAGCCAATGACCTTAGGGATTTGAAGTTGGAGAAGTCCCTAGAGGCTATGTTGCCACATTGGAAATTCAGTCCACTTTGTTAGGAAAGATTCGAGAAGCCTAGAAGACAGAGAAAGAAATTGCAGAAATAAAGGAAAGAATGGCCAAAGGAAAGGCTGAAGGATTTCATGAGGATGAATACGAGATAGTTTGGTTTGAAAAGCGTATTTATGTGCCCAATGACCCCAAGATCAGGAAGTTGATTCTCCAAGAGGCTCATGATTCACCGTATCTGATTCACCCAGGCAACACAAAGATGTACTTGGATTTGAAGCAGAATTTCTGGTGGACCAGAATGAAGAAGGACATTGCCGAGTATGTAGCAGCACGTGACGTCTGTCAAAGAGATATGGCAGAACATCAGAAACTAGCAGGGTTATTGCAGCCATTACCAATAACCGAATGGAAGTGGGATAAACTTGGAATGGATTTTATCACAGGACTACCCAGGACACATTCAAGGTATGATTCGATTTGGGTGATAGTTGATCGCTTGACTAAGGTAGCTCACTTTTCCCCGTAAATACCACTTATGTGAGTGCTAAGTTTGCCAAGGTATACATGACCAGGATCGTATGTCTGCATGGAGTTCCGAGGACCATTGTACCAGATAGAGGAACACAGTTTACTTTAAAGTTTTGGAAGCAGTTGCACGAGACTTTGGGTACGAGGCATGTGTTCAATACAGCCTTTCATCCACAGACCGATGGCCAGACCGAGAGAGTCAATCAGATCCTGGAGGACATGTTGAGAGCTTGTGCGCTAGATTACGGATCTGGTTGGGGTGAGAATTTACCTTACGCAGAGTTCTCTTACAACAACAGTTATCAGACCAGCCTACAAATGGCTCCTTTCGAAGCCTTGTACGGAAGGAGGTGCAGAACACCGTTGATGTGGGATGAAGTTGGAGACGGCAAGTTATTTGGACCTGACTTAATCAAAGATTCGGAAGAGAAGGTTAAGTTGATTCTTGACAGACTTAAGATAGCTCAATCCAGGTAGAAAAGTTACGCAGATACGAAACGCAAGGAGGTGACCTACGAAGTTGGGGATAGAGTATATCTTCGTGTTTCCCCGCTTCGAGGAGTTAAGCGTTTTGGAGTTAAGGGTGAATTGGCACCAAGATTTGTGGGATAGTATAGAGTTTTGGAGCGCAGAGGAGAAGTAGCTTATCAGCTAGAGTTACCCGATACTTTGTCCGGAGTTCACGATGTGTTTCACGTTTCCCAGTTGAATAAATGCAATGCAGAGATGCCAGATATCCCACTACGGGATACAATACCCCTAGAAGCAATTCAGTTAGAGAGTGACCTGACTTACGAGGAGAAGCCCGTTAAGATTCTCGAGTTTGCCAACAGAGTTACCCGCAACAAATTCGTCAAGTTCTGCAAAGTACAGTGGAGTCACATATAGAGGACGAAGCCACCTGGGAACGAGAGGATGATCTACGCCAGGACCACCCACACCTATTTTCTAGCCAACCCGAATCTCGAGGGCGAGATTCATCTTAAGGGGGGTAGGTTTGTAACATCCCAATTTTCAATTTGGATGTTATCATAGGTCATTCATATGCATTCATTATTTAGGCATCTTTGAATTTGAGTTATTTGAAAATTGATCCAAAACTTTAAGCAACTCAAGGACCCAAGTGAGAGAGTTGGAAGTTTTCCAAATAGAAGCCCACCATTTTTATTATTTTCAAGTGGGGTTGGGTCAATAATATTTTTGCCAAATTTCATATTTCAATATTCAGAAATAAATGAGAGAAGATAACATGACTTCTTCAAAAACAAAATAAAAATATTGGAATTTGATTCTTGAGTAAAAATAATTTTATTGGATTTTAGTTGCATTTTATTATATTAAAAATTTGCATTAAAAAGTTATTTTTAATTTTTTAGGCATTTTTATTTATGTCAGAAAAATGTTCACTGGGTCATATATAAGACCATATATTATTGTGAATTTTTTGATATTTTTAGTATTTTTAGTATTTTGGGTTTTTTTTCTTCTCTGAAAAATGTTTATAAAAAAACGAAAGCTGCCCGGCCGGCCAGCTGCCAGACAAGCAGCCGCCTCGCGCGCGCCCGCCCCTGGGCCGCGGCCCACGTGGCCCATCGCCCGGGTCGTCTTTGACCCCGAGCCGGTGTCCCAACCCCGCACGCTGCCGGCGGCAGCCGTCGCCGAGCCGGACTCCGCCTCGCCCTGCCCCTTGCCCAAGACACCGTCATCCACCCAACCTATATATACCCCCGCCCCCTACCCATTTCTCCTCAAACCTCGCCGCCGGAGCCCCGCAGACCTCGCCGCCGCCCCGTCAGAGTTAACCGCCACCGTCACGCCTTCCTCCGTCGCCCCACGCCTGCTCCAACCCCACCCTCCACTCAGCCGCCTCGAGCCGCCTCGCCTCGCCCCTCGTCGAGCCCGAACCCTCGCCGGAGCCGGCGCAGTACACAGCCGCCGAAGCCGCCTCTAACCTCGCCGCCTCCCGGTGTTTTTCGCCGGTTTTTCGAGGTAAACCTTAGGCCATTTTTTTAATTTGTTTTAGTTCGGTTTAGTTAGGTTAGATCATTTTTTATTAACCTCGCTAGTTAGCGAACGTTCCTTCGTTTAGGGTTATTAGTGGATAGATTCGTTAGTTAGGTTAAAATAGTGAACGTTCTTATTTTAGTTTCTGTTTTTTTTAAATAGCCAGGGACTTATCCATAGTTATTATTTTTATAGTTTAGTCCCTAAACTTCTTTCGATCACAACTTCTTACTCGTTTATCGGAATTAGGTGAAACCAACGCCCACGTTTTCGCTATAAACCCCTCTGTCTAGTTAATCAACTCAAACATATTTTTAATTTTTTTAAAATATGAATTTAACCTCTTTGAATTTGAACTTCGTTTGATCTTATCTTGAGTTTCGTAAGTCCGTTTTCATCGATTCTTTTTGCGAATCGAAGCTCTTAACCTAAACTTTCCGATAAGGCCAAATTCCCTTAATTTTGGTACTATTGGAAATTGTTTTATGTTACAAGAGCCGTTTGCTTGTTTTTGAAGTCTTTTGAGTTTCGTTCTTCGATTCTGTTGCATGATTGCTTATGTATGCTATTGTTTGATTGAGATAAAATTCCCGGAGTTCGAAGCTTGCTACTACGATTCTCTAGGTTTCAATGATCGTCAGCAAGGCAAGTTCATACTTTGATCATACTCTTCAATACTCAGTTTTACTTGCATTAGTTATATCCTCAAACACTTGCATGAGTAGGACTAGTTATATGTGATGATGCTTTGTAATTCATGAGATAGGAACCCAATGACTTGAGATCAAACCCGGGAAGATACGTGTTGTTATTCATTGCTTAGCCGTGCTTGTAGACGTGGATTGTTATGAGAGTTTTCATGAAAGTTGTGAGTGTAGTAACAACTAAGGGATTCTTTAAGGTGGAAATTTAATACACATCTGGGTGGATTGGTTGTGGCACCCTGGGGATGGACCAGTGGTTGCCAGGGCACCTGGGGATATACCATTGTTACCCAAGGAGATCCCGGGGTTACCGTGTGATCATCCTATGGAATGCCACCCAGGCTCAAAGGGATCAGATATCTTTCATGCCTCGAAACTTCTGTGTGCAGCCACAAGCCATTATGGGCCGTGGCATAGTTGAGTATGTTGTGTGACCTCTTTCAGTGGTAGACTAGCAGATGTAGCGAATGTAGGTGTACCGGTCTACCCGGAGTAAAGGTTAATGCTTCTGAAAGACTGTGTCTCGGTCATCCGTCTCAAACACCATGCAGTGCGAGAAATTAAACGGAGGCGATCGAGTCTTGTGGGGAAAAGTGCACAAAGCTCTGCAGAGTGTACAATCTATTCATGAGTAGCCGTGTCCCCGATTATGGACATCTTGAGTATCCTGGTATTTGAATTATGGACTGATCTCATCACTCGAATTAACTTGTTGGGTTAATAATGACTTTGGTGGTTTGGGATTGAGATGGGGGTACCATTCTCACTGTTCATGCCCAATTTAAATTAAGTAGTAAATAAAATGCATTCCTTTGTTGTAGGGAAAAACTAGCTTTATGCAAAATTAACCTTACAACCACCACGAGCCATATGTGCATATAGTTGTAGACATTGATCATCATTATTACAGTATGGTCATGCCAGCATAGTCAATGTGCTGACCTACATGGCTACAATGTATCATGTTGCAGAGTTTTCAGACGAGGATTATTAAGGTGCGATAGGTCGTTGTCATGCACTCAATATTTTCCATGGAGTTGGATGGACTCAACTACTCTTCATAGCTTCCGTAGTTTATTATTTTAGATGGCCTTCATCCATATTCGTGTAAAGGATATTGCCTCTTCAAGAACTTTTCGGTGTAATAAGTGTGATTGAAACTCTGTTATAAATCCTCAAGTACTATGTGTGTCAGCATACTGATCCAGGGATGACACTGAGCATAGAGACTTCGATTTAGTGGAATCGTGGTCGCTACAGACAGCTTGTTTGCAAGCTTGTTGCACTCACCAAAGGGCATTTCATGGCTTTCTCGACCTCAGACTCGAGCTCGTCTCCCAGTGCAACCCAAATAATAACAAGCATCCACATAAACACACATGACATGGAATAAACACATGCCACATGCACTTCGAACATGAATGCATAAGAAGAACACAATGAACCGTGCTATGGGGCTGCCGATACAGAGGTTATGATGTCGGGAATGATATGGTGATGTCATGAAGGATAGGGGAAAGCTCTAGGCAAACCAAGTATGCCACTGGATAGATTGGAAGTTTCTAGTTGAAAATGATATAAAGATCATCGAGAACAGATGCACGGTTTTCAAACGGTAATCAAAATAATATGCAATGCAAAACTGTAAAAAACAGCAACATGCCAACTTGGATGCAACATTCAGATATGCTACATGAACTATTCATGGCATAAATGAGCATGGCAAGCATGTACTAAATGCACTTCACAAAACTCCCTTACTGAACATGTTCCAAAGACCAACAAATATGATGATAGCATCAATTCAAAATGGCAAGTTATGCTGACATTTTCAGACTTAGCATAATAAACATGGCATGGCAGACAACATGTTTGAAAGCTTTTTGCACTCACAAAAGTGCACTTCATGGGTGTCTCGACCTCACACTCGTCTCCCGGTGCTACCCTAAGAATAACAACCATCCACATAAAAATACATGACATGGAAATGAACACGTGCAATATGCACTTAGAACATGAATGCATAAGAAGAACACAATGAACATAGCTACGGGGCTACCGGGACGGAAGTTATGATGCTGGGAATGATGTGATGATGGAATGAAGGATAGGGGCAAGATCTTGGCAAACCAAGTATGCCACTAGATGGATTGGAAGATTCTTGTTGAAAACGATATAAAGATCATCGAGAACGAATGCACGATTTTCAAACAGTGATCAAAACAATATGCAATGCAAAACTGTTAAAAACAACAACATGCCAACTTGGATGCAACATTTAAATATGCTACATGAACTATTCATGGCATAATGAGCATGGCAAGGATGTACTAAATGCACTTAACAAAACTCCCTTACTGAACATGTTCCAAAGACCTACATATATGATGGTAACATCAATGCAATATGGCAAGTTATGCTGACAATTTCAGACTTAGCAAAATAAACGTGGCAGGGGAGAAACATATTTACGACAACATGTTTGCAAGCTTGTTGCACTCACCAAAGTGCACTTCATGGCTGTCTCGACCTCAGACTTGAACTAGTATCCCGGTGCAACCCAAAGAATAACAAGCATACACATAAACACACATGACATGGAAATAAACACATGCTACATGCACTTCGAACATACACAATGAACGGTGCTATGGGGCTACCGATATGGAGGTTATGATGGCGGGAATGATATGGTGATTGCATGAAGGATAGGGGCAAGCTCTTGGCAAACCAAGTATGCCACTAGATATATTGGAAGTTTATAGTTGAAAATGATATAAAGATCATCGAGAACGGATGCACGGTTTTCAAACGGTGATCAAAAGAATATGCAATGCAAAACTGTTAAAAATAGCAACATGCCAACTTGGATGCAACATTCGAATAAGCTACATGAATTATTCATGGCATAAATGAGCATGGCAAGCATGTACTAAATGCACTTAACAAAACTCCCTTACTAAGCATGTTCCAAAGACCTACAGATATCATGATAGCATCAATGCAAAATGGCAAGTTATGCAGACAGTTTCACACTTAGCATAATAAACATGGCTTGGCAGACTACATGTTGGAAGCTTGTTGCACTCACCGAAGTGCACTTCATGGGTTTCTCGACCTCACACTCGTTTCCTTGTGCTACGCTAAAAATAACAAGCATCCACATAATCACACATGACATGGAAATGAAAACATGCTACATGCACTTCGAACATGAATGCATAAGAAGGACACAATGAACAGAGCTATGGGGCTACCGGTACGAAAGTGATGATGTTGGGAATGATATGATGATGGCATGAAGGATAGGGGCAAGCTCTTGGCAAACCAAGTTTGCCACTAGATGGATTGGAAGATTCTAGTTGAAAACGATATAAAGATCATAGAGAACGAATGCATTATTTCCAAACGGTGATCAGAACAATATGCAATGCCAAACTATGAAAAATAGCAACATGCCAACTTGGAAGCAACATTTAAATATGCTACGTGAACTATTCATGGCATAAATGGGTATGGCAAGCATGAACTAAATGCACTCAACAAAACTCCCTTACTGAACATGTTCCAAAGACCTGCAGATATGATGATAGCAATAATGCAAAATGGCAAGTTATGCTGACAGTTTCAGACTTCACAAAATAAACGTGGCTTGTGAGAAACATATTTATGATAGCATGTTTGCAAGCTTGTTGCACTCACCAAAGTGGCCTACATGGCTATCTCGACATCAGACTCGAGCTCGTCTCCCTGTGCAACCCAAAGAATAACAAGCATCCACATAAACACACATGACATGGAAATAAACACATGCTACATGCACTTCGAACATGAATGCATAAGAAGAACACAATGAACGGTGCTATGGGGTTACCAATATGGAGGTTATGATATCGAGAATGATATGGTGATGGCATGAAGGATAGGGGCAATCTCTTGGAAAACCAAGTATGCCACTGGATAGATTTGAAGTTTATAGTTGAAAATGATATGAAGATCATCGAGAACGGATGACGGTTTTCAAACGGGGATCAAAACAATATGCAATGCAAAACTGCTAAAAACAGCAACATGCCAACTTGGATGCAACATGCAAATATCCTACACAGACTATTCATGGCATCAATGAGCATGGCAAGCATGTACTAAATGCACTTAACAAAACTCCCTTATTGAACATGTTCCAAAGATCTACATATATGATGATAGCATCAATGCAAAATGGCAAGTTATGCTGACAATTTCAGACTTAGCATAATAAACATGGCATGGCAGACAACATGTTTGGAAGCTTGTTGCACTCACCACAGTGCACTTCATGCGTGTCTCGACCTCACACTCGTCTCCCAGTGCTACCCTAAGAATAACAAGCATCCACATAAACACACATGACATGGAAAAGAAACATGCTACATGCACTTCGAACATGAATGCATAAGAAGAACACAATGAACAGAGATATGGCGCTACCGGTGCGGAAGTTATGATGTCGGGAATAATATGATGATGGCATGAAGCAGAGGGGCAACCTCTTGGCAAACCAAGTATGCCACTAGATGGATTGGAAGATTCTAGTTGAAAACGATACAAAGATCATCGAGAACGGATGCACGATTTTCAAACGGTGATCAAAACAATATGCCATCCAAAAATGTTAAAAACAACAACATGCCAACTAGGATGCAACATTTAAATATTCTACATGAACTATTCATGGGATAAATGAGCGTGGCAAGAATGTACTAAATGCACTTAACAAAAGTCCTTTACTGAACATGTTACAAAGACCTACACATACGATGGTAGCATCAATGCAAAATGGCAAGTTATGCTGACAGTTTCAGACTTAGCATAATAAACATGGCATGGCAGACAACTTGTTTGAAACCTTGTTGCACTCACCAAAGTGCACTTCATGGGTGTCTCCACCTCACACTCGTCTCCCAGTGCTACCCTAAGAATAACAAGCATCCACACAAACACACATGACAGTTTCAGACTTAGCAAAATAAACATGGTATGGCAGAAACATATTTATGACACCTTGTTTGCAAGCTTGTTGAACTCACCAAAGTGCACTTCATGGCTTTCTCGACCTCAGACTCGAACTCGTCTCCCGGTGCAACCCAAAGAATAACAAGCATCCACAAAACATACATGACATGGAAATAAACACATGCTACATGCACTTCGAACATGAATGCATAGGAAGAACACAATGAACAGAGCTATGGGGCTACCGGTACGGAGGTTATGATGTCAGGATTGATATGGTCATGGCATGAAGGATAGGGCAAGCTCTTGGCAAACCAAGTATGCCACTAGATAGATTGGATCTTTCTAGTTGAAAATGATA
This sequence comes from Secale cereale, assembly GCA_902687465.1. Taxonomy (NCBI): domain Eukaryota; kingdom Viridiplantae; phylum Streptophyta; class Magnoliopsida; order Poales; family Poaceae; genus Secale; species Secale cereale. The sequence continues at coordinate 264,720,962 of LR738709.1, read as the reverse complement.
TAAAGATCATCGAGAATGGATGTGCGGTTTTCAAACGGTGATCAAAACAATATGCAATGCAAAACTGTTAAAAACAGCAACATGCCAACTTGGATGCAATGTTTAAATATGCTACATGAACTATTCATGGCATATATGAGCATGGCAACCATGTACTAAATGCACTTAACAAAACTCCCTTACTGAACATTTTCCAAAGACCTACATATATTATGATAGCATCATCACAAAATGGGAAGTTATGCTGACAGTTTCAGACCTAGCATAATAAACATGGCATGGCAGAAACATATTTATGACAGCATGTTTGCAACCTTGTTGCACTCACCAAAGTGCACTTCATGGGTGTCTCGACCTCAGACTCGTCTCCCGGTTCTACCCTAAGAAGAACAAGCATCCACCTAACCACACATGACATGGAAATGAACACATGCTACATGCACTTCGAACATGAATGCATAAGGAGAACGCAATGAATAGAGCTATGGGGCTACCGGTCGGAGGTTATGATTCGGGAATGATATTGTGATGACATAAATGATAGGGGAAAGCTTTTGGCAAACCAAGTATCCCACTAGATAGATTGGAAGTTTCTAGTTGAAAACGATATAAAGATCATCGAGAACGGATGCATGGTTTTCAAACTATGATCCAAACAATATGCAATGCAAAACTTTTAAAAACAGCAACATGCCAACTTGGGTGCAACGTTTGAATATGGTACATGAACTATTCACTTCATAAATGAGCATGGCAAGCATGTACTAAATGCACTTAAGAAAACACCCTTACTGAACATTTTCCGAAGACCTGCATATATGATTTAAGCATCAATGCAAACTGGCAAGTTTATGCTGACAGTTTCGGACTTAGCAAAAAAAAATGTGGCATGGGAGAAGCATATTTATGACAACATGTTTGCAAGCTTGTTGCACTCACCAAAGTGCACTTCATGGCTGTCTCGACCTCAGACTCGAACGCGTCTCCCAGTGCAACCCAAAGAATAACAAGCATCCACATAAACACACATGACATGGAAATAAACACATGCTACATGCACTTCAAACATGAATACATAAGAAGAACACAATGAACGATGCTATGGGGCTACCGATACGGAGGTTATGATGTTGGGAATGATAAGGTGATGGCATGAAATATAGGGGAAGCTCTTGGCAAACCAAGTATGCCACCGGATAGATTGGAAGTTTATAGTTGAAAATGCTATAAAGATCATCGGGAACAGATGTACGGTTTTCAAACGGTGATCAAAACAATATGCAATGGAAAACTATTAAAAACAACAACATGCCAACTTGGATGCAACATTTAAATATGCTACATGAACTATTCATGGCATAAATGAGAATGGCAAGCATGAACTAAATGCACTTAACAAAACTCCCTTACCGAACATGTTTCAAAGACCTACATATATGATGATAGCAATAATGCAAAATGGCAAGTTATGCTGACAGTTTCAGACTTAGCAAAATAAACGTGGCATGGTTGAAACATATTTATGACAGCATGTTTGCAAGCTTGTTGCACTCACCAAAGTGCACTTCATGGTTATCTTGACCTCAGACTCGAACACGTCTCCTGGTGCAACCCAAAGAATAACAAGCATCCTCATAAACACACATGACATGGAAATAAACACATGCTACATGCACTTCGAACATGAACGCGTAAGAAGAACACAATGAACGGTGCTATGGGGCTACCGATACGGAGGTTTTGATGTTGGGAATGATATGTTGATGGCATGAAGGATAGGGGAAGCTCTTGGCTAACCAAGTATGCCACTGGATAGATTGAAAGTTTATAGTTGAAAATGATATAATGATCATCGAGAACGGATGTACGGTTTTCAAACGGTGCTCAAGACAATATGCAATGCAAAACTGTTAAAAACAACAACATGCCAACTTGGATGCAACATTTAAATATGGTACATGAACTATTCATGGCATAAATGAGTATGGCAAGCATGAACTAAATGCACTTAACAAAACTCCCTTACTTAACATGTTCCAAAGTCCTAAATGTATGATGATAGCAATAATGCAAAATGGCAAGTTATGCTGACAATTTGAGACTTAGCAAAACAAACATGGCATGGGCGAAACATATTTATGACAACATGTTTTCAAGCTTTTTGCACTAACCAAAGTGCACTTCATGGTTGTCTCGACCTCAGACTCGAACACGTCTCCCGGTGCAACCCAAAGAATAACAAGCATCCACATAAACACACATGACTTGGAAATAAACACATGCTACATGCACTTCAAACATGAATGCATAAGAAGAACGCAATGAACGGTGCTATGGGGCTACCGATACGGAGGTTATGATGTTGGGAATGATATGGTGATGGCATGAAGGATAGGGTAAGCTCTTGGCAAACCAAGTATGTCACTCGATAGATTGGAAGTTTATAGTTGAAAATGATATAGATATCATAGAGAACAAATGTATGGTTTTCAAATGGTGATCAAAACATTCGAATATGCCAACTTGGATGCAAAACAGTTAAAAACAACAATATGCCAACTTGGATGCAACATTCGAATATGCCACACGAACTATTCATGGCATAAGTCAGCATGGCAAGCAATGTACTAAATGCACTTCAAAAAACTCCCTTACTGAACATGTTCCAAAGACCTACAGATATGATGATAGCATAAATGCAAAACGGCAAGTTATGCTGACAGTTTCAGAGTTAGCATAATAAACATGGCATGGCAGACAACATGTTTGGAAGCTTTTTGCACTCACCAAAGTGCACTTCATGGGTGTCTTGACCTCACACTTGTCTCCCAGTGCTACCCTAAGAATAACAAACATCCACATAAACACACATGACATGGAAATGAACACATGCTACATGCACTTCGAACATGAATGCATAAGAAGAACACAATGAACAGAGCTATGGGGCTACCGGTATGAAAGTTATGATGTCGGCAATGATATGATGATGGCATGAAGGAGAGGGGCAAGCTCTTGGCAAACCAAGAATGCCACTAGATCGATTGGAAGATTCTAGGTTAAAACGATATAAAGATCATCGAGAACGGATGCACGATTTTCAAACGGTGATCAAAATGATATGCAATGCAAAACTGTTAAAAACAACAACATGCCAACTTGGATGGAACATTTAAATATGCTACATGAACTATTCATGGCATAAATGAGCATGGCAAGCATGTACTGAATGCACTTAACATAACTCCCTTACTTAACATGTTTTAAAGACCTACAGATATGATGTGATGTCTACTACGTAACCTTCTTCTTGTAGACGTTGCTGGGCCTCGAAGTGCAGAGGTTTGTAGGACAATTGCAAATTTCCCTCAAGTGGATGACCTAAGATTTATCAATCCGTGGGAGGCGTAGGATGAAGATGGTCTCTCTCAAACAACCCTGCAACCAAATAACAAAGAGTCTCTTGTGTCCCCAACACACCCAATACAATGGTAAATTGTATAGGAGCACTAGTTTGGCGAAGACATGGTGATACAAGTGCAATATGGATGGTAGCTATAGGTTTTTTTAATATGAAAAATATAAAAACAGCAAGGTAACTAATGATAAAAGTGAGCACAAACGGTATTGCAATGCGTTGAAACAAGGCCTAGGATTCATACTTTCACTAGTGCAAGTTCTCTCAACAAGGATAACATAACTGGATCATATAACTATCCCTCAACATGCTACAAAGAGTCACTCCAGAGTCACTAATAGCGGAGAACAAACGAAGAGATTATTGTAGGGTACGAAACCACCTCAAAGTTATTCTTTCTGATCTATCTATTCAAGAGTCCGTAGTAAAATAGCATGAAGCTACTCTTTCCATTCGATCTATCTTAGAGTTCGTACTATAATAACACCTTAAGATACAAATCAACCAAAACCCTAATGTCAGCTAGATACTCCATAGTCACCTCAAGTATCCGTGGGCATGATTATACGATATGCATCACACAATCTCAGATTCATCTAAGTGCCCCAAAGTTTCTACTGGAGAGTCAAGACGAAAATGTGTGCCAACCCCTATGCATAGATTCCCAAGGTCACGGAACCCGCAAGTTGATCACCGAAACATACATCAAGTGAATCGATAGAATACCCCATTGTCACCACGGGTATCCCACGCAAGACATACATCAAGTGTTCTCAAATCCTTAAAGACTCAATCCGATAAGATAACTTCAAAGGGAAAACTCAATCCATTACAAGAGAGTAGAGGGGGAGAAACATCATAAGATCCAACTATAATAGCAAAGCTCACAATACATCAAGATCATGCCATCTCAAGAACACGAGAGAGAGAGAGAGAGAGAGAGAGATCAAACACATAGCTACTAGTACATACCCTCAACCCCGAGGGTGAACTACTCCCCCCTCGTCATGGAGAGCGCCGGGATGATGAAGATGGCCAACGGAGAGGGATTGCCCCCTCCGGCAGTGCCGGTGGAAACGACACCTATGGGATCACTGGAATCCCTTCTAAAGTTGATGGGCGTGAGGTTGTGCAAAGAGCGGGTCTAAGAGTCAGTACAAGGATCGTTTACCCAAGTCGGGCCGCGAGAATGCGTAATACTAGTCCTGCTTTGGTGTGTATTTGAGTGTTCTTGAGTTCTTGAACTAGCTATGGTGCATGCCTAGTCCAAAAGATCTGAATCCTTCTCCAGTATGCCTCGTGCCTTCTTTTATAGTCAAAAAGGGGTTGCCACAGTGGCACACAGGAGGTGGAAAGGTACACAGTGTAAGCTTATCTCATGCCATTACAGGACAAGACGCATTAAATGCTCTACTTAGGTGTCCACTTGCTTTATCGGGGACGGGATGCCGCTCCGTCTGGTTGCGACGCGCATCCAAGCCAGCGGGGCAGGCAGCTGAGATGGCGTGGTGGTAGGGTCTTCATGAAGATCTGCATGCCACCACGCAGGTGCTTGACTAGCTGGATCAGGAACCACGTACTTCCACGTGGGTACTTGCCTGGGCTAGTGGGTCCGCCGCCGAGATGGGGCGGCAAGGGCTTGCCGTTGTCTTGCATCTGTTCCCGGCAACGGTCTTACCGGGGCCTATGTGAGCGTCCTCGGCAAGAGGCTTGCCGTGGATTCGGGGTGTCTTCGTCAAGGTGCCTTGTCGGGGCCTCGTGGGCATCCTCGGAAAGGAGCCTTGCGATCGCCTTGTCTTCTAGTGCTCATCTTAGGATTCATAGACCCTTGTCTTTACAAAGATCTGCATGCCATCACGTAGGCGCTTCCCGAGCCTTGGTTCCAACGCTGTCGATGATGTCGGAGCTCCTAGGCTCAAGGGTGGTTGCAACGGAGGCGTTTGGGTGAGTTGCCCCGGCAAGGGTTCTTGCCGAGGGCGTGTAGGCCGCCCCGGCAAGGGTCTTGTCGGGGGAAAACTGTCTTCTTGCTTGGCCTTCTTGCACCACTGTCTTGGCGCTGCTCTGGTAGCCTTGTGTCTCTGGCTTCCCTCCTCTGCCTTGTTATGTGTGGCCGCAGGCGTGGCTCTGACTGCCCGTGCACAAGTAAGGGGTACAAAGGAGCGCCCCTACTTTTGTACACCAACAGGAGCACCCGGGCCTGGGCCGTACATAAGCGCGACGCTTTGTTGGGCTAGCCCCAGAACGATGCGTGGGCAGTGGGGTTGGATTCTTTTTACTGCAGTAACTCCTCCGGTGGTTGCGCTTCCCCACGATCTGCGCATGACGTGGGGATCGTGCGTGGGGTGATCGCAGCATGCTTGTGACATTTCGTGGTTCCAAATAGTAAATAGGCGGTTCGCGTTCTCCTCATAAAAAAAGAGGAAGTTGTGGGAGCGCGGCTCATTTACTAAGTGGACTCGGGTCGCCCCAAGATCACGGGGTGCAAAACGATCATGCCATCTGAACCCCGACCCGCCCGCCACGTGCCCCTCATGCATCGGGGAGGGCAGGCGGCGGACACAGACGGTGCGGGCTTTTAACGCCGTGGCGGGGGGGGGGGGGGCGCTGATTGGAAAAGCGGGTCGGTCTTGTTTCCTTGCGTCTCCGGAGTTTGGACTGGTTGATCCGGGTGGTCGCCCTTCTATAAAAAAGGGGGGAGAGGGATGATACGTCCATTTTTCATCATGCTTATATGTTGATATTTATTGCATTATGGGCTGTTATTACACGTTATGTCACAATACTTATGCCTTTTGTCTCTTATTTTACAAGGTTTACATTAAGAGGGAGAATGCCGACAGCTGGGATTGTGGGCAAGAAAGGAAGCAAACGCTGGAAACCTATTCTGCACAACTCAAAAAGCTTCGAAACTTCACATGACACCATTTTAGAAAATATAAAAAATATCTGACGAAAGAAGATCACCAGGGGGCCACCACCTGTCCACGAGGGTGGGGGCGCCCCCCTCTGGGTGCGCCCCTGCCTCGTGGGCCCCCCGATGCCCATCTTCTCCTATATGAGGTGTTTTTACCTGGAAAAAATCATAAGGAGGCTTTCGGGACCAGACGCTGCCGTCTCGAGGCGGAACTTTTGCGAAAACGAATCTAGGGCTCCGGCAGAGTTGTTCTGCCGGGGATACTTCCCTCCGGGAGGGGGAAATTGTCACCGCCGTCATCACCAACAACTCTCCCATATTGGGGACGGCTATCTTCATCAACATCTTCACCAGCACCATCTCCTCTCAAACCCTAGTTCATCTCTTGTATCCAATCTTTGTACCCAAACCTCAGATTGGTACCTGTGGGTTGCTAGTAGTGTTGATTACTCCTTGTAGTTGATGCTAATTGGTTTATTTGGTGGAAGATCATATGTTCAGATCCATTATGCATGTTAATACCCCTCTGATAATGAACAATATTATGTCTTGTGAGTAGTTACTTTTGTTCCTGAGGACATGGGAGAAGTCTTGCTATAAGTAGTCATGTGAATTTGGTATTCGTTCGATATTTTGCCGAGATGTATGTTGTCTCTCCTCTAGTAGTTTCATGTGAACGTCGACTACATGACACTTCACCAATATTTGGGCCTAGAGGAAAGCATTGGGAAGTAATAAGTAGATGATGGGTTGCTAGAGTGACAGAAGCTTAAACCCTAGTTCATGCGTTGCTTCGTAAGGGGCTGATTTGGATCCACTTGTTTCATGCTATGGTTAGGTTTACCTTAATACTTCTTTTGTAGTTGCAGATGCTAGCATTAGAGGTTAATCATGAGTGGGAGGCTTGTCCAAGTAAGGACAGCACCCAAGCATCGGTCCACCCACATACCAAATTATCAAAGTACCGAACGCGAATCAGATGATCGTGATGAAAACTAGCTTGACAATAATTCCCATGTGTCCTTGGGAGCGCTTTCCTTCATATAAGAGTTTGTCCAGGCTTGTCCTTTGCTACAAAAAGGATTGGGCCATCTTGCTGCACCTTATTTATTTTACCTTTTGTTACTTGCTACCAATTACCTTATCACAAAACTATTTGTTACCTATAATTTCAGTGCTTGCAGAAAATATCTTACTGAAAACTGCCTATCATTTCCTTCTGCTCCTCGTTGGGTTCGACACTCTTACTTATCGAAAGGACTACGATAGATCCCCTACACTTGTGGGTCATCAAGACTCTTTTCTGGCGCCGTTGCCGGGGAGTGAAGTGCCTTTGGTAAGTGCAATTTGGTAAGGAAAAATTTATATAGTGTGCTGGAATTTATTGTCACTTGTTACTATGGCTCATAATCCTCTGAGGGGCTTGTTCGGGGTATCTTCACCCCGACCAGAAGAGCAAAGAGTTGTTCCTCAACCTACTGCACCTACTGAAAATGTTTGCTTTGAAATTCCTTCGGGTATGATAGAGAAACTACAAGATAATCCCTTTATAGGAGACGGAACACTGCATCCCAATTTACACCTAATCTATGTGGATGTAGTTTGCGGATTATTTAAGCTTGCAGGTATGCCCGAGGATGTTATCAAGAAGAAGGTCTTCCCTTTATCTTTGAAGGGAGATGCATTGACATGGTTTAGGCTATGTGATGATATTGGATCATGGAACTATAATCGTCTGAAGTTGGAATTTCATCAGAAGTTCTACCCTATGCACCAGGTTCATCGTGATCATAATTATATGTAGAATTTTTTGCCTCGCGAAGGAGAAAGCATCGCTCAAGCTTGGGGGAGGCTTAATTCAATGTTATATTCATGCCCAAATCATGAGCTCTCAAGATAAATGATCATTCAAAATTTTTATGCTCGGCTTTCTCTCAATAATCGCTACATGCTCGATAATTCTTGTTCTGGCTCTTTTATGATGAAGACTATTGAATTCAAATGGGATTTGTTGGAAAGAATTAAACGCAACTCTGAAGATTGAGGTCTCGACAAAGGTAAGGAGTCAGGTATGACCCCTAAGTTTGAGTGTGTTAAAGATTTTATGGATACCGATGTTTTCCGTGAGTTTAGCACTAAATATGGACTTGACTCTGAGATAGTAGCTTCTTTGTGTGAATCATTTCCTACTCATGTTGATCTTCCCAAGGAGAAGTGGTTTAAATACCACCCTCCCATTGAAGTAAAAGTAGTTGAACCTGTTAAAGTTCAAGAAAATACTATCACTTAAATGTTGATCCTATTGTTCCTACTGCTTATATTAAGAAATCACATTTCCCTCTTAGAATAAAGGATCATGCTAAAGCTTCAACGATGGTTCGTAAGAGTAGTACTAGAACACCTACACCCTCTGAGCAAATTAAAGTTGAACCTAGTGTTGCTATGGTTAAAGATCTCTTGGTTGAAGACTTAGATGGACGTGTTATTTACCTCCAAGAGGAAGCTGCTAGAATAGCCAAACCCGATGCTAGGAGTAAACATAGACTTGTTGTAGCCTTGCCTGCTATCTCTGTTAAAATAGGAGATCATTGCTATCATGGTTTATGTGACGTAGGCACTAGTGCAAGTATAATCCCTCATTCCCTATATCAAGAGATTATGCATGATATTGCACCTGTTGAGTTAGAAGGGATTGATGTTACTATTAAGCTTGCTAATAGAGACACCATTTCACCAGTTGGGATTGTTAGAGATGTTGAAGTCTTGTGTGGGAATGTTAAATACCCTGCTGACTTTCTTATTCTTAGTTCCCCACAAGATAATTTTTGTCCCATTATATTTGGTAGACCCTTCTTGAATACTGTTAATACTAAGATAGACTGCGTGAAACATATTGTTACTGTTGGTTTAGGGGTTATGTCTCATGATTTTAACTTTGCAAAATTTCGTAGACAATCCCTTGATAAAGAATTACCTAGTAAGGATGAAATTATTGGTCTTGCTTCTATTGTTGTGCCTCCTAATGATCCTTTAGAACAATATTTGCTAGATCATGAAAATGATATGCATATGAATGAGAGAAGGGAATAGATGAAATATTCTTTAATCAGGGACTCGTATTGAAAAATAACTTGCCTGTTGAAATCCTAGGGGATCCTCCTCCACCCAAGGGTGATCCCGTGTTTGAACTTAAACCTTTAACCGATAATCTTAAGTATGTTTATCTTGATGAAAAGAAGATATATCCTGTTATTATTAGTGCTAACCTTTCAGAGTAGGAAGAGGAAAAATTATTGAAAACTCTGAAGAAGCACCGTGCTGCTATTGGATATACTCTAGATGATCTTAAGGGCATCAGTCCCACTTCATGCCAACACAAGATAAAATTGGAAGAAAATGCTAAACCAGTTATTGACCATCAACGACGGTTAAATCCTAAAATGAAAGAAGTGGTAAGGAAGGAAATACTAAAGCTTCTGGAGACAGGTATTATCTATCCAGTTGCTAATAGCCAGTGGGTAAGTCATGTCCATTGTGTCCCGAAGAAGGGAGGTATGACTGTTGTTCTTGATGATAAAGATGAATTGATCCCGTTACAGGTTATCGGATGGTAATTGATTTCCGCAAATTAAATAAAGCTACTAAGAAATATCATTACCCCTTGCCTTTTATTGATCAAATGCTAGAAACTTTATCCAAACATACTCATTTTTGCTTTATAGATGGTTATTCTGGTTTCTCTCAAATACCAGTGTCAAAAGGGGATCAAGAAAATACCACTTTTACTTGTCCTTTCGGTACCTTTGCCTATAGACGTATGCCTTTTGGTTTATGTAATGCACCTGCTACCTTTCAAAGATGCATGATGGCTATATTCTCTGAATTTTGTGAAAAGATTGTTGAGGTTTTCATGGATGACCTCTCCGTTTATGGAACTTCTTTTGATGATTGCTTAAGCAACCTTGATCGAGTTTTGCAGAGATGTGAAGACACTAATCTTGTCTTGAATTGGGAGAAGTGCCACTTTATGGTTAATGAAGGCATTGTATTGGGACATAAAATTTCTGAAAGAGGTATTGAAGTCGACAAGGCTAAAGTTGATGCTATTGAAAAGATGCCGTGCCCCAAGGACATCAAAGGTATACGAAGTTTCCTTGGTCATGCCGGGTTTTATAGGAGGTTCATAAAGGACTTTTCCAAAATCTCCAAGCCTCTGACTAATCTCTTACAAAAAGATATTCCTTTTGTCTTTGATGATGATTGTCTAGAAGCATTTCAAATACTTAAGAAAGCATTGATCTCTACACCTATCGTCTAGCCTCCTGACTGGAATTTACCCATTGAGATTATGTGCGATGCTAGTGATTATGCTGTAGGTGCTATTCTAGGGCAAAGAGTTGATAAGAAATTGAATGTTATACAATATGCTAGTAAAACTCTAGACAGTGCCCAGAGAAATTATGCTACTACCGAGAAAGAATTTTAAGCAGTTGTACTTGCTTGTGATAAGTTTAGACCTTATATTGTTGATTCTAAAGTAACTATTCACACTGATCTCGCTGCTATTAAATACCTTATGTAAAAGAAAGATGCTAAAACTAGACTTATTAGATGGGTTCTTTTGCTGCAAGAGTTTGATTTGCATATTACTGATAGAAAGGGAGCTGAGAACCTCGTTGCAGATAAGTTGTCTAGGATAGAGAATATACTTGATGACCCACAACCTATTGATGGTAGCTTTCCTGATGAACAATTAGCTATCATAAATACTTCTCGTACTGCTCCATGGTATGCCGATTATGATAATTATATTGTTGCTAACTTTATACCCCCTAGCTTTACATACCAGCAAAAGAAAAAGTTCTTCTATGATTTGAGACATTACTTCTGGGATTAACCACATCTTTATAAATAAGGAGTAGATGGTAATATTAGACGTTGTGTACCTGAGCATGAACAGGAATAGATCCTATGCAAGTGCCACTCCGAAGCTTACGGAGGACACCATGCTGGAGATAGAACTGCACATAAGGTATTGCAATCTGGTTTTATTAGCCTACTCTCTTCAAGGATGCCCGTAAGTTTGTTTTATCTTGTGATGAATGTCAAAGAATTGGTAATATTAGTAGACGTCAAGAAATGCCTATGAATTATTCACTTGTTATTTAACCATTTGATGTTTGGGGCTTTGATTATATGGGACCGTTTCCTTCCTCTAATGGGTACACGCATATTCTAGTTGCTGTTGATTACGTTACTAAATGGGTAGAAGCTATTCCAACTAGTAGTGCTGATCATAACACGTCTATTAAGATGCTTAAAGAAGTTATTTTTCTGAGGTTTGGAGTCCCTAGATACCTAATGAACGATGGTGGTTCACACTTTATTCATGGTGCTTTCCGTAAAATGCTTGCCAAGTATGATGTAAATCATAGAATTGCATCCCCTTATCACCCACAGACTAGTGGTCAAGTAGAACTAAGTAATAGAGAGATGAAATTAATTTTGCAAAAGACAGTTAATAGGTCTAGAAAGAATTGGTCCAAAAAACTTGATGATGCATTATGGGCCTATAGAACTTCATACAAAAATCCTATGGGTATGTCTCCTTATAAGATGGTTTATGGAAAAGCTTGTCACTTACCTCTTGAGCTAGAACATAAGGCATATTGGGCTATTAAAGAGCTCAATTGTGATTTCAAACTTGCCGGTGAGAAGAGGTTATTTGACATTAGCTCTCTTGATGAATGGAGAACCCATGCCTATGAGAATGCGAAGCTGTTTAAAGAAAAAGTTAAAAGATGGCATGACAAAAGGATACAAAAGCGTGAGTTTAATGTAGGTGACTATGTATTGCTATACAACTCTCATTTAAGATTTTTTGCAGGAAATCTTCTCTCTAAGTGGGAAGGACCTTACATTATCGAGGAGGTCTATCGTTCCGGTGCGATAAAAATCAACAATTCGAAGGCACAAATCCGAAGGTCGTGAACGGTCAAAGAATCAAACATTATATCTCAGGTAACCCTATAAATGTTGAAACCAATGTTATTGAAATCGTAACCCCAGAGGAATACACAAGGGACACTTTCCAGAATGATTCAGACTCCGAAAAGGAAGAGGTATGTGGTACCGTAAGTAAACCGACTCCAAAACAGTTCTAAAGGCAAATTTTCACCGTTTTGGAATATTTAGAAAAATAGAAAAATAAGTGGCAGTCCGGAAGAGACACGAGGCATCCACGAGGGTGGAGGGCGCGCCCCCTGCCTCGTGGGCACCTCATGTGCCTCCCGGACTCCGATTTCTTGTATGTTACTCCTTTCGGTCGGTAAAAATTCATTATATATACTCCCGAAGGTTTTGACCTCTGTATCATGCAAAAATCCTCTGTTCTTGTTTTGAGCTATTTTCTGCTAAGTTTGACGAAGCCAGGCACCATGTCATCTCCTTCCTCCAACAATGAAGGCCACGATGCTTGGCTAATGAAGATAGATCTGGAGAGGGAAGGACCTGAGGAGATCAACAAGGAGAAGAGAATCAAGATGGCGGTGGAAGATGAGGCTCCGGCAATGGGAGAAGAAGACATCCATCAACCTCTTCCCAACCTCGTTACATCAACTGAGATTGAAGCTTTCAAGATGATTGAGTTAGCTCAAATTCAAAAGAAGTATCTCACCAGTGAAAATAATTTGTTGAAGGAGTATATAGCTGCACTCAAGGGTATTATCCGCAAGTTAGAGGATCTCCTATGCTCGATATATGATGATCCGACGTCACTACTTTCAACTCCATCATCACCACCCCCTACGAAGGAGTCATAATCATATGGGTATGGGCACTACCCTTGGCAACTGCCAAGCTTGGGGGAGTGACCCCAGTATCGTATCACCATCACTCCTATCTTTACAGTTTTTTCTAGTTCGATCCTTTTGGTAGTATCTTCATCTAGTAGAATAAAGTTAGCATGATCTAGTTGTGAGCTTTTGCTTTATGATCTTTATCCTTCGTAATCGAGTCCGTGAGCTATATAATAAAGATTAGTGTTGAGTCAAGGGCTTGATTTCCTCACTTTGGTCATGATAGAATAAAAAAAATGTGTGTCAAGAGATCATATTGATCTTATGGGAAGTAATGACTTTAGATATAAAGAGTATGATGAATAAAAGTTGTTGAGAGTTGAAAAACATAGTTTTGGTCATCGTTGCAATTAATAAGAAGTAATAAAGAAAGAGAGGTTTCACATACAAATATACTATCTTGGACATCTTTTATGATTGTGAGCACTCATTAAAATATGACATGCTAAAGAGTTGATGTTGGACAAGGAAGACAACATAATGGGTTATGTTTTCTTATATCTGAAATAAAGTATATTGTTATGGATCATCCAACATGTTGAGCTTGCCTTTCCCCCTCATGCTATCCAAAACTCCTTGCACCAAGTAGAGATAGTACTTGTGCTTCCATACATCCTTAAACCCAGTTTTGCCATGAGAGTCCACCATACCTACCTATGGATTGAGTAAGATCCTTCCAAGTAAGTTGTCATGTTGCAAACTCGCTAAAATATGTATGATTTATTAGTGTGGAGGAAATAAGCTTTATACGATCTTGTGATATGGAAGTAATAAAAGCGACAGACTGCATAATAAAGTTCCTTATCACAAGTGGCAATATAAAGTGACATTCTTTTGCGCTAAGCCTTTGTGCATCCAACCATAAAAGCACATGATAACCTCTACTTCCCTCTGCGAAGGGCCTATCGTTTATCTATGCCTTATAAGAGTCAAGGTGAAAAATCACCTTTCCTTTATATGTTTTATCCTTTGGCAAGCACATTGTGTTGGAAAGATCCTGACATATATGCCAACTTGGATGTAAGTTTTCATGGTCTATTACTGTTGACATTACCCTTGAGGTAAAAGGTTGGGAGGCAACACCATAAGCCCCTATCTTTCTCTGTGTCCGACTAAAACTCCATAACCATAAGTATTGCGTGAGTGTGAGCAATTGTGAAAGACTATATGATAGTTGAGTATGTAGGCTTGCTGAAAAGCTCTTATGTTGACTCCTTCCGATGTTACGATAAATTGCAATTGCTTCAATGACCGAGATCATAGTTTGTTGGTTTTCAATGAAGTTTCTGATTCATGCTTGATATTGTGAATGAATTGTTAGTTTAGCATAAGAATCATATGACAAAAATATAAATATGTTGCTGTTATGAGAATGATCATGATGCCCTCATGTCCGTATTTTATTTTTATCGACACCTCTATCTCTAAACGTGTGGACATATTTTTCGATATCAGCTTTCGCTTGAGGACAAGTGAGGTCTAAGCTTGGGGGAGTTGATACGTCCATTTTGCATCATGCTTATATGTTGATATTTATTGCATTATGGGCTGTTATTACACGTTATGTCACAATACTTATGCCTTTTCTTTCTTATTTTACAAGGTTTACATGAAGTGGGAGAATGCCGGCAGCTGGGATTCTTGGCTGGAAAGGAAGCAAACGCTGGAAACCTATTCTGCACAACTCAAAAAGCTATGAAACTTCACAGGACACTGTTTCAGAAAATATAAATAATATCTGGCGAAAGAATATCACTAGGGGGGCCACCACCTGTCCACGAGGGTGGGGGCGCGTCCCCTGCCTCATGGGCCCCCCGATGCCCATCTTCTCCTATATGAGGTGTTTTCACCTGGAAAAAATCATAAGGAGGTTTTCGGGACTAGACGCCACCGTCTCGAGGCGGAACCTTGGCGAAAACGAATCTAGGGCTCCGGCAGAGTTGTTCTGCCGGGGATACTTCCCTCCGGGAGGGGGAAATCGTCACCGCCGTCATCACCAACAACTCTCCCATCTTGGGGAGGGCTATCTTCATCAACATCTTCACCAGCACCATCTCCTCTCAAACCCTAGTTCATCTCTTGTATCCAATCTTTGTACCCAAACCTCAGATTGGTACCTGTGGGTTGCTAGTAGTGTTGATTACTCCTTGTAGTTGATGCTAGTTGGTTTATTTGGTGGAAGATCATATGTTCAGATCCATTATGCATATTAATACCCCTCTGATCATGAACAATATAATGTCTTGTGAGTAGTTACTTTTGTTCCTGAGGACATGGGAGAAGTCTTGCTATAAGTAGTCATGTGAATTTGGTATTCGTTCGATATTTTGATTAGATGTATGTTGTCTCTCCTCTAGTGGTGTCATGTGAACATCGACTACATGACACTTCACCATTATTTGGGCCTAAAGGAAGGCATTGGGAAGTAATAAGTAGATGATGGGTTGCTAGAGTGACAGAATCTTAAAGCTTAGTTTATGCGTTGCTTCGTAAGGGGCTGATTTGGATCCACTTGTTTCATGCTATGGTTAGGTTTACCTTAATACTTCTTTTGTAGTTGCGGATGCTTGCATTAGAGGTTAATCATAAGTGGGAGGATTGTCCAAGTATGGACAACACCCAAGCACCGGTCCACCCACATACCTAATTATCAAAGTACTGAACGTGAATCAGATGATCGTGATGAAAACTAGCTTGACGATAATTCCCATGTGTCCTAGGGGGCGCTTTCCTTCATATAGGAGTTTGCCCAGGCTTATCCTTTGCTACAAAAAGGATTGGGCCATCTTGTTGCACCTTATTTATTTTACCTTTTGTCACTTGCTACCAATTACCTTATCACAAAACTATCTGTTACCTATAATTTCAGTGCTTGCAGAAAATATCTTACTGAAAACTACCTATCATGTCCTTCTGCTCCTCGTTGGGTTTGACACTCTTACTTATCGAAAGGACTACGATAGATCCCCTACACTTGTGGGTCATCAAGGGACAGTGTCCCCCCCACTCCACTCATCCTCTTCCAGTCCGATCTCTTCCCTTCCCAAGTTATGCCGAGAGGGCGTGGCCGTGGCCGTGCCCCTGCAGAGGCGACCAGGTCGTCCTCTCGTCAGAGGGCGGCAGCGGTCAAAGAAGAGCCGGATGCCCAAGACGAGGGCCATGCTAGAGGTAGAGGCTCCGGCCGGGGTCATGGTTGGCGAGGTGGCCGAGGCAGAGGCGGGCGAAGTTTGGGGACACCCGCATCGTCATAATCTCCGTCTCCATCTCCTCCGCCGTCTCCTCCTGCCTCACCACGCGGCCATGTTGGGGGCACGACGCTGGAGTTCATCTTGCAACTACGCGAGCCGCCGCACAGTCGCCTCCGTCTTCCTGAAGCGTTCGCGAGGGTGCTGGTGGTCGACCAGCCATCGAGGTTGAGGCTTCACATGGAGGGGTGTTGCAATGGTGCCATGTGCGTGAACACCAAGTTCCCCACTCTTCATGTAATGCTCCTCCGCCGGGGGTGGAAGACCTTCACGCGTGCCCACTGCTTGATGAAGGGGCACGTCCTCTGCTTCAGGTTAGCGGAGAGTGATCTGCTCTCTGTCAAGGTCTTCGGGCGCTCAGGACACATATTAGGGTGCTGTGCGGAGAGCTCGACCGATGACGAAAACTCCTCCCCGAGCGACAGTGATGGGGAGGACAACGACAACGACGACGAGGGCAGCAGGCGGGAGGATGACGGGTCCGACTAGGCGTCGGACACACCATCCTTGGGCGATGCTGGCAGCACCATCATCTGCATCGCCAGCCCCTCAAACTTCTCGGGGCCGCCTCCTTGGACGGCTGGCGTCGGGAGGCGGGAGAAGATGAAGAACGTGGGCGGCGGTCGTCATGTCGGAGTACGTGGGCATCATGCCTTCCTCACGTGTTTCCAGCCCGCTGACCCGTCTTTCGGCACTTCTCCTGGCGCCATCATCACCAGCCTTCTTCGGGACGGCCACCGGGATGTTCTCTTGGTGCTTTCTGCTTCCCACGCTTCGCCTAAGCGCTCCATTTACCCTTTTGCCATCTTGTTCCATTACCTGAGGAGAGGGACAAGAAAGGGATTACGGGCATCTTATGCCTTTTTAATTTTTAAGCCTATGGGCCTTTGTAAGATTTAAATCTTGTAACCCCCTTGCTCATGTATGTATTCCGTACAAATTGTACTTGTTTACAATGTATTACTGGAGAGAAGGGTGTTTGCCGGGTTACTTTTTGTGCGTGGGCAGGGGCCACACCAAGGAACGAATCCTTGTAATCTTAAGATAAACATCATACCCCGACAACAAGCCTTGCCATTTCCTGCTCTATAGCTCGACCACATTCACGCCCTTGGCGAAAGTAGGAGCAGAGTAGGATTAGGCCCTCTGTTTGCTCCTTTACCATCACACTACTACTGAGTTCCAGTCCAAAACAAAGTTTGTTGGACGCAGGGAAAAGAGGAGCATGATGGCATAAGAGCGAGCGAAGTCTCATACGTTCAAGTTTCATATGGAAGTAAGGAGTGGGGGATGAAAGACTTATCTGGTCTTGTAGCCCCCAGCAACCTCGTCCTGCCGTTGTCGGACCCATGTATTTGCAGCCCCTGGCAACCTTGGTTCGCTGGGGTCGGAGCGTCGGCCCGTCCTCTTTCTTCCAAACAGCCCAGCAGAAATGTCCATGCATCCTATGAACAAGAGGATGGAAAGAAAACAGAGAGACGCATACTCGACCTCTATGCTAGGGGTTAGCCACCGCCAAGCGCTATCAACCCTAACAGAGAAACAGACTCAACCTAGCATGCATGCTAAAACTTAGGGCGCCAGCGCTTCATTTTTTTATGCTCAGGGTCTGCGTCTGGCTTTGTACGAAGGGTTACATGCCTTGCCGGCAAGGCTTGTACAAAAGTGTGGCTTGCCGGGGAGCCCGACAACCATGCCTTACGGGTAAAACTTGCGAAGATGTTCGATGTTCCAGGAGTTGCTCACTGGAATACCATCTTCGGTCACCAAGCGGACTGCGCCTGGCCTGGTGAGTCATATTACTCGATAAGGGTCTTCCCACTTCGGTGTCAACTTGTTGGAATTCTTGGCCGATTGAATGTGCCGAAGAACAAGGTCGCCTTCCTCAAAGCTTCGGGCATGAACCTTGCGGCTATGATAGCGGCGCAATGTAGCTGGTAGTGCACTGCTCGCCCAGCCGCCCGAAGACGATCTTCCTCGAGGAGCGTTGCGTCATCTTGCCGCAGTCGCTCTTGCTCAAGCTCATCATAAGCGAGCACTTGGGGTTACCCGTATGTGAGTTCCATGGGGATAACTGCTTCCGCCCCGTAAACGAGGGAGAAGGGTGTCTGGTCGGTGGCTCGTTTTGGTGTCGTTCTGATAGACCAAAGAACCACCGGCAATTCATCAATCCAGTGCCTTCCGAACTTGTGCAGCCTGTCAAAAGTCCTTGTACGAAGGCCTCGCAGTACTTCAGCGTTTGCCCTCTCCGCCTGGTCATTGCTTCGAGGATGCATAACAAAAGCAAAACAGACCTTGTTGTCGAGGTCTTCAATATACTGCATGAATGTGCGGCTTGTGACCTGCGTGCCGTTGTCGGTGATGACTCTGTTTGGTACCCCAAATCGGCAGACTAGGCCATTGAAGAACTTGACGGCTGATTGTGCTGTCACCTTTCTCACTTCTTCCACCTCTGGCCACTTTGTGAACTTGTCGATTGCAACGTACAAGTATTCAAAGCCCCCGACAACACGGGGAAAGGGGCCCAGTATGTCGAGCCCCCAGACCGAGAATGGCGAGGAAAGATGGATTGTTTGGAGAGCTTGAGCTGGTTGATGAAGCTTCTTCGAATGGAACTGACACGCTTCACACTTGGTTACTAGTGTCGTTGCATCCTGGAGGGCAGTGGGCCAGAAGAAACCTTGCCGGAATGCCTTGCCGGCAAGGGCCCTTGACCCTATGTGGGAGCCACATATGCCTCAGTGTATCTTTGCCAACAGCTCTAGTCCTTCCTCCCGGGGATTGTACTTCAATTTCACACCGTTCGGCCTTTTTCTATACAAGATGTCATCGACGAACTGGTACATGGCAGACCGACGGGCTACTTTCTCTGCTTCTTCCTGCTTCTCAGGAAGCTCCCCGGTTTGGAGAAATTAGACGGTATGTTGTTCCCATGTCGGAGGCTGGGGCTCGACGGCAAGGACTAAAGGCATCTCCTCTGCCATAGGAGCAATTGTCTCCATGGTCAGGGCTTGACGCTCTGCCAGAGTCTGTTGCCCTACTGCAGGCTCAGCGTCCCCGGCAACATCTTTGTTGGTGACCCCTGGGGGCTCGGTGGGAAAGTACTTGCCAGGGCTTGACTTCCTTTGCTTGTTCTGCTCTGTCGATGGTTCAACGGATGGCTGAGTTAATCGAAGCACAATGGTACATGGTTCCACATGCAGTTTGAGGGCGACACGCTTTGACAAGTAGTCAGCGATGTCGTTCTCCGCTCGGGGAACATGCTCTACTTGTATACCGTCAAAACGCTCCTCCAGCTTCCTCACTTCTTCTACATAGGCCTCCATCAATGGGCTCTGGTAATATTTGTTAACTTGCTTGACGACAAGTTGCGAATCACCTCTGGCGATGAGCTTCTTGATTCCGAGGTGTACCGCGATCCCTAGACTAGCAAGCAGTCCCTCGTACTCGGCAGTGTTGTTCGTCGACATCTCCCTGGGGAAGTGCATCTGGACCACATACTTTAGGTGCTCTCCGATGGGCGCAACGAGTAGCACACCAGCACCGGCGCCTTGTAGCGAGAAAGCCCCGTCAAAGTACATAATCCAGTTGCGACTCGTTTCCTTGCCGGGGAGAGTGGTCTCCTGGATCTCTTCGTCGGGCGTTGAGGTCCATTCTGCAACGAACTCCGCCAAGACTCTACTCTGAATCGTCGAAGTGCTTTCAAACTTCAAACCAAATCTCGACAATTCCAAGGCTCACTCCACAATCCTCCTGGTCGCATCTGGGTTATGCAATATCCGCTGCAACGGGAGGCGGGTGACGACGGTAATTTCATGTGCTTGGAAGTAATGACGCAACTTCCTCGAGGCCATAAGGAGGCCGAAGAGCAATTTCTGCACACCAGAGTACCTCGACCTAGCCCCTTGCAAGAGGGAGCTGGCGAAGTAAACTGGGTGTTGCATCATCTTCTTCTTTTGCACTACTTCATTTGGTTGTGTCGCTTATGTCCCAGTCGCATCAGGTTCTGTCGTTGCTATTGCTTCCGTATTGACCTCTCTCTGGGCTACTAGCACCGCACTGACCACTTGGTTCGCCGCCGCTAGATATTGCAGCAACGGCTCTAGTGGTTTGGGCGCGACCAATATTGGCGTAGAGGAGAGGTACTTCTTCAAATCTTGTAGTGCTGCTTCGACTTCTAGGATCCACTCCATTGGGCCCGCCTTTTTCAAGATTTTGAAAAAGGGAAGGGCGCGCTCGGCAGATTTGGAGATGAATCTGCTCATGGCGGCAACGCAGCCAGCAAGCCGGCGCACATCCTTGATCCGCCTGGGCGCTTCAATCTGCTCGATGGCCTTGATCTTGTCTGGATTCGCCTCAATTCCACGCCGTGACACAAAGAAACCAAGAAGCTTCCCGTACGGAACACCAAAGAAACACTTCTCAGGGTTCAGCTTGAGGTTGATCTTGCGCGAATTCACAAACGTCTCTTCCAAATATTGTACGAGTGTTGCTTTGTCCTTGGTTTTGACCACTATATCATCCATATAGGCTTCCATATTTCTATGTAGCTGAGGCTCAAAACCAATTAGGACTGCTCTTGCAAATGTTGAGCCAGCACTCTTCAACCCGAAAGGCATTCGTATGAAACAATACGTACCACATGGGGTGATGAACGCCGTCTTCTCTTCATCTTCTTTTCTCATGGAGATTTGATGGTACCCTGAGTATGCGTCAAGAAATGATAACAGGTCACACCCGGCCGTGGAGTCTATAATCTGGTCAATGCGCGTCAATGGGAAAGGGTCCTTTGGGAAGGCCTTATTGATGTCTGTGTAATCAATACACAGTCTCCACTTCCCATTTGCCTTGCGCACCACCATCGGATTGGCCAACCACGTCGGATAGAGTACTCCTCTCACCAAGCCTACCGCCTCTAACTTCCTGGTTTCCTCTCTGATGAACTCTTCTCATTCTAGAGCTTGCTTCCTGACCTTCTGCTTGATGGACCGGGCATGAGGGCAGACAGCAAGATGGTGCTCAATCACCTCCCTGGGAACGCCGGGGATGTCGGATGCTTTCCATGCAAACACGTCAACATTCACCCGCAGGAAGGTGACGAGTGCGTCTTCCTATTCACTGTCGAGGGCGGAGCTTATGGTAAAATCCCCTCCCGTGCCATCCTCCTTGACGGACACCTTCTTGGTTTCTGGTGGTGCACCTCTAGATTTCTTGCTCTTGCCGGTGGAGCTCTCTAGCACATCCTCGACGGGAGCGCTGCACTCCGAAGAGGTGCGCTTAACGGAGTGGGTGCGAGAGGTCTTACCGGTCTTCCTTCCTCCCGGGGCTTTAGCGGCGGGAGCAAGTGCCTTGGTGGAAGTCACTGCAACCGCCTCCCGGTAAATTTGATCAGCATAGATTAATGAATCCTTCTTGTCGGAGGGGACGGTGATGATGTACATTGGTCCAGGCATCTTCAACGTGCTGTAGGCGTAATGTGATGATGCCATGAACTTGGCCAACGCTGGGCGGCCGAGGATCCCGTTGTAAGGCAAGGGGATCTCGGCAACATAAAAACAACCCTCTATGTCCTGTAGTTCAACTCACCTCCGAATGTCACGGGCAATGTGATTTTACCCTTTGGCTGACTCCTTCCCGGGTTGACCCCTTGAAACGTGCCCGTCTCTTCGAGGTCTCCATCAGGAATTTGCAGCCTTTTGATCACAACGGGCGAGATCAAGTTCAGACCGGCCCCACCATCAACTAGCATTTTCCTTACCTTAAGGTTGCGTATTGTTGGTGAAACAAACAATGGCAAACACCCGACCACAGTTGTGCGATCAGGGTGATCCTCAATGTCAAAATGATAGGAGTGCTAGACCACTTCAGGGGCCTCTGGGCATCGAACGATGGTTCCGCTGCTGTGATCTCACACGCCCACTGCTTGAGCTGGCAGTGAGAGGTGTGCAGGGAGGCACCACCGTGGACGCACATGGCGTTCGTAGCTTTCTGGAACTCTTGCTCGCCGGACTCGTCGTCCTCATCACGATCATCATCTTCTCGCTTCTTGTCGCGGCCCCGGGCGGGCCTTTCATGTTGGTCATCTTTGCCGCGGCGGCCAGGCTGGCCGCCACATTTCTTGCCAGATCCCTCAGCACCATCCTGGCCCTTCTCCTTGTCCCGCCTTTCATATTCGGCTTTATGCTTCTCTGCGAGCTGCTCGACTTGTCGGTAGTTCTGGAGGTCATGGCCCTTGGTGCGGTCGATCCTGCAGTATTGCTTGTCGGAGCTTCCTGGCCTGTCGGCAGCTGCCAAGGTTCGGCATGCGACACACCTGGCCACTTCCTTGCCGGGGTCGTCTACCTTGGTTTTCTTGCCAGTGCCGGTGTCGTCGGATCCCTCGACGACAAGCACGGCCTTGCCCTTGCGTTTCATGTTGTGGCGTCGGCCCTTCTTCGTCCGGGCGACGTCATCTTCATCGGAGGAATCGGTTTCCACACCGGCATCTTCGTCGGGGTACTTCCTTCCCTCTTCGTCCCGAGCGCATCTGTCGGCCAGAACATAGAGTTCGGCCAGATCTTTGACCTTATTCATTGCCAGCTCTTCGCGCATCTTGCGGTTGGGCACATTCTGATGGAATGCGCTGATGATGGCTGCGGGATGAACATCTGGGATGTTGTACTGCACTCGGCTGAATCTCTGTATGTACTTGCGCAGGCTTTCACCTTATTTCTGGGGGATGACATGCAAATGACTTGACTGGCCATGAGCCTGGTGGCCTCCCGTAAAGGTGCCAACAAGCTCATGGCACATATCTGACCAGGAAGAAATAAAATCTACTAGCAAGTGCATTAGCCATGACATGACGTTGGGTTTAAGTGCCAACAGGAAGGAATTGGCAAGCACCTTGTCGTCACGTGCTCCGGCAGCCTGCATCACGATGGTGTAGATGCTGAGGAACTCTGATGGGTGAGTCTTGCCATTATACTTCTCACCGACGTCAGGCTTGAATGTGCGGTGAGTGGGCCACTGGAACCGCCGCAGCTCATGGGTAAAGGCTGGACAGCCTACCTCGTAAGGTAAGCCTCCAGAGCCTCGTGGTGCTGGGTGGTCCGTAGTGGGTCCCACCCACCTATCTAACTGATGGCGTGCTTCACGCCGGCGCTCGATGGTAGTTCGAGCGTCTTCGTGGGCACGCTCTCGAAGAACTTGGCGCTGATTGCGGTGGGTCCGCGGATCAGACGACGCTATGGGTATGTTATCACAAGCGTCGTCCCGACGGACCGGTGCTTGCGGTAACTGGCGAGGAGGAGGAGAATGCACCATGGCTACGGCGCCTCCAGTCCTTCCACCACTGGCGTGCGGTGGCTCGACAGAGCGTCGGCCTAAGGGCCCCATTGGCCGCGGCTCATCTTTGTTGGCGACGGCGACGAAGCTCCGGATGGTAGCTCTCCACTCACCGAGCTTCTCCGCGGTAGGAGGGAAGTCGAGGAGCAACTGCGCGCACGCTAAGGCCTCCGCCGGTGTGGGCGGCTGCGAAAGCTGTGTGGACCGTGACGCGCTCCGACTTCTAACCATGTTAGAAGGAGCTCTATCATGACCCTGCAGTTGTACACCATTTTCGCCAGCGCCTCGGCGAGCATGTTGATCTTCTACATCAGGCGACTGATGCGTAGGCTCTTTCCGCGGCGGCGCCCGGGGTCATCAGCGTGGTGACGCTCCTCATCGCGCACGACCTGGGAGGAACGCGTTGTGAGCGCCGCCATGGGCGTCTTGGAAGTCGCCGCGCCGCCCGTACGAGGTATGACGCCGCTCCTGGAGGGCCCCGTGCCGCCTGCGGGGGGCCCGGCTCCGCCTTTGGACTTGGTGGCGTGCGGCTCATCGTCTCGTGCACGAACAACGCCGCTCGCCAGGCTTTGGCTGCTGGAGCGATGTGGGTGTTCGCGGGTCGCACCTCGGCTTCCATCTGAGATCACCTCGTCCCCAGGCCGCACCGGCACGGGCCGTTCGGCTCTAGATGAACCGATCGCCGTGATCGTCTTCTTCTTGGGAGCCATGGCGATGAAGAACTGCTAAACTAACTGCTACACCGGATTTTCACAACTGCGCCCCTACCTGAAAGCCGAACGGCCTGTGGCCTCGGCAAACCAACTTTGCGTCTAGGCAACGCGCTCCTGGAAGTCCGCCTCTACCTTATCCACCACCGCCGACCTGGACTTTGCCTTGTCCAGGCGGGCGCCGTGGAGCGCTTGGAGCTTCTGGAAGCTGGCACCCATGGCCCGAAGGAGTTGCTCTTCTCGAGAACCGTCGCCCCTGACGCTCGGCTCGTCAACAACCTCAAGCCCGGTGGCGGCAAGCGCCTCGTCGTCGAACACCTCCCCCTCGATTGGTGCCTTGCTGCTTGCCGTCCATGGGAGGTGGACGAACATGTCATCACTCACCTTCAAGTAACGGCCCAAGCCAGAGGCAGCAGAGGCGGAAGGTTGGTCATCGGCATCAGCCTTGCTGGCCTCCTCGGCCACAGCCTTGCCGGCCTCCTCCGTAGCAGCCTTACCGGTCTCCTCAGCAGCACCCATGCCAGTCTCCTCGGCACTGGCCTCGCCGGTCCCTCCGGCGGGCCCCTTGGCGGCCTCCTCAGCAATGGTCTTGCCGGCCTCCCCGGCAGCGATCCTGTCGGCCTCGGCCCAAGTGTCCTTGGCGACCTCCTCAATGATGGGGGCGACATCCGCTTGGTCTGTCGAGGGTGGAGCTAAAGACCAGGAGAAAGGGTGAGACAAAGCCAGGGACGAGGCTCAACTTGAAGAAAACAGAGCAAGGACAGGGAACAGACAACTTATCCGTACCAGGCTGGGAAGAACTGATGCCCTCCCCGCCAACAATCATTGCCGGGTAGAGTCACCGGCGCCCAAGTTCATCTCCTTCTCCTCCATAGGCGTGGGCTCGGTGGTCGGTGCCTTAGCTGGGGACGCCCCTCGGTGCGGTGTAGTTGAGGGGGGCGGCGTGTTAGGGGTGGCCACCTGCGGGCCCTCCTGCTGCCGTTCCACTCTTGCAAACCTGGCAAGGTCAGCATCAGGGATTCACACCCCAGTGTTCATCTGTGGAGGAGTGAGTAATGAACTTACGGTGGGGGCTAGAGTGGGGGCTACGTCGGGGGCTGTTGTCCGGGCTGCTCTCCACCAGCAGCGGCGTACCTGAATTACCCGCCGGGGGCTTGTCATCGATCGAAGCCCTGGCCCTCTTCGCTGCCCTCTGGGCCAGCGTCTCCATGTCCCTGCAAAGACAACATTGAATCAGGGAAAGATAGCACAGAGGTGGGGTCAGGAGGTAATACAGGGAGCAAAATACGTACTCATTCTCCACCTCCTCCTCCTCCTATGGCTTCCTCTTCCTGCTTGGGCTGAGAGACCCAAGATCAAAGTCAACATCCATGGAGACATCTGCGGGAGGGGGAGAAGGAGATGGGGTCTGGCCACGCTTGGACGAAGAGGAAGCAGTTGCCGTCCTCTTCGCCACCGCTGTATTCCTCGCCTCCTTCTCTACCGCGGCCTTCATCGCCCTTGTCTCACGCATGAGTTGCTCCTGGGGCTGCTACCACTGCATGATCCTACCAGGCCGGACCGGCTCACCAGAGCCGGCCCGCCGCAGGACGCGCTGCCTCCCCGTGGCCGGAGGATTGACGGCCTTGACCTTCCCTTCGGAGGACTCATCGACCACATCCTCAACAGGAGGAGCGTCGGCATCGGCACCGGCGCCACTGGCCTCCAAAGCAGACTTCACCCATCCGGCGTGCTCCTTTTCCTTAGCGGCCGCGTCGGCCTCGTCCTCCACTTGGCTGGCGCTACCGGCCTCCAGGGCAAGTGCCGCCTCCATCGTCCTGGCGGCAATATAATCCAGCTCCGCCTTGTTGGTGTCACGGATGAGCACCGGCTCTTCGCGGACATAGCCCTCCGACAAGGTGTCGAAGAACTCCTGCACTTGATCCGTTGGCGGCTCGACCCAGGCCGGGTCAAGGCCATGCGTGTTGAAGTCTGGCATCATGGCAATGATGGCCGACTCGAGAGTGTTGTTGCTCAGTGGGACCACTCCCGCCGGTAACCCAAATAGAGGCCCCTTGACGGCCTTGGCGGCCTTGCCGGTCCTCTCAGCCCTGCCGTCACGGTCCACGTCAAGCTGGAAGAGCCTCTGTCAAAGATGGGCATGCCCCATCATCTTGAAGTTGTGCTTCAGACCAGGGCGGAGCCTCATGACGTCCGGTACATTCTTGAAAAGCCAAGCCGGCCTCCCCTTGTTGTGAAGTGGCGCGATTCGGCAGCGGATGCAATCGGCCCCGATCATCTCAAAGGTGAGCCCGGCCTGAGCGAGACGGTGGATACTAGTGGTGGCGATCGAGAGCTTCTTGTCGTTGACATCGACGTTCCCCCATTCCTTGCGGCAGACCGGCGGGCTCTAACAAACTCGGCAGAACTCCGATGGGTCATCCTCCTCAATCCATAGCCACCGACTCCTCCACTCCTCCCACCTCTCCTTCTGTGCACCCTCCGGGTAAGTACCCTTCCCCTGGGTCCGTGGAATCCAGGTGATGCTGCCGGAGATGGAGTCCCCCGCCTGGGTGCGAGGATAGAAGTAATGGTGGAAGAGCGTCGTGCTGGGAACCACCCTGGCAAAACCCTCGTAGATGTGGGCGAAGAAAGCCATGCACGCCACGGTAGTCGGCATGAAATCAAGAAGATGGATGCCGTAGGTGTGCATGACATCATTGAAAAAATCAGAGATGGGCGGGCAGAGGCCACAGGAGAAGTAGTCGACAAAGAAAGGGTACCGATTCGGGCCAACCTAAGCAAATTGGGCGGGGACGATGCGCGTGGCCGGGTGCCCCGTCATGTGACACCCCCATAGCAGCCTGAAGTAGTCCCTGAGATGGACCGCATCGACCGTTGGTGGGAAGTAGGCGAGCTGCATCTGGAGCACTGCCAACTCGCTTTCCGGTAACTCCTTCTCCCCCACGTCCTCGGCTGCTCCCATGCCTTTGCCAGACTTGGGTGCCATTGCGATTGGGGGAGAGGTGAGGAATCGAAGGCGAGGAGAGCGCGACGGTGGTGGGTGGAGGCAAGAGCTTCAACTTTTTGCTTGAAGAAGAAGAAGAGAAATGGTGGACCCGAGATTGGAGAGGCGCAGAAGGTAAGTGAGCGGTGCGCCTGCAATTTTTCCCCTTTTTATGGGGAAGGCGCGGGCTGCCCCCTTTACCATTTACTGCGGTGTGACACGGGCGTGCAGCAACCACCCAACGCACGACCCCCCACATCAGCGCAGATCATGGGGAAGCGCAACCACCGGAGGAGTTACTGCAGTAAAAAGAATCCAACCCCACTTCTCGAGCACCGTTCTGGGCCTAGCCCAACAATACGTCGCGCTTATGTATGGCCCAGGCCCGGGGGCTCCTGTCGGTGTACAAAAGTAGGGGCGCTCCTTTGTAACCCTTACTTGTGCACGGGCAGTCACATTGACGCCTGCGGCCACACATAACAAGGCAGAGGAGGGAAGCCAGAGACACAAGGCTACCAGAGCAGCGCCAAGACAATTGTGCAAGAAGGCCAAGCAAAAAGACATGTTTCTCTTGCCGGGGCAGCCTGCACGGCCCCAGCAAGAACCCTTGCCGGGGAAACTCACCCAAACGCCTCCGTTGCAGCCACCCTTGAGCCTAGGAGCTCTGACATCATCAACAGCGTTGGAACCAAGGCTCGAGAAGCGCCCACGTGATGGCTGCAGATCTTTGTAAAGACAAGGGTCTATGAATCCTAAGATGAGCACCAGAAGACAAGGCATTGCAAGGCTCCTTGCCAAGGATGCCAAGACGCCTCGACAAGGCTCCTTGCCGAAGACACCCCGAAGCCCCGGCAAGCTTCTTGCCGAGGACGCTCAAAGAGGCCCCGGCAAGACCCTTACCAGGAACAGACACAAGACCATGGCAAGCCCTTGCCACCTCATCGTCGCCCCACCTCGGCGGCCGACCCACTAGCCCATGCAAGTACCCACGTGGCAGTACATGGTTCCTGATCCAGCTAGTCAAGCACCTGCGAGGTGGCATGCAGATCTTCGTGAAAATCCTACCACCATGTCATCTCACCTGCCTGCCCCGCTGGCTTGGACATGCGTCACAACAGACGGAGCAGCAGCGGACGGGACGGGCCTCGTTCCCATCCCCGATAAAGCAAGTGGACACCTAAGTAGCGCATTTAATGCGTCTTGTCCCGTAATGGCATGAGATAATCTTACAATGTGTACCTTTCCACCTCCTGTGTCCCACTGTGGCAGCCCCTTTTTGACTATAAAAGGAGGCCCGAGGCATACTAGAGAAGGATTCAGATCTTTTGGACTAGGCATGCACCATAGCTAGTTTAAGAACTCAAGAACACTCAAATGCACACCAAAGCAGGACTAGGGTATTATGCATTCTCGCGGCCCGAACCTGGGTAAACGATCCTTGTACTGACTCTTAGACCCGCTCTTTGCACAGCCTCGCGCACGTCAACCGTAGAAGGGATTCCACTTCTACTTCTCGAGCTTGCGTTGTATTCCCCCAAAGAGGGAAGGGAGATGCAGCACAGTAGCGTAAGTATTTCCCTCAGTTTTTGAGAACCAAGGTATCAATCCAGTAGGAGACCACGTGCGAGTCCCTCGCACCTTCACAAACAAATAAGAACTTCATAGCCAACGCGATAAGGGGTTGTCAATCCCTTTACGGTCACTTACGAAAGTGAGATCTGATAGATATGATAGTTTGATATTTTTGGTATTTTTGGATATAAGAACAGAAAGTAAAAACGGAAAAATAAGTAGATTGTAGATATGTTGAGAATAGACCCAGGGGCCATAGGTTTCACTAGTGGCTTCTCTCATGATAGCCAAATTCTACGGTGGGTAAATGAATTACTGTCGAGCAATTGATAGAAAAGCGAATAATTATGAGAATATCTAGGCATGATCATTATATATAGGCATCACGTCCGTTACAAGTAGACCGAAACGATTCCGCGTCTACTACTATTACTCCACACATCGACCGCTATCCAGCATGCATCTAGAGTATTAAGTTCATAAGGACAGAGTAATGCCTTAAGCAAGATGACATGATGTAGAGGGATAAACTCAAGCAATATGATATAAACCCCATCTTTTTATCCTCGATGGCAACAATAGAATATATGCCTTGCTGCCCCTACTGTCACTGGGAAAGGACACCGCAAGATTGAACCCAAAGCCAAGCACTTCTCCCATTGCAAGAACTATAGATCTAGTAGGCCAAACCAAACCAATAATTCAAAGAGACTTGCAAGGATATTATAATCATACATAAAAGAATTCAGAAAAGAACCAAATATTTCTCATAGATAATCTTGATCATAAACCCACAATTCATCGGATCTCGACAAACACACATCAAAAAGAGATTACATCGAATAGATCTCCTCGGAGACCGAGGAGAACTTGGTATTGTGATCCAAAGAGAGAGAATAAGCCATCTAGGTACTAACTATGGACATGAAGGTCTGTGGTAAACTACTCACAACTCATGGTGAGGCGATGGTGTTGATGTAGAAGCACTCCGTGGTAGATCCCCCCTCCGGCGGAGCTCCAGAACAGGCCCCGAGATGGGATCTCACGGGAACAGAAGGTTGCAGCGGTGGAATTAGTGTTTTCTCTCTGTTTCTGATGTTTGTGGGGTACATAGGTATATATAGGAGGAAGGAGGGCACCGGGGGCCAAATGTGGTGACCTTTCCTTAGAACGATTGGTGCAATTATTGATATGAAGGAAGAAATATTAGATTCCAATTTCCGTTAGGGAAAGGCATGGAACACTTTCCTAGAAAGAAAATTAAATTACCATATGAATCTATTATGAGAGCCACTTATGGATTGCCTTCCAAAGATGGCAATACCTAGATCTATCCTTGTATCGTGCCTAGCTAGGGACGTTAAATGATAGCGCTTGTTGGGAGGCAACCCAATTTTTTTTGTTTTTGCTTCTGTTTAGGAATAAATATTACATCTAGCTTCTGTTTAGATGTGGTTTTGTGTTTTAATTAGTGTTTGTGCCAAGTAGAACCTTTGGGAAGACTTGTGTAAAGTTTATATGATCTTGTTGTGAAAAAAAGAATCGTTAGCACTCGCTAGAATAGTCACCAGATTTTACTGGAGTGTGCTATTTAGTTGATTCTTTCTGTAGATGATAAATATACAAATTCCTCACCTTTACCAATTTATTTCAATTTTTTTGGAGTTACAGAAGTATGCGAAAGTTACAGATTACTACAGACTGTTTTGTTTTTGACAGATTATGTTTTTCGTGTGTTGTTTGCTTATTTTGATGAATCTATGAGTAGTATTGGGGAGTATGAATCATAGAGAAGTTTGTGGAGCTCATCTGCCAGAAACACAACTTCACGGTGATGCAGCACAGCCACATCTGCCAGAAGTTCTTTCAGCTTGATGTGGATAGCGACGACAGGGCCGAGAGGACCGGCAAGGCTGCCAAGGCTGGTAAGGCCGTCAAGGGGCCCCTTTTTGGGTTGCCGGCGGGAGTGGCCCCGCTAAGCAATAAATCCCGCCGATCCGGTATCATTGCCATGATGCCGGACTTCAACGCGCACGGCCTTGACCCGTCTTGGGTCGAGCCGCCGGCGGATCAGGTGCAACAGTTCTTCGATACTCTGTCGGAGAAGCGCGTCCGCAACGAGCCGGTGCTCATCCACGATACTACCCAGGCCGAGCTCAATTACATTGCCGCCATGGCGACGGAGGCAGCGCTTGCCCTGGAGGCCGACAGCGCCGGCCATGTGGAGGACGAGGCCAATGTGGCCGCCGAAGAGGAGGAGTTCGCCGGGTGGATGAAGTTTGCCGGGGAAGCCCGCCGCGCGGGCGCCGACGCCGACGCTCCTCTTGTCGAAGACGTGGTCGAGGAGTTGACCGACGAGGAGGCCGAGGCTGCTGACCCTCCTGCCGTGGCGAGGTGGCAGGTCCTGCGGCGAGCTGGTTCGGGCGAGCCGGTCCGGTCCGGCAGCATCGTGCAGCGGCAACAGCCCCCAGAGACGCGGCGGCAACAGCCCCCGAAGCAGCATGGGCGCGAGACGAGGTCGATGGCGGCCGCGGCGGGGAGAAAAATGGGGAAGACCGCGATGGCGAAGAGGACGACGGTTGCCTCCTCTTCGTCCAGGCGTGGCCGGACCCCATCTCCTTCTCCCCCTGCCACAGGCGCTGCCATGGATGTTGACTTCGATCTTGGGTCTCTTAGCCCAAGGAGGAAGAGAAGGATACCAAAGGAGGAGGAGGAGGAAACAGAAGATAGTAAGCGCATTGCCCCTCATGTTATCTCCTGGTTTCACCCTTCTATTATCTCTCTCTGAGCCAATGCCATCTCTGTAGGGATACAGAGACGTTGGCCTAGAGGGCGACGAAGAGGGCCAGGGCTTCGTCCACCGACAAGCCCCGACAGGAACTTCAGGCACACCACTGGTGGTGGAGAGCAGCCCGCACAACAGCCCCCGGCGTATGTTTACCACTCATTCTTCCACGGGCGGACACGGGGGCGCGAATTCTTGATGCTGACCTTGTCGGCTTTGTAGGTGGGGACCGGCAGTAGGAGAGCCCACAGGGGGCCGCCCCCAACACGTCGCCCCCTTCAACTACACCGCCCCGAGGGGCGTCCCCGGCAAGGGCACCAACCGCCGAGCCCGTGCCCATGGATGAGGAGGAGAGGGACTTGAACGCCGGCGGCTCCTCCCCGGCAACGGTTGGTGGCGAGGAGAGCGGCGCTCCTTCCCAGCCTGGTATGGACGATTTGCCTCTGTTCTCCAAGTTGAGCCTTTGACCTCGGCCATCGTCTCACTTTTTCTTTTGACTTTTAGGCCCACCCTTGATGGACCGGGTGGATGGCGAGCCCACCGTCGAGGAGGTCACCGCGGACGCCGAGGCCGAGGACGGCAAGGCCGCTGCCGAGGAGGCCGCCAAGGCCACGGCAGAGGAGGCGGCCCAAGGGTCTTCCGGAGGGACCGGCGACGCTAGTGCCGAGGAGGCCGGCAACGGGCCTGCCGGAGGAACCGGCGAGGCTGCTGCCGGGGAGGACGGCAAGGCAGCTGCCGAGGAGGCCGGCAAGGCTGCTGCCGAGGACCAGCCCTCATCCTCCGCCGCCTCTGGCTCGGGTCGCTACCTGAAGGTGAGTGATGACTTGTTCATACACCTCCCCTGGATGGCAAGCAGCAGGGCACCAACTGATGGGGAGGTGTTTGATGATGAGGCGCTCGCTACCGCTGGTCTTGAGGTCGTCAACGAGTCGGGCGCCAGCGGCGGCGGCTCTCAAGAGGAGCAGCTTCTTCGGGCCATGAGCGCCAGCTTCCAGAAGCTCCAGGTGCTTTACTGTGCCCGCCTGGACAAGGCAAAATCCAGGTTGGTAGTGGTGGACAAGGCAGAGGAGGACTTCCAGGCGCAGGTCGCCTAGACAAAAGTCTAGTTTGACGAGGCTCGGAATGAGCTGTGGGCTTCCCAGGAAAAGCTGGACGAGCGTGCCAGAGACCTCATGCTGGCGCAGTCTGATTTTGAGAAGGTCCAGGAGGAGGCCAAGGAGCAAGTCGGCAACGATGAAGCGGCTCACAACCAGCCCCAAGCTCAACTGAAATCTCAGGAAGAAGACCTTGTCGCCCGCGAGCAGGCACTCGCCGCCACCCTCCGCGGCAAGGATGAAGAGATCGACAGGCTTGTCGCGCGGTGGACCCAGGAGCTGGAACAAAGGCACATCGAGGCTCTCAATGCTCGGGCTCGGGTCCACGCAGGCAAGGTAAAAGATCTAGAGGTGGAGCGGGAAGGCTTGAACAAGCGGGTCCTGGAGCTGACCACAAAGAGGGACACGATCCATGCCACCTTGATGGATGTGCAGTATGAGGTCCTCGGGAAGGCCGAACAGCTCACCAGGGCCAAGGATTCCATCAAGGATCTGAAGCTGGAGTTGGAGGGACTCAAGGGGATGCTCACAGAGGCCAATGCTCGGGCAGAGGCTCTGAACAAGGGCCTGGAGGAGGAGAAACGGCTGCGGAAGGACGACACCGCTGGCTACGCAGAGTACGTAAAGGGCGTGGACCTCTGGATCAGCCGCCTCGACGCCGTCGCGGAGGAACTCACTGCACAGCTGGCCACCATGGGCATGCCAAGCTTCAGGTTCTCCCAGGAGGTGAACCTCTCCATCCATGCCAGCTTGACCGTGTTCTTCGAATGCGTTCATGAGGCCCTGGGAAAGCTCCACTCCGACCGGGCGGCTTGCCTAGCCGATGAATCCCAGAAGCTCTGCCGGGGCGCCTTGACCAAGGTCCTCACCTAGATGGCCTACTGGAACCCCGACCTCGACTTTGACGCCGCGCTGTATAGCTTGCCGGATGATGGAGATCTCACGGCGCTCAAGGAGCGCATCATCGATCGCGTCAGCGGAATCTAGAGGGTAGAGGGCAAGCGTCGGGATTGAGCACCCCGTTTCTTGTTGCCGCTGCAGGTTCAGAACCGAGACATTTTTTATCTTTAGTCAGAACTGCAGCAACAATTCATGTAATATACTCTACAATATTTCGTACCGATGCATGTTATATTCCTGTTTGATCCTTCTCTGTATGTCTACCCTATGTTTAATTTGGAGGGCTTGCCAGCGCGTAACCGTGGCGACATTGTTTTGAGGATGAATCCTCAATAGCCTGCCGGGTACGCTTGCTGTCGGGCAAGCCAACTTACCGTTCCCAGCGCGGCCGTTTGAACTGAGACAGGACAAAAGCGCTTCTAGTAACGGAAAGACTTCCCTGCCGTTCCCGACACGGCCACTCGAACTATAGAGCGGACTCGAAACAGGGCGAGGGCTTTGCCAATAGTGGAAGGGCCCCATTGCATACAGGTTTATCATACAGAGAGCAAGATCTCGAAGGAGAATAACCTTCATGTGAAATGGAATTACTCAAAGACTTGAGTGACTTGCCTTTTTTCTGTCGTTGTGTAGGCATCCACCAAACTCGCTGATGATGCCTCGCACTTGGTCATTTTCTTCTTTGGAAATTATGGCCATGAAGAACTTCCACACTAACTGCTAGACCAGATTTTCACAACTGCGCCCCCTACTTGGTGCGCCAAAGATGTCTGTATGAAACGACACCTATGGGATCACTGGAATCCCTTCTACGGTTGGCGGGCGCGAAGTTGTGCAAAGAGCAGGTCTAAGAGTCAGCACAGCGATCATTTACCCAGGTTCGGGCCGCGAGGATGCGTAATACCCTAGTCCTACTTTGATGTATATTTGAGTGTTCTTGAGTTCTTCAGCTAGCTACGGTGCCTCCCAGCTTTTCAGGATCCGAATCCTTCTCCAGTATGCCGCGGGCCTCCTTTTATAGTTTAAAGGGGCTGCCGTAGTGGCACACAGGAGGTGGAAAGGTGTACCGTGTATGGGCTTATCCCCCGCTATTATGGGACAAGGCGGATTCAATGCGCTGCTTAGGTGTCTATTTACTTTATCGGGGACGAAAAAGAAGCCCGTCTCGTCCGTGGCCGCTCCGTCTGGTCGCGACACATGTCCAGGCCAGCGAGGCAGGCAGTTGAGGTGGCATCGCGGTAGGGTCTTCACGAAGTTCTGCATGCCACCATGCAGGTGCTTGGCTAGCTGGCCCAGGAACCACGTATCACCACGTGGGTGCCTGCGTGGGCCAGCGGGTCGGCCGCCGAGCTGGGGCGGCGACGGGCGGCAACGGCTTGCCGCAAACTTGCTTCTGTTCTCGGCAAGGGTCTTGCCGAGGCCTCCATGAGTACCCTGCGACAAGAGGCTTGCCAGGGCTCCGGGATGTCTTCAGTAAGGAGCCTTGCCGGGGCGTCGTGGGCGTCCTCGGCAAGGAGCCCTGTGATCGCCATGTCTTCCGATTCTTATCTTGGGAGTCATAGATCTTTGCCTTCACAAAGATCTGCATGCCACCATGTGGGCGCTTCCCGAGCCTTGGCTCCAATGTTGGTACCGTTGGAGCCCATAGGCTTCAAGGGTGGCTGTGACGGAGGCGTCTGAGTGGATCGCCCCGGCAAGGGCCCTTGCCGGGGGGTGCGCAGGCCGCCCCGCCACGAGTCCTTGCCAGGGGAACCTGTCTCCTTGTTTGGTCTTCTCGTGATGTCTGTCTTGGCGTTGTTCTGGTAACTCTGCGTTCCTGGCTTCCTCCTTCTGCCCTGTTATGTTCGGCCACTAGCGTGGCTCTGACTGCCCGTGCACAAGTAAGGGGTAAAAAAGAGCGCCCCTATTTTTGTACACCGACACATCACAATGCTTGATTCCATGGACTTAGAATAAAAAAAATATACCCTTAGAAGAAGAGGGACGGGTCTTGATAGGCGGTCTACCCACACTATAACAACACCGCACGACAACTTTCACCTCATTCCGAGAACATTTTCGGCCACTTACAAAAGGAGGGATCTGAGGTGCCACGGGCACGTGTGTGTGTCGGAACTCGAAACGGAGAACGAAGAGAAACGAACACGGCCGAGTGCAAGTGACAACTCGAATGCGATGCAATGCACATGATGACATGACATTGTGATATGCACACGCGCTCAATGCAAAACACCAAATACCAAAAATGAAGGATGAGCCCAGAATGGAATAGATTAAGTCAACAATGACTATATTGCCATATAAGGAAGTTTTACATCTGGCGTGTTACATTCGACCCCTACCTGGCACGCCAATGATGTAAGTGGAAACGCCACCTATGGGATCACTGGAATCCCTTCTACGGTTGACGGGCGCGAGGTTGTGCAAAGAGCGGGTCTAAGAGTCAATACAAGGATCGTTTACCCAGGTTCGTGCCACGAGAATGCGTAATACCGTAGTCCTACTTTGGTGTGTATTTGAGTGTTCTTGAGTTCTTGAACTAGCTATGGTGCATGCCTAGTCCAAAAGATTTGAAACCTTCTCCAGTATACCTTGGGCCTCCTTTTATAGACAAAAGGGGGCTGCCACAGTGGCACACAGGAGGTGGAAAGGTACACAGTGTAAGCTTATCTCATGCCATTACGGGACAAGACGTATTAAATGCGCTAC
The DNA here is from genome assembly GCA_902687465.1 of Secale cereale. NCBI lineage: Eukaryota > Viridiplantae > Streptophyta > Magnoliopsida > Poales > Poaceae > Secale > Secale cereale. Next base: position 264,684,446 of record LR738709.1, on the reverse strand, counting down.
TTAGGTGTCCACTTTCTTTATCGGGGACGGGAACAAGGCCCGTCCCATCCGCTGCCACTCTGTCTGGTTGCGACGCGTGTCCAAGCCAGCGGGGCAGGCAGCTGAGATGGCGTGGTGGTAGGGTCTTCACGAAGATCCGCATGCCACCATGCAGGTGCTTGATTAGGTGGATCAGGAACCACGTACTGCCACGTGGGTACTTGCCTGGGCTAGTGGGTCGGCCGCCGAGATGGGGCGACGATGGGGCGGCAAGGGCTTGCCGTGGTCCTTTGTGAGCATCCTCGGCAACAGGCTTGCCGGGTTTTCAGGGTGTCTTCGGCAAGGAGCCCTGTCGGGGCCTCGTGGGCATCTTCGGCAAGGAGCCTTGTGATGGCCTTGTCTTCTGGTGCTCATCTTAGGATTCATATACCCTTGTCTTTACAAAGATCTGCATGCCATCACGTGGGCGCTTCCCGAGCCTTGGTTCCAACGTTGTTGATGATGTCGGAGCTCCTAGGCTCAAGGGTGGCTGCAACGGAGGCGTTTGGGTGAGTTGCCCCAGTAGGGGTTCTTGCCGGGGGCGTGCAGGCCGCCCCGACAAGGGTCTTGTTGGGGGAAAACTGTCTTCTTTCTTGGCCTTCTTGCACCACTGTCTCGGCGCTGCTCTGGTAGCCTTGTGTCTCTGGCTTCCCTCCTCTGCCTTGTTATGTGTGGCCACAGGCGTGGCTCTGACTGCCCGTGCACAAGTAAGGGGTACAAAAGAGCGCCCCTACTTTTGTACACCGACAGGCAGGGTGCAGGAATGGGTCTAGATTGGTTTTCAGTGGCTACAGAGGCTTGTGGCGGCGGAACACCCGATCTAGGTTATTTTCTGGAGGTTTGGGTATATATAAGAGGTGTTGGAGTCGAGAACAAGCCAGGGGGGTCCCCGAGGCGGCCACGAGATAGGGGGCACGCCCATGGGGGGTAGGGCGCGCCCCCAACCCTCGTGGTGGCCTCGGGACTCTTCTGGTCCATCTCCGGTACTCTGTAGGCTTCTTCTGGTCCAAAAATAACCTCCGTGTAATTTCAGGTCAATTGGACTCTGTTTGATATTCCTTTTCTGCGAAACACTGAAATAGGCAAAAAAACAGCAATTTGCACTGGGCCTTTGGTTAGTAGGTTAGTCCCAAAAATCATATAAAAGTGTATATTAAAGCCCATTAAACATCCAAAACAGATAACATAATAGCATGGGACAACCACAAATTATAGATATGTTGGAGATGTATGAAGCATCCCCAAGCTTAATTCCTGCTCATCCTCGAGTAGGTAAATCATAAAAACATAATTTTTCATGTAGAATGCTACCTCACATAATTATCAATGTAATTTTATTTATTGTTGCATGAATGTTCAGATCCATAAGATTCAAGACAAAATTTTAATAGTGACATAAAAATAATAATACTTCAAGCATACTAACAAAGCAATTATGTCTTCTCAAAATAACATGGCCAAAGAAAGTTCATCCCTACAAAATCATATAGTTTGGCTATGCTCCATCTTTGTCATACAAAATACCAAAATGATGCACAACCCCGGTTTCATCCAAGCAATTGTTTCATACTTCAATTTTTTCATACCTTTTCAACTTTCACGCAATACATGAGCGTGAGCCATGGATATAGCACTATAGGTGGAATAGAGTGGTGGTTGTGGAGAAGACAAAAGGAGGAAGATGGTCTCACATCAACTAGGCATATCAATGGGCTATGGAGATGCCCATCAATCGATATCGATGTGAGTGAGTAGGGATTGCCATGCAACGGATGCACTAGAGTTATAAATGTATAAAAGCTCAACAAAAGAAACTAAGTGGGTGTGCATCCAACTTGCTTGCTCACGAAGACCTAGGGCATTTGAGGAAGCCCATCGTTGGAATATACAAGCCAAGTACAATAATGAAAATTCCCACTAGTATATGAAAGTGACTAAACAAGAGACTCTCTATCATGAAGATCATGGTGCTACTTTGAAGCACAAGTGTGGAAAAAGATAGTAGCATTGTCCCCCTTTTTTTGGGCCTCCCTTTTTTGCCTTTTTCTTTTTTTTTCTTTTTTTGCCCTTTTTTATTTGCCCTTTTTTCCGGGGCAATGCTCTAATAATGATGATCATCACACTTCTATTTATTTACAACTCAAAGATTACAACTCGATACTAGTACAAAATATGACTCTATATGAGTGCCTCTGGCGGAGTATCGGGATGTGCAATGAATCAAGAGTGACATGTATGAAAAATTATGCATGCTGGCCTTGCCACAAATATGATGTAAACTACATGATCATGCATGGCAATATGACAATGATGAAGTGTGTCATAATAAACGGAACGGTGGAAAGTTGCATGGCAATATATCTCGGAATGGCTATGGAAATGCCATGATAGGTAGGTATGGTGGTTGTTTTGAGGAAGGTATATGGTGGGTGTATGGTACAGGCAAAAGTTGCGCGGTACTAGAGAGGCTAGCAATGGTGGAAGGGTGAGAGTGCTTATAATTTATGGGCTCAACATTAGTCATAAAGAACTCACATACTTATTGCAAAAATCTAAAAGTCACCAAAACAAAGTACAACACGCATGCTCCTAGGGGAAGGGTTGGTAGGAGTTAACCATCGCGCGATCCCAACCTCCACCCAAAGGATGATAATCAAAGAAATACCTCATGCTTCAAATGTGTCATACAACGGTTACCATATGTGCATGCTACGGGACTTGCAAACCTCAACACAAGTATTTATCAAATTCACAACTACTCTACTAGCATGACTCTAATATCACCATCCTCATATCTCAAAACAATCATCAAGCATCAAACTTCTCTTAGCATTCAATGCACTTTATATGAAAGTTTTTATTATATCCCTCTTGGATGCCCATCATATTAGGACTAAATTCATAACCAAAGCAAATTACCATGTTGTTCTAAAAGACTCTTAAAATAATATAAGTGAAGCATGAGAGTTCATCTATTTCTTCAAAATAAAACCAGCACCGTGCTCTAAAAACATATAAGTGAAGCACTAGAGCAAACGACAAACTACTCCAAAAGTTATAAGTGAAAATCAATGAGTAGTTGAATAATTATGTAACTATGTGAAGACTCTCTAACATTTACAAATTTCAGATCTTGGAATATTACTAAAACAACAAGAAAAACAAAATGAAACAAAATGACACTCCAAGCAAAACACATGTCATGTGGTGAAAAAAATAGAGCCTCAAGTAAAGTTACCGATAGACGTAGACGAAAGAGGGGATGCCTTCCGGGGCATCCCCAAGCTTAGGCTCTTGGTTGTCCTTGAATATTACATTGGGGTGCCTTGGGCATCCCCAAGCTTAGGCTCTTGCCACTCCTTATTCCATAGTCCATCGAATGTTTACTCAAAACTTGAAAACTTCACAACACAAAACTCAACAGAAAACTTGTAAGCTCCGTTAGTATAAGAAAATAAAACCACCACTTAGGTACTGTTGTGAACTCATTATAAATTCATATTAGTGTAATATCTACTGTATTCCAACTTCTCTATGGTTCATACCCTCCGATACTACTCATAGATTCATCAAAATAAGCAAACAACACATAGAAAACAGAATCTGTCAAAAACAAAGCAGTCTGAAGCAATTTGTAACTTTCGAATACTTCTGTAAGTTAAACAAATTCTGAAATAAATTGGTGGACGTGAGGAATTTGTCTATTAATCTTATGCAAAAAGAATCAACTTAAAAGCACTCTCCAGTAAAAAAAATGGCAGCTAATTTCGTGAGCGCAAAGTTTCTGTTTTTTACAGCAAGATCACATTAACTTTCACCCAAGTCTTCCCAAAGGTTCTACTTGGCACTTTATTGAAACAAAAGCTATAAAACATGATTACTACTGTAGTTTAATCACGTGAACACACAAAAACAGTAGCGGTAAATATTGGGTTGTCTCCCAACAAGTGCTTTTCTTTAATGCCTTTTAGCTAGGCATGATGATTTCAATGATGCTCGCATAAAAGATAATAATTGAAACATAAAGAGAGCATCATGAAGAATATAACTAGCACATTTAAGTCTAACTGACTTCTTATGCCTAGGGATTTTGTGAGCAAACAACTTATGGGAACAATAATCAACTAGTATAGGAAGGCAAAACAAGCACATCTTCAAAACTTTAAGCACATAGAGAGGAAACTTGATATTATTGCAATTCCTACAAGCATATGATCCTCTCTCATAATAATTTTCAGTAGCATCATGAATTAATTCAACCATATAACTAGCACATAAAGCATTTTTTTCATGATCTACTTGCATAGAAATTTTACTACTCTCCACATAAGCAAATTTATTCTCATCAATAGTAGTGGGAGCAAAGTCAACAAAATAACTATCATGTGAGGCATAATCCAATTGAAAACTAGAATCATGATGACAAGTTTCATGGTTATCATTATTCTTAATAGCATACAAGTCATCACAATAATCATCATAGATATCTTTGTTCTTATAATCAATTAGAACCTCTTCCGAAATAGTGGATTCATCACTAAATAAAGTCATGACCTTTCCAAATCCACTTTCATAAATATAATCATCATAAATAGGAGGCATGCTTTCATCATAATAAATTTTCTCATCAAAACTTGGGGGACTAAAAATATCATCTTCATCAAACATAGCATCCCCAAGCTTGTGGCTTTGCATATCATTAGCATCATGTATATTCAAAGGATTCACGCTAACAACATTGCAATCATGCTCATCATTCAAGTATTTAGTGCCAAACATTTTAATGCATTATTACTATAGTACTTGGGCACAATTTTCCTTTCCATCATTTTCACGAAAGATATTAAAAAGATGAAGCATATGAGGTAACCTTAATTCCATTTTTTTGTAGTTCTCTTTTATAAACTAAACTAGTGATAAAACAAGAAACTAAAAGATTCGATTGCAAGATCTAAAGATATACCTTCAAGCACTCACCTCCCCGGCAATGGCGCCAGAAATTTCTTGATGTCTACTACGCAACCTTCTTCTTGTAGACGTTGTTGGGCCTCCAAGTGTATAGGTTTGTAGGACAGTAGCAAATTTCCCTCAAGTGGATGACCTAAGGTTTATCAATCCGTGGGAGGTGTAGGATGAAGATGGTTTCTCTCAAACAACCCTTCAACCAAATAACAAAGAGTCTCTTGTGTCCCCAACACACCCAATACAATGGTAAATTGTATAGGTGCACTAGTTCGGCGAAGAGATGGTGATACAAGTGCAATATGGATGGTAGATATAGATTTTTGTAATATGAAAATATAAAAACAACAAGGTAACTAATGATAAAATTGAGCACAAACGGTATTGCAATGCGTTGAAACAAGGCCTAGGGTTCATACTTTCACTAGTGCAAATTCTCTCAACAAGGATAACATAACTGGATCATATAACTATCCCTCAACATGCAACAAAGAGTCACTCCAAAGTCACTAATAGCGGAGAACAAACGAAGAGATTATTGTAGGGTACGAAACCACCTCAAAGTTATTCTTTCTGTTCGATCTATTCAAGAGTCCATAGTAAAATAGCACGAAGCTATTCTTTCCATTCGATCTATCTTAGAGTTCGTACGATAATAACACCTTAAGAAACAAATCAACTAAAAACCCTAATGTCACCTAGATACTCCATTGTCACATCAAGTATTAGTGGGCATGATTATATGATATGCATCACACAATCTCAGATTCATCTATTCAACCAACACAAAGAACTTCAAAGAGTGCCCCAAAGTTTCTACCGGAGAGTCAAGACGAAAACGTGTGCCTACCCCTATGCATAGATTCCCAAGGTCACGAAACCCGGAAGTTGATCACCAAAACATACATCAAGTGAATCGATAGAATACCCCATTGTCACCACGGGTATCCCATGCAAGACATACATCAAGTGTTCTCAAATCCTTAAAGACTCAATCCGATAAGATAACTTCAAAGGGAAAACTCAATCCATTACAAGAGAGTAGAGGGGGAGAAACATCATAAGATCCAACTATAATAGCAAAGCTCGCGATACATCAAGATCGTGCCATCTCAAGAAATCGAGAGAGAGAGAGAGAGATCAAACACATAGCTACTGGTGCATACCCTAAGCCCCGAGGGTGAACTACTCCCCCCTCGTCATCGAGAGCACCGGTATGATGAAGATGGCCACCGGAGAGGGATTCCCCCCTCCGGCAGGATGCCAGAACGGGTCTAGATTGCTTTTCGGTGGCTACAGAGGCTTGTGGAGGCGGAACTCCCAATCTAGCTTATTTTCTGGAGGTTTGGGTATATATAAGAGGTGTTGGAGTCGGGAACAAGTCCGGGGGGTCCCCAAGGCGGCCACGAGATAGGGGGCGCGCCCCCCACCCTCGTGGTGGCCTCAGAACTCTTCTGGTCCATCGCTGGTACTCCATGGGCTAGTTCTGGTTTAAAAACAACCTCCGTGGAATTTCAGGTCAATTGGCCTCCGTTTGATACTCCTTTTCTGCGACACACTTAAATAGGCAAAAAAAACAACAATTTGCACTAGGCCTTTGGTTAGTAGGTTAGTCCCAAAAATCATATAAAGTGTATATTAAAGTCCATTAAACATCCAAAACAGATAATATAATAGCATGGAACAATCAAAAAATTTAGATACGTTGGAGACGTATCATGATGATATCATCAATGCAAAATGGCAAGTTATGCTGGCAGTTTCGGACTTAGCATAATAAACATGGCATGGAAGACAACATGTTTGGAAGCTTGTTGCACTCACCAAAGTGCACTTCATGGGTGTCTCGACCTCACACTCGTCTCCCAGTGCTACCATAAGAATAACAAGCATCCACATAAACACACATGACATGGAAATGAACACATGCTACATGCACTTCAAACATGAATGCATAAGAAGAACACAATGAATGGTGCTATGGGGCTACCGATACAGAGGTTATGATGTTGGGACTGATATGGTGATGGCATAAAGGATAGAGGAAGCTTTTTGGCAAACCAAGTATGCCACTGGATAGATTGGAAGTTTATAGTTGAAAATGAAATAAAAATCATCAAGAATGGATGCACGGTTTTCAAACGGTGATCAGAACAATATGCAATGCAAAACTGTTAAAAAGAACAACATGCCAACTTGGATGCAACATTCAAATATGCTACACGAATTATTCATGGCATAAATGAGCATGGCAAGCATTTACTAAATGCACTTAACAAAACTCCCTTACTAAACATGTTCCAAAGACCTACATATATGATGATAGCATCAATGCAAAATGGCAAGTTATGCAGACAGTTCCAGACTTAGCACAATAAACATGGCATGACAGACAACATGTTTGGAAGCTTGTTGCACTCACCAAAGTGCACTTCATGGGTGTCTCGACCTCACACTCGTATCCAAGTGCTACCATAAGAATAACAAGCATCCACATAAACACACATGACATGGAAATGAACACATGCTACATGCACTTCGAACATGAATGCATAAGAACACAATGAATGGTGCTATGGGGCTGCCGGTACGGAGGTTATGATGTTGGGAATGATATGGTGATGGCATTAAGGATAGGGGTAGCTCTTGGCAAACCAAGTATGCCACTTGATAGATTGGAAGTTTATAGTTGAAAATGATATAAAAATCATCGAGAACGGATGCACGGTTTTCAAACGGTGATCAAAACAATATGCAATGAAAAACTATTAAAATAGCAACATGCCAACTTGGATGCAACATTCAAATATGCTACACGAACTGTTCATGGCAGAAATGAGCATGGCAAGCATGTACTAAATGCACTTAACCAAACTCCCTTACTAAACATGTTCCAAAGACCTACAGATATGATGATAGCATCAATGCAAAATGACAAGTTATGCTGACAGATTCGGACTTAGCATAATAAACATGGCATGGCAGAGAACATGTTTGGAAGCTTGTTGCACTCACCAAAGTTCACTTCATGGGTGTCTTGACGTCACACTCATCTCCCAGTGTTACCCTAAGAATAATAAGCATCCACATAAACACACATGACATGGAAATGAACACATGCCACATGCACTTCGAACATGAATGCATAAGAAGAACACAATGAACAAAGCTATGGGGCTACCGGTACGAAGGTTATGATTCAGGAATGATATGGTGATGGCATGAATGATAGGGGTAAGCTCTTGGCAAACCAAGTGTGCCACTGGATAGATTGGAAGTTTCTAGTTGAAAATGATATAAAGATCATCGAGAACGGATGCACGGTTTTCAAACTATGATCAAAACAATATGCAATGCAAAACTGCTAAGAACAGCGACATGCCAATTTGGGTGCTATATTTAAATATGGTACATGAACTATTCACTTCATAAATGAGCATGTCAAGCATGTACTAAATGCACTTAACAAACCACCCTTACTGAACATTTTCCAAAGACCTACATATATGATGATAGCATCAATGCAAAATGGCAACTTATGCTGATAGTTTCAGACTTAGCAAAATAAACATGGCATGGGAGAAACATATTTATGACAGCATGTTTGCAAGCTCGTCGCACTCACCAAAGTGCACATCATGGCTGTCTTGACCTCAAACTCGAACTCGTCTCCCGGTGCAACCCAAAGAATAACAAGCATCCACATAAACACACATGACATGGAAGTAAACACATGCTACATGCACTTCGAACATGAATGCGTAAAAAGAAAACAATGAACTGTGCTATGGGGCTAGCGATACGGAGGTTATGATGTTGGGACTGATATGGTGATGGCATGATGGATAGGGGAAGCTCTTGGCAAACCAAGTATGCCACTGGATAGATTGGAAGTTTATAGTTGAAAATGATATAAAAATCATCTAGAACGGATGCACGGTTGTCAAATGGTGATCAGAACAATATGCAATGCAAAACTATTAAAAAGAACAACATGCGAACTTGGATGCAACATTCAAATATGCTCCACGAACTATTCATGGCATAAATGAGCATGGCAAGCATTTACTAAATATACTTAACAAAACTCCCTTACTAAACATGTTCCAAAGACCTACAGATATGATGATAGCACCAATGCAAAATGGCAAGTTATGCTGACAGTTCCAGACTTAGCACAATAAACATGGCATGACAGACAACATGTTTGGAAGCTTGTTGCACTCACCAAAGTGCACTTCATGGGTGTCTCGACCTCACACTCGTCTCCAAGTGCTACCATAAGAATAACAAGCATCCACATAAACACACATGACATGGAAATGAACACATGCTACATGCACTTCGAACATGAATGCATAAGAACACAATGAACAGTGCTATGAGGCTACCGATACGGAGGTTATGATGTTGGGACTGATATGGTGATGGCATGAAGGATAGGGGAAGCTCTTGGCAAACCAAGTATGCCACTTGATAGATTGGAAGTTTATAGTTGAAAATGATATAAAAATCATCGAGAACGGATGCACTGTTTTCAAACGGTGATCAGAACAATATGCAATGCAAAACTGTTAAAAAGAACAACATGCCAACTTGGATGCAACATTCAAATATGCTACACGAAATATTCATGGCATAAATGAGCATGGCAATCATTTACTAAGTGCACTTAACAAAACTCCCTTACTAAACATGTTCCAAAGACCTACAGATATGATGATAGCATCAATGCAAAATGGCAAGTTATGCTGATAGTTCTAGACTTAGCATAATAAACATGGCATGACAGACAACATGTTTGGAAGCTTGGTGCACTCACCAAAGTGCACTTCATGGGTGTCTCGACCTCACACTCGTCTCCAAGTGCTACCATAAAAATAACAAGCATCCACATAAACACACATGACATGGAAATGAACACATGCTACATGCACTTCAAACATGAATGCATAAGAACACAATGAACGGTGCGGGGCTACCGGTACGGAGGTTATGATGTTGGGAATGATATGGTGATGGCATGAAGGATCGGGGAAGATCTTGGCAAACCAAGTATGCCACTGGATATATTGGAAGTTTATAGTTGAAAATGATATAAAAATCATCGAGAACGGCTGCATGGTTTTCAAACGGTGATCAAAACAGTATGCAATGCAAAACGGTTAAAAACAGCAACATGCCAACTTGGATGCAACATTCAAATATGCTACACGAACTATTCATGGCAGAAATGAGCATGGGAAGCATGTACTAAAAGCACATAACAAAACTCCCTTACTGAACATGTTCCAAAGACCTACAGATATGATGATAGCATCAATGCAAAATGGTAAGTTATGCTGACAACATGTTTGGAAGCTTGTTGCACTCACCAAAGTGCACTTCATGGGTGTCTCGACCTCACACTCGTCTCCCAGTGCTACCCTAAGAATAATAAGCATTCACATAAACACACATGACATGGAAATGAACACATGCCACATGCACTTCGAACATGAATGCATAAGAAGAACACAATGAACAGAGCTATGGGGCTACCGGTATGGAAGTAGTTATGATGAGGGGAGTGATATGATGATGGCATGAAGGAGAGGGGCAAGCTCTTAGCAAACCAAGTATGCCACTAGATGGATTGGAAGATTCTAGTTGAAAACGATATAAAGATCATCGAGAACGGATGCACGATTTTCAAATGGTGATCAAAACGATGTGCAATGCAAACTGTTAAAAAAAGCAACAAGCCAACTTGGATGCCACATTTAAATATGCTACATGAACTATTCATGGCATAAATGAGCATGTCAAGCATGAAGAAATGCACTTAACAAAACTTCCTTACTGAACATGTTCCAAAGACCTACAAATATGATGATAGCAATAATGCAAAATGGCAAGTGATGCTGACAGTTTCAGACTTAGTAATATAAACGTGGCATGGGAGAGACATATTTATGACAGCATGTTTGCAAGCTTGTTGCACTCACCAAAGTGCACTTCATGGTTGTCTCGATCTCAGACTCAAACACGTCTCCCGATGCAACCCAAAGAATAACAAGCATCCATATAAACACACACGACATGGAAATAAACACATTCTACATGCACTTCGAACATGAATGCATAAGAAGTACACAATGAACGGTGCTATGGGGCTACCGATACGGAGGTTATGATGTCGGGAATGACATGGTGTTGGCGTGAAGGATAGGGGAAAGGTCTTGGCAAACCAAGTATGCCACTGGATAGATTGGAAGTTTATAGTTGACTATGATATAAAGATCATCGAGAACGGATGCACGGTTTTCAAATGGTGATCAAAACAACATGCAATGCAAAACTGTTAAAAACAGCAACATGCCAACTTGGATGCAACATTCAAATATGCTACACGAACTATACATGGATAACTGAGCATGTCAAGCATGTACTAAATGCACTTAACAAAACTCACTTACCGAACATGTTTCAAACACCTACAGATATGATGATAGCATCAATGCAAAATGGCAAGTTATGCTGACAGTTTCAGACTTAGCATAATAAACATGGCATGGCAGACAACATGTTTGGAAGCTTTTTGCACTCACCAAAGTGCACTTCATGGGTGTCTCGACCTCACATTCGTCTCCCAGTGCTACCCTAAGAAAACAAGCATCCACATAAACACACATGACATGGAAATGAACACATGCTGCATGCACTTTGAACATGAATGCATAAGAAGAACACAATGAACGAAGTTATGGGCCTACCGGTACGGAAGATATGATGTCGAGAATGATATTTTGATGGCATGAACGAGAGGGGCAAGCTCTTGGCAAACCAAGTATTCCACTAGATGGATTGGAAGATTCTAGTTGAAAATGATATAAAGATCATCGAGAACGGATGCACGGTTTTCGAATGGTGATCATAATATGCAACGCAAAACTGTTAAAAACAGCAACATGCCAACTTGGATGCAACATTTAAATATGCCACATGAACTATTCCTGGCATAAATGAGCATGGCAAGCATGTACTAAATTCACTTAACAAAAGTCCCTTACTGAACATCTTCCAAAGACCTACAGATATGATGATAGCATCTATGCAAAATAGCAAGTTATGCTGACAGTTTCAGACTAAGCAAAATAAACAATGCATGGCAGAATATATTTATGACAGCTTGTTTGCAAGCTTGTTGCACTCACCAAAGTGCACTTCATGGTTGTCTTGACCTCAGACTCGAACTCGTCTCCCGGAAGAATAACAAGCATCCACATAAACACACATGACATGGAAAGAAACACATGCTACATGCACTCCAAACGTGAATGAATAGGAAGAACACAATGAACAGAGCTATGGGGCTACCGGTATGGAGGTTATGATGTCGGGAATTATATGGTGATGGCATGAAGGATAGGGGCAAGCTCTTGGAAAACCAAGTATGCCACTAGATAGATTGGAAGTTTCTAGTAGAAAATGATATAAAGATCATCGAGAACGGATGCACGGTTTTCAAACGGTGATCAAAACAATATGCAATGCAAAACTGTTAAAAACAGCAACATGCCAACTTGGATGCAACGTTTAATTATGCTACAGGAACTATTCATGGCATAAATGAGCATGGCAAGCATGTACTAAATGCACTTCACAAAACTCCCTTACTGAACATTTTCCAAAGACCTACATATATTATGATAACATCAACGCAAAATGGGAAGTTATGTTGACAGTTCCAGACTTAGCAAAATAAATATGGCATGGCAGAAACATATTTATGCCAGAATGTTCACAAGCTTGTTGCACTCACCAAAGTGCACTTCATGGGTGTCTTGACCTCAGACTCGTCTCCCGGTGCTACCCTAAGAATAACAAGCATCCACCTAAACACACATGACATGGAAATGAACACATGCTACATGCACTTCAAACATCAATGCATAAGGAGAACACAATGAACAGAGCTATGGGGCTACCTGTACGAAGGTTATGATTTGGGAATGATATGGTGATGGCATGAAGGATAGGGGAAAGCTCTTGGCAAACCAAGTGTGCCACTTGATAGATTGGAAGTTGCTAATAGAAAATGATATAAAGATCATCGAGAACGGATGCACGGTTTTCAAACTATGATCAAAACAATATACATTGCAAAACTACTAAAAACAGCGACATGCCAATTTGGGTGCTATGTTTAAATATGGTACATGAACTATTCACTTCATAAATGAGCATGGCAGGCATGTACTAAATGCACTTAACAAAACACCCTTACTGAACATTTTCCAAAGACCTACATATATGATGATAGCATCAATGCAAAATGGCAACTTATGCTGACAGTTTCACACTTAGCAAAGTAAACATGGCATGGGAGAAACATATTTATGACAACATGTTTGCAAGCTCGTTGCACTCACCAAAGTGCACTTCATGGCTGTCTTGACCTCAAACTCGTACTCGTCTCTCGGTGCAACCCAAAGAATAACAAGCATCCACATAAACACACATGACATGGAAATAAACACATGCTACATGCACTTCGAACATGAATGCATAAAAAGAACACAATGAACGGTGCTATGGGGCTACCGATACGGAGGTTATGATGTTGGGAATGATATGGCGATGGCATGAAGGATAGGGGAAGCTCTTGGCAAACCAAGTATGCCACTGGATAGATTGGAAGTTTATAGTTGAAAAAAATCATCGAGAACAGATGCACGGTTTTCAAACGGTGATGAGAACAATATGCAATGCAAAACTGTTAAAAACAAATGCCAACTTGGATGCAACATTCAAATATGCTACACGAACTATTCATGGCATAAATGGGCATGGCAAGCATGTACTAAATACACTTAACAAAACTCCCTTACTGAACATGTTCCAAAGACCTACCGATATGATGATAGTGTAAGTGCATCTAGTGCCACTTAGTGATTTTGGTGTATTGAAGACTTATAGGTTAAGGGACTAATGTGTTTATGAGTGTACACATGTCTATAAGTCTATGAGGAGTTTGATTATTACAGGGAAAGTCAACCCCTAAAAATGAAGTTCTTCGATTGAAGACTTTGGATTTCTAAAGACTTTCTGAAGACTTTGAAAGTGAAGAAATTGGTGTGACCCTGAAGACTTGGTATTCATTTGAGGATCATGAAGCTTGAAGACTTTTGTTTTTATAGTTTCTTTTTCTTTTTGTTGAGTCATAGGAAACACCGTACTGTTAAAGGGGGTCGAGGAAATACTAAGGAAAAATTTCCATGTGGTGCTCAACTCAAAATCCTACACCTACCAATCCCTTCGAGTGAAGCCATTGGAAATCTCATACAGTTCAGTCATATTCTTCAGTGACAGAGACGTAGTTCTTCTGGTCTCTGAGGAATTTGTTCTGACTGAGGAGTTAGGAATTCGCTAGTGCGAATTTCCTACACAGTGAGGAACATGATAGCCCTGAGGAATTTGATACTCAAATTTCCAACCGTTCCTGTGCTATACGCCAACTGTCTCAAAATATCTACCTACCTAACGGTCATATCATTAAAGGGCATTTATGTCTTATCATGTCGGAATGCTCCCTAGGCTATAAATAGCCGCCCCCTACAACCACTAGTTGGTTGGCTGCTCCGCAAGAAACTGACACTTGTCATAAGAGCAACCCATCCTCTGAGGACTTTGAGCGAAAATCATCAAGTGAGGAAAAACCCGAAACCAAACCCAAAACCTTCGAACCCAAAAGTGATTGATCATCACTGAAGAGATTGATCATGCGTGGATCCGACGCTTGTTACCTTTGAAGAGTATGCTTCTTCCAGACGGTTAGGCGTCAAGGTCTAGAGCATCCAAGAGGAATTGTGGATCGCCGAGTGACCAAGTCAGTGAAGGTTCGCAAGTCACCTGAAGACTTACCCCGAGTGATTGGGCGAGGTCTGTGTGACCTTAGCTCAAGGAGAATACGGTGAGGCCTTGGTGTCTTGGACTGCGTGTCCTTGACTGGGTGTCCGGGACTCTGTGTCCTCAGGTTTAAATACCTAGCCGCTCCAACTAGATGTACAACTGAAACAGCAGTTGGAACTGGTATACCAAATCATTGTCTTCACCAAGCTTACTGGTTCTATTTCCTCAACTCTTTCAATTCCTTGTATCTGTGTTGTGTGTTTGTTCATATCTGTTTGAAGACTTTGATTGAAGACTTTCTCAATTTCCTCAGTTCATTTTCTTCAGTCTGATTGTCTTCATTCTGTGTTACCCTGTGATTATGCTTTCTGTACTCTGTGTTTGTCTTCATTCCTTCATGATGACCATGCTTGTATTCTGTCATGTTTACGTCTGACTACTTATTCCGCTGCAAGTAGTTCTTCGCTAAGGAATTTCCTCTACAGCAAATTCCTTAGTGAAGAATTCATAAATATCGCCTATTCACCCCCTCTAGTCGATATAACGCACTTTCAGAAAGCATCAATGCAAAATGGCAAGTTATGCTGACAGTTCCAGACTTAGCATAATAAACATGGCATGGCAGACAACATGTTTGGAAGCTTGTTGCACTCACCAAAGTGCACTTCATGGGTGTCTCGACCTCACACTCGTCTCCCGGTGCTACCCTAAGAATAACAAGCATCCACATAAACACACATGACATGGAAATGAACACATGCTACATCCACTTCGAACATGAATGCATAAGAAGAACACAATGAATAGTGCTATGGGGCTACCGATACGGAGGTTATGATGTTGGGAATGATATGGTGATGGCATGAAGGATAAGGGAAGATCTTGGCAAACCAAGTATGCCACTTGAGAGATAGGAAGTTTATAGTTGAAAATGATATAAAAATCATCGAGAACGGATGCACGATTATCAAATGATGATCAAATCAATATACAATGCAAAACTGTTAAAAACAACAACATGCCAACTTGGATGCAACATTCAAATATGCTACACGAACTATTCATGGCATAAATGAGCATGGCAAGCATGTACTAAATGCACTTAACAAAACTCCCTTAGTGAACATGTTCCAAAGACTTAAAGATATGATGATAGCATCAATGCAAAATGGCAGGTTATGCTGACAATTTCAGACTTCGCATAATAAACATGGCATGGCTGACAACATGTTTGGAAGCTTGTTTCACTCACCAAAGTGCACTTCATGGGTGTCCCGGCCTCACACTCATCTCCCAGTGCTACCCTAAGAATAACAAGCATCCACATAAACACGCATGACATGGAAATGAACACATGCTAAATGCACTTCGAACATGAATGCATAAGAACAACACAATGAACGGAGCTATGGGGCTACCGGTACGGAAGTTATGATGTCGGGAATGATATGATGATGGCATGAAGGAGAAGGGAAAGCTCTTGGCAGACCAAGTATGCCACTATATGGATTGGAAGATTCTAGTTGAAAATGATATAAATATCAACGAGAACGGATGCCCGATTTTAGAACGGTGATCAAAACAATATGCAACGCAAAACTGTTAAAAATAGCAACATGCAAACTTGGATGCAACATTTAAGTAGTCTACATGTACTATTCATGGCATAAATGAGCATGGCAAGCATGTACTAAATGCACTTAACAAAAGTCCCTTACTGAACATGTTCCAAAGACCTACAGATATGATGGTAGCATCAATGCAAAATGGCAAGTTATGCTGATAGTTTCAGACTTAGCAAAATAAACAAGGCAGGGCAGAAACATATTTATGACAGCTTGTTTGCAAGCTTGTTGTACTCACCAAAGTGCACTTCATGGTTGTCTCGACCTCAGACTCGAACACGTCTACCGGTGCAACCCAAATAATAACAAGCAACCACATTAACACACATGACATGGAAATAAACACATGCTACATGCACTTCGAACATGAATGCATAAAAAGAACACAATGAACGGTGCTATGGGGCTACCGATACGGAGGTTATGATGTTGGGAATGATATGGCGATGGCATGAAGGATAGGGGAAGCTCTTGGCAAACCAAGTATGCCACTGGATAGATTGGAAGTTTATAGTTGAAAAAAATCATCGAGAACAGATGCACGGTTTTCAAATGGTGATCAGAACAATATGCAATGCAAAACTGTTAAAAACAGCAACTTGCATCTCAGCAAAATTCAATCGTCCATCATTAATGGCCGATTGTATCTGTCGCCGGAAAACATTGCAATCGTTAGTAGCATGAGAAAATGAATTATGATACTTGCAATAAGCACGCCGTTTTAGCTCCTCAAATGGCGGTATGGTGTGTGATATTCTAATCACCTTGTCCTGCAAGAGAGCATCAACTATTTTATCACACTTTGATATATCAAAAGTAAACCTCATCTCCTCATCACGATTCTTGCGAATCGGCTTAAGAGCATTGCACATATAGGGTTTGGCCTTTGAGGACCAAACAAATTCAGTAGTATAGACATCAACCTCATCGTCCGAATTATCATCATTGTGTTCAACCATATGCATTCTAGGATGATCAGTTGTAGACCTATGTACCTCTTTACTTCGACTCTCTTGGGCCAAAGCTTTTTGTAAGACTTGATTAATGCTGAAAAACTCATAACTTTCTAGCCTCTCTTTAATGTGAGTTTTCAAACCATTAAGAACAAGATCCGCCAAGTCTCTCTCAGTTATCACTAAGCTATTTCATCGGTTTTTTATATCTCTAAATCTCTTGACATAATCAGTGACCGATTCATCATGTTTTTTCCTAACCGATGTAAGATGTGACAACTTCAGCTCATTATCGCCGCTATAAAAGTGATCATGAAACTTTTGCTCTAATTGCGACCATAAGAGAATTGAGCCATGTGGCAAAGAAGCAAACCATGAAAATGCGGTGCCAGTTAAAGACAAGGGAAATAAACGCACTTTCAACTCTTCTATGGAACCTGCTTCACCCAACTGCGCTAGATACTGACTAACATGCTCCCAAGTTGTTTTCGTACCCTCACCACTAAATTTAACAAAATCAGGAACCTTATAACCTTGAGGATAAGAAATTGCATCGAAGTGTTCAGGATAAGGCTTTTGGTACACACGACTCTCTACTTTCGACTCGTTTCCGAAAGTTTCTAGAAACATCTTATGCAAATCCTCCCTTAATTTAGCTAAAATTGGATCTGAGGTATATGAAGATGTTTGTGGCAATGACATCGGAGCAACCTGAGTACTAGCTAGTGGTGCAACTTGTGGGATGGGCGCCGAACCATGATTCTGCGAAAGACCAAACATGCTTGCTCCTATGGATGGTGCGACAAAGTGATTTGGTGTTGACGCTGAATTGGGCACACTCATAATAGCATTAGGATATGTAGGTGCAGCCACAAGCTGGTTGGTTTGACTAGGGTAAAAATTCAACGGCATACTATATTGTTGTTGCATAGGAGGTGCCGATGAAATAGGTATAGTTGGACTAGGGTTTTTAGATGCATCAACACTACCACTAGATGACGGAGGCATATTATTCTTAGCATTAGTATTTGCCACAAAAGAATTGTACGTCATCACATTACCCTTACTAACAAGACTTTCAATCACAGCCACTTGCCCTGGAGAAAAAACTTTACTCACAGTGATTAAATCTTGTTCGTCAATGAGAGGAGAAAAATTGATGTTTCCAACCGGAGTGATGTTGCCTTGATGTTCCTTCTTGAAACTTGTAAGAAACGCCTCCAAATCCTCCTCCTCATGCTTCTTCTTGAGCGCTTCAAAAGCCTCTTCACGCTGCTTCTTGCGCATTTCATAGGCTTGGCGATGTTCCTCCGATAGTTCATCAAGACTGGGCTTAATGATGTTATCGGCATCAACTTCTGAGGGCTTGGGGAGATTAGACATGGTTGGTGATGATTCTTGATATTTCGTCCCCAGCGGAGTCGCCAAAAAGTGTGTTCGCACATGAACACATCACCGTGTACCTCCAATGCCGAGGGTGATGCACCACAGCTCGCGTTGAAGGAGACCCGTCCGGAAGCGTGGTACGCAAGCAATCCGGCGGGTGCTTTTCAGGACCCGAAACCCCACGCACCCGGGAGGGACCCCGTCTGGACGCGCGGCGGCTATGGGCTACCCTAGATCGGTTTGCCCGCCCCTAGAGCCTCGAGGTTCGCCGCCCTGCAACAAGAAGAACAGACAAAGAACGAGGAAGAAGAAAAACTAGGGTTAGGGAGAAAAGGTAAAAGATAAAAAGTGGTAGATGAATTGATTGATTGTGTGTTGTTCAATCGGCCGTCACCCCTTAGGTATATAAGAGGCGGCTGGACTTCTCGTGCAAGGAAAAGGCTTGGATTCACGTCCAAAACCCTAGCCTTATTCGGATTGGTTTTGTCCGAACTTTCCAAAACTGTTTGGTTCACCTTGCGGGTCTTTTTTGTGGCAGTAAACGACCTTGAATGAAAATGAGCCCAAAAGCAATCTTGACCGTTTCGATGAGATGAACAACTTTAATGTTGAACGTTTTTTGACCGGAGGTCATCTTGAGGGTCAAACCGCTCGCGCAAAACATCTGTTCCCTCGCGCTACCCATCAGACATGCATCTGGTAGGGCGCGCCAATTCTTGCCCTATGAAAGGGCTGCACTCTGATTGCTCTAACTATTGCATATGAACTCGGATTGGAACGATTTTTATATCAAAATCGATCGTTTCAACAAGAAGAAGACAATCCATGTAGATCATTTTTCCATAAGAGGAAGTCTTGGGTGCGTAATCAACGAATAGTGTTCTGAATACAAAATCTCGGTATTTCGAATACAACTTTGGCCTTCGAGATGAGATCGGATGGCGATGGCCCAAACATCAAAGTTTCCCCTTTTGATGATACGGAACTTTCTTACTTTGAGCACTTCTCCATTTGAAGCCATCTTAATTAAGTTCTTAGTCGTGCCAAAATCTGGTGTCAACAACGATCTGCGCTGATGTGGGGGTCGTGTGCGGGATGACCGCATCATTTTTGCGTCACCTTGTGGTTCCCAATAGTAAAGAGACGGTTCCCGCCCTCCTCATAAAAAATAGAGGAAGTTGCAGGGGCGTGGCCCATAAACTAGGCGGACTTGGGTCGCCCCACGATCACGGGGTGCGAAATAATGGTCGTACCACGTGCCATCTGAAACCCCAATCTGCTCGCCACGTGCCCCTCATGCATCGGGGAGGGCAGACGGCGGACGCAGAGGGTGCAGGCTTTAACGCTGGGGCGAGGGCCGGGCGCCGCTGATTGGAGCAGCGGGTCAGTCTTGTTTTCTTGTGCCTCTGGCGTTTGGACTGGTTGATTCGGGCGGTTGCCCTTCTATAAAGAGGGGGAGAGGGACGGTGCCTCTCACCCCTCCACTCATCCTCTTCCAGTTCGATCCCTTTTCTCCTCAAGATATGCCGAGAGGGCATGGCCGTGGTCGTGACTCCGCGGAGGCGACCAGGTCGTCCTCCCGTTAGAGGGCGGCGGCGGTCAAAGAGGAGCCCGATGCCCAGGACGAGGATCACGCCGGAGGTAGAGGCGCTGGCCGGGGTCATGATCGGCGAGGCGGTCGAGGCAGAGGTGGACGAGGTCGGGGGACACCTGCGCCGTTATCATCTCCGTCTCCATCTCCTCCGTAATCTCTTCCTGCCTCCCCACGCGGTCATGTAAGGGACACGGCGCTGGAGTTCATCTTGCAACTGCGCTAGCCGCCGCGCAGTCGCCTCCGTCTTCCCGAAGCATTTGCGAGGGTGTTGGAGGTCGACTAGCCATCGAGGTTGAGGCTTCACATGCAGAGGTGTTGCCATGGCGCCATGTGGGTGAACACCAAGTTCCCCGCTCTTCATGTGATGCTCCTCCGCCGGGGGTGTAAGACCTTTGCGCGCACCCACTGCTTGATGGGGGCATGTCCTCTGCTTCAGGTTAGCGGAGAGCGATCTGCTCTCCGTCAAGGTATTGGGGTGCTCGGGACATAGGCTAGGGTGGTGTGCGGAGAGCTCGACTGACGACGAAAACTCGTCCCCGAGTGAGAGCGATGGGGAGGACAGTGATAGCGACGACGAGGGCAGCAGGCGGGAGGATGACGGGTCCGACTAGGCGGCGGATACGCCATCTCTCGGCAATGCCGGCAGCACCATCATCTGCACCGCCAGCCCCTCGAGCTTCTCGGGGTCGCCTCCTTGGGCGGCTGGCGTTGGCAGGCCGGAGAAGGCGAAGAAGGTGGGCGGCTGTCGTCATGTCGGAGTACGCGGGTGTCAACTCGCGCATTGCCCGTCCGCTGCCCCATCTTTCGGCCCTTCTCCCGGCGCCATTATCGTCAGCCTCCTTCGGTACGGCCATCGGGATGTTCTCTTGGTGCTTTCTGCTGCTCGCGCTTCACCTAGGCGCTCCTTTTGCCCTTCGCCATCTTGTTCCATTTCCTTAGGAGAGGGACAAAAAAGGGATTACGGGGATCTTATCCCTTTTTAGTTTTAAGCCTACGGGCCTTTGTAAGATTTAAATCTTGTAACCCCCTCGCTCATGTATGCATTCCGTACGAATTGTACTTGTTTACAACGTATTAATGAAGAGAAGGGTGTTTGCCGGGTTTCTTTGTGCGTGGGCAGGAGCCACACCAAGGAACAGATCCTTGTTATCTCAAGACAAACATCGTGCCCCGGCAACAAACCTTGCCGTCCCCCCCTCCCCCGCTCCATAGCTCGACCGTATTCACGCCCATGGCGAAAAGAGGAGGAGGGTAGTGTTAGGCCCTTCGTCTGCTCTCTTCCCATCACACTACTATCGAGTCGTGGTCCAAAACAAGGCTTGTTGGACACATGGAAAAAGGGAGCATGATGGCATAAGAGCGAACGAAGCATCGTACGTTCAAGTTTCATATAGAAGTAAGGAGTGGGGGATGAAAAACTTATCTGGTCTTGTAGCTCCCGGCAACCTTGTCTTGCCGTGGCCTGACCCTTGGTCGTGCAGCCCCCGGCAACCTCGGTTCGTTCTCTTTCTTCCAAATAGCTCAGCAGAACTGTCCACGCATCCCGCGAACAAGGGGACGGAAAGGAAATAGAGAGACACAAACTCGACCTCTATGCTAGGGGTTAGCCGCCGTCAAGCACTATCAACCCCAATAGAGAAAGAGACTCAACCTAGCATGCATGCTAAAACTTAGGGCGCCAGCGCTTCATTTATTTATGCTCAGGATCTGCGCCTGGCTTTGTACGAAGGGTTACATGCCTTGTCGACAAGGCTTGTACAAAAGGGTGGCTTGCCGGGGAGCCCGGCAACCGCGCCTTACGAGTAAAACTTGCGAAGATGTTCGATGTTCCAGGAGTTACTCACTGGAATACCATCTTCGGTCTCCAGGCGGACTGCGATAGGCCTGGTGACTCGTATTACCCGATAAGGGCCTTCCCACTTTGGCGTCAACTTGTTGTAATTCTTGGCTGACTGAACGTGCCGAAGAACAAGGTCACCTTCCTCAAGACTTCGAGCATGAACCTTGCGGCTATGATAGCGGCGGAAGACCTGCTGGTAGCGCGCTGCTCGCACAGCCGCCCGAAGGCGATATTCCTCGAGGAGCATTGCATCATCTTGGCGCAGCTGATCTTGCTCAAGCTCATCATAACCGAGTACTCAGGGTGACCCGTATGTGAGTTCCATGGGGAGAACTGCTTCCGCCCCGTAAACGAGGGAGAAACGTGTTTGGCCGGTGGCTCGATTTGGTGTCGTTCTGATTGACCAAAGAACCACCGGCAGTTCATCAATCCAGCGCCTTCCGCACTTGTGCAGTTTGTCGAAAGTTCTTGTCTGGAGGCCTCGCAATACTTCAGCATTCGCCCTCTCCGCCTCGCCGTTGCTTCGAGGATGCGCAACAGAAGCAAAAGAGACCTTGCTGCCGAGATCTTGAATATACTGCATGAAGGAGTGGCTTGTGAACTGCGTGCCATTGTCGGTGATGACCCTGTTTGGTATCCTGAATCGGCAGACCAGACCTTTGGAGAACTTGACGGCTGATTGCGCTGTCACCTTTCTCACTGCTTCCACCTCTGGCCACTTTGTGAACTCGTCGATTACAATGTACAAGTACTCAAAGCCCCTGACAGCACGGGGAAAAGGGCCCAGTATGTCAAGCCCCCAGACCAAGAATGGCCAGGAAAGAGGGGTTATTTGGAGAGCTTGAGCTGGTTGATGAAGCTTCTTTGAATGGAACTGACACGCTTCACACTTGGTTACTAGTGTCGTTGCATCCTGGACGGCAGTGGGCCAGAAGAAACCTTGCCAGAATGCCTTGCCGGCAAGGGCCCTCGACCCTATGTGGGAGCCACATATGCCTCCGTGTATCTCCGCCAACAACCCCAACCCTTCCTCCCGGGGAATGCACTTCAATTTCACACCATTCGGCCTTTTTGTGTACAAGACGTAGTCGACGAACTGGTACATGGTGGACCGATGGGCTACTTTCTCCGCTTCTTCCTGCTCCTCAGGAGCTCCCCGATTTGGAGGAATTGGACGGTATGTTGTGCCCATGCCGGAGCCAAGGGCTCGACGGCAAGGACCAAAGGCATTTCCTCTGCCACGTGAGCGATTGTCTCCACGGTCAAGGCTTGATGCCCTGTCGGAGTCTGTCACCCCATGGCAGGCTCTGCGTCCCTGGCAACATCTTTGCCGGCGACCCCTGGGGGCTCAGCGGGAAAGTACTTGCCGGGGCCTGATTTCCTTTGCTTGTTCTGCTCGGTCGATGGTTCAACGGATGGCTGAATTAATCGAAGCACAGAGGTACCTGGTTCCACAGGTAGTTTGAGGGCGGCGCGTTTTGACAAGTAGTCGACGATGTCGTTCTCCGCTCGGGGAACATGCTCTGCTTGTATACCATCAAAACACTCCTCCAGCTTCCTCACTTCATCCACGTAGGCTTCCATTAACGGGCACTGGTAATGTTTGTTCACTTGCTTCACGACAAGCTATGAATCACCTCTGACGATGAGCTTCTTGATTCCGAGGTCTGCCGCGATCCCGAGACCAGCAAGTTGTCCCTCGTACTCGGCAGTGTTGTTCGTCGACTCCCTCGGGAAGTGCATCTGGACCACATATTTGAGGTGCTCTCCGGTGGGTACAATGAGCAGCACACCAGCACCGGCGCCTTGCAGCGAGAAAGCCCCATCAAAGTACATGATCCAGTTGCGACTCGTATCCTCGCCGGGGAGAGTAGTCTCCTGGATCTCTTCATCGGGCGTTGAGGTCCATTTTGCAACGAACTCCGCCAAGACTCTAATATGAATCGTCAAAGTGCTTTCAAACTTCGAACCAAAGCTCGACAACTCCAAGGCCCACTCCACAATCCTCCCGGTCGCATCTGGGTTATGCAATATCCGCTGCAATGGGAGGCGGGTGACGATGGTAATTTCATGTGCTTGGAAGTAATGACGCAACTTCCTCGAGGCCATAAGGAGGCCGAAGAGCAGTTTCTGCACACCGGAGTACCTCGACCTAGCCCCCTGCAAGAGGAGCTGACAAAGTAAACCGGGTGCTGCATCATCTTTTTCTTCTGCACCACTCCATTTGGTTGCGTCGCTTCAGCCCCAGTGGTATCAGGTTCTGTCATTGCTATTGCTTCCGTATTGACCTCCCTCTGGGCTACTAGTGCAACACTAACCACTTGATTCATTGCCGCCAGATACAGCAGCAACGACTCTTGTGGTTTAGGCGCGACCAGTATCGTTGTAGAGGAGAGGTATTTCTTCAAATCTTGCAGTGCTGCTTTGGCTTCTGGGGTCCACTCCATCGGGCCGGCCTTTTTAAAAATCTTGCAAAAGGGGAGGGCGCGCTCGGTAGATTTGGAGATGAATCTGCTCATGGCGGCAACGCAGCCAGCAAGCCGACGCACATCCTTGATCCGCCTGGGTGCTTCAATCTGCTTGATGGCCTTGATCTTGTTTGGATTCGCCTCAATTCCACGTTGTGACACGAAGAAACCGAGAAGCTTGCCGGATGGAACGTCGAAGACACACTTCTCGGGGTTCAGTTTAAGGTTGATCTTGCGCAGATTCACGAACGTCTCTTCCAAATCTTGTATGAGCATTGCTTTGTCCTTGGTTTTGACCACTATATCATCCATATAGGCTTCCATATTTCTATGTAGCTGAGGCTCAAAACCAATTTGGACTGCTCTTGCAAATGTTGAGCCAGCACTCTTCAACCCGAAAAGCATCCGTATGAAACAATATGTACCACATGGGGTGATGAATGTTGGCTTCTCTTTATCTTCCCTTGTCATGAAGATTTGATGGTAGCCTGAGTAAGAATCGAGGAATGATAACAAATCACATCCGGCCGTGGAGTCTACAATATGGTCGATGCGCGGCAATGGGAAAGGTGTCATAACCCTAGTTCTGGTATGCATTAGGCTAGTCTTGATGTTTGCATCATGTTTAAAATTCAAATGAGAGTTGAATTGAGGTTTGTTGAAAACCTCAGAAAGCAGTTAAAAATAATAATAATAGTCAGCTTTAAAATCTTCTCAAAGAAGCCCAAGAAAATGTTCCTGTTAAACCTTGGAAAATATTGGCAAAAATAAAATTCAAACCAATATTTTTGGAGGCTTTAAAATATTTATTTTGGGCCTTTGAATTAAATCAATAACATATTTGAGTTGAATTTATTTCTGTTATATAAGAAATAAAGTTCAAGTATTTTTGTCAGTTTGCATGTGACCTTGGACTAGTTCCCTGAGCTCACATAAAATTTTACAGAAAGTTTTAAAATGGTTTGGTTTGTAAATCAAATCAAAAGAAAGAAAGAAAAATAGAAAACATAAACAAATTAAAAAAAGAGGAAGCAGACTTACCTGAGGCCCAGGCTACTTACCGGGCCGGCCCAGCCCAACTGGCCGTGCCAGTCGTCGCCTACCTCTGGCAGTAGGCAGAGGAGGGACACCGCACGCGCGCGAGGCGCCACGCCTCCTGCCTGCTTGTCTGCGTCGCCGAACAGCGTGGCGACGCCTCGAAGCATCTCCTCGGTGCCGTCCTGAACGCCCTGACCCCCTCACTCTCCCCCTCGCCTCTCCCTCGTCTGTTCTTCGCCATGGCCGAGCGCCGCTGTTGCCGCCGCTCATCGTTGCCATAGCCACTGCCTCCCCCTCGCCTCTCCGACGAGCCCCCGAGCTCCGCCTCGCTGTCGTGCACCTCTACGCTGAACCGCAGGACCCCAGACGCCATGAGGCCTCGTCCTCGAGCTCATCTTCTCCGCATGGCCGCCGGTCGCCATCGACGAATTCGCCGCCTCCGACGCGTCCCCGAGCCCACTGACTCTCCCAACAGACTCGCGGTGAGCCCCGTGGTCTTTCCCCTCTGTACTTGCCGTCGTTTACGCCCTCTAGGTGTCGCCCCCTTGCTGACCGAAGCTTGCTGCCACCGACCATGTCACCTCTGTGGCCAGAGCCACCGCAGCTCACTGCCGAGCACGTCACCACCTTCGCCACATCGCCAGGAGCCTA
>LR738709.1:264557426-264657815 GCA_902687465.1 Secale cereale | reverse complement strand
CCCCCCCCCCGTGCTTCCTAGCACCGTAACCGCTCACGCCCGAACGCCGGCCGTCGCCTCGAGCTCGTTTCGGGCGAGCTCCAGCCGCCTTAGCTGCTGCTGCTTGCTGGAACGGGCGAGGGTAAGCTCTAGCTCCTCGCCCGTGGTCTCCGCTGCCCAAATGACCGCCGGAACGGCGATCCCGAGCCCCTCCGCCGCGTCTATGGACGCCGGCGTCGAGCCGCCGGCGGGTTTGACCCGCTGACCGGCGTGGTTTGACCCCCCACTGCCCAGTTTGACCTCCCCTCTCTCTCACTGACTTGCGGGCCCCGCTCGACTAATTACTCTGGTTAGTGCTAATTATCTAGTTAGGTTAGTCACTATAGACACTGACTAGTGGGCCCTGCCCAGTTAGTTAGGGCTGACTAACTTAGTTAGTTTGCTGAGCCACTGACGTGTGGACCCCACACGTCAGGTTTGACCTGAGTCAGCGCTGCTGACTTGCTGACGCAAGCATGACGCAGTGCTGACGCAATAAACAATTTTTTGGAATTGTTTTTGTTTAGGAAAATCCAGAAAATTGTTTAAACTTCAAAAAAATCACAGAAATTCAACCGTAGCTCCGAATGAAATAATTTATATATGAAAAATGATCAGAAAAATATGAAGAATCTGTTTATGGCATTTTCATGCATGTTAAACCAACTTTTACTTGTTGTATAGGTGAAAACACATAAATGGCACTTTTAAATGTTAAATTTGGAATTGCATTTGAACCCTTGGTTCAAATGGACTTCTTTCAAATGGAATGCTAGTTGCATTAGCTCAAATAACATCACATCTTCATGCCATGTTCATGCATAATATTGTTGCATATGCTTGTGTTTGATTGTCGGCACCGTTCTTCTCGATAGGTCCAGCTCCGGAGACCGTTTCCAGAGTACCTGCCAGAGGAGCAGTGCTCTGCACGTTGTGTTACCAGGCAAGCAAACCCCCTTGTTCATTCCGATAGAACCCCTCTCTTGCTTCTGCTCTCTTTTATTGCATTAGGACAACAACGACTTCAACTGCTACTTTATGCTGCGGTAGTTGAACCCATTCCTCTGCATGACCTGTCATTGCCACAGTAAATAGTTGAAACCCACTAGCATGTGTAGGAGTTGATTGAAGCCATGTTGTGATCTTACCATGCCTTGCTTGCTATTGCTTAGAGTGTGTCAGGTCTGATTCATCGGGAATGAATTGGAGTGCAGTGATATGTTCTGATGCTGAGAGTCAAGTGTGTGAACACGTTTTGGTAAAGGTAGCGGTGAGAGGCCATGTAGGAGTACATGGTGGGTTGTCTCACTGGAACCGTCCTTAGGAATGTGTTTGTTGTCCAATGACCAGCTACTACCACACATTGGGTTCCGGTAACTCGACCCCTCTCGACTTATTAATCAACATGATCTCTATCCAGGAGTTGCAACTAGTTTCTGGTGTTTGTAGGTAGTGTTAGTAGTCTACCAAGTGGCACTCGGCCAGGTGGGCTTGGGACAGACTAGGCACCGTGGCACGGTGTACCAAGCGTAGATCCATACGGCGAGGTGGGCTTGGGAACCCTGCGCACATCATTTGGGGCTGTGAGCGACACCCCGGCCGGATATCCTTACGGATGGAACCCGAATAGGCGATAAACCTGGACTAGAGTCTTGTGTGGTTAGTCAGGTCATGGCCGACACCCTCGCCAGGCTTCCGCTTGAAGGTTGTCGAGATACATGAGATGTACATGGCGGTAAGTGGCGAGAGCGTGTGTGAAGAAGTACACCCCTGCAGGGTTAACATGATCTATTCGAATAGCCGGGTCCACGGTTATGGACTTCTTGGATGCTTACGTGGTACGTAGACAACTTGAAGTGGATACTCTAAAATACTCAAGACAAGTGTGAGTGCTATGGATGGCCTTCTCGTAGGGAAACGGGAATGAACCCATAGTGGTGTATTGTGTGGTGCTAGTGGACTCGTGTGCGCCACCTCATAAGAATTACCAGCAGTCGTAGAATAGGATAGCCACTGAGTCAAAGTTGGCTTGCTGCAACTAAACCGCACTTTGCCTTCTTGATACAAGTGCATGTATGATAGGATCTAATGTAAGTCTTGCTGAGTACCTTTGTACTCATGTTTGCTTAATTTATGTTTTGCAGATGAGATTGCTGTCTCACTAGTAGTTCTGCTTGGACTTCGACAAGTAGCTTGTTACCTCAGCTACGATCTTGGACGAGTGTTGTAGATAGTCAGGCTCTTCAGCCTTTTTCATTTGTAGATGTCTGTACTCAGACATGTTGTTCTTCCGCTTGCTGCTTGTATGCTCTGAATGTTGGGTCATGAGACCCATGTTTTGTAATATCTGGCTCCTCGGAGCCTAATGAATAAATACTTTGTTTCTTAGAGTCTTGTTGTGATGCCATGTTGTATTTGCACATATCGAGCATATTGTGTGTATGTTATTGAAATGCTTGGTATGTGTGGGATCCGACACCTAGTTGTTTACCCTTGGTAGCATATCTTACAGGGAAATGTCTCCTAGTGCTTCCACTGAGCCTTGGTAGCTTGCTACTGCTCCGGAACACTTAGGCTGACCGGCATGTGTCCTTCTTGGTTCCTGTGTCTGTCCCTTAGGCGAAATGTCACGCGTTGTTCCTTTAAGTCCTTGTAGCTTGCTACGACTTGGGTTCATACGTTGATGACCGACACGTTCGTTGCTGGGTCATGTTTGCCTGTCTCTGTAATTTAGTGCCACTTTTGGTTTATAACTGGTCATGTCGGCCCGGGTTCTTTGTCATATGGATGCTAGCGACACTATCATATACGTGAGCCAAAATGCGCAAACGGTCCCGGGCCAGGTAAGATGGCACCCGTGGGGATACCGTGCATGAGGCCGCAAAGTGATATGGTGTGTTACATGCTAGACCGGTGTGACTTAGGATCTGGGTCCCGACAGCTTTGGTATCAGAGCCTGACTGCCTGTAGGATTACCAAGCTAAAATGGTCGAAGTTGAGTCTAGAAATTCTTTAGTTATATAAGGGAATTGATTGCGGAAGGGAACGTAAGGATCTTTTTACTCCTTATACCTCATGTCTTCTGATATGAGTCATCCTACTTTTCCTACGGGGTTAAGGAACTAGGCTTTTCTCTTCCGTCTATCAGGATCACGAGTTACTACTCCGTAGTCCCATAGGATTGGTTGATCAGAGTCCTAATCTTGTTTTCAAGTTCTTCCGGTGTAGTTGTTTAGTACTATCACAGAACCTTGAGTGATGATGTTGAGTTGTTATACTACCCCTTTTGTTAGCAGGATGTCTCATTCTGAGCATTTTACTGCCGTTATGCTGCCGGAATTATCCTAGTAGTTCGAGAGATACTAATTGCTTGTTCTACCTTATGCATCCTATGATTGTTGATGTTTCCGTCCTCGGTTTCGCTTCTCAGGATGTCTTCAGTTAAGCGAAGCTCGGCTGCTCGTAGACAGAACCACAGAGGTGGTAGGGATGAGGAGGATCCTCCCGACCAACCTTCGTTGGCAGAGTTAATGTTGGAGATGGAGAGAAACAAGCGTGAGTCTAACCGCTTGTTGGCACGTATTGAGGAGAACACCGCACGTCAGTGCAAGGAATCAGCAACCATCCATGACTTCATTCGTCTGAAACCACCCACCTTCCATCATCCCATTGAGCCACTCGATGCAGATGACTGGCTCCGTAGTATCACTCACAAGCTGCGTTCCGCGAACGTAGCTGAAGGAGACAAGGTCATCTATGCCACCTATCACCTAGAAGGTCCTGCTAGTCTTTGGTGGCAGAACTATGAGGCCATGATTCCAGCTGACCAGATTCCTACCTGGAGAGATTTCATAGAGGCTTTTCGCGAGCATCACATTCCTCAAGCCCTTACTGATCGCAAGAGAGAAGAGTTCTGTAGTCTTACACAGGCTAAGATGGCTGTTGATGCTTATAGTAGAGAGTTTGAGAACCTCGCCCGCTATGCTACAGAAGAAGTGTCCACGGACGCCAAGAAGCAGGCTAGGTTCCGGAAGGGTCTCAACCCAAGCTGCGTCGTGATCTCCACTTGCATCATTGCAACACATTCCAGGCTATTGTGAACAAGGCCATCAATGTAGAGACAACTCAGCTCACTTACGAGGAGTCTCGTAAGCACACCCTTGATTTGGGATCTTCCTCCGGTTCTAGTTCTCAGAAGCGCTGGATTTGGGTTCGGAACTCTTTTCCTCTACCCAGTTGTACACTGAGGCCATCGTATGTGGTACATCTTCCAGTTCAGCAGTATGCTCCACCCAGGCCTATTGGTGGACCGTTTGCCAATGCGGGTCCACGTCCTACCTCCAGGATTTGTTACAAGTGTGGAGAGCCGGGACACATTGCCCGTATTTGCACTCAGACCCGTGTTGCTCCACCCCAGTCCGAGAAATCTGTTGGCCGTGATAAGCCATCACGCAAGATGATCAGTGTCAAGTCAGCTCCCATCGAACATGGACGTGTGCATCACGTCTCTGCCAAAAACACTCATGATGATCCAGATGTCGTTCTTGGTACACTCCTTGTCAATTGTCATCCGGCATCGATTCTATTCGATACTGGAGCATCTCATTCTTTCATTTCCGAAAGTTATGCCCGCTTACACGACATGTCATTTTGTGATATGCCCTCCCCACTACTCATTCAAACTCCTGGATCCAAATGGCAAACTTCTAGTGTAAGCCATGGAAATGAAAGCCTTGTCGGCAGACTTGTGTTCCTTGTATCACTTGTAGCCCTCAAGTCTTCAGATATTAATATCATCTTGGGTATGGACTGGATGACAGCTCATCATGCCAAGATTGATTGCTTCACTAGGTCTGTTCAGCTTACACACCCATCTGGCAAGATAGTCACTGTCACCACTAGAGTTGCAAAGCGTCAACTCTATTCTCTTAATGCCAGTCCTCTTCCAGACCTTGAAGATGTTCCGGTAGTCCGTGACTTTCCGGATGTCTTTCCAGAGGAACTGCTAGGTGTTCCACCTGACCGAGATGTAGAGTTTGTTATAGATCTTATCCCAGGAACCGCTCCAATCTCTAGGAGACCTTACAAGATGGCACCCTTAGAACTAGCTGAGCTGAAGAAACAACTTGACGAGTCCTTACAAAAGGGTTTCATCTGTCCTAGTTCTTCTCCTTGGGCTTGCCCCGTCCTCTTCGTCAAGAAGAAGGATGGTACGGATCGGATGGTTGTAGATTATCGTCCCGTTAATTTGGTCACGGTAAAGAACAAGTATCCGCTTCCCAGGATCAACGACCTGTATGATCAGCTCGCTGGATCCTCAGTCTTCTCCAAGATGGATTTGAGGTTGGGATACCATCAAATCAAGATTAGAAGTGGGGACATCCCCAAGATGGCTTTTGTCACTCGTTATGGTCAGTACGAGTACACCGTCATGTCCTTCGGTCTAACCAATGCTCCAGCCACTTTCTCCCGCTTGATGAACTCGATCTTCATGGAGTACTTAGATAAGTTCATCGTGGTTTACCTCAATGATATTCTTATTTACTCGAAGAACGAGGAAGAGCATGCTGAACATCTTAGACTTGTTCTAGAAAAACTCAGAGAGCACCGCCTTTATGCCAAGTTTTCCAAGTGCGAATTTTGGTTGCCAGAAGTGACCTATCTCGGACATGTAATCTCTGGTAAGGGCATTGCTGTGAACCCCGAGAGAGTTCAGGCCGTCCTTGATTGGACTCCACCTGAAACAGTTAAACAAGTTAGGAGTTTCCTTGGTCTAGCCAGTTACTGTCGCCGCTTTGTTGAGAACTTCTCTAAAGTGGCCAAACCTCTCACAGAACTTCTCAAGAAAGATAAAAATTTTGAGTGGTCCCCATAGTGTGAGCACAGTTTCCAGGAACTGAAAAGACGCCTGACTTCTGCTCCCATACTTGTGCCACCCGATTTCACTAAGGACTTTGTTATCTACTATGATGCCTCACGACAGGGACTAGGTTGCATTCTTATGCAAGATCGTCATGTGATTGCCTATGCATCTCGACAGTTGCATCCACATGAGGAGAATTATCCTACACATGATCTAGAGCTTGCAGCTGTAGTCTACGCACTTAAGACCTGGCGACATTACCTCCTTGGTAACCGTTGTGAGATATTCACCGATCACCAGAGCCTCAAGTATATCTTCACCCAACCAGATTTGAATCTTAGGCAAAGACGTTGGTTCGAGTTGATCTCAGATTACGACTTAGGGATTACCTACACCCCAGGCAAGGGAAATGTTATGGCTGATGCGCTAAGTCGTAAGTCCTATTGCAATAATCTCATGTTGCAGCAGGGCCAACCACTTCTCCATGAGGAATTATGTAAGCTTAACCTTCACATTGCTCCTCACGGATTCCTTTCTACCTTGGTGGCGAAACCTTCTCTTGTGGATCATATCATAGAAGCCCAGAAGCATGATACAGGGATTACCCGGATCAAGAGAAATATTGCCAAGGGTATTGCTTGTAGTTTCTCCATAGATGATCAAGGTGTTGTTTTCTTCCAGAACTGGCTGGTGGTTCCCAAGAAGCAACTTCTTCGGCGACTGATCCTTAAGGAGGCTCATGAATCTTGATGCAGGGTGGAACCCTAATCAGCAGATCTTTCACGTTTGGAGGTTGGCACACGATGAACACGGGGAAAACACGGAGAAAGATGGGGAAAACACAAGAGAGAACACTCAAATCAACACGGAAGCAATCACACAAGTGCTAGATTCGCGATACAAGGTAGAGATACATGATCCAAAGTCAACACCGGTGATACAAAGATAGTCTTCTCCCGGAGGAGGTCTTGGAATCCCGTGGGATCTTCCCGTTAGGGGTCTTGAATCCAGAGGTGGATCTTCTCCGTAGAGGCGCACCGGTCTCGTGGGAGAAATCCACACAAGTGTCAAATGAGCTAAAACCACAGCTAACCCTAAACGGAATGAGGAGAGGAGTATATATAGTCTACGGGGCGAATGGGTACATGGGCCTCGGCCCGGGGGATGCGCGCAGGCATTTCAGGGGCCGGACGTCCGGGCGGCGGGCCGGATGTCCGGGACTTCACGGGGCGCCGGATGTCCGGGGCGGGGGCCCGGATGTCCGGGCGGGAAGGGCCGAGCCTCGGGTGCTCTCTGGACAGGAGCGCCGGATTTCCGGGCCCGAGGCCGGATGTCCGGGCCGTGCTTGGCCGGATGTCCGGGCCCTGGCCGGATGTCCGGGCCCTGTGGCTGGCCTTCTGTAGAGAGATGCCCAGGGGCCGGATGTCCGGGCCAGGGGGCCGGATGTCCGGGTCCTGGAGCTGCTTTCTGGTCTTCTTGTTGCATCAGCTCGTCCATGACCTTGGGGCCTTGTCCATCTTCAAGCTCTTCTCCGAAGTGGTCTCCTTCACACCTGAGCACACAAAGCACACTCGCTTGAGGTAGCAACCATGTCTCGCAAGATTCATAAGGAAGTAGGGCTAGGAGTGACGTCACCTCGGTCTCGAAAGCTCTAGTACGGGCACGTGTCATCGGTCCTTGAGGCACTTGAGGGGGTGAAGGAGGGTCCATGGGGATGGCCCTAGGATACACCGTATCATCTCCCCTCCCTTGGGAAAGATCCGACCTCGGATCGAAATCTTCATCACCATGGAAAGGAGAGAGGTCCTTGATGTTGAAAGTATCGCTCACGGAGTACTTGTCTCGTGGGATGTCGATCTTGTAGGCGTTGTCGTTGTAGCGTGCTAGCACCTTGAAGGGTCCGTCGGCGCGAGGTAGAAGCTTGGACTTGCGCTCGAGTGGGAAGCGGTCCTTGCGAAGGTGAAGCCAAACAAGATCTTCCGGTTGGAACACCATCGGTGTCTTGTTGACGTTGAGCTTGGTGGCGCGACGGTGGACTTGTCGCTCGATCATCGCCCTTGTGTCTTCGTGCACCTTCTTGAGATAAGTTGCCCTTGCACTTGCGTCCATGTTCGTGCGCTCTTGGAGAGGAAGCGGTAGGATGTCCAAAGGTGACAACGGGTTGAAGCCGTAGACGATCTCGAAGGGAGACTTGCCAGTTGTGGAGTGTCTTGCGCGGTTGTAGGCGAACTCGGCGATTGGTAAGCAATGCTCCCATTCCCGGATGTTCCTCTTGATCAACACACGAAGAAGAGTGGATAGCGTGCGGTTCGTCACCTCCGTCTGGCCGTCCGTTTGTGGATGGTACGCCGAAGAAAATAGAAGCTTGATTCCGAGCTTGGCACATAGTGTTTTCCAAAAGTAACTCAGGAACTTGACGTCCCGGTCGGAGACGATCGTTTTAGGTACGCCGTGTAGACGAAGTATCTCCCTGCAAAAGAGAGTTGCAACATGTGAAGCATCGTCGATCTTGTTACAAGGAATGAAATGAGCCATTTTGGAGAACCTATCTACCACGACAAACACGGAATCTTTGCCATTTTGCGTCCTAGGCAAGCCAAGTATGAAATCCATGCTTATGTCTTCCCATGGGTGATATGGAATAGGAAGAGGCATATAAAGACCATAAGATTGAGCTTTGGACTTAGCTTTGCGGCATGTAGAACAACGGTTGGTGAAGCGTGAGACGTCACGAAGCATCTTGGGCCAAAAATAGTTCTTAGAGAGTGTAGCAAACGTCTTGTCTCGTCCAAAGTGTCCCATGAGTCCTCCTCCATGCGATTCCTGCAAAAGGAGCAAACGAAGCGAAGACTCGGGAATACAAAGTTTGTTAGCTCTCATAAGATATCCATCTTTGATGTAGTAATGCTCCCAAGAAGTGTGAGTCAAGCATTTAGCATAGGCATTTGCAAAGAAAGGATCATGCTCATATAAATCTTTAATATGCTCAAAGCCAATCACATTTAACTCAAGTTGTGTTACAAGCATGCATTTGCGGGAAAGCGCGTCCGCCACAACATTTTCTTTGCCCTTGATGTATTTGATGACATAGGGAAAAGACTCAATGAACTCACTCCATTTAGCATGACGCTTGTTCAACTTGGTTTGACCTTTGAGATACTTGAGTGTCTCATGGTCCGTATGAAGAATGAATTCATGAGGTCTAAGATAGTGTTCCCAAACACGTAGAACTCTCACCAAGGCATAAAGCTCTTTATCATAGATAGGATAGTTAAGTTGCGCTCCCGATAGCTTCTCGCTAAAGTACGCAATTGGGCGCTTTTCTTGCATTAGCACGCCACCGATGCCGGTACCACTAGCATCACAATGAATCTCAAACGGTTTGTCAAAGTTTGGTAGTGCTAGAAGTGGTGCGTGCGTGAGCAAGCTCTTAAGCTCATTGAACGCGGTGTCTTGCGAAGGACCCCAAATAAAGGGTGCGTTCTTCTTGCTCAAAGCGTGTAGAGGCATAGCAATGGTGCTAAAATCCTTCACAAAACGTCGATAGAAACCGGCTAGACCAAGGAAGCTACGCACTTGCATAAGATTCTTTGGTTGAGGCCAAGTTTTAATTGCTTCAATTTTAGTTTCATCAACGTGAACACCTTGAGAAGATACGACAAATCCTAGAAAGACAACCTTGTCAATGCCAAAAGTGCATTTTTCCATATTAGCATACAATTGTTGTTTGCGAAGTGCTTGCAAAACTAGTTGGACATGGTCAACATGTTCTTCAAGCGACTTGCTAAACACAAGAATGTCATCAAAGTAAACTACGACAAAGACACCTATGTAGGGTCTAAGAACAAAGTGCATAAGACGCACAAAAGTGCCGGGTGCTTCCGATAAGCCCATTGGCATAACAAGCCACTCATATAACCCAAACTTGGTTTTGAAAGCAGTTTTCCACTCATCACCCTCTTGAATGCGAATTTGGTAGTAACCACTTTTAAGATCAATTTTTGAAAAGATGGTGGCACCACAAAGTTCATCAAGCATGTCATCTAAGCGAGGAATAGGGTGACGGTATCTAACGGTTATAGCATTTATCGGGCGGCAATCGGAACACATGCGAAAAGTTCCGTCTTTCTTAGGCACGAGAATAACGGGAACGGCACAAGGGCTTAGACTTTCACGTACATGACCCTTGTCGATGAGATTTTGCACTTGCCGTTGTATCTCCTTCGTTTCCTCGGGGTTGACGCGGTACGGAGCTTTGTTTGGAAGTGGAGCACCGGGTACGAGGTCGATGCGGTGCTCTATCCCTCGAAGTGGAGGTAGACCCGGTGGTAGCTCATCCGGAAAGACGTCCGAGAATTCCTGCAACAATTTAGACAACACCAAAGGTGGAGGTGGTGAAGTGTTAGTAGGTTTGGCTTCCCCTTTGCATAGAAGCACAAGGTGGAAGACGCTTGATGGGTTCTCACACACTTCTCTCATCTCACGTTTGGTAGCAAATAGCACTAGTTGCTTCTTGTCGCTCATCGTGGAGTCGCTCATATTTGGCTTGTGGCTCTCGCTCTCTTTTTGGTGGCTCGCTCTCTCACCATTCTCTCCACGATGGGTAGTAGGTAAAAGCTTGTCGGCGGCTACTTGACTTGGGGTCATAGGTCGGAGCACGAATTCCTTGCCCTTCATCTTGAAGTGATAGTGATTCGTCCGTCCATTGTGTGTGACTCCACGATCATATTGCCATGGACGTCCAAGAATAAGGTGGCACACGGACATGGGTATCACATCACACTCAAGAGTATCCTCGTAGGCGCCAATCTTGAACGAGACTTGCACGGTGTGCTCGACTCGAAGAATTCCGGCGTCGTTGAGCCATTGGACCTTGTAGGGGTGAGGATGCTTCGTCTTGACCAAATGAAGCTTGTCGCATAGCTCTTCGCTTTCCAAGTTGTGGCAACTTCCGCCATCGATGATAACCTTGACGGAGCGTCCATTTATGCCGGCCTTCGTATGAAAAATGTGACAACGTTGGTCTTCATCTTGTTGATGTTGGAGTGTCAAGACTTTGGAGACAACAAGGTTGGGGCTTGAGTCGTTGTCGCAAAACACTTGATTGTCTTCTTCTTCATTGACTTGGCGATGCATTGCGACATGCTCAAGTGCTTCCATCTCATCATCGCTCATGGAGTCATATGATCCGTCGTCGTTGATGATCATGGTGCGAACGGTCTTGCACTCAAATGACTTGTGGCCTCGTCCTTGGCACTTGAAGCATTTGATTGAGCTCGTCTTGTTGTTATCTTCGGTTGGAGGTGTGGTTGAGGAAGCTCTTGGCTTGAAGTTGTTGGTAGAAGGTTGACGACTCGAGGTAGTCGCATTCTTGTAGCTTGACTTGTCACCGAAGTTTGTAGAAGGCTTGATAGAGGTAGGAGTAGTAGCCGAAGTCGTTGAAGCTTGGTTATAGGAGCCGAAGTTCTTGGAGTTGAACTTGGAGTACTTGTAGTCTTCTTGAACTTGTCGCTCCGCTTTGGTTGCTTGATGTACTAGCTCGAGGAGATTGTTGTATGGTTGGAAGTCCGCAATCTTCTTAATGGAATAGTTGAGTCCATTCAAGAATCTCGCCATTGTTTGCTCTTCATCTTCCATGATGTTTGCTCTTATCATAGCAATCTCCATCTCCTTGTAGTACTCTTCAACGGACTTGGTACCTTGCTTGAGGAGTTGTAGCTTCTTGAACAAGTCTCGGTTGTAGTGTGTAGGCACGAAGCGTGCTCTCATCACTTCCTTCATTTGAGCCCAAGTGGTGATAGGAGGTTCGCCTTTGGCTTCTCTTCTCTCTATGATTTGCTCCCACCAAATGAGAACATAGTCTTGGAACTCAAGTGATGCCATAGCGATCTTCTTCTCTTCATCGAAGTTGTGAAGGCGAAAGATCTTGTCAACTTTCAATGCCCATGAGAGGTAGTCTTCGGGATCAATGCTTCCGGAAAACTTTGGCATGGTGAACTTGAGCTTGCCATAGCGATGCTCGTCGTTGTTTCCTTGTCGATTGGGAGGATGATCTCGGTTTTGGCGGTTTGCCATATCTTGTTGCTCTTGTTGAGGAAGATGTTCCTGTTGGGGTTGTTGCTCTTGCCGCGCGTGAGGAGGAGCTTCTTCTTGCCTTCTTGCTTGATGGCGCCGTTCTTGCATCTCATCTCGAAGGAAATCCTCTTCTTGACGAGTGTGTCGATTGCGGGCGGCCACATTGCGGTGTGCATCTTGTAAAGCACGTTGCGCCTCCATAGCTTGAGCGTCACGACGTTGTTGTGCTTGGCGGTTAGCCTCGGCATCTTGTTCTTCTTGATATTGACGAGCTCGCTCTTGTTGTTGTCGGCGTAGTCGTTGCCGTTCTTGTGCTTGCTCAAGTGTAGCTTGGTTGTGACGACGTCGATTTTCTTGTTCGTCGAATAGCTCTTGGGAACTCTTGTCATGTAGAGGTTGCCGATGTTCATGTCGAGCTTGACGTGCGGCTTGACGAAGAGTGTTTGACGT
Organism: Secale cereale; assembly: GCA_902687465.1. Classification (NCBI taxonomy): domain Eukaryota; kingdom Viridiplantae; phylum Streptophyta; class Magnoliopsida; order Poales; family Poaceae; genus Secale; species Secale cereale. The sequence continues at coordinate 264,645,409 of LR738709.1, read as the reverse complement.
AGGTGTACTTGAGTCTTGCGTTGAGTCGGTATGTCGACTTGAGCGGCTTCGTCGATGAGATGATGTTGAGGAAGAACGTCGGTTGATGATCAATGTCCGTAGCTCATTGTATTGAGTAGACATGTTGGTGTTGATGAGGTCGATTTGCTCCTTGGTAGTTTGTTGGAATTGTCGCGCGTCCTCGGCAACTTGACCAATGTACTCTCGCATAGCTTCACTCTCTTGATGTAGAGCTCGTTGGACACCGAATAGATGTAGTTTGGTGACGTAGTTGTTCGCTTCTTGAGTGTCATCGAAGATCGGGTTGGTAGATGAACTTGGCCTATCCATCATCACAAGCAAGTAAGTGAGTGGAGAAAGGAGAAGACAATATCAATGTACCTTAACCGAGGTTGAAAATGGATCAATGATCACTCAACAATGTAACCCGGAAATAGCACTATTGGTATCACTTCGTGTCGATTCTCACACCTACACAAGTAAAGCTTTGAGAGGAGCTTGGTTAGGATGTGGCACAAATTCAATGCAATCGTCAAAATGACTCAAAGATGTTGAAAATGGTTCACAAATTTGCTCATGCAACAAGTAGATCACTAGCAAAGAGTAGCACACGGAACACACGCACGGATAGATAAATGTGGTTGTGCAACCAAGGATGAGCGAAAAATGTGGTAAACCACGGAAAATGCTCGTGTTGCACAACGCTAGAGAGACGCTAACCGATTGCTTAATAGGCGGATACGCACTTGTGCACGACCTATATGGGCAATATGTAACGACTATCTATCACAAGTATGTTATGAGTGTATGATGTGCCGATGCTTGAACACAAGATGATGTTGCTATGTATGATCTCTTTGGATGCAAGGCGTATGATGCTATTGTTTCTTTGCTTGGATTGTCTCTTTTGCTTCAAAGCTTTTGAGCTCTTTCTTTGGGCACATATGTATGCTTCTCGTATCAAGGTAGCTATTGTGTATGCGGAGCACTCTTGTGGCACAAGGAGATATGCAATATACCAAGATGATGTGGTATGCAATATATATATGAGTATCACTAATGTGCACAAGTGTCGTGGCCCGGCAATACTCAAATGGCTAGTCTCAATGGGAAAGCTACGCAAAGATGGTTCATAGGGTGACAATGCAATTGCAAGATAGAATGATCGAAGTGTCGTCGATGTTACCGTCCTTGCCGAAGTTGAGCGGTGGTGTCGTCGAAGTCTTGCCGTCCCAAGGTAGCCGAAACATCCAAGGAAACGGTGAAACCAAAACTCAAGTATCCACGGCAAATGGAGACAAATATTCCAAACTCGAAACGGTGAAGCGATGGTGGTTGTTGCGGAAGATCGGTGGTGGTTTGCGGAAGGATGGGTGGATCACCGAACGAAGAGGCGGCGGAGGTTTGCGAGGTGGGGTGTGGTGGGGGAAAATGGCTGCGGGAGGCCGGATGTCCGGGCCAGGGGCCGGATGTCCGGGCCGGGCCGGATGTCCGGGGCACGAGCCGGATGTCCGGGGTGCCCGAGCCAGCAAGAACACGGTGCAAAAAGGGGGGTTGCGGGGCAAAAATTCGGTGGATTTTTCGGATGAAATTTGGGGAAAAGTGGAGGAAAAGCTAGATCCACACGTGGCACAGCAAATCCATGGAACAAATTCAACAAAATCTTGCCAAATCAACAGATCACAGAAAATTTTTGGGGCTCTTTTTGTGGGGCAATTTTCGAAATTAGGAAGAACACGACAAAAACAGGCTAGAAAACGACGTGTGGGGCTCCAAAATCGTGAGAAACCTTTGCTCTGATACCATAATGATGCAGGGTGGAACCCTAATCAGCAGATCTTTCACGTTTGGAGGTTGGCACACGATGAACACGGGGAAAACACGGAGAAAGATGGGGAAAACACAAGAGAGAACACTCAAATCAACACGGAAGCAATCACACAAGTGCTAGATTCGCGATACAAGGTAGAGATACATGATCCAAAGTCAACACCGGTGATACAAAGATAGTCTTCTCCCGGAGGAGGTCTTGGAATCCCGTGGGATCTTCCCGTTAGGGGTCTTGAATCCAGAGGTGGATCTTCTCCGTAGAGGCGCACCGGTCTCGTGGGAGAAATCCACACAAGTGTCAAATGAGCTAAAACCACAGCTAACCCTAAACGGAATGAGGAGAGGAGTATATATAGTCTACGGGGCGAATGGGTACATGGGCCTCGGCCCGGGGGATGCGCGCAGGCATTTCAGGGGCCGGACGTCCGGGCGGCGGGCCGGATGTCCGGGACTTCACGGGGCGCCGGATGTCCGGGGCGGGGGCCCGGATGTCCGGGCGGGAAGAGCCGAGCCTCGGGTGCTCTCTCTGGACAGGAGCGCCGGATTTCCGGGCCCGAGACCGGATGTCCGGGCCGTGCTTGGCCGGATGTCCGGGCCCTGGCCGGATGTCCGGGCCCTGTGGCTGGCCTTCTGTAGAGAGATGCCCAGGGGCCGGATGTCCGGGCCAGGGGGCCGGATGTCCGGGTCCTGGAGCTGCTTTCTGGTCTTCTTGTTGCATCAGCTCGTCCATGACCTTGGGGACTTGTCCATCTTCAAGCTCTTCTCCGAAGTGGTCTCCTTCACACCTGAGCACACAAAGCACACTCGCTTGAGGTAGCAACCATGTCTCGCAAGATTCATAAGGAAGTAGGGCTAGGAGTGACGTCACCTCGGTCTCGAAAGCTCTAGTACGGGCACGTGTCATCGGTCCTTGAGGCACTTGAGGGGGTGAAGGAGGGTCCATGGGGATGGCCCTAGGATACACCGTATCAAATCTCCTCTCACGATTCATCCCGGCAGTACTAAGATGTATCAGGACCTACGCCAGAGGTTCTGGTGGACTAGGATGAAGAGAGAAATCGCTCAGTTCATTGCTAACTGTGACGTTTGTCATCACGTTAAGGCAGAGCATCAAAGACCTGCTGGCACCCTTCAACCTCTAGCTATTCCTGAGTGGAAATGGGATAAAGTTGGTATGGACTTCATCACCGGCTTTCCCAGGACCAATAGAGGGAATAATGCTATCTTCGTAGTCATTAATCGTCTGTCCAAAATGGCTCACTTCCTACCTGTTCGAGAGAGTATCACTGCTAGTCAGCTTGCTGACTTGTATATTTCTTGAATAGTGTCACTTCATGGTGTTCCACTAGAGATCAATTCAGACCGTGGTAGTCTTTTCACTTCTCATTTCTGGGAGAGTTTCCAGACTGCCATGGGCACCCATCTTTCCTTCAGTACCGCTTTCCACCCTCAGTCAAGTGGTCAGGTGGAACGGGTTAACCAAATTCTCGAAGACATGCTTAGAGCTTGCGTTATCTCATTTGGTATGGATTGGGAGAAATGTCTTCCTTTCGCTGAGTTTCCTATAACAATAGCTATCAATCCAGTCTCAAGAAAGCTCCTTTTGAGATTCTCTATGGATGAAGATGTCGAACACCTTTGAACTGGTCAGAAACCGGTGAAAGACAATTCTTTGGACCGGACATGATCCAGGAAGCAGAAGAGCAAGTTCGCATCATTCGTGGGAATTTGAAAACAGCCCAGTCTCGTCAAAAGTGCCTTTATGATCGTCATCATAAGGACGTGGCTTATGAAGTTGGCGACAAAGCTTATCTTCGGGTTACTCCTTTGAAGGGTACCCATCGTTTCGGTATCAAGGGCAAGTTGGCTCCTCGTTACATTGGTCCTTTTCGTATTATCGCTAAACGAGGAGAGGTTGCCTACCAGTTGGAACTACCCCCACATCTTTCTCGAGTTCATGATGTCTTCCACGTCTCTCAACTCAGGCGTTGCTTCTCGGATCCCATCCGCAGAGTGGACCACGAAATGCTTGAGCTCCAAGATAACCTCACATATCGAGAGTATCCCGTTTGCATTCTAGATCAAGCAGAACGTGTCACTCGACGTCATAACATCAAGTTTCTCAAGGTTCAGTGGTCTCACCATTCCGAGAGAGAAGCTACTTGGGAGCGAGAAGATCGTCTCCGACTAGAGTACCCCACCTTCTTTCCGCCGACTCCTGAATCTCGGGACGAGATTCTTTCGAGTGGGGGCGAGTTGTCACAACCCTAGTTCTGGTATGCATTAGGCTAGTCTTGATGTTTGCATCATGTTTAAAATTCAAATGAAAGTTGAATTGAGGTTTGTTGAAACCCTCAGAAAGCAGTTAAAAATAATAATAATAATAGTCAACTTTAAAATCTTCTCAAAGAAGCCCAAGAAAATATTCCTGTTAAACCTTGGAAAATATTGGCAAGAATAAAATTCAAACCAATATTTTTGGAGGCTTTAAAATATTTATTTTGGGCCTTTGAATTAAATCAATAACATATTTGAGTTGAATTTATTTCTGTAATATAAGAAATAAAGTTCAAGTATTTTTGTAAGTTTGCATGTGACCTTGGACTAGTTCCATGAGCTCACATAAAAATTTACAGAAAGTTTTAAAATGGTTTAGTTTGTAAATCAAATCAAAACAATGAAAGAAAAATAGAAAACAGAAACAAATAAAAAAAGAGGAAGCAGACTTACCTGAGGCCCAGGCTATTTACCTGGCCGGCCCAGCCCAACTGGCCGTGCTAGTCGTCGCCTACCTCTGCCAGTAGGCAGAGGAGGGACACCGCACGTGCGCGGGAGGCGCCACGCCTCCTGCCTGCTCGTCTGCGTCGCCGAACAGCGTGGTGGCGCCTCGAAGCATCTCCTCGGTGCCGTCCCGAACGCCCTGACCCCCTCACTCTCCCGCTCGCCTCTCCCTCGTCTGTTCTTCGCCATGGCCGAGCGCCGCCGTTGCCGCCGCTCATCGTTGCCATAGCCACTGCCTCCCCCTCGCCTCTCCGACGAGCCCCCGAGCTCCGCCTCGCTGCCGTGCACCTCTACGCCGAACCGCACGACCCCGGACGCCCTGAGGCCTCGTCCTCAAGCTCATCTTCTCCGCATAGCCGCCGGTCCCCATCGACGAATTCGCCACCTCCGACGTGTCCCCGAGCCCACTGACTCTCCCAATAGACTCGCGGTGAGCCCCGTGGTCTTTCCCCCCTGTCCTTGCCGTCGTTTACGCCCTCTAGGTGTCGCCCCCTTGCTGACCGAAGCTTGCTGCCGCCGGCCATGTCACCGCCGTGGCCAGAGCCACCACAGCTCACGGCCGAGTGGGTCACCACCTTCGCCACATCGCCAGGAGCCTGTAGAACCCCCCGGCTGGCCCCCCCGTGCTTCCTAGCACCGTAACCGCTCACGCCCGAACACCGGCCGCGGCCTCGAGCTCGTTTTCGGCAAGCTCCGGCTGCCTTAGCTGCTGCTGCTTGCTGGAACGGGCGCGGGTAAGCTCCAGCTCCTCGCCCGTGGTCTCCGCTGCCCAAATGACCGCCGGAACGGCGATCCCGAGCCCCTCCGCCGCGTCTGTGGAAGCCGGCGTCGAGCCGCCGGCGGGTTTGACCCGCTGACCGGCGTGGTTTGACCCCCCACTGCCCCGTTTGACCTCCCCTCTCTCTCACTGACTTGCGGGCCCCGCCTGACTAATTACTCTGGTTAGTGCTAATTATCTAGTTAGGTTAGTCACTATAGACACTAACTAGTGCGCCCTGCCCAGTTAGTTAGGGCTAACTAACTTAGTTAGTTTGCTGAGCCATTGACGGTTGACCCCACACGTCAGGTTTGACCTGAGTCAGCGCTGCTGACTTGCTGACGCAAGCATGACGCAGTGCTGACGCAATAAACAAATTTTTGGAATTGTTTTGGTTTAGGAAAATCCAGAAAATTGTTTAAACTTCAAAAAAATCACAGAAATTCAATCGTAGCTCAGAATGAAATAATTATATATGAAAAATGATCAGAAAAATATGAAGAATCTGTTTATGGCATTTTCATGCATGTTAAACCAACTTATACTTGCTATATAGGTGAAAACACATAAATGGCACTTTTAAATGTTAAATTTGGAATTGCATTTGAACCCTTGGTTCAAATGGACTTCTTTCAAATGGAATGCTAGTTGCATTAGCTCAAATAACATCACATATTCATGCCATGTTCATGCATCATATTGTTGCATATGCTTGTGTTTGATTGTCGGCACCGTTCTTCTCGATAGGTCCAGCTCCGGAGACCGTTCCAGAGTACCTATCAAAGGAGCAGTGCTCTGCACGTTGTTTTACCAGGCAAGCAAACCCCCTTCTTCATTCTGATACAACCCCTCTCTTGCTTCTGCTCTCTGTTATTGCATTAGGACAACAACGACTTCAACTGGTACTTTATGCTTCGGTAGTTGAACCCATTCCTCTGCATGACCTGTCATTGCCACAGTAAATAGTTGAAACCCACTAGCATGTGTAGGAGTTGATTGAAGCCATGTTGTGATCTTACCATGCCTTGCTTGCTATTGCTTAGAGTGTGTCAGGCTGATTCATCGGGAATGAATTGGAGTGCAGTGATATGTTCTGATGCTGAGAGTCAAGTGTGTGAACACGTTTTGGTAAAGGTAGCGGTGAGAGGCCATGTAGGAGTACATGGTGGGTTGTCTCACTGGAACCGTCCTTAGGAACCGAGTTCTGTGTTTGTTGTCCAATGACCAGCTACTACCACAAATTGGGTTCCGGTAACTCGACCCCTCTCGACTTATTAATCAACATGATCTCTGTCCAGGAGTTGCAACTAGTTTCTGGTGTTTGTAGGTAGTGTTAGTAGTCTACCAAGTGGCACTCGGCAGGTGGGCTTGGGACAGACTAGGCACCGTGGCACGGTGTACCAAGCGTAGATCCATCCGGCGAGGTGGGCTTGGGAACCCTGCGCACATCATTTGGGGCTGTGAGCGACACCCCGGCCGGATCTCCTTACGGATGGAACCCGAATAGGCGATAAACCTGGACTAGAGTCTTGTGTGGTTAGTCAGGTCATGGCCGACACCCTCGCCAGGCTTCCGCTTGAAGGTTGTCGAGATACATGAGATGTACATGGCGGTAAGTGGCGAGAGCGTGTGTGAAGAAGTACACCCCTGCAGGGTTAACATGATCTATTCGAATAGCCGGGTCCACGGTTATGGACTTCTTGGATGCTTACGTGGTACGTAGACAACTTGAAGTGGATACTCTAAAATACTCAAGACAAGTGTGAGTGCTATGGATGGCCTTCTCGTAGGGAAACGGGAATGAACCCATAGTGGTGTATTGTGTGGTGCTAGTGGACTCGTGTGCGCCACCTCATAAGAATTACCAGCAGTCGTAGAATAGGATAGCCACTGAGTCAAAGTTGGCTTGCTGCAACTAAACCGCACTTTGCCTTCTTGATACAAGTGCATGTATGATAGGATCTAATGTAAGTCTTGCTGAGTACCTTTGTACTCATGTTTGCTTAATTTATGTTTTGCAGATGAGATTGCTGTCTCACTAGTAGTTCTGCTTGGACTTCGACAAGTAGCTTGTTACCTCAGCTACGATCTTGGACGAGTGTTGTAGATAGTCAGGCTCTTCAGCCTTTTTCATTTGTAGATGTCTGTACTCAGACATGTTGTGCTTCGCTTGCTGCTTGTATGCTCTGAATGTTGGGTCATGAGACCCATGTTTGTAATATCTGGCTCCTCGGAGCCTAATGAATAAATACTTTGTTTCTTAGAGTCTTGTTGTGATGCCATGTTGTATTTGCACATATCGAGCATATTGTGTGTATGTTATTGAAATGCTTGGTATGTGTGGGATCCGACACCTAGTTGTTTACCCTTGGTAGCCTATCTTACAGGGAAATGTCTCCTAGTGCTTCCACTGAGCCTTGATAGCTTGCTACTGCTCCGGAACACTTAGGCTGACCGGCATGTGTCCTTATTCGTTCCTGTGTTTGTCCCTTAGGGGAAATGTCACGCGTTATTCCTTTAAGTCCTTGTAGCTTGCTACGACTTGGGTTCATACGTTGATGACCGACACGTTCGTTGCTGGGTCATGTATGCATGTATCTGTAATTTAGTGCCACTTTTAGTTTATAACTGGTCATGTCGGCCCGGGTTCTCTGTCATATGGATGCTAGCGACACTATCATATACGTGAGCTAGAGTGCGCAAACAGTCCCGGGCCAAGTAAGGTGGCACCCGTGGGGATACCGTGTGTGAGGCTGCAAAGTGATATGGTGTGTTACATGCTAGACCGGTGTGACTTAGGATCGGGGTCCCGACAAAAGGGTCTTATGGACAAGCCTTATTGATGTCTGTGTAATCAATACACAGTCTCCACTTCCCATTTGCCTTGCGCACCACCACCGGATTGGCCAGCCACGTTGGATTGAGCACTCCGCTCACTAAGCCTGCCGCCTCTAACTTCATGGTTTCCTCTCTAATGAACTCTTGCCGCTCCAGAGCTTGCTTCCTGACCTTCTGCTTGACGGGTCACGCATGAGGGCAGACAGCAAGATCGTGCTCAATCACCTCCCTCGGAACGTTGGGGATGTCGGATGCTTGCCATGCAAAAACGTCGACAGTCGCCTGCGGGAAGGCAATGAGCGCGTCTTCCTATTTGCTATCGAGGGCGGAGCTTATGGTGAGAGCCCCTCCCATGCCATCCTCCTTGACGGACACCTTCTTGGTTTTTGGTGGAGCAGCTTTGGATTTCTTGCTCTTGCCGGTGGAGCTCTCTGGCGCGTACTCGATGGGAGCACTGCACTCCGAAGAGGAGCGCTTGCCGGAGTGGGTGCGAGAGGTCCTGCCGGTCTTCTTCCCTCCCGGGGCTTCAGTGCCAGGAGCAAGTGCCTTGGCGGCAGTTGCTGCAACTGCCTCTCGGTAAAGCTGATCAGCCCAGATTAGCGCATCCTTCTTGTCGAAGGGGATGGTGATGATGGACATCGGCCCAGGCATCTTCAGTGTGTTGTAGGCGTAATGTGATGCCGCCATGGACTTGGCCAATGCCGGGCGGCCGAGGATCCCATTGTAAGGCAAGGGGATCTCGACAACATCAAAAACAACCCTCTTCATCTTGTAGTTTAGTTCACCTCCGAATGTCACGGGCAGTGTGACTTTCCCCTTGGGCTGAATCCTTCCTGGGTTGACCCCTTGAAACGTGCATGTCTCCTTGAGGTCTCCATCAGGGATTTGCAACCTTTTGATCACAATGGGAGAGATCAAGTTCAGACTGCCCCCGCCATCAACCAGCATCTTCGTCACCTTGAGGTTGTGTATTGTTGGTGAAACCAACAATGGAAAACACCCAAGCGCAGTTGTGCGATCAGGGTGGTCCTCAGTGTCAAAGACGGTAGGAGCGCTGGACCACTTCAGCGGCTTCTGGGCATCGAACGATGGTTCTACTGTTGTGATCTCTCGCGCCCACTGCTTGAGCTGGCGGTGAGAGGTGTGCAGGTAGGCACCATCGTCGACGCACATGGCCTCTGTAGCTTTGTGGAACTCTTGCTCGCCGGACTCGTTGTCCTCATCCCGATCATCATCTTCTCGCTTCTTAGCACAGCCCCGGGTAGGCCTTTCTTGTTGGCTATCTTTGCCGCGGCGGCCAGGCTTGCCTCCACGTTTTCTGCCGGATCCCTCGGCACTGTCTTGGCCCTTCTCCTTGTCCTGCCTTTCATATTTGGCTTTTTGCTTCTCTATGAGCTGCTCAACTTGTCGGCAGTTCTGAAGGTAATGGCCTTTGGTGCGGTGGATCTTGCAGTACTGCTTGTCGGAGCATCGTGGTTTGTCGGCGGCCGCCAAGGCCCGGCAGGCGACACACCCAGCGATTTCCTTGCCGGGGTCGTCTGCCTTGGTTTTCTTGGTGGTGCCGGTGTCGTTGGATCCCTCGACAGCAAGCAAAGCCTTGCCCTTGCGTTTCCTGTTGCGGCGTCGGCCCTTTTTGGTCGGGGCGACGGCGTCTTCGTCCAAGGAATCGATTTCCACACCGGCGTCTTCGCCGGCGTACTTCCTTCCCTCTTCAGCCCGAGCGCATCTGTCGGCCAGAACATAGAGTTCGGCCACATCCTTGACTTTATTCATCGCCAGCTCCTCACTCATCTTACGGTTGCGCACTTTCTGATGGAATGCGCTGATGATGGCGGCGGGATGAATGTCTGGGATGTTGTATTGCACTCGGCTGAATCTCTGTATGTACTTGCACAGGCTTTCACCTTCCTTCTGTGGGATGACATGCAAATCGTTTGCTTGGCCATGAGCCTGGTGGCCTCTCGTAAAGGCGCCAACAAACTCATGGCACAAATCCGACTAGGAAGAAATTGAATCTACTAGCAAGTGGATCAACCATGACATGACGTTGGGTTTAAGTGCCAACTGGAAATAATTGGCAAGCACCTTGTCGTCACGTGCCCCGGCAGCCTACATCGCGGTGGTGTAGATGCTGACGAACTCTGACGGGTGAGTCTTGCCATTGTACTTCTCGCCGATGTCAGGCTTGAAGGTGCGATGGGTGGCCATTGGAAATGCCGCAGCTCGTGGGTAAAGGCTAGACAGCCTACCTCGTCAGGTAAGCCTCCAGAGCCTCCCGGTGCTGGGTGGTCCGTAGTGGGCCCTACCCGCCTATCCGACTGGTGGCGTGCCTTGCGCCGGCGCTCGATGATGGTTCGAGCGTCCTCGTGGGCATGCTCCTGAAGAACTTGGCGCTGATCGCGGTGGGTTCGTGGGTCGGACGACGCTATGGATATGTTATCACAAGCATCGTCCCGACGGACCGGTGCTCGTGCTAGCTGGCAAGGAGGAGGGGAATGCACCGTGGCTGCGGCACCTCCGATCCTTGCACCGCTGGCGTGGGGCGGCTTGATAGAGTGTTGGCCCGAGGGCCCCGCCAGCCGTGGTTCCTCTTTGTTGGCGACGACGACGAGGCTTCGGATGGTAGCTCTCCACTCATCGAGCTTCTCTGCAGCAGGAGGGAAGTCAAGGAGCAACTGCGCGCGTGCTAAGGCCTCCATCGGCGTGGGTGGCGGTGAAAGTTGCGTAGACCGTGACGCACTGCGACTTATAACCATGTTAGAAGGAGCTCTATCACGGTCCTGCAGTTGCACGCCGTTTTCGCCAGCGCCTCAACGGGCATGTTGATCCTCTACATCCCACGACTGATGCGCAGGGCTCTTTCCGCGGTGGTGCCCGGGGTCCTCAGCGTGGCGACGCTGCTCATAGCGCACAACCTGGGAGGAGCGCTCCATGGGCACCACCATGGGCATCTTGGAAGTCGCTGGATCGCCCCTGCGCGATACGACGCCGCTCTTGGAGGGCCGCGCGCCGCCTGCGGGGGGCCCGGTTTTGCCCTTGGACTTGGTGGCGTGCGGCTCGTCGTCTCGTGCACGCACGACGCCGCTTGCCAGGCTTCGGCTGCTGGAACGATGCGGGTGTTCGCGGGCCGCTCCTCGGCTTCCATCCGCGACCACCCCGTCGCCATCCCGCGTCGGCACGGGCCGTTCGGCTCCAGACATACCGATCGCCGTGGCCATCTTCTTCCTGGGATCCATGGCAATGAAGAACTGCTACACTAACTGCTAGACCAAATTTTCACAACTGCGCCCCCTACCTGGCGCGCCAAAGATGTCGGTACGAAACGACACCTATGGGATCACTGGAATCCCTTCTACAGTTGGCGGGCGCGAGGTTGCACATAGAGCGGTGATGTCTACACACGCCTCTATTCTTATAGACTATGTTGGGCCTCCAAGCGTAGAGGTTTGTAGGACAGCAGCAATTTCCCTCAAGTGGATGACCTAAGATTTATCGAACTCAGGGAAGTAGAGGTCGAAGGTGGTCTCTCTCAAGCAACCCTGCAACTAAGATACAAGAAGTCTCTTGTGTCCCCAACACACCTAATACAACTAGGAGTTGTATAGGTGCACTAGTTCGGTGAAGAGATGGTAAAATATGGATGATAGGAGAGGCAAAGCAAAGTAATATAAATCTGTAATAAAAAGTGCAGCAAGCAAACAAGTGGTAAACGTGAGCACAAATGGTGTTGCAATGGTGGAAACAAGGCCTAGGATTCATACTTTCACTAGTGGCAACTCCCAACAACATTAACATAATCGAATCACATGATATTTCCCATAAAACATGCAAGGGGGGCGCACCCGGAGGTCATTCCTTTGTGGTCAAGAGAGGACTAGAATTATGTAGGGCTACAAAAGCACACCTCAAAGTTCGTAGTTCTCAATCTATGGATTTCCCAATGTCATCGCGGCCATCCAAAGTGAGTACCACAATCACCACAACATATCTAAAGGATAGTCAAAGACAAGCACCAAGAGACTCTTAATCTTCAATCAACACACAAAAGAGGAAATCACTCATGAAAATATTCTTCTAATCCATGTCCAATAGACCGCTGTCACCTTGGTCTCGGGGATTGTACTAGATAAAGACAAGTGAGTACATCAATCCAATACATAGAGGAAGGGGAAGTATCATGGGATCACCCTAGATTAACATAGCCTATGATCACAACGAAGATCACATCATGGGAGAGAGAATTGACCACATAGCTACTGGTAGAAACCTCAGCCCCGAGGAGGAACTACTCCTGCATCATGGAGGGAGGAAGCAACGTCGATGGAGATGAATCCGGGGGCACTTCCCCGTCCCGGCAGGGTGCCGACACAGGAATTCTGGTCCCCCGAAACTTGGTGGCGATGGCGGCGGAGATCGGAATAGCTTCTGGAGAAAAGGGTTCGGAATCAGAGTTTCCGCGACGGGTGTTAAATATATGCCAAAGGGGGGCATCAGCGGAGGTCAGGGGGGCCCAGGCGCCCCCGGCGCGGCCAGGAGGGGGGCCGCGCCCCCAGGGCGCCTCGAGCCCTGGTGGCCCCCCTCCGGCCCTACTTTGGCCGCTTGGAAGCTTCCGGAACGCTGATTTTTTTTATATTTTTCCCGGAATTTTTCTGGCAGTTTACGTAATGGGAAAACCTGAAATACAAAAACAGCAGAAAACAGAAACTGGCACTGGGGTGCACTGAGTTAATAGGTTAGTCCAAATATGATCAAAAGTGTATGGAATTGCATAAATATCATAGCAATATCACACAAAAGAGGCATGGAGCAAGCAGAAATTATAGATACGTTTTGGACGTATCAACATCCCCAAGCTTAATTCCTGCTCGTCCTCGAGTAGGTAAATGATAACAAGCATAATTTCTGGGGTGACATGCTATTAACCATATAAGGACTTTTCAGAGTCACATGACAAAAGCTTAATGAGATAATGAATCTGTAGTAATTAAGTTGCCTCATGAGAAAATCACAAAGAACTGAAAGTTTTACAATATGATACTGAAACACTCAAATAGATTTGTAGTGAGCATGGTGTGCAAATATGATAAAGTGGTACCTCGCTTGCCCCCTTTAGTGAAGCAAAACATAAATGCAGGGGCACCTCCAAGGTTTAAGTGACGACTAGATACAATGATTTCAGAATAAACGATATCATAGTCATGCAAAACACAATGGTACTTTGGGACAATGCACATTACACTCAGAATGACAATCATGCTCTCAATAGTTGGTGCTTTAAAGAAGGTGGAGACTCTCGAACCGTGGCTTTTGATGGCAAGGTTGAAAACCCGTGGTCGGAAACAAAAACTAAACATGTACCAGAGCTCTTGGTTTTAAAAACAGAGGTAATTATTATTATTTTTAGAATATGCATGTTTCATCAACGAATGCTAGCAGATAACTCAATTACTTCTTGAGCTAGACAAGTTTCAAGGAACGGCTCCCGAATGACGACGATCACATCCTCTTAATCTCCTTTGTTTATCACTGCCAAAGTTTTCTGATTTCTCATGAACAAAGCGTGAAGGAGGGTTTGTTTGTTGTATATTTTTTTAATGAGCAGGGCGCACTCTTTGCCAGTTCCTTCTCGTATTATGGGTTTGCACATTAGACATGCAATCCCGGGGTGAAGCTTGTCCAACTTAAAAAGATCATGAATTAACTACTACTTCCTCATGAGCTAAAACAGAGGCACAAAAAAGAAATGCCTCTTTTGAATATTTTCGAGATGGTACATGAAAGTCTTCGTTAGGAATGGCAGGTAAATACCATGTATAGGAAGGTATGGTGGACTCATATGGCATAACCGGTTTAAAGGATTTTGGATGCACAAGCAGTCAGTCCGCTTAGTATAGGCGAAGGTTAGCAAAAGACTGGGAGCGACCAACTAAGAGAGCAATGACGGCCATAATCATGCAGAGCGACAAAGCAACATTGAATCGGGCATGGAAGTTATATCGCTACTCAGAAGTTAAAGATCATCAAGGCTTGATAGACTTTCTTTACAGTCTTAAATATGCGTGAGCATATGCCAAGTCAATCAAAATAAATTCTTGGAGGAAGATATCACTAAACCATACCACATCATAGGCAAACAAATCATGTTGGTACTTCAATAACACATTAAGAACCCCCCAGCTATTTGAGACTAACCATAAGAAAACATGAACTACTAAGCACCATTATGCACATAGCATTTTTATCATAGACATATCAACTAGTGCAACAGAAGCCAACTCTCTTAACAAGATAAGCATGATAACTAAATAGAGTTCCAGCGACCAACTAAACAAAAGCTCTTTAAAAAGTAAAGCATGAAAACTAAGAGCTGAACATGATAGTAGCTATTGAAAGACAAAGAACACACACAGCAAAGATAGACATGAAAATTCTATGTTATGTTCTAGGTTGAAGTGGAGCGTGTTTCTCTCCCACACAAAGAAAGCTGAGTTCCAACTCGTTATGAACAGCAAGCAAAGCTAAAGAAAACTAAAAAGGAAACTAAAAGCAAGACGCTCCAAGCATAGCACATAACACATGAAGTGATAAAAATATAGTGGAACGAAAGACGAACTGATAATTGTTGATGGAGAAGGGGATGCACGGGGGCATCCCCAAGCTTAGGCGCTTGTGTCTTCTTGAATATTTCTTGGGGGTGCATGGGGGCATCCCCAAGCTTGAGCGTTTGACACTCCTGAATCTTTTTATCATCTTCCCTCGCACACTTGAAAACTCCCTTCATACATAACTCATCATAATCTGATTAGCGAGGTTAGTACCCTTAATAAAATAATTTTACTTGCTGGAAACAAGGATATTCTTGAAGGTCTACTATTTCTCAAGATTTCCAAAAGGTTTTTGCAAAGAAAAAGCAAGCTCAAGGTTTGCAAAATGAAGGAAAGGCAAAACAGGACAGAATCTGTGAAAAACAGACCAGCAGGTAGTAAATAATATTTTCGGGGCACTTCTGCGACTCAAATCAAAAAACTCAGAACAGACGCCCGAAAGACAATTGTATAGAGCACGCTGTCGAAAAAATTCAGACCAAAAAGATGATCCGGTGATTTTATACGAAGTTTTTTGTCCAAGGACATAATCTGTTTCCTGGACAGCACGTCACAACTTTTGAACTTTCTTGCAATCAGAGGCTACACTTGGCACAAAGCTGAAAAGTAAAGATACAATGATGATGCTACTGTAGTAACGAACATCAAGACCACTAAAAACTGAAAGAACAAACTGAAAGCAAAGATAACAAGGGTTGTCTCCCTAGAGCTCTTTCTTTATAGCCATAAAGATAGGCTTAAGACTTTAATGATGCTCTCGTAGGAGTAAGAGTTGAAGAACAAAAAAGAGCTTCAAGAAGCAAATACCAAACACATTTAAGCCTAACATGCTTCCTATGCATAGGAATATTGCAATAGAATAATTCATTGAAGCACAAAGCAATAAGCATAGGAAGACAAAACAAGTGCAGCTTCAAAACCTTCAACATAAAGAGAGGGAACTTGACATTATTGAAATATCTATAAGCATATGTTCCCTTCTCATAATAATTTTCAGTAGGATCACGAATAAACTCAACATTATAAGCATCACATAAAGCATTGTTACCATGATCCACATGCAAAAAGGTACTCTTACTCTCCACATAAGCATAATCTTTCTCATTGGTAATAGTGGGAGTAGGACTATCATAAACGACTTGAACACTATAGATTAATTGTGTATTAGGAAGATGGTGTTCAACAAGGGAGTAATTCCCTCCATGATTATGACAAGTTTCATAAGGATAATTTCTCCTTATGTCATCGGTACCTTTATAATCACTTTAAATTGGAGTCATAACATCATCATGGTAGAGAAGAGCATTATCATTGCTAGCAACTATATTTGTAAACATGTTGTCTTTATTCTTACTATCAAAAGAATTATCAATTATCACATCACTAGTGGGTAAAGGATTTGCAATCCTATCATCCCCAAGCTTAGAGCTTTCCATATCATCACTTTCAGAGTTGGTACCAAAAAGATTTTCAAGATCATAAGTAGCATTATCATCATTTTCCCAATCACAATAAGTAACATGCATATCATAATCAAAATCATCTTCAATAGTACCTACGGACGTATCATCAAGATGATAATTAAGGCAATAAACTTCACCTTCTTCTTCAAACTTACAACCGTTAGGATAAAAGTTGATGGGAGGAATATGCTCAGGCCAGGTTGATACCCATTCTTCTTCCTTCTTGCTCCTCTTCCTCCTCCTCTTCTTTTTCTTCTTCTTCACCTTAGGAGGGAGTGGTTGGAGATGAAGCTTCTCCACATATCCTGGTTTATCATTAGAAACAATAGGGGAAACTTGGGAGAAACTCTCCTTTTTATTAGCAGAAATATAAGAGACATTTTTATACTTTGGTAAAGTTCCCTCCTTTCTAATCTTACTTATGTAATCATTTTCATGGCAATTAACAACACAATAGAGATGGCAATTTTGCAAAGTGTTTTTTATTCCTATGGCATTAACATCTAGCCAAGAAGTCTTTTCTGATAACTCTTCACACATCAAAAATAACATAAGCTCATCAGAAAGATCAGAGGTGATCATGTTATCACACAACTGGTTAACAGTTATGTTTTGAAAGTGCATGCATTGAAAATTAAAGTGACCCTCTATACAGCAAAGTTCACAAGTAAAAGGATAAAGGTCACACAATTCTCTAGCAATTTCATTTAAATCTCTGACCCAAGTGATTGTTCTTTCATGCTTATGTTGCTTACAATACTTCTCTTCTTCAATCATAGGCCTTTCACAAGGTCTATCCACTCCACAAAAATTAACATGCTTATATAAAACTTCATTTTTAGGAATTGGATCATGCATGTTGCAATCATCATGAACAATTTCATTTTCTTTGCAAATCTCTTTAAAAGGTTCATGATGCTTGATCCAATCTTCCTTAGGCATATTAAGATGTGAAGCAAAAGATTTGAGGAAATCAACAAGGAGTTGAGAATCAAGCCCAAACTTAGCACTAAACTTATTAAAACTTGTAGTTTCAACAAAGGACTTAATGCAATCATACTCATAAACTATACCTGACTCTTTACCTTTGTCGATCTCCCAATCTTCAGTGTTGCGTTGAATTCTTTCAAGGAGTTCCCATTTAGCATCAATCTTTTCGTTTGGGAAAGAACCAATAGAGGAAGCATCGAGCAAATCTTTATCCTGTCGAGAGAGCCTCGCATAGAAATTAGTAATAATCATATCTTTGGGGAGCCCATGGTTAGGACATTTTAGCATTAACGTTTTCAGTCTCCCCCAAGCTTGAGCTATGCTCTCTCCGTCATGAGGATAGAAATTATAAACATAATTCTTATTCTCATGGACTTCATGAAGAGGATAAAACTTGGAGTAAAAGAGAGACTGGATCTCTTCCCAATCCAGCAGGTGAGAGTCATCTAGTAGCCTATACCATTCCAATGCTTTTCCTTTCAGTGACAAGGCAAATAATTTCCTCATGACTCCATCTCTTGTCAAACCTGAAATCTTAAACAACTCACAAAGTTCTATAAGTTTCAACAGATGAATACTAGGATTGACTGTCCCATCATAACAATCATTCCTAATTATTTCAATTATCCCAAGTGGTATTCGGAACGGGATACATTCAGTAGGTGGAGGAGACTTCTCTACCACGGGTGTGGTAAAGCGGCCTTCCCCAAGCAGCGAACTAAGAGCGCGGTTTTCCATAAACATAACTAGTGAAACTAAAAACAAGAAACGAAAAGATTTAATTGCAAGATCTAAAGATATACCTGTTGGAACGTGCCCACGTCCCGCTCCTCAGGTGGCTAACCATGTAGCCCGCGTCGTCCGCGTCCTCAACAGCCGCATGCACTTCGTGCTTATCGTCTCCTGCATGTTGGCGATTACTGGCTTATGCCGTTGTACTCTCCCACGTTCTCACTGCTCTCTCTCTCATGTAAACTGTATATATGTGTGCCGGATGCATGAATACAAGCAGTGTGTGAGTGTGGCATAACCTAACTTGGTATCAGACGCACACCTCCGATCCTTCTCTCTTCCATTGCTTCCGCTATGCATCGTTTCCTCCGCCGCACCCGCTCGGCGGACTTCGACGCGCCGGCGCCTGCTCCGCTCGCCGCCGTCCCAATGGCCGCCGCTGCTCGCGCCGCGGTCACCCCTTCCCAGGCCGCACCCGCTGCCGCGGTCGCCCCCGCACCGGCTGCCCCAGCGGCCCGCCGTGCGCGCCTTGGCGATCTGGGCAAGACGCCTGTGCAAGAAGGCGCTGCGGCTCCTTCCTCCTCCACCTCGGCGCCTCGCACGGTGCGCCCTGCCCCGACCACGGGCGTCCTTCGGACGGCCGGTAGCACTCCTGTTCCGCCGCTCCCGCTCGGCGGCACCGGCGGCGTCCTCGTTCCTCATCCCGGCCTTGGCGGCTCCGTCGCCGGTCCCTCCTCCATGGCCGGCCTCCCGCCCTCCATCGCGCACTACTTCACCACCAAGCTCCAACTCGAGTCGGGTAACTACTCACGCTGGCGCCAACTTTTCTACATCATTGCTAGCAAGCACGAGGTTCAGCACCATCTTGACATCGCCGCCGAGCCACTCGGCCAGAGCGCCGTGTGGCGCAATGACGATCTGACCGTGGTGCTGTGGCTGCACGGCATCGTGGCCGAGGACCTCATGGACGTCGTAGCGTCCCCGGACAGCACCGCCCACGACATCTGGACGCAGCTCCATGTTCTCTTCATGGACAACCAGCCGGGGCGCGCCATCGTCCTCGGCGCCGAATTCCGGAACCTCATCCAGGGCGACCTCTTCGTCGCCGAGTACAGCCGGAGGCTCAAGTCTCTAGCCGACGCCTTGGAGGACGTCGGCGAGCACATCACCGATCAGGCCCTAACACTGCAGCTTATCCGCGGCCTCAATCGTAAGTTTCAGATCATGGCCACGCTCCTCCCGATGCAGTCGCCGTTTCCTACCTTCGTGCAGGCCCGCTCTCGCCTCCTCATGGAGGAGATCTCCGCCAACGAGCGGGATCGGCTCGATAGTCGTCCAGAGCTCTCCGCTGCTGCGCTCACCATCGGGCACGGACCGAGCGGCGGCTCTCCCTCCTCGGATCGCGGCCCGAGCGGCGACTCCACCAACAAGGGCAAAGGCCCTGCTGCCTCTCCGACCAATGACAAGGCCCATGGCTCGCGCGGGCGTGGGCGCGGCCGTGGCCGTGGCCGTGGCGGCCCGTCCCCCGGTGGCGCTCCTGGTAGGCGCGGCGCCGCTCCTTCGGGCCCTGGCTCGCCGGCTCCAACAGGCTTCTTCGCTCCTTACGGGGCCCTCCTTCCGGGACTGCCTGCACCACGGGCTCCCTGGACCGCGCCGAATGCCGTGGGTGTGCTAGGCCCGCGCCCTCCTGCACCTCATCAGACCTACCCCGTGCCAGCGTCGTCCTCAAGCGGGCCTACCTGGGAGCAGTATAACCAGCTATACGCTGCTCTCCAGGGCCTCTCCATGCAGCAGCAGCACGCCGGCGGCACGCCGGACTGGTTCCTCGACACGGGTGCTACCTCCCACGTCGCTCGTAAGACGGACCTCCTCACCTCGTATGGTTCTCCTTCATTGCGTCATTCCTCCGGCATCTTAGTAGGCAACGGGTCTCGTCTTCCCATTATCGTTGTAGGCTCTACTTCTGTATCTCATTTTTCTCTCAATGACGTCCTAATATCCCCCACGATAGTCGAAAACTTGATCTCTGTACGTCGTTTTACTCAAGATAATTTTTGTTCCATCACTTTTGACCCTTTCGGTTTTTCCGTGAAGGACCTAGCCACGGGGAAGCTCATCATGAGGTCCAATAGCCACGGGGATCTCTACCCCTTCTTCAACAACTCCGGCGTCCAGGCAGCACTCTCCGTCGTCACCGATGACATATGGCATCTTCGCTTAGGGCATGCCAGCAATAAACCAGTTTCCATTCTAGCACGCGATTTTCTTCCAACTTGTAATAAAGATAGGCCTAGCAACTCCCTCTGCTCATCATGTAAACTAGGCAAGCCGCCACAGCTGCCTTTTTCCCTTTCCACTTCCAAAACGAGTGCACCTTTCCAATTAATACATTGTGACTTATGGACCTCGCCGGTACCTAGTTTCTCTGGTTTTCAATATTATCTTGTGATTCTCGCTGACTATTCACACTACTCATGGACGTTCCCTTTGCGCAACAAATCCGACACCGCTGACACCGTCTCACATTTCTTTGCGTATGTTCTCACACAATTTCACGTCACGATTCAATGTATGAAGTGCGACAACGGTGGTGAATTCCTCACCTCCTCCTTGCGTGATCTATTCTCTCGCCACAGTGCTTCCTTCCACTTATCATTCCCCCACACCTCGCCACAAAACGGCAAGGCCGAGCGCCTTATCCGTACCACCAACGACGTTCTTCGAGTTCTTCTCATCCACGCAAACCTACCGCCCCCCTTTTGGGTCGAGGCACTCCACACCGCTACCTACATCCTCAACCGGCGCCCCTCCTCAGCCATCAACTTCATGATGCCTCAATTTCTTCTTCTAGGTCAACACCCCACATACACCCACATGCGCGCTTTTGGGTGTCTTTGTTTCCCCAACACCATTGCCACTAGCCCACACAAACTCGCCCCTCGGTCGTCTCGTTGTGGTTTCCTCGGATATCCTTTGGAGCACAAGGGCTACCGGTGTCTTGACCTATCTACTCACAAAGTCATTATTTCTCGACACGTCACGTTCGACGAGAGCGTCTTCCCCTATTTTCCTGCCGATCACCCACGCTCCGCTCCTCTTCCCTCGGCCACAGAAAATCCGGTCCACCAAATCTGCACCGAGCCCCCTACCTCGTACCTACCAGATCGGCCACCTACCCCGGGATCTGCGCCTGCCCCGCCTCCACCAACGAGCGCCCCGGCCAGACCGCGCATGCACCTCGGATCCCTCCCAGACCACTCCGTCGAGCGCCCGCGTCGGACCACTCCCGAGCCAGCTAGCCCGCGTGACCCACCAGTCACCTCGCCTGTCCTCTCCCCGCGTACGCCCCACTCTCCCCGGGTGCCAGCTGATCCACCAACGCCAGCCTCGGATAGCTCCCATGCAGCCAGTCCATGTGCGCCACCTGTACCGCCCCTCCCACCACGAGCCATCCCGGTTGCCCCACCCACAAACCTGCATCGCATGCGCACCCGAGCGAAATCTAGCTTTGCCCAGCCCAAAGCACTTCATGCCACGACTCCGTCCATCAGCCCCATTCCCTCTTCCTATCGCGCTGCTCTTCGAGACCCCAACTGGTATGCTGCGATGCTAGAGGAATATAACGCACTGATGAAGAATAATACGTGGTGTTTAGTGTCTCGTCCTGCAGGTGCCAACGTCGTTACCGGCAAGTGGATTTTCCGGCACAAGTTTCATCCGGATGGCACGCTCGCGCGTTACAAGGCGTGGTGGGTGCTTCGTGGCTTCACGCAGCAGGCCGGCATCGACTACACCAAGACGTTCAGCCCCGTGGTCAAACCGGCCACCATTCGGACTGTCCTGAGTATCGCCGCCGGCCAGTCGTGGCCCATCCATCAGCTGGACGTCAAGAACGCCTTCCTCCACGGCCACCTCGCGGAGACAGTCTACAGTCACCAGCCGTCCGGCTTCGTCGACACCAGCTCACCATCGCACGTTTGCTGGCTGAACCGTTCTCTTTACGGTCTCAAGCAGGCACCGCGGGCATGGTTCACCAGGTTCACGTCCTATATGCGGACGCTTGGCTTCGTCGCGTCGCGATCGGACTCCTCGCTCTTCGTCCTCCGATGGGGTGATCACCTCGCCTACCTGCTCCTCTACGTCGACGACATCATCCTCACCGCCAGCTCGGGCGCGGTGCTCGACTCCGTCATCCAGGCTCTTCACCGTGAGTTCGCCATGACCGACCTCGGCGCGCTCCACCACTTCCTCGGCATCAACGTCACCACCACCGCGCATGGGCTGTTCCTTTCCCAGGAATAGTACGCCCTGGAGATCCTCGACCATGCTAGCATGCTTAACTGCAAGCCCATCTCCACTTCGGTCGACATGCTGGCCAAGCTCTCCACCGACACTGGGCCACTCTTCCATGACCCGTCGCTCTACCGCAGCTTGGTCGGGGCTTTGCAGTACATCACGTTGACACGCCCCGACCTCTCCTACGCCGTCTAGCAGTGTTGCATGTTCATGCATGCACCCCGCGATTGCCACTTCCAGCTTGTGTAGCGCATCCTGCGCTATCTCCGTGGCATGACTCACCTCGGGCTTCGGATTCATCGTGATGCCGGCACTGAGCTTGTGGCTTACTCCGACGCCGACTGGGCCGGCTACCCCGACACGCGCAAGTCCACCTCGGGCTACTGCGTCTTCCTCGGCTCCAACCTCCTCACCTGGTCGTCTAAACGGTAGAGCACCATTTCTCGTTCGAGCGCCGAGGCGGAGTACAGGGCGGTCGCCAATGCCGTCGCCGAGTCGGTGTGGCTCCGGCAGCTCCTCGGGGAGCTTCACCGACTTCCGTCGCGTGCCACGGTCGTCTACTGCGACAACATCAGTGCGGTATATATGTGAGCAACCCGGGGCAACACCAACGCACGAAGCACATCGAGATCGACCTTCACTTCGTGCGCGAGCGTGTGGCACTAGGTGAGATCCGTGTTCTCCATGTGCCCACGAGCTCGCAGTTCGCCGACATCTTAACCAAGGGGCTGCCGACGGGGGTCTTCCTCGACTTCCGGTCCTGTCTCAACGTCGACACATCCCACGTTTCGACTGCGGGGGGGTGTTGGAACGTGCCCACGTCCCGCTCCTCAGGTGGCTAACCATGCAGCCCACGTCGTCCGCGTCCTCAACAGTCGCATGCACTTCGTGCTTATCGTCTCCTGCATGTTAGCGATTACTGGCTTATGCCGTTGTACTCTCCCACGTTCTCACTGCTCTCTCTCTCATGTAAACTGTATATATGTGTGCCGGATGCATGAATACAAGTAGTGTGTGAGTGTGGCATAACCTAACTATACCTTCAAGCACTCACTTCCCCGGCAACGGCGCCAGAAATAGCTTGATGTCTACACACGCATCTATTCTTGTAGACTATGTTGGGCCTCCAAGCGCAGAGGTTTGTAGGACAGCAGCAATTTCCCTCAAGTGGATGACCTAAGGTTTATCGAACTCAGGGAAGTAGAGGTCGAAGGTGGTCTCTCTCAAGCAACCCTGCAACTAAGATACAAGAAGTCTCTTGTGTCCCCAACACACCTAATACAACTAGGAGTTGTATAGGTGCACTAGTTCGGCGAAGAGATGGTAAAATATGGATGATAGGAGTGGCAAAGCAAAGTAATATAAATCTGTAATAAAAAGTGCAGCAAGCAAACAAGTGGTAAACGTGAGCACAAATGGTGTTGCAATGGTGGAAACAAGGCCTAGGCTTCATACTTTCACTAGTGGCAACTCCCAACAACATTAACATAATCGAATCACATGATATTTCCCATAAAACATGCAAGGGGGACGCACCCGGAGGTCATTCCTTTGTGGTCAAGAGAGGACGAGAATTATGCAGGGCTACAAAAGCACACCTCAAAGTTCGTAGTTCTCAATCTATGGATTTCCCAATGTCACCGCGGCCATCCAAAGCGAGTACCACAATCACCACAACATATCTAAAGGATAGTCAAAGACAAGCACCAAGAGACTCTCAATCTTCAATCAACACACAAAAGAGGAAATCACTCATGAAAATATTCTTCTAATCGATGTCCAATAGACCGCTGTCACCTTGGTCTCGGGGATTGTACTAGATAAAGACAAGTGAGTACATCAATCCAATACATAGAGGAAGGGGAAGTATCATGGGATCACCCTAGATTAACATAGCCTATGATCACAACGAAGATCACATCATGGGAGAGAGAATTGACCACATAGCTACTGGTAGAAACCTCAGCCCCGAGGAGGAACTACTCCCGCATCATGGAGGGAGGAAGCAACGTCGATGGAGATGAATCCGGGGGCACTTCCCCGTCCCGGCAGGGTGCCGGCACAGGAATTCTGGTCCCCCGAAACTTGGTGGCGATGGCGGCCGAGATCGGAATAGCTTCTGGAGAAAAGGGTTCCGGAATCAGGGTTTCCACGATGGGTGTTAAATATATGCCAAAGGGGGGCATCAGCGGAGGTCAGGGGGGGCCAGGCGCCCCCCGGCGCGGCCAGGAGGGGTGCCGCGCCCCCAGGGCGCCTCGAGCCCTGGTGGCCCCCCTCAGGCCCTACTTTGGCCGCTTGGAAGCTTCCGGAACGCTGATTTTTTATATATATTTCCCGGAATTTTTCTGGCAGTTTACGTAATGGGAAAACCTGAAATACAAAAATAGAAGAAAACAGAAACTGGCACTGGGGTGCACTGAGTTAATAGGTTAGTCCAAATATGATCAAAAGTGTATGGAAGTGCATAAATATCATAGCAATATCACACAAAAGAGGCATGGAGCAAGCAGAAATTATAGATACGTTTTGGACGTATCAAGCGGGTCTAAGAGTCAGCACAAGGATCGTTTACCTAGGTTCGGGCCGCGAGAATGCGTAATACCCTTGTCCTGCTTTGGTGTATATTCGAGTGCTCTTGAGTTCTTGAACTAGCTATGGTGCATGTCCAGTTCCAAAGGATCCGAATCCTTCCCCAGTATGTCGCGGGCCTCCTTTTATAGTCCAAAGTGGCTGCCAAAGTGGCACATAGGAGGTGGAAAGGTGTACAGTGCATAAGCTTATGTCATGCCATTATGGGACAAGACGCATTAAATGCGCTACTTAGGTGTCCACTTGCTTTATCAGGGATGGAAACGAGGCCCATCCCATCCGTGGCCGCTCCGTATGGTTGCGACGCGCGCCTAGGCCAGCGGGATAGGCAGCTGAGGTGGCGTGGTGGTAGGGTCTTCACGAAGATCTGCATGCCACCACGCAGGTGCTTGACTTGCTGGACCAGGAACCACGTACCGCCACATGGGTACCTGCCTGGGCTAGTCGGTCGGCCGCTGAGCTGGGGCGACGATGGGGCGACAAGGGCTTGCTGCGGTCCTGCGTCTGTTCCTGGCAAGGGTCTTGCCGGGGCCTCCGTGAGCTCCCTCGGCAAGAGGCTTGCCGGGGCTTTGGGGTGTCTTTGGCGAGGAGCCTTGTCGGGGCCTCGTGGGCATCATCGGCAATGAGCGTTGTGATTGCCTTGTCGTCTGGTTCTCATCTCGTGAACCATAGACCTTTGTCTTCACAAAGATCTGCATGCCATCACGTGGGCGCTTCCCGAGCCTTGGTCTCAATGTTGTTGATGACGTTGGAGTTCCTAGGCTCAAGGGTGGCTACGACGGAGGCGTTTGGGTGAGTCACCCCGGCAAGGGCTCTTGCCGGGGGCGTGCAAGCCGCCCCGGCAAGAGTCCTTGCCGGGGAAGAGCCTATCTCCTTGCTTGGTCTTCTTGTGCCGCCGTCTTGGCATTGCTCAAGTAACTTTGCGTGTCTGGCTTCCCTCCTCTGCTTTGTTATGTGTGGTTGCAGGCAAGGCTCTGACTGCCCGCGCACAAATAAGGGGTAAAAAAGAGCGCCCCTACTTTTGTACGCCGACAGCAAGCATGTACTAAATGCACTTAAGAAAACTCCCTTACTGAACATGTTCCAAAGACCTATTGATATGATGATACCAGCAATGCAAAATGGCAACTTATGTTGATAGTTTCAGACTTAGCATAATAAACATGGCATGGTAGACAACATGTTTGGAAGCTTGTTGCACTCACCAAAGTGCACTTCATCGGTGTCTCGTCCTCATACTCGTCTCCCAGTTCTACCCTAAAAATAACAAGCATCCACATAAACACACATGACATGGAAATGAACACATGCTACATGCACTTCGAACATGAATGCGTAAGAAGAACACAATGAACGGAGCTATGGGGCTACATGTACGGAAGTTATGATGCCGGGAATGATATGATGATGGCATGAAGGAGAGGGGCAAGCTCTTGGAAAACCAAGTATGCGACTAGATGGATTGGAAAATTCTAGTTGAAAATGATATAAAGATCATCAAGAATAGGTGCACGATTTTCAAACGGTGATCAAAACAATGTGCAATGCAAAATTGTTAAAAACAGCAACATGCCAACTTGGATGCAACATTTAAATATTCTACATGAATTATTCATGGATTAAATGAGTGTGGCAAGCATGTACTAAATGCATTTAACAAAAGCCCTTACTAAACATGTTCCAAAGACCTACGGATATGATGATAGCATCAATGCAAAATGGCAAGTTATGCTGACAGTTCCAGACTTAGCAAAATAAACATAGCATGGCAGAAACATTTTATGACAGCTTGTTGGCAAGCTTGTTTTACTCACCAAAGTGCACTTCATTATTGTCTCGACCTCAGACTCGAACTCGTATCCCGGTGCAACCCAAGGAATAACAAGCATCCACATAAACACACATGACATGGAAATAAACACATGCTACATGCACTTCAAAGATGAATGCATAGGAATAACACAACGAACAGAGCTATGGGGCTACCAGTACGGAGGTTATGATGTCGGCAATGATATGGTGATGGCATGAAGGATAGGGCAAGCTCTTGGCAAACCAAGTATGCCACTGGATAGATTGGAAGTTTCTAGTTAAAAATGAGATAAAGACCATCGAGAACGGATACATGGTTTTTAAACGGTGATCAAAACAATATGCAATGCAACACTATTAAAAAGAGCAACATGCCAACTTGGATGCAACGTTTAAATATGCTATAATAACTACTCATGGCATAAATGAGCATGGCAAGCATGTACTAAATGCACTTAACAAAACTCCCTTACTGAACATTTTCCAAAGACCTACATATATTATGATAGCATCAACGCAAAATGGGAAGTTACGCTTTTTAGACTTAGCAAAATAAACATGGCATGACAGAAACATATTTCTGACAGCATGTTTGCAAGCTTGTTGCACTCACAAAAGTGCACTTCATGGGTGTGTCGACCTCAGACTCGTCTCCCGGTGCTATCCTAAGAATAACAAGCATCCACCTATACACACATGCCATGGAAATGAACACATGCTACACGCACTTCGAACATGAATGAATAAGGAGAACACACTGAACAGAGCTATAAGGCTACCGGTACGGAGGTTATGATTCGGGAATGATATGGTGATGGCATGAAGGACAGGGGAAAGCTCCTGGCAAACCAAGTGTGCAACTCGATATATTGGAAGTTTCTAGCTGAAATGGTATAAATATCATCGAGAACGGATTCACGGTTTTCAAACTATGATCAAAACAATATGCAATGCAAAATTGTTCAAAACAGCAACATGCCAACTTGGGTGCAACGTTTAAATATGGTACATGAACTATTCACTTCATAAATGAGCATAGAAAGCATGTACTAAATGCACTTAACAAAACACCCTTACTGAACATTTTCCAAAGACCTACATATATGATGATTGCATCAATGCAAAATGTGAAGTTATGCTGACAGTTTCTGACTTAGCAAAATAAACGTGGCACGGGAGAAACATATTTATGACAACATGTTTGCAAGCTTGTTGCACTCACCAAAGTCCACTTCATGGCTGTCTCAACCTCAGACTCGAACTCATCTCCCAGTGCAACCCAAAGAATAACAAGCATCCACATGAACACACATCACATGGAAATAAACACATGCTACATGCACTTCGAACATGAATGCATAAGAAGAACACTTTGAACGGTGCTATGGGACTACCGATACGGAGGTTATGATGTTCGGATTGATATGGTGATGGCATGAAGGATAGGGGAATATCTTGGCAAACGAAGTATGCCACTGGATAGATTGGAAGTTTATAGTTGAAAATGATACAAACATCATCTAGAACGGATGCACGGCTTTCAAATGGTGATCAAAACAATATGCAATGCAATACTGTTAAAAACAGCAAGATGCAAACTTGGATGCAATATTCAAATATGCTACACAAACTATTCATGGCATAAATGAGCATGGCAAGCATGTACTAAATGCACCTAACAAAACTCCCTTGCCGAACATGTTCCAAAGACCCACATGTATGATGATAGCATCAATGCAAAATGGCAAGTTATGCTGACAGTTTCAGACTTGGCATAATAAACATGGCATGGCAGAGAACATGTTTGGAAGCTTGTTGCACTCACCAAAGTGCACTTCGTGGGTGTCTCGACCTCACACTCGTCTCCCAGTGTTACCCCAAGGATAACAAGTATCCACATAAACACACATGACATGGAAATGAACACATGCTACATGCACTTCGAACATTAATGCATAAGAAGAACACAATGAACAGAGCTATGGGGCTACTGGTACGGAAGTTATGACGTGAGGAATGATATGATGATGGCATGAAGGAGAGGGGCAAGCTCTTGGCAAACCAAGTATGCCACTAGATGGATTGGATGATTCTAGTTGAAAATTATATAAAGATCATCGAGAACGGATGCACGGTTTTCAAACGGTGATCAAAACAATATGCAATGCAAAACTTTTGAAAACAGCAACATGCCAACATGGATGCAACATTTAAATATTCTACATGAACTATTCATGGCATAAATGAGCATGGCAAGCATGTACTAAATGCACTTGACAAAAGTTTTTTCCTAAACATGTTCCAAAGACCTACAGATATGATGATAGCATCAATGCAAAATGGCAAGTTATGCTGACAGTTTTAGTCTTAGCAAAATAAACATGGCATGGAAGAAACAAATTTACGACAACTTGTTTCCAAGCTTGTTGCACTCACCAAAGTGCACTTCATGGCTGTCTCGACCTCAAACTCAAACTCGTCTTCCGGTGCAACCCAGAGAATAACAAGCATCCACATAAACACACATGACATGGAAATAAACACATGCTAGATGCACTTCGAAGACGAATGAATAGGAAGAACAAAATGAAGAGAGCTATGGGGCTACCGGTACGGAGGTTATGATGTCAGGAATGATATGGTGATGGCATGAAGGTGTAACATCCCAAAGTTCCAAATTTTGGAATGTTATATTAAATAAATAGTTTAGATTGTTTGTTTGATTGTGGTGTGGTTGCTTGTATGAAATTGAGTGAAATTTGAAACTTTTGAAAGTTAAATGAGAGGGAATGAAATGACTTTCCCAAACATTCACATTTCCAGTTATGTTCTCCATGAATTCAAATTCATTTCATCACAAAACCCTAGAGTGAAGATGATATGACTTCTTCCATTTAATAAATGAAAAGGGTTTTGGAAAAGATTTGAATTCCGTTTTTGAAATATTTCAATTTCAGAAACTTTATGCAACTCAATGATTTTCATGAGAGAAGATAAAATGACTTCTTCAAATTATAACAAATATGAGTTGGAAGTAAAAAATAAGCAAATTGAAAGTGCTTTTGAAAGATTTTGAAATCCACTTCCAATTTGGAGTTAGTTGGTTTTATTAAAAAAAATTCCAAAACAAATATATGGAAAATAGGGTAAAATGATTCCCTACAATATAAAATTGCAGAAAAATGAGTTTGAAGTAATTTTGGTATTTTAAAATATTTTATTTTGATTTTTCAATAAACCAGAAGCACTATATGCTTTATTTAATTTTTCGTGGATTTTATTTAATGCTAAAAAATGTTCATGATTTTGGAAATCTTTTTCTTAAAATTTTGATATATAATATGCCTATATAAAATTTTATTGTATTTTCGTTATTCAGTTTTCCTTTCTATTTCTATTTAAAAAATAATTGTACGTGTGGCCGCTAATTATACATCGCCAACATGCGCGGCATAGTGGCAGCAGCGCCCCTTTTTATTTTTTACATGGGCCAGGCCTAGTAAGCCTTTTTTTCTTTCCAGTTCCTTTTTTTTTTCTCTTCGGCCGAAATTAAAAAAAATCTCCAAAGGCCGTGTAAGCGCGCGGCGGCCGAAGGCTTTTAGCCCATGCAGTTCTCCTTTGTTTCGTTTATTTCCATCTATGTTTAGTCCCACATTGCTTAGCCTTTGATCTCTAAGTCTCTTTTCCACCTATAAATATAGACCCATAGAGCCTTCAAAAATCATCCGATTCGGGTTAATTTAATTTTTTGTTTGACTAGATTCACTAAAGAAAAATATATTTATTCTCACCGGCGGGAATTGTGGAAGTCGTCTCCTCTCTCTCCGAAGTCGTCTTTTCTCTACCTTATAAATGTATCTTTCTTCGTATTTTTTAATACTCATGGAGCTTATTATATTTAGACTAGTGTACGGTATAATAATTAGATTATCAATTAGGCTCTGTATTTATACATTAGACCTAGTATTCTTTTAGCCGTAGCTTTTTTTCTCTCTCTCTCTCCGTAAAACAGTTTGGCCCTGATTTTTGAAATAGCCATAATTTTTTACTCGTTCATTCAAATTAGATCAAACCAGCGCCCATAGTTTCGTTTTGATTCCACCTATCCAGTGAATCTATCAAATAAACTTTTTACAACTTTCAAATTTCGAAATTTGTTTAAATTCATATTCAAACTACTTTTTGTCATAACATGAGTTTCGTAACTCCGTTTGAGTTGATTCTTTTTGCGAATCGAAGCTCTTGACCTAAACTTTCTGATAAGGCCAAATTCACTTAATTTTGGTACTGTTAGAAATTGTTTTCTGTTGCAAGAGTTATTTGCTTGTTTCGAAATTTTCCGGGGTTTATCTTCAATTCTTTTCCATGATTGCTTATGTGTGGTACTATTGCTTGCTTACGATAGATTGATCGAAGTGTGAAGAGTAGATCTATCACGAGTTGTGAGTTCGTAAAATCTCCGTCAACAGTACAAGGCAAGTTCACACTTTGATCATACTCTTCAATACCCTGATTTACTTGCATTAGTTATACCCTCAAAGATTTGCATGAGTAGGACCTGTATACATGTGGGATTGCTTTGTAGTTCATGAGGTAGGAACCTATAACTTGAGATCAACCCCGGGATTATATGCTTTGTTACTTATTGCTTAGCCATGCGTAGACGTGGATTGGTGTGTGTGATTCATGAAAGTTGTGAGAGAGATATTTAACTAAGGGAAACTTTAAGGTGGCACTACTAGGAAAAGGCATGCTAGTGGCGCACCACTTTTGCCTACTAATGGTGCACCAGTGGTGCGCCAACACTAATGGCGCACCACTGGTGCACCATTAGTATCTGGTGTTCTAATGGCGCACAAGGCAGTGCGCCATTAGTATAGCCCATCGTGCGCCATTAGTATGCCTCACAGGGGGCCATATGTACCCATGTGCATTGGCATACTAATGGCGCACTGGTGGGTGATGCGCCATTAGTTTCATTTTAACAGTGCGCCAGTAGTGTCTTGAGTGGTGCGCCACTAGTATGAATATTAGGGATTTTTTTTCTTTTCTGATATTTTCACAGGATACAAAATATATTATTTGACAGAATTTAGACAACACCACACAGCAACACCAGATTCATCGAATACAATAGAAGGTTAGTCTCCGAATACAATTCATCATATTAGTCTCCAAATACAATTCATCATATTAGTCTCCGAATTCAAAAGACCGAACAAAGATAGAACATTATATTACAAGTCTCGAGACCGCGAGTAGCGAGTTTGTCTTCACATTACAAGTCAATATCGATCATCTAAACTACCATCACATAGAAGAGAGCTGCGGTCATCACGATGAGCATCACCGCGATGAAATTCGTCTTCATCCGGTTCCTCCAACGCTCCCTCCTCTCTCCCGCTAGATAGCGCGCGTATCTAGATTCCGCCTCCGCCCTGGTGGTGTACCCTTTGTAACTCTTACCGCTGAAACGGTGAACCTGTCTCCGACACTACTCCCAGTCGTCGTAGACTCCGGGAACCTTACCCTTGTACACGACATACGACGGCATCGCTATGCACTAGCCAAACGAAACGTTAGTACCAATTCACAGACAATACATAAGCAATATATAAGTATGCAACAAAAGGATCGGAAGAGAAAAGCAAGACATTAATAGCATCGATTACATCTAAGTTGAACGACTGTCCAAACCAAAGAGACATACAAGTTCATTTAAGTTTAATTACAACATGAGCTAATCGATGTTTCAGAACTAGACATAGCATCACTACTTTCGACTCGACTCAAGGGACCAGAGCGTGGATGAAGCCGCCGTCTATCGTGGGAGTCATGAAATCGCGGGCGTTTTCAGCCTGCATTTGTAGCGTTGTGTCTATGTCACTGTTGGACGGTTAATTTCTGAGGTTGAACTGCCCCTAGGTACGAAGGACATCTTGATGGATGATTTCCGCAAACTCCGACTAGATGCGAAAGAATTCTTGTCTGATGTCCGCGTCCTGGATTGCCGACAAGCTCGCGGCCCAATCTTTGAGTTTATCTGGTAGCAGAAGGTGATTATGGTCCCGTACGATCGCCCGCATGTGATGGATGGCATAGTAGGCACCCTTCTGACCGCCAGGCGGCTGCTTAACGCAGCAGAACATCGTATTGTGGGTGAACGCGTGCTTGTAGTACTTACGAACTGGCCTGGTGAAGGTGCCTCTAGATTTGGCGTAGCCTGGGAGAACATCATCAAGAACTTTCTTGACATTTGTGTAGTCTATCTTCGACTGACGGTCCGAGTCGAAATACATGTCCATGGAATATTTCGGGCATAGGAGGATGATTGTGCAATGTGTGTCACTGCACAAAACACGGAATGTTAAAAAAAACGATCGAAATCTAAGAAATCATATGTTGCGGGGCGGTTGAGGGGACGACTTACTCGGGAAAGTAAGGCACGAGGAAGTTATCCTTATCTCGGTTTGCCAGAATGACGCCTTCGAGGTAAGAATTCGCGACTTGCCGGTCCCCAGCCCTGCCCAAGATCTTGGCACGCATGTAGAAGGGGTCGACTATCACGATGTCCGGGGTCTTGTCTCTAATGATCCACATCTCCATACTCAGCGAAAATAGTCGAACGAAGGTGTAGTGCAGCGGATGAAGGTTAAACATAGTGAAGATGTCATCAAACCGCAGGACGATCGTACCCGCGATGGAGTTATCCACAAAGCCCTTGCCCTCTGGCACCTTGGCCACGAAAAACCGGGTATGACACATCCTTCTCTCTGAGACGCCGCTTCTCCGAAGAAAGAACGCTGTCATGCAGACTCCGCATAGCACCGGTTCCAGCATTGAGCATCTTAGTCGGTAGCATCGGCCTACCCGCCACATGCACCCTCCTCATTATATCCTTAGGTGAAGGTGGCCCGTCCTGAGCACGGATCGTACTCGGTGCCGGCTGGCTCGCACCCTTATTACTCTTTCTTTTCCGTCCCTTTTTCTTCTCATGTAATGGGACCGAGTTCTGCTCACAGACTGCCTTCTTGAGTGTGTTGGGGCTGATAATATTTCGCACCTCGGCTATCTGAGGCTCGGTGAAGTCGGCAGCTGGAGGCGTCTCTGAGAACTGAACGCCAGACGACGCCTGTTGCAACTTGGTTTCTCCGCGGTACCAGCTAGATCGCGACCGTCTTTTGTAGGGTTGGGTTCTTGAGAAGGAGGCCCCATGAATTCGCCATCGTACCCATGATCGGCAAAGTACTTATCGACGTTGGCAAATGTACCGTTGTTGTTGTCGTCGTCGTCATCCGGATCCTCTGCCATATGCATGTTCGGATCCTGTGCCATAGGGATGTCCGGCAGCGTTGCGGTGGTCTTGCCATGGCTTGGCGCCGGCACGACTGGCGGTGTTGTCTTTGGGGTGGTGTCCCCCGCCCCCAAACGAATCTGGCTCTTCGGCCAAAGACGGGGCCAGCTTAGGTAGGCGCTGACGGTCATCACATCATCTTCGTCGGCCCCGACGGGTCAAATCAGAGGTAACAACTCGTCGCATCCTGGCAGCACCCGAACCAGTTGAACCCTATACATGGTGGGTGGCATCGGATTACCGTGGAACATGGGGTTGCCCGGTTGAACGATTCTGCCCTTGGCGACATCGACCAACTCGTCGTTCACGAAGTGCAGGAGAGTGCACGGAACGTCAGCGGCGCCATGCGAAAACATGTAGGGCATTAGGGATGCCCAGTGAAAGGCAAGGAGATGAAGTCCTCGGCCGAGAGGCTTAATTAGTTACCGTGATGATGGCGTCGAGCTCGGCTAATGTCGAGGCACCGCCAACGGCGGGCATGCAATTGACGGAGGGGCCGCTTGTTGTAGAGGTGCCGGCCGGCGTACACCCGGGTTCATTAAGCTCCAGTGCCCGTGCATGCGTCGGAGACACCAATGCCGCCACCGTCGGAGACACCAATGGCCCCACCTACGCATTCTGCGAGTTCCTGGCCATGAAGCTGGGAATCGGGGGCGGCCCATGTTGTCCGCCCCCAATCCACGTCGTCAGCCCCTGAATCAAGGTAGGCATAATGCCGATGAGCGTCGATCCCAGTTGTTGTTGCACTTGCTCTTGGAAAATCTCCGGAATCCGCGCCACTTGTGCCTTGAGTTCTTGAACCTCGCGCGATTGGCTTTCTGAGCTGGTCTTTTTCTCCTTTCGCCCACCAGCGTTATAGTATGACGACCATTTTGTGGACAAGCCTTTGCCGGCCACACGACCAGCTGACGACGGCTTATTGAGCTTATCCTTTTTTTCATTACATTCAACGCCCTATTTAGAGTGGTGTCCCAAGGGGTGCTCTGAGTCGACCCCGCGCTACTGCTTTCTGTCGCCTGCGGAAGGAATGTGAACCATTTAGAAATTTGGCTTCATTAATTAGAATGCAACCATATGGAGCTAATTACGCGGGGTGTATTCCTTACCAGAACAACCTCAAGGGCCCTGGTCTTCGGATCCGTGGTGAGCTCCTTTGTTACCAGGTCCTCCTTGTACCGGGCCCTGACAAAGTTCCTGGTCTGCTTGTCACCGTATATATCGAAGAGGGGCGGTAGGCCTTGCTCGGCACGCTCCGCGTCCTCCTTGTCCCATATAGGCTCCGCCACTCTGTAACCGCCGGGACCGAGTGTGTGTTCCCCTAAGTTCAACTGCCGCATTTCTTTCTCCCACTGACTTGATTCAGAGGTTGCGGTGCTCTCGCACTTGATCTTGAACTCCTTGTAGTCATCTTCGGTGATCGAAGGATTTTTCTCCTTGATCTTCTCATAACTAAAACATTTGTCAATCATTCTCTTCACCGAGCTTCTCCAAGTAAACAGGGCCGTGCTCATCCTCGTGAGGGTGGCATTGTTCACTTTATTCCCTGTGAGGCGTGTGTTTTCAAATTCAGCGGGGAACTTGTATCGTTCGTGCAGCTTCTTGAAGAGGAGATTGCGCAAATTCCCTCGGTCCTTATGCCTTAGGTTCTCGGTGTTTATCGAGACGGTGCTCCAGAGAATGCACCCGAGCTGAACCTAGTACCCCTTGACTATTTGTTTGGGCGCCGTTGGATTCCCGTCGGAGTCCACTTCAGTAAATTCCTCCTTGACGGTGCGGAGCACGGTCGGGCGCCGGTCATTCCGTTGCCTCTTCGGTTGGCTGCCATCTATGCGTGTGCCGCCATCATCAGTGGTGGCATCCTCGGCGGCACATCAGTGGTGTCATCCCCGACGGCACCATTAGTGGTGTCATCCTCGGCGGCACCATCAGTGGTGTCAGGATCGGTGTCTTTCGCGGCGTCCTCATAGAAGTGAGGTTGTTCCTCCATCTCCTGGGACAGCTCCTAGAATGCCTTGCCGCCCGAACCGCCGGCCTCATCGTTGTGGGCCATGTTTCTCTCTAAATAGGAAAAAAGTTTGGTCAAGGAACAAGATCATGGTCTCATCATTTAGGGTTTGTCGACACCGAGGCATCCTAAAAGCTAAGCATTTATCATTTAGGGTTTTTCGACGCCGAGGCACCCTAAAAGCCTAAGCTTTCATCATTTAGGTTTTTATCGACACCGAGGCACCCTAAAAGCTAACTTTTTATAATTTATGGTTTGTCGACACCGAGGTATCCTAAAAGCTAAGCTGGGAAGGAGAATTCTAAGTTGGGCCTAATCACTTGGCTCTATTGCCGCCTATGGTTTAATGCAGCAAGAATAAAGGGGCAGTTGATCCTACTTAATTAAGTACTAAGATACCCCGGCCCATGCATTAGTCACAAGTACCCCATATGTCTTATTTTTAGCAAAGTCATGCTAAAATTCACGGAAAAATTTCAGCATGACCTTTGCTGAAAATAGGACATATGGAGTACCCGAATTTGGCGGAACGGAAGTTAATCGACATTCCAGCAAACTCAAGGGCCTCTCGGGGTACCTGCAAAATCATCACGACACGATGGTCGGAGACAAAACCCAGCAACAATCTGGATGGAGTGCATCGGGCTTTCAACTCCACTTTAGACTATTCAAATGCCAGTTTGCATAGGCTTGAGCATATCATTTCAAATAGCTGTCTATAGCTTGGAAAAGCATGTATTGTCTGGTACTAAAGCTTCATAAAGACAAGCACCAACATTGTATAAGAGAAAATAAAAGCGGACATATTGGAATAACAATGATCCTATAAGAGAAAATATAAGCACCAACACTGGATGGATCAGTTAATAAAAATTGAAATAACAACAAGACTATCGAGACTTCTACAACCAAGTTAGCATTTCGACACTACCACGTAAGACCACTCTCTTAGGTGACTTGTAATGATCCTATATGATATATTCGCAGCCATGCTCTACCAGTATCAATCAAAAAGAGAACTACCATCCTTGCAGAAGAGGACAATTGTGAATAGTACCTAGTTTTGACCAGGGCTCACCCAAACTATGCCAAATAAGAGTGTATCAGTGTGGCAGCACAATTATCTGAAAGTTAACGTACAAAACCAGATCATGACAGCAAAATGAATTATGGATCGGCCAAGAGCAAGCACACACAAAAAGAATAGGAGCATCCAATCCAATATGATCAAACTGTTGGAAAACAAAGTAAACTACATGCTTGTACTGCGTTAAAGATGGTTTCATTTTCACATATTGCAATAAATCGTTGAAGTTTATAGGGAAGGAGCCAGAAACAATTTCCATATAAATTGCTAAATGTCATATCATTACGAACTTTTCTTTGACTTCCCGCAATGATGATATGAAATGGCTATATCCAGTGACCTTCTGACTTGTGAGACTACAACTTCATGTCCGACTTCTTATTTTCTTGAAATATCCAGCAAGTGTTGGCTTTTTCATTGATAAGAGGATAGCAGTATGCACACAGTATGCACAAACAGCAAAGTGAAAGGAACAAAAATAAAAGAAAACTAAAAGGATATTTAAAAAAAATGAGCATATTGTTCATATCATTTGCACCAGCTAGCCTACAATGCAGAATCAAATGCCAAATTGCCTGAATAAAGTTTTTAATGTAAAGCTATCGAACTGTTTGGGAGGCTGTGTAACTGCAAAAAAAAGAAGTTCTACGCAGAGAGGATCGACATCAAACTGAAGTCCACAACAAAGTTCATCTGCTTCACAACACTTAAATGCTTAGCTAAATGTGTCATGAGGCAACTTCCACAGGGGTTTGCAAAACAAGCTGAACATCGACAATGTGAAGCGATGACCGACGACACCGATGAAGGAATATCCATCCATGTAAGCGGAAACAAAAAGTACTAGTATAAGCTAAAAGGATTCGCAAAAAGCTTGCAGAAATACAAACGACTTGGTCATCCACTCCGTCAGCTTCCTATTTTTCCTCTTTTCGAGTTTTCCAACACCATGTATGCAAGCTAGTACACTTAATCCAACTCCGAGGTCATTAAAAAATCCTCATTTTCCCTTGTTTTATTTCGATGATCTGAAGATGGTTATATATATCCATGGTAATAGTCCCTTTGATCTGATGTCACAAACAGTAAAGCTGAAGGTGGTTATTTTTTTTAATTTGGCAACTAGCATAGCATTTTTTAACTAATGTTTTCAACCCTGAATTTTCTTTCTTAATCACCCATGGAAAGCAAGGAGGAGCAAGTAAACCAACTCTGCTTCGTTTTGCAATTGAAAATAGGTGGATATGGAATCATTGGCCTCAAAGATGGAGGGGTGAGGAGAGAAGGGAAAGGGGCGCTTACGGGCAGTAGGACTTGGAGAAGATGACGATGTCGTGGGCCTTGATGGTGGAATTGACGAAGTCGGACGGCACGGACCTCCTAGACGTCCTCCCCGCGCAAAGGCGACGATGGTGGCCTTGATGGTGACGATGGCGCGGCAACGACGGGCTCAAGAGGGGCGGCTAGGGTTCGTGGGGAGGGCAGGGGAGCGACAGCGGCTAGGCTTTCTGGGCGGCGCGTGGCGGCGAGCAGAGAGAGTGGAGGGGGTGGCGCATGGCGGTGAGCGGAGAGAGTGGAGGGGGTGGCGTGTGAGGTGGAGGGGGCGGCAGTGGAGGCCGGGGTGGCGGCGCAGTGGAGGCCGAGGAGTGGACGGGGCGGCGGCGCAGTGGAGGCAGCGGAGCAGTGGCGGGGGGCGAGGGGATCTCGTGTAGTGGAGGCGAGGGGATCTGGCGCAGAGAGGGAGAGAGGGTATCAAGTCGAGTGGGCGAGGGTTACTAATGGCGCACCTCCCCCTGGTGCGCCATAAGTACATCGATAGCAATGGCGCACCTCCTCGTGGTGC
The DNA here is from genome assembly GCA_902687465.1 of Secale cereale. Taxonomy (NCBI): domain Eukaryota; kingdom Viridiplantae; phylum Streptophyta; class Magnoliopsida; order Poales; family Poaceae; genus Secale; species Secale cereale. The sequence continues at coordinate 264,606,427 of LR738709.1, read as the reverse complement.
GCCATTAGTAAAAAAAATTATTTCTATTCGAGCCCACAGGTTATCTTCCACCAAACCCCATCTGCATGAGAGAACATACACTAGCCTTACTGGTCAGCACGCAGCGCACACACCAGGAGGTCCTGGGTTCGAGTCCCAGGCTCCCCAATTTTTGTTTTTAACCATTTTTTTCTTTGCTCATATCTTTTTATCCAAGCATCCAAATATAACATGTCGCATATGCTAGATGCTCAGAATTTCATGTAGAAAAATAATATGCAGTTTGTTGCCATATTAACAACATTTAAAATGTTGTTTGATATTTGTGTTTAAATATGTTCAAACTTGTTTAAATCATAACTAAATATCCATAGCTCCAAATTTGACAAACTTTATATGCTTTTGGGAGTAACATATAACGAAGCACAACTAGTCTTTTTTTTGGATTTTTAGTTGCATTCATTTGTGAATTGGTAAAACATTTATGAATATGAAAAAATATCATCAAATTTGAAAATATATTCATGAATTCAAAAAGTGCCCATGAAATTTTAAAATATTCATGAATTCAAGAATTGCCCATGAAATTTAAAAATATTCATGAGTTCAAAAAATATTCATTAGGTAGGGTGGTCCTGCTCTTCTTGCCCTTCTTTTTTGCAAATGGAGTTCTTCTGTGGAACGGACGTCCTTTAGGTAGGGTGGTCCTGCTTCTTCTTGTGGTGTATGCTGCTACTTCATCGTCGTCGTCATGTTCCATCTTCGGGTCGCCATACTTGTCGAAGTCTTGCTCATTGGCGACTCCATCCATTCCGATGATCTTCCTTTTGCCTCTCCTCACGAAAACATGACTGGGCTTTGACGGGTCTGTAATGAAGAAGCATTGGTCCACTTGGGAAGCCAGTACCCATGGCTCATTTTTTGCAGTGACGTTTGCGCCCGCGGTCTTGGATTTGGCTTCGGGTATAACCATGGTGGTGAAATACCGGTCCTCTTTTAGGACGCTCTTGGCCCATCTGACACGGAACATCGGGACCTTCTCTCAAGTGTAGCTCAGCTCCCAGATCTCCTCGATCCTTCCGTAGTATCTGTCCTTGTCGTTACCGGTGTAGTATGCCATCGTTACCCCAAAGTTCTCATAACCATCGCTATTCTTGTCCTTGTCCTTGGTGTAGAATGTGTAGCCGTTGATATCGTACGCCTCCTAGGTCATCAGGTTGTGCTCGGCGCCCTGTGACAAGGCGAATATGAGTTGTTCTTCCGCGGAAGAATCCTCATGTAAAGGGTACGACAGAAGCTTCTGCTTGAACGAACGCGTGAAACATGAGTTGTGCTCTTTGATTATATCTCCGTCCGTCCTCTGTTGGCCTCGATCATTGTACGTCTTCTCAATAAAGGTTTTGTGCTCTACCACCCAAGGATCGACCATGTCTATGTGTTGTAGCGCGACTAGGTTTGCTCTTTCAAAGTCAGCGAGTCGACCCTCGAAGTCGACATGCATTTCGCGGCGACCCTCGCGGTGACCCCATCCAGCGAGCCTGCCGAGGTGCCTGTTGACGGGCAGACCAACGGGGTTCTCGATGCCTAGATAATTCGTGCAGTAGGAGATGCACTCTTCGTTCAGAAAGCCCCTGGCTATGCTTCCCTCTGGACGTGACATGATGCGAACGTATCCTTTGATGACACCATTCATCCTTTCGAACGGCATCATGCTGTGCAGGAACGTCGGCCCGAGTTGGATGATATGCTCCACGATATGGACCTGCAGATGCACCATAACGTCGAAGAATGCGAGCGGGAAGTACATCTCAAGCTCGCATAGTATCACCACGATCTCTTCCTGTAGCCTTCTGAGTTGCCTCACGCCAACCGACTTCCGAGAGATGATGTCAAAAAAGTTGCATAGGCCAAATAGCGTTTCACGGACGTGCATGTCCATGATCCCACGGATTGCAACTGGAAGTGTCTGCGAGATCAGCATGTGACAGTCATGAGACTTCATCCCGTTGAACATCTACTTCGCTGGGTCTAGGTATCTGCTTATCTTCCCCGCGTAACCGTAAGGAAGTTTTACTCCTACGAGGCAGGTGAAAAACTGCTCGATCTCCTCCTGACTTAGAGTGAAGCACACGGGAGGGTAGTCATTTCCGGTCTTCTTGGCCTTTTTGCCTTTGCGACGACTTTCCGTGTCCTACTTCGCCTCATCATCATCATCATCATCATCATCATCATCATCATCATCATCATCATCATCATTAGCGTGAAGCTCCTGCCTGATGCCCATTGATTTCAAGTCTGCCCTTGCTTTTGGCCCATCTTTGGTCCTCTCTCGCACGTTGAGCAGGGTACCAAGCAGACTCTCGCACACGTTCTTCGTGATATGCATGACATCAAGGCTATGAGGCACACGGTGGATCTTCCAGTACGGCAAGTCCCAGAAAATAGACCTCGTTTTCCATACCTTCAGCAGCATCTCTGGCGCCTTTCGCTTCTTTCCCGGCTCTGGCGCCTTTTGCTTCTTTCCCGGCAGTGGGCAATCTTTCCAATTTTTCAACAGCTTGTCTATTTCCTCGCCGCTCCTTGTACGTGGGCGTCTTCGGGGTTCGGTTTCACCATCGAACAGATCCTTGCGTTTCCTCCACGGGTCATCTTCGCGAAGCCACCTTCGATGTCCCATGAACACGGTTTTCGAAGACCCGGGATCTCTATCTAGCTGGCGATACGTTGTGTCATCCATGCACCTGACGCATCCAGAAAATCCGTGGACCACCTGCCCCGCAACATATCCGTAACTGAGATAGTCATGCACCGTCGTGAGCAGTGCGACTCTCATAGGGAAATATTCTTTCTCTGTGGCGTCCCACGTATTGGCTGGCGTTTTCCACAGCGTGTCTAGCTCCTCTTTCAGCAGCCCCAGACACAGATTGATGTCGTTCCCTGGTTGTTTCGGCCCTTCAATTAGCATACTCATGTGAATGTACTTCCTCTTCATGCACAACCAGGGGGAAGGTTGTACATCGACACAAATACAGGCCAGGTGCTATGTGTGCTTCTCTGGCTGCCAAACGGATTGACTCCATCGGTGCTCGAGCCCAGCACGATATTCCTTGGATCGTTCCCAAATTCCAGGTCTTCGAAGTTCAACGCTTGCCACTGGCTCGCATCCTTAGGGTGACTCAGCATCTTGTCTTTTTTATTTATCTCCGGATCATTTCTGTCATCTTCTCGCTTCTTCTCCTCCCTATCCGCGTGCCAACGCAGGAGCTTTGCTACCTTAGGGTCCGCGAAATACCGCTGCAGACGAGGATTGATCGGAAAGTACCACACCACTTTTCGAGGAGCTTTCTTCCACTTCTTGTATCGAGTGACGCCGCACACCATACATACGGTAGACTCCACGTGCTCGTCTCGATAAATGATGCAATTGTTCATGCACACATGGTATTTCACGTGCGGTAAATCCAGAGGACACATGATTTTCTTCACCTCCTCGAAACTGGTCGGGCATTTGTTCCCCTTGGGAAGACGTTCGTGCCAGAATGACATGTTCTCGTCGAAGCATGCGTCGGTCATTTTGTGTTTTACCTTCATCTCCAGAGCCATGAGCGTTACTTTCAGGCGGGTATCCTCGGGCCTGCATCCTTCATACAATGGAGTAACCGCGTCTATCTCTAGTTGATACACCTTGGCTTTCTCTCGGGAGGCAGCTCTTGCGTTATCCGTCTGCTTGAGAAGCATCTCTTGAATATGAGGTTCCTGCACCCAGCCTCCATCGTCGTCTGCTCCGGCATCTTCATCTAGATCATGATCATGCCCTTCGTCTTGATCTTCCTCATCATCATGTCCGGCATCTTCTACATGATGAATGTGTACAGCATCACCGTCGTGATCATGTCCTGGAGATTCTTCGTCTTCTCGCCCGCCCTCGCCGCGGTGGTTGTCTTGCTGCCCTTCCTCATTTCTTGCCCAGCCATGGACGACTTCATAGTCATCTTCATCACCTTGCCACTGATAGCCATCCTTGAAACAACGCAAGAGCAGGTGGTCCCGCACCTGCCCGGAATCCGGGTCCGCAATAAGGCTCTTCAGCTTGCATCTTCGACACGGACATCTTATCTCCATCTCGTTCTTTTGAAGCATCTTGGCCTTCGCGGAGGTCAAAAACCTATTCACGATGCCTTCGGTCATCGTGCGGGCCATGGTCGCTTGCGGGGTAGAGCAAAATGATATTTTAGAACCAAGAAAAATTTTGGCATGACTTTCCCTAAAAATAGGACCAAAAAGAATGCATAGTGCCAAAATTCTTGCCGAAAATGAATCAACATTTAGGCAAAATAGTGGCAACTATCGCATTTCAAATACCGGTACCTGCAAACACAAATATATATGCAACACCATAAACATATGCAACACCACAATCATACATAGATCTAGCTAGGTCATAAAAAGTGCATGTGCACGGTTGTTGGAGCTCGATGGAGAAAAAATGTAGATCTACAACATAAAGATAGCTTTCCCCCCTTACTTACCTATCAAAAAATGGTAATTTAACCACTTAATTTTGATGAATCTATGGTGCAAATGAGGTGAGGAGGAGGAGGCAGCCGACATAAGCTTGGAGGAGGAGGTGGAGAGAATGAAGTGGGGAAAGTGAGTGTGTAGGTGTGTGGCTGTCCAAAATATCTAGCTGGTCCCAGTTTACTAATGGCGCACCACTCACTAATGCGCCATTAGTAACCAGGGTTACTAATGGCGCATTAGTGAGTGGTGCACCATTAGTAGTTTTGCAAACAAAAATTGTACTAGCGCACTGTGCCACGGTGCGCCATTAGTATTTCTAAAAAAACATTTGCTACTAATGGCGCACCGAGGACTAGTGCGCCATTAGTGTCTACCACTATAATGGCGCACCAACACATGGTTCGCCATTACTATATAGTAGTGGCACACCATGTGTCTGGTGCGCCATTAGAGTCCATATCATCTATAGCCCTTTTCCTAGTAGTGTGACAACATTAATACACATCTAGGTGGAATGGTTGGGGCACCCTGGAGGAACCAGTGGCTTGCCCGGGCACCTGGAGAAACCAGTGTTTGCCCTAGGGGATCCCGGAGGACCCGTGTGAGAATGCCACCCAAGCTCAAAGGGATCATATGATATTTCATGCCTAAAAACTTCCATGTGCAGCGACAAGCCATTATGGGCTCTGGCATAGTTGTTTAAGTTGTGGGAAACCTTTCCATGATGGGCTAGCAGATGTAGGGGGATTGTAGGTGTACCGGCCTACCTATCGGTCAAGGGGACCTCTTCGGAAAGACTATGTGAGAAACTCAACGGAGGCGACCGAGTCTTTTGGGGAAAAGTACACAAACCTCTGCATAGTGTACAAACTAATCTTTATTAGCCGTTTCCCCAGTTATGGACGTCTTGAGTATCTGGAAGTGAATTTTTTGTTGATCTCAACACTTTATTTAATAAATGTATGGGGTATAAATGATTTGGTGACTTTGGGATTGAGAAGGAGGAACCTCTCTCAATATTGATTAATTCAACTGAGTAGTAAATAAAATTTATTCCTTTGTTGTAGGGAAAAACTAGCTTTATGCAAAAATAAACCTTACAGCCTCCACCAGCCATATATGCATGTAGTGATAGATATTGTTCATTATTATTCTATGGTGTGAATTTTCCAGTACATTCAACGTACTAACCTACACGGTTGCAATGTCTCATTTTGCATGTTTATCCGACGAGTAAGTGATACGTTAGGGTTGCGATGTCTACACTCAACTTTGTCGTTGGTGTTGATGGCACTCCACAACCTTGTTGTTACTTCCACTATGTTGATTGAGGTAATAGTATTTAAGTTACTTTATACATGTGTTTTACCTCTGTTATAAATCCTTGAGTACTGTGTCTGTCAGCATACCCATCTAGGGATGACACTTAAGCATAGAGACTTTGATCTATTGAGATCGGGTCGCTACAAGATGGTATCAGAGCACATGTTGACTATAGGACGTGACCCTAGAAACTTCAAGCCCATAGGAAAGGATTTCTCTAAAACTTTATTTTCAAAAAGATTCTTTACCTCTCTTCTTTTCCGAGTTTCGTCAAATCTTTTCTTTTACCTTAAATACTTAGACAATACCCTTTTCCATTTTGACCACTTCGTAGTAAGGAGGATTTCAATATGCATTAGAAGTGTTGAAGCTACAACAGTGGATACTCCGAAGATTTCAAGAGTTGACGACTTTGAAGAGATATTGACCTTTAGAAGACCAAACCCCTTTTATGTACTTACGCTAGATGCGACGATTGTGAGTCGTCATTTGTTTGATGTTTTTCTGACGGCCACAAAATAAAACCCGTCGCTTAAAAAAATGTTTGTATTGAGTGTATCTCTCTCCATGAAGCGACCATGATCCAAATGGACCGAAGTCTCTGTGTTCTGTGTCATCCCTGGATCGGTAATGCTGACACACACAACACTTGAAGGATTTATAACAGAGTGGCGATCACACACTTATTACATCGAATGTCTCAAAAGATAACTTATTACAAAATATATGGCATAAGGCCATCTAACACGATAACATCGGAAGGCTTGGAAGATAACTGAGTCCATCAACTCCAACGGCATAGCTAAGTGCATGACAAACGACCTAGCGCACCCTACTCTTCTTCTGAAAAGTCTGCAACATGATATGTTGCAGCCCGAAACGGGTCAACACATGGAATATGCTGGCAAGATAACACAGTAGAGCAAGTAACAGAATAAAGTCTATCACTACATGCATATATGGCTGGTGGAGGCTCTAAGGTTATGATGTTTTTGCATAAAGCCAAATTTCCCCTACAACAAAGGTATAATTTTTTTCTTTAACTATCATTGTAGTTGAAACATCATTGAGAAGTTTCCTCCAACTCAATCCCAATTAAAGTCATCTTGATTAACCCACAATATTAGTTTTAGAGTGATGAGATCAATCCAATAATTTAAGTACCAGATACTCAAGATGTCCATAACCGGGGACACGGCTAATCAAGATTAGTTTGTACACTCTGCAGAGGTTTGCGCACCTTTCCCCACGAGACTCGATCTCATCCGTTGGATTTCTCGCACTGCATGGTGTTTGAGAAACGGATGATCGAGACACAGTCTTTCAAAAGCATTTACTCTTTACCCTGGGTGGACCGGTACACCTACTTTCTCCTACATCCGCTAGTCCACCACTGAAAGAGCTCACACAACATACTTGACTATGCCAGAGCCCATAATGGCCTTGTTGCTGCACACGGAAGTTTCTAGCATGAATAGTCTTATGATCCTTTTGAGCCTGGGTGGCATTCCATAGGATAATCACACGGTTCCTCCGGGATTTCCTAGGACAACACTGGATTCTCCAGGTACCCTGCAACTAATCCACCAAGATGTGTATTAAAGTTGCCACCTTAAGTTGAACCATTAATTAATAGTCTCACATCTGTCATGGATACTCTCAAACCAAATCCACGTCTACGAGCATAGCATGGCAACCTAAGAATAACGTTGAAGCAAATCCCAGGGGTCTGATAATAAAGCAGGTAATAGGTCCTACTACAATCTACTTTCTAGACCCACATGTTAAGAGATCCTACTCATGCAATGTGTGAGGGTTGAACTAATGCATAAAAACTGGGTAATGAAGGGTATGATCAAAGTGTTACTTGCCTTGCTGACGATTCGCAAAACCTAGGGAGCCATAGTAGCACGCTTCGCACTCCGGGAATTCTATCGCAAGCAAACAATAGCATACATAAGCAACCAAGCAAAGATGCACGGAAAACTCAAATAAGAAGATCTAACCAGAAAGTTCAACTGAAGAACTCCGGTTTGCAAATAGAAACAAATCAAACGGAGCAACGAAACTCAAACCACGAAAGAAACAATATCCGCTTACTAGATTGTACTAAAGTCAAATTTTACAGTACCAAAATCTTGTTCAAGTTGGTTAAACAGAAAGAGGGCTTCGAGACAAGGATCTAGGCGCTTGTTTCGCACGATTCTGATTAACAAGCAAAAAATTATACTAAAATGAAGATCGGGGAAGAAATCACGATCGAAAATAATCGCGGAAAAACCCTGAAAAGGAAAACTCAACGAACAGGCTAATGAACAAACGTTCGCTATTTGTAATTAAAAGGCGAAAAGCGTTCGTTAAAACAAACGATTGGACGAACATCCGCTAAACAACTAAACCAAAAAAATGAACCGATCTAAACCAAAAAGAAAAACCAATCTAGGGTTTTTATTAAAACTCATGGTTTTTACATAAAACCGGGAAAAAACCGGCGGCGGCGGCTCCGGCGACGGCGGCGGCTCGGCGTGCGGGGCGGCGCGGTGGTGCGGCGAGGTGCGGCGGCGGCACAACACAGCGGGGCGGCGGTGGCTCAACGGCGGCACTAGGGTTAGGGCGAGCGGGCTGGGGCGGCTGGGCCTCGGCCTTTAAAGGGCGAACTGGGCGAGGTGTCCGGGACGGACACATCACGTAGGTTGGTTCACTTTTTTTGAAGTCCTGACGTGGAAAAACAAACAAAAGAAATACTGAACGGAGTCAAAAAATTCCGAAATAAGTTTTCACCGTCCGCTAATAATATTTAGGACAAAGTGAACATTTTTCCCGGACATAAATGCAATTCCGGAAAATGAGTATTTTTCCTATTCAAATAAAATTGCAAATAAATCCAAATAAAATAAAATAATTGATTTTAATATTTTTCCTCCAATATTTCTTTTGTTTTGGAGAAGTCATATTATCTCCACTCATATATTTTATTATGAAATATTTTCGGAGAGGAAAAACAATTAAAACTAAATTGATCCTCGTACCGATATTTGAGAAAACTCAAATATGAAAATGGTAAAATCCCCAACTCTCTCCGTGGGTCCTTGAGTTGCTTAGAATTTCGAGGATCGCAACACACATATGTGAATAAAATATGCTATGCAAGATGACCTATGTATAACATTCCAAATTGAAAAATTGGATGTTACAAACCTACCCACCTTAAGATGAATCTCGCCCTCGATATTCGGGTTGGCTAGAAAATAGTTGTGGGTGGTCCTTGCGTAGATCATCCTCTCGTTCCCTGGTGGCTTCATGCTCGATATGATGGCTCCACTGAACCTTGCAGAACTTGATAACCTTGCTGCGGGTGACTCTGCTTGCAAACTCGAGGATCTTGACTGGTTTCTCCTCATAAGTTAGATCACTATCCAGCTGAATTGCTTCCAGGGGCATTGTATCTCTCAGAGGAATATCGGCCATCTCAGCATGGCACTTCTTAAGCTGGGAAACGTGAAACACATCATGAACTCCAGACAATCCTTCGGGCTACTCTAACTTGTAGGCAACCTCTCACATGCGTTCCAAAACACAGTATGGCCCTACAAATCTCGGGGCTAACTTTCCCTTAACACCAAAACACTTAACACCTCGCAGAGGTGACACTCTCAGGTACGCTCTGTGTCACATCCCTAGATTCACCTTGCACTAGGCTAGCACTTGCTTGTTGTATCATGTTTAAAATTCAAATGAATTTGAAATGGGGATGTTCTAACCCTAGCACCAGATGAATCCTGTCGGTGTACTAAGGTAGGGGTACCTCAGTACCCCAACTTGTGCACGGGCAGTAGCAGCTTCCCGTGGCAGGGCCTACCACGTGCTTGCCGGAGACCTTTCTGCTCCATATAAAGCCATTCAAAAACAAAGTATACAAGACAGAAGATCGAGGCCCTGGCAAGTGGAGCTTGCCGGGAAGGCCGTCCCAGGCTCAAGATTACCTCACTAGCACAAGACCCTGGCAAGAAGAGCTTGCCAGGAAGACTAGAAGATTACATTTCAGAAGACATGCCTCGGCGCAGCATGCGCCCCGGCAGGGCCCGGGGAGCGACAAGCTTCAGAGCCCGACAAGCTCCAGGGCCCGGCAAGGTCAAGACCCCGGCAAGGTGCTTGCCGGGGAGAGTTACGCTGTGTGCCCGCGCTCCAGCTCATCGAACCACGTGTCGCCCTGGGGCCACTCCAGGGACGCGTGGCGGATGGCTGTGCAGCCTGGGGGACACGGTGGCACTCCACGGTGATAAAGCTATCGCCGTGGCAAACGGAGACGCAAGGGCGGGCGCTTTTGGGGTCGACGGTGACGGGCATTAAATGCTCTTGTCCCCCACTGTCTAAGTAGGTGATGACCACTGTTCATCCACTGTTCATCCACTGTTTCCGCACTGTTACAACTACCACCACAGTTACTTTTCTACCCCTTTTCCTACGTTGACACCTGTCGGTGACCCCTTGGGCTATAAAAGGAGGCCCATGCACAACGTAGAAGAGGTTCGGAAGCTAGATCGCTCATTTGCCCGGTGTAGCTAGTTCTTCAAGCTCCCGAGCTTCAGCACCCAATACAAACTAAGCAGGAGTAGGGTTTTACGCGTCCATCACGGCCCGAACCTGGGTAAACTGCCCGCGTGCTCACCACGATCTGCTCTTTGTGCTCCCTCCGCTCCCTTACCGCACGAACAAGGGGCTCCGGTCCCATAGGTGCTCGTGGTGGACAGTTTCCCCCGACATCTTTGGCGCGCCAGGTAGGGGGCGTCGAGGTTGTGCGAATCTGATCCGGCGTTCACGCGGGCGCATTCTTCATCAACCTCTCCAGCTTCATCAACAACCTCATCAGCAACAGCAGCATGGCCTCGAAGAAGAAAGCTTCGGAGGTCGCAGGCCCGTCTGCGTCTCATCCGCCGCCACCGGAGCCAACGGTGGGTGGAGGAGACGCCGTCGGAAGGGTGGTCGCCGGCGAGGAAACTCGCGGCGCCACCAAATCCAAGGACAAGACGGACGACCGAGCTTCGGTCTCCGTGGACGCGCCCCGTCCATCTCAGCAGACGACAACCCAGCAGCGCCATGGCACAGGAGGTGGCATCCGCTTGCTGGGCCAAGGGCAAACCGGAGGCTCGCGGGATGCTCCGGGCCATCGTCCTGGCACGAGCAAGGCGCGGTCGCCGGGGCGAGAAACTGCTCCTTCTAACCCCGTTAGGAGTCCGAGCATATCCCGCTCCTCGCACCGCTCGCCTCCGCTCCCTTCCTCTCCAGCAGAAGCGCTCGCAAGAGCGCAACTGCTCCTCAATTTCCCTCCAGCGGCAGACAAGGCCGAAGACTGGAGGGCAACAATCCAAAGCCTGATCGCCTTCGCGAACAACGACACGCCGCAGCAGCCATCGACGTCGCGGCCGCGACAAGTCGAGAAGACGAAGGCCGACGGCGACAAGACCGCCGGGGGTGCAACCACCGTGCACTCCCCGCCGCGGAAGCAGAAGACGCCTCCCCGCCGGATCAACGTCGACGACGACTCCACCGCGTCGTCGGATCCGCGGGCTCGTCGGGACCAGCGCCAGGTCCTTGACGATCGGCGGCAAGAAGACGCTCGGACGACGATCGAGCGCCGCCGACAAGCTCGGCGACAATCCGACCAGCGGGCTGGGACCGCTGTTGACACACACGCGCCCGGTGAGCCAGGCGACTTGCCGTACGCGGCAGGTTGCCCTGTGTTTACCCGTGAGCTGCGGCGTGTCCAGTGGCCCAGCATGAAGAACTTCAAGCCCGACGTACCGGAGAAGTACGAGGGCAAGACGCACCCCTCGGAATTCCTCAGCATTTACACCATCGCGGTGCAGGCTGCCGGGGGGCGCGACGAGAAGATACCGGCGAACTACTTCCCGCTGGTGCTTAAGCCGAACGTACGTTCTTGGCTTATGCACCTGCCGGAAGGCTCCATTTCTTCTTGGGCAGATCTTTGCCACCAGTTTGTTGGCGCCTTTACGGGCGGCCACAAACCCCACGGCCAGGAGAGTGATCTCCACATCTTGGCCCAGAAGGAAGGAGAACCTCTGCGCAAGTACATCCAGCGCTTCAGTCGTGTGCAGCACAACATCCCCGACGTCCACCCTGCTGCGGTTATTAGTGCGTTTCACCAGAACGTACGTAACCGCCGCATGCGTGAGGAGATGGCCATGAGCAAGATACGGGATGTCAGCGAGCTCTATGCTCTAGCTGATAAGTGCGCACGCGCCGAAGAGGGGAGGAGACTCCCCGGGGAGGATGCTGGCGCAGGGGGAAGCGACAACGAGGATGCCGCCCCGGCAAAGAAGAGCCGGCGGCGGAACAATAGAAGGAAGAACAAGAAGGAAGTGCTTGCCGTCGAGAAGTCCGGCAAGGAGGCTCCCGCCAAGCAAGCACAAGCTGGCGGCTCCGGCAAGGGGCCTGCCCCTGTAGCGGCAGCCGACAAGCAGGACGGCACCGACAAGCAATATTGCAAAATCCACCGCACCAAGGGCCACGACCTCTCCAACTGCAAACGCGTCGAGTACCTCGTCGAGCAGCAGAAAGCTGAGTACGAGCGTCGCGACAAGGAGAAGGCCCAAGGTGGCGGAGGAGAGCCAAGCAAGAAGCAGCCGTTCAATGGCCGGGGAGGACGCCGCGGCAAGGCCAAGCAGCGGCAAGGTGACCGACCTCCCCGGGGGCGCGACAAGGATGAAGAAGACGACGACGATGACATGGAGGAAGAAGATAACAGCGAGCAGGAGTTCCAGAAGGCCACGGAAGTCCTGTGCATCGACGGCGGCGCCTCTCTGCACACTTCCCACCGCCAACTCAAGCAGTGGGTGCGGGAAGTGAATGCGGCAGAGCCGCCCGTGGAGTCGCGCAGGCTCCTCAAATGGTCCAGCACGCCCATCATTTTTGATCTTGAGGATTACCCTGACCGCACCACCGCGGTCGGGTGCTTGCCGATGCTGGTCTCACCCACCATCCGCAACCTCAAGGTCACCAAAATGTTGGTTGACGGCGGGGCCGGGCTGAACTTGATCTCCTCAGCTGTGATCAGGAAACTCCAAATACCAGACGGCGAGCTCGAAGAGACTGGTTCATTCCAAGGAATAAACCCGGGGAGGAGCAAGCCCAAGGGGAAGATAACTCTGCCAGTAACCTTTGGCGGGGAGCTGAACTTCAGGACGGAGAGGATAACCTTCGATGTTGCCGATATTCCATTGCCATACAATGGGATACTTGGACGTCCTGCCCTCGCCAAGTTCATGGCAGCTTCCCACTACGCCTACAACGTACTCAAGATGCCGGGGCCGATAAGCGTCATCTTTGTCCATGGCGACAAGAAGGACGCGCTTGTTTGCGCCGACAAGATATACCGTGATGCAGCAGCCGCAGCGGAGAAGGCCACACTTGCCGATGAAGCTCCCGGGGGGAAGAAGACCAAGACCAAGTCCGGCAAGTGCTCTGGGGCCCACTCCGGCAACCGCACCTCTTCGGAGTGCTGCGCTGCCGTCGAGGACGTCCCATCGAGCTCCACCGGCAAGTGCAAGAATGGGTTGGCCGCTCCTCCGGCAACCAAGAGGGTGTCCGCCAAGGAGGGCGGCACTGGTGGTACCTTCACCATCAGTGCCACACTTGACAGCAAATAGGAAAGCGCGCTCGTTGCCTTCCTGCGGGCGAATGTCGATGTGTTTGCCTGGCAACCATCTGACATCCCCGGTGTTCCCAGGAAGGTAATTGAGCACAAGCTTGCTGTTTGTCCTCATGCGCGGCCCGTCAAGCAGAAGGTCAGGAAGCAAGCCGTGGAGCGCCAAGAATTCATTGCCGAAGAGATCAAGAAACTAGAGGCAGCATGCCTAGTTAGAGGCGTGATCCATCCGACGTGGTTAGCAAATCCGGTCGTCGTGCGTAAGGCCAACGGGAAGTGGAGACTGTGTATAGACTTCACCGATGTGAATAAAGCATGTCCCTAGGATCCATTTCCCTTGCCGCGCATTGACCAGATTGTTGACTCCACTGCCGGATGTGAGCTGCTCTCTTTCCTTGATGCATATTCAGGCTACCACCAGATTTTCATGGCCAAAGAAGATGAAGAGAAGACTGCATTTATCACTCCATGTGGCACATATTGCTTCATTCGCATGCCTTTCGGATTGAAGAATGCAGACTCAACATTTGCAAGAGTGGTCTACACTGCTTTTGAGCCACAGATCCACAGAAATGTAGAGGCTTACATGGATGACATCGTGGTCAAGAGCAAGAGCAAGGATACACTGATCCAAGATTTGGAAGAGACATTCGAGAACCTGCGCAAGATCCAGCTTAAGTTGAACCCCGAGAAGTGCGTCTTTGGAGTCCCCTCCGGCAAGCTTCTCGGGTTCTTTGTGTCACAGAGGGGTATTGAAGCCAACCCCGACAAGATTAAAGCCATCGAGCAGATAGAAGCCCCAAAGCGCGTCAAGGATGTCAGGAGACTTGCAGGTTGTGTAGCTGCCCTCAGTAGGTTCATTTCAAAGTCTGCAGAACGCGCCCTACCTTTCTTCAAAATCTTGAAGAAGGCAGGTCCTATGAAATGGACTCCGGAAGCGGAGGCAGCGCTACAAGACTTGAAACGGTACCTATCCTCCACTCCAATACTTGTCGCACCTAGACCACAGGAGAAGTTGCTGCTCTACCTAGCGGCAACCAACCAGGTGGTTAGTGCTGCGTTAGTAGCGGAGAGGGAGGCCGACGAGGAGTCTACACCACCGGCAAGTGAATCCAGCGACAAGCAGGGGGCTGCTCCGACAAGCTCTGGCCCCGACAAGGACAACCCTGCGCAGGAACAAGGAGAAGTGCGAAGAAAGATGGTGCAGCGCCCAGTGTATTTTGTGAGTTCCCTCTTGCAGGGGGCAAGATCAAGATACTCCGGGGTGCAGAAGTTGCTTTTCGGCCTCCTCATGGCCTCGAGGAAGCTGGGCCATTATTTCCAAGCACATGAGATAGCAGTGGTCACTCGCTTTCCGCTGAAGAGGATATTGCACAATCCAGAAGCGACAGGCAGGATCGTTGAGTGGGCACTGGAGCTGTCAAGCTTTGGTCTCAAGTTTGAAAGTACTTCAACTATCCAGAGCCGAGCTTTGGCAGAATTCATAGCTGAATGGACCCCGACGCCCGATGAAGAAGTTCCAGAGACAAGTGTACCCATACAAGAAGCGACAAGTGAATGGGTAATGTACTTTGATGGTGCCTTCTCGCTGCAAGGCGCCGGTGCCGGCGTGGTACTCATCGCGCCCACCGGGGAGCACCTCAAGCATGTTATCCAGATGCACTTTCCCAGGGAGCAAGCGACAAACAATACTGCTGAGTATGAAGGCTTGCTTGCCGGCCTCAGGATTGCGGCCGAACTTGGGATCAGGAAGCTAATTGTGCGGGGAGATTCTCAGTTGGTGGTCCGGCAAGTTAACAAGAGTTACCAGAGCACTTTGATGGAAGCTTATGTAGATGAAGTGAGGAAGCTTGAAGAACACTTTGAAGGTCTGCAAATGGAGCACGTTCCAAGAGCTCAGAATGACATTGCAGATGGCCTTTCAAAGTGTGCTGCGATGAAGTTACCTGTGGAACCAGGGACCTTCCTGCTCAAGCTGACTCAGCCGTCCGTTACACCATCAATTGGGCAGCCCAAGAAGAGAAAGTTGGTCTCCGGCGACTACTTGCCGGCGGATCTTCCCGAGGCCGCCGCCAAGATCCCCAAGATCAACGATCAGAATGCTGAGGAACAGTTTGCTCCTGCAGATCCTCGGATCTGTACAGTTGAAGCAAGCGTTCCCGACAAGCCTCGCCCCGGCGAGCTTGCCGGGGGACCACCTGCTCCGGCAGAACCAGAGGTTCTTGCCGTGGAAGCTGGGGTTCCCGCAGCGGCCCTCATACCTTTAGTCCTTGCCGTTGAGCCTCGGGCTCCGGCATGGGCGCAGCAGATCGTTCGTTTTCTGCAAACTGGAGAACTTCCGACGACCCAGAAGAGATAGAGAAGATAACAAGGCAGTCAAGTATGTACCAGTTCGTGGATAACGAACTGTACAGAAGAAGACTCAATGGAGTCAGGTTGAAGTGCATCTCCAGGGAAGATGGAAAGAAGCTGTTGGCAGAGATACACGGAGGCATATGCGGCCACCACATTGGCGCAAGGGCGCTTGCCGGGAAAGCTTTCCGGCAAGGGTTCTTTTGGCAAGAAGCCCTCCAAGATGCAACTGCACTAGTAACCAAGTGTGAAGCGTGCCAGTTCCATGCAAAACAAATTCATCAGCCAGCTCAAGCTCTCCAGACGATCCCTTTATCCTGGCCCTTCTCGGTCTGGGGGCTCGATATCCTCGGCCCCTTCCCTCGCGCTGTCGGGGGCTTTGAGTACTTGTACATTGCAATCGACAAGTTCACAAAGTGGCCAGAAGTGGAGCCGGTGAGAAAGGTGACAGCACAGTCAGCAGTCAGGTTCTTCAGGTCGATTGTTTGCCGTTTCGGGATCCCTAACAGGATCATCACCGACAACGGTAGACAATTTACTAGTCGCACCTTCATGCAATACGTCCAAGACCTTGGCGCCAAGGTCTGCTTCGCTTCTGTTGCTCACCCGAGGAGCAACGGTCAAGCGGAGAGGGCAAATGCTGAAGTGCTGCGCGGACTCAAGACAAGGACCTTTGACAGGCTGCGCAAGTGCGGAAGAAAATGGATAGAGGAGTTACCGGCGGCTCTTTGGTCAATCAGAACGACACCGAGTCGAGCCACCGGACAGACACCATTTGCTCTAGTCTATGGAGCAGAGGCAGTTCTCCCCACGGAACTCGTATACAGATCTCCTCGAGTGCTCGCTTATGATGAGCTCGAGCAAGAGCAACTGCGACAAGATGATGCATTGCTCCTCGAGGAGGAACGTCTCCAGGCTGCTGTACGAGCTGCTCGATACCAGCAAGCCTTGCGCCGCTACCATAGCCGCAAGGTTAAGGCCAGGAGTCTCGAGGAAGGCGACCTTGTTCTTCGGCGTGTTCAGTCCGCCAAGAATTCCAACAAGTTGACGCCGAAGTGGGAAGGCCCTTATCGGGTGAGACAAGTCACAAGGCCCGGCGCTGTCCGCCTTGAGACCGAAGAAGGCTTACCGATGAGCAACTCCTGGAACATAGAGCATCTTCGCAAGTTTCACCCATAAGGCGCGGTTGCCGTGATCCGCTCCGGCAACCACCTTTTGTACAAGCCTTGCCGCTGTTGCATGTAACCCTTTGTACAAAGCCGGGCGCAGACCCCGTGCATCAGTAAAGCTTTTGTGTTTCACGCTATTTGCCTTTTCCATGCTTTTCTTTGCTATTTGCATGCATTATTTGGCATCTCGTGCAACACACGTATCCGGTAAGCATTAGCACGCCGAAAGGCCATATACTTGTTTCCCTCTTCTTTTTCTTTCCCTCTTAAGCAGAAGGAACGTTCCTCGCGCACAAGTTTGTCGGGGGGGAAGGAGATGGAGGATGGACCAAGTGCTGTTCAAGAAGGAGAAGCTTACCGGAGAGCGAACAGACTATGAAAGCTAAGTTATTAGAATTTGAGCAGTTCAAATTTTTAAATTTTAGTTATCTTCCTTGAACAACCACACTTTGTATGAAAAACCTGTGCGCGGAGGAACCTACCCGTGGCTAGCCGCACCCTTATCTTGTTTTCGAGTACGCTCAACGACTTAAGTGAGCTGCGACAAGTGTCGCGCCTTTACCTCGTTTTCGAGTTCACTCAGCAAGCTAAGTGCGTTGCGACTAGTTGCGGCAAGGTTGCTTGCCGGTAAGGCCTTGGCCAGCAGGCTGCTCGGAGTCTAGTACTCAGCGCTCGCGGCAAGGGCCTCTTGCCGGCAAGTTCCCTAGAAGCGTAGGGTTGAAAACATACAAAGTAAAGGACCAAAGCAAGCAAGATAGCACCACATCAATTGATCAAAATAAGATAATATCTTACAAGGGATAACTTGTCGCAATGACTAATAAGTTCATGACACACTATGCAGCAACAAAAGAGATAAAGAAAAAGAGGCCTAATCCACGCGGTCACCCTCAATCCTGGAGATCTTGTTCACCTTGGCGATAATGTGGGCGACCTGCGCCTTCAGTGCCTCCATATCCGCGTCGGCCGGCAAGCTACGGAGAACATTGGCGAGGTTTATACCAGGATTGCGGTACACTATCTTCGTCAGGACGCGCTCTAAGGTTCCCGCGCAGAGCTGGCGTGACTCCTCGGCCAGTTGCGCGGGGAGCTTCTTCTGAAGATTTGCAAGTGCCGGCGCGATCCCTCTGAAGAAGAGACTGAGCTTGGCGCTGTGGGGGAGGTTTGGATCCGGAGAGTATATGAGATGCTCAACCCTCAGCGCCATCAGCTCCTTGTCGATGCTAGCTGCAGAAGCCACCAGGTCTTCGGTCCATACCTCGACGGTTTGGCGGAAGTTGTTGGCCGCAGTAGTGGCGCTCTCCACCAAGCCTCGCTCCTTGCGGAGCTCGTCCTTCAGCTTGGTTTCGCGGTCCCGGACGGCGTCAAGAGAGTCCTTCAGCGTGGAAACCTTCAGCTCCAGATCTGCAATCGAGTCCTTGGCGGCCTTCAGCTCGTCGCCCTGCTTGGAAAGGCGCACCTGGAGTTCAGAGTTAGTGTGGGCATCCTTCTCGCGCTCTATGTTGAGCGCGGTGACCCTATCCGTGCTCGCCTTTAAGTACTCCTCCAGCTGCGCCACCTTGGCCTCGAGGTCTTTCTTGGCGGTCTCCGTGGTGGCTGCGGCAGCTTTCGCTTCTTTCAGTTCCCCGCCAAGGGCCTGTTCCCGGGCGGTAAGGTCTTCCTCATGAGCGTCGAGGTTGATCTTCCGTTGGGTGACCTCTCCTTCTCGCCGGGATAGTGCTTCTCCGGCGAGTTGCTGCTGCTCCTCGGCCTCGGCCTTCTCCAGGAGCCACTCCTGGTACTCCCCGGCAAGCCGCTCGCGCTCCTCCGCCAAGTCGCGGAGGGCCGCCTGGTTGGCGGCGCGGAGCTCCGCGGCGCGTTTCTCCATGTCAGCTGCGGCCTTGGCGGTGAGGGCTTCCCGAGATTCAAGTTTCGCCTGCCTGGCCCGGTAAAGGGCCATGAGCCGGTGAAGCAACTTCTCTTCCTCGGGCTCGTCGCTCCCGCCAGGCGCTTCGACGATCTTTAGACCCGCGGAGGCGAGGACCTCTCCATCAAAGGCCTCTCCCTCCGCGGGGGCTCGCGACGAGGATCCCCACGGCACCTGGATGAAGACGCCGTTGGGAGCCTCAAGGTAGTAGGCGGACTGCTCCTTCTCGGTGGAGGGGTCGGCGGCCGGCGCAGCGCTGGACGCTCCTGCCGCCTCCGGGCCGGCAGTACGGCCGCCGTCCCCCTCCCCGGCCGCTGCGTCCGCGGTCGGGGCAGTCTCCTCCGCGGCAGGCTCGGCGGCTCCCGCCGCGTCTTCAACGACAGGGGCGTTGCCGCCGTCGCCCTGTGCGCCCTCCTCCTGAACGACGATTTCCGTCTCCATCTGCTCTGGGGGAGGAGGATCTAGAAGAAGAAGAAAAAGAAGAAGTTCAAGCAAATATCCAAAAAGAGACAAGTCCAAGAAGGCGAGATCACAAGACTTACCTTGGCGGGCTTCGTCGATGACAGGCTCCCTCGCCGGGGGGCTCTCCCTTGGCGGGGTGGCCGCCCTCGCCGGGCTGCTCGCCCTTGGCGAGTACCCGCCCTTGGCGGAGCGCTCTCCCTCGCCGGAGAGTTCGTCCTTGGCGGGGACGGCGGGGCCTGCGGCTCCTCGGGAGTGGTCTCCGGGCGCTCCTGCGGCTGCGGCTCCACCTCTGCACAAGACAATCAAGGCAAAACAAGAACCACAAGATGTTAGCACAAGACAAAATCATCAAGCGCGCCCGGCGAGCGGAAAGTCCAAACCAGACTTACGCTGGGGGCTGCGCTGGGGGCTGCTCCTCGGAGCAGCGCTCGGGTCCGGCAAGCTCGTCGCCGGCGCGTCCCCTGTCGCCGCGACGGGCGAGTCGTCCTCGACCTCGACCACGGGGACCTTTGCCTTCTTCTCCACTCGCTGGGCCAGGGTCCTGAAATCAGAGCAAGAAGCAAGATCAGAATCATCCAAGAAGAAATCAAGAATCGAGATTAAAAGAGATACAAAACTTCAAGCACTTACTCCTCTTCCTCATCGTCGTCGCTGAGGGCGGAGAAATCAAACTCCACCTGAGGCGCGTCCGCGCGAGGAGCAGGAGGGGAAGGCTCCCTCGGGCGCTTGGTGGCCCCCGGGGCTGGGGGCTGCGAAGACCCAGCCCCTGTGGACGCCGAAGCCCGGGGAGCAGGCGGAGCAGCTGCTCCGCTCTGAGAAGACCCTCCTCCACTTGGCGCTGACGTGCGGGGCGCCTCCGCCGTAGCCTGTGTGCGGGTCGCCTCCGCCGCGGTTGGTGCGCCGGGCGCTCCCGTCGCAGCTTGGCTCCCCCGGGTAGCTCTCGTCGCCCGGCGAGCAGGTTGTTGTCGGGGCGCCTGCGCCCTCGTCGTCGTTGCCTTGTGGAGGCGCTTCAGCGGAGATCGCCTGGGACTTGCCCGAGGCGGGGAGGTCTCCGAGGACGAGGAGACGTCGTCGTTGTAGAGCCCCAGAGACCCACCGGAGTCCTCGCCGGCCCCGGCGTCCTCCTCCTCCTCCTCGGTCGGCTCGCTGGGCCCAGCACCCTGCCCTGCGGCCGTGCTCCCTCCGGCGCCTCTGTTCCCTCCGGCGCCTCCGCTCCCTCCGACGCCTCTGTTTCCTCCGGCAACGCTGCCCCTCGCGGCGGCCTCGCTCACGACCCCGGGGATCCCGGCATGCCTCAGAGAGGGGACCCCGGCGAGCTCGTCGGGCGGAAGCTTGAGCAGCCTGCGGATCTCCGCCTCCTCTGCTTGGCAGGACGCTTCCGCAGCCTCTGCCTCTTCAACTGTGAACCCGAACTCCCCTGCCGCTGCGGCTGCGGCGGCCTCTTCTACCCGGGAAGCTATATAAGCAATCTCCCGATCAGTGGTGGCCCGGGTGAGACCCTTGATCTCCTCCGTGTTCTTCGGCACCTCCACCAAATTGTCGAAGAAGCTCATGATGGCATCCGGCTTGGGCGCAATCCATGTGGGGTCGACGCCGTGCGAGTCGCATGCGGGCATCATTGCGCGTAGGGGATCCCGGGCCGTGCTGTTGCATAGGGGCACCACTCCCCGGGGAGCTCTAAACCATTCCGGGTGGGCCGGGTCGTGCTTAAAAAGTTCCCGGACCATCCCCTTCAGCTCCAGCGACGTGAAGTTGAAGTTCAGCCCCGGGCGCAGTCTCATAATGTCCGCCGCGTTGCCGAACTCCCATGCTGGCCTCTTCCTCTCCTGTAGAGGGGCAATGCGGCGGCGGAGAAAGTCTGCTCCTACCTCTCCGATGGTCAGCTTGGCTACCCGGAGGCGAAGAATTCTGACAAGGGCGACGTTGAGCTTAATATCGTCCGCGTCCAAATCACTCCAGTCCCTGCCGCGCACGATGGCTGTTGTGCGCGGCGCAGTGAAGGGCTACGGCTCCTCCTCAACTACCCAGCACCAGTCCGCGCGCCACTCCTCCCACTTGCCGCGGAGTTCCCCTTGCAGATAGGATTCTTTCTTGTTCAAGCGGAAGACCCAAGAGATCCCTCCGGAGAGGGGGGCGCCGGCCTCTACTCTAGGCGTAAAGAAATGCCTAAAGAGCGCTACATTTGGATATATCCCTATATAGTTTTCGCACAGATGTGCGAAAACCGCCATCGTGAGGATGGCGTTGGGAGTGAAGTCTAAAAGATGGAGGTTGTAGGTGTTCATGACATCGCAGAAAAATTCAGAGAAGGGAGGACAAAGGCCGCAGTGGAAGAAAACAGCGAAGAAGAAATACCCGCCGGGGTACAGATCTTTGGCGGCGGCGGGATAGACTCTGGTCCGAATATGCGCCTTGGTCTTCTTGGCCCAGAACAAGTAGTACTTGTTCCAGAGCTCCCGCGCGCTGAGCCATGGCGCGAAGACAACGTTCCTCTTCCGCAGCAGAGCAAGCCTCGCCGCCTGCTCGGATTTCTCCTTCTTGGTCTTCTCCGCCTTCGCCTTCTCGGTCTTCGGGGCCATGGCGGAGGTGGCGAGGGAAGGGGAGCGAGGAGTCCAGCGGCGCCGCGGATGCAAGAGACGGCGGAGGAGGTGTGGAGGCGGAACGCAGAGGGGAATTTCTGGAGATGGAAGATGCAATGAAGGCGAAGTAAGGTAACGGCCCCTGCTCCCTCTGCTTTTAAGGGGGAAGTGGGGGACGCTCCGCATTTCCCATTAAAGAACGTGGCCACGTTCCCTCCCACGACGCCGCAATCGACGCGTGCCGTTACGGAGGGACGCGGCGGATGCGGAAGGGGATTCGGCGTGTCGTGGGCCGCGCGTGCCCGTGCACTGTTTTGGGCCTGGCCCAATAGCGCTCGGCACCGTGTGTGGCCCAGGCCCGGGGGCTCCTGTCGGTGTACTTAGTAGGGGTACCTCAGTACCCCAACTTGTGCACGGGCAGTAGCAGCTTCCCGCGGCAGGGCCTACCACGTGCTTGCCGGAGACCTTTCTGCTCCATATAAAGCCATTCAAAAACAAAGTATACAAGACAGAAGATCGAGGCCCCGGCATGTGGAGCTTGCTGGGAAGGCCGTCCCAGGCTCAAGATTACCTCACTAGCACAAGACCCTGGCAAGAAGAGCTTGCCAGGAAGACTAGAAGATTACATTTCAGAAGACATGCCTCGGCGCAGCATGCGCCCCGGCAGGGCCCGGGGAGCGACAAGCTTCAGAGCCCGACAAGCTCCAGGGCCCGGCAAGGTCAAGACCCCGGCAAGGTGCTTGCCGGGGAGAGTTACGCTGTGTGCCCGCGCTCCAGCTCATCGAACCACGCGTCGCCCTGGGGCCACTCCAGGGACGCGTGGCGGATGGCTGTGCAGCCTGGGGGACACGGTGGCACTGCACGGTGATAAAGCTATCGCCGTGGCAAACGGAGACGCAAGGGCGGGCGCTTTTGGGGTCGACGGTGACGGGCATTAAATGCTCTTGTCCCCCACTGTCTAAGTAGGTGATGACCACTGTTCATCCACTGTTCATCCACTGTTTCCGCACTGTTATAACTACCACCACAGTTACTTTTCTACCCCTTTTCCTACGTTGACACCTGTCGGTGACCCCTTGGGCTATAAAAGGAGGCCCATGCACAACGTAGAAGAGGTTCGGAAGCTAGATCGCTCATTTGCCCGGTGTAGCTAGTTCTTCAAGCTCCCGAGCTTCAGCACTCAATACAAACTAAGCAGGAGTAGGGTTTTACGCGTCCATCGCGGCCCGAACCTGGGTAAACTGCCCGCGTGCTCACCACGATCTGCTCTTTGTGCTCCCTCCGCTCCCTTACCGCATGAACAAGGGGCTCCGGTCCCATAGGTGCTCGTGGTGGACAGTTTCCCCCGACAAATCCAACTAGGTTCAAATTCAAATATTTTCAATGAACCCAAAATGCCCTTTGAAAATGTTCATGATTTTTGATAAAGGTGAAAACCTCTGCCAAAAATGATGCAAATATTTTTGGGCCATTCTGGATTGTTGAGTTAACTCATATTGTATTTGAATTGGAGCATTTAAATACTATTAATATTTTTTTAAATGCTCCAATAATTTTGGAATTAGTTGAGGGCCTCTGGAATAACTAAGTTAGTGGCCATAACTATTTTTAGAATTGTCAAAAGTGATTTGGTGTGAAAACCAAATTAAAACAAATTTGCAAAATAGAAAACAGAAAGACAATAGAAAGGGGAAGAAACTAACCTGGGCTTCTTGCCTGTAGCAGCAGCCCACCTGTCGCGGCCCAGCATTGTGTAGACCATCTGGCCCACAGTGCCAGTCATCAGCTACCTCGCGCCAGAAGGACGCGAGGCATATGGCCGCCATGCACGCACACGCGCCCCGGCCACCTCCTGCTTACCACCTCCCTCTCGATGCCCTGGAGACGCCACACAACACCTCCAACCCTCTCGCCCACTCCCTCGTCCTCATCTCCTCCTCTCTCTCTCGCTCCCCGCCTCGTGGCCGAGCGCTGCGGTCGCCGCCGTTCGCCGTAGTCGTAGCCACCGCCGTCCCCTCGCCCTATCACAGTGTCCAAGAGCTTTGACGTCGTCCGCTACGCCGTCCTACCGAGCCACGCGACGCCGGGAGCTCTGCATCGCCGTTCCACCGTCGTCTTCAACCTCGGATCGCCGGAGATCGCCGCCGTCCATTCGCTGTCGTCGGCGCCTTCCCAAGCCCGCTTGTCTGCTCTGTGTGTCCACCGTGAGCCCCTGCGTCGAACCCCTCTCTCACATGGCTCCTTTGCTTCCTCTAACGCCTATGCCCACTAGAGCCGATAGCTCCTCACCGCCGGCCATGTCGCCGCCGTGGCCACCGTCACCTAGAGCTGTAACCGAGCACACAACCAAGCTCAACACAATGCCAGAAGCCCAAAACCCCCTCCTGTTGCTCATGTTGTGCACCATAGCACCTAACCCGTCGGTGCCCGAACTCCGGCCGTCGCCTTTGAGCTCGCCACCGTCAACTTAGGTCGTCTCTGGCGGAGCTAACACCACTGCTAGATGCGCCGCACTTCCAGCTTCCAAATGTGACCTCTCGCGCGTCGTTTGGTCGCCGGGGGAGGTTTTCCGACGACCTCCGCCGCGGCCAAGCCGGCGGCCTTAACTCCGGCTAAACACCGGTTAGCACTAACCTAATGACCCACCTGGGTCGCTGACTAGTGGGCCTGGCCCCACTGACAGTTTAGTTAGTGCTAACTTAAAGCTAACTAATCCTGTTAGTTAGTTGTGTCACTAACGTGTGGGCCCAGTCCCTAATTAACCTAGGTTAGTGTTTAACCTAACACTAATTAGTTAGTTAGTTAGTTGTTACACTGACAAGTGGGGCCCACTGGTCAGGTTTGACCTGGACCACACCTTGTTGACCTGCTGACATCAACATGAGGTCATGCTGATGCAGTAAATATTTTCTGGGATTTAAAACAAATCAGAAATGATTTATTTATTTCAGAAAATATCCAAAACTTCCAAAAATCATATAAAATCAACCGTACCTCACATGAAAATAATTTATATATGAAATAATCAGAAAAATATGAAGAATCTGTTTATGGCATTATCATGCATGTTTGAGCAACTTATGCCACCTTATCAGGTCAAATCAATTAAATGCCATTTGAATATTAACATATGGAGTTTGAATTTTTACCCTTGGTTCAAATCAACTTCATTTAAATCACTGCTAGTTGCATTAGCTCAAATCACAACATGTTGGCATGTCATGATCATGCATCATATTGTCGCATTGCATTGATTGTGTTCTTTCTATGTTGCCGGTGTTTGTCCCCTCTCAGTAGACGTTGTTCCGACGATGTGATCGATGACACTGATGAAGACACAATACCATCTTCAGAAGTGACAGGCAAGCAAAACGACATTGAGCATTCCGATACAATCCCACTCTCTCGCTCTTGCTCTCTTTTAGTGCATTAGGACAACAACGTTTCAACTGCTATTTGTTGCGGTAGCTGAACCCCTTTTCCTCTGCATGACCTGTCATTGCCACAGTAAATAGTTGAAACCCACTAGCATGAGTAGGAGTTGTTTGAGCCACGTTGTGCCTACTCATTCATGCTTTCTGGTTATGCCTGCTATGCTTAGAGTTGAGTCAGGTCCGTTTCATCAGGGATGAATTGGAGGTGTGTGGACATGTCCTACTATTGAGAGCTAAGTGCGTGAACACGATTTGGTAAAGGTAGCGATGAGATGCCATGTAGGAGTACATGGTGGGTTGTCTCATTGAAGCCGTCCTCAGGAACTGAGTTCTGTGTTTGTGATCCATGAACAACTACTACCACACATTGGGATCCTTAATTGACTCTCTCGACTTATTAATCACCCTTGTCCTCTGTCCAGGAGTTGCAATTAGTTTCTGGTGTTTGTAGCATACTGGAGGCCGTACAAAGCGCTGACCCTCGGGGTGAGCTGTGATGCGGTAGGTACGTTGCACGGTGTACCGAGATGCCCGTTTGGTGCCTCGGGAACCCTGTACACATAGTTTGGGGCCGTGAGCGACACCCCGACCGGATCTCCCCACGGATGGAACCCAAATAGGCGATAAACCTGGACTAGAGACTTGTGTGGTTAGTCAGGTCGTGGCCCACACCCTCGCTGGGCTTCCTCTTGAAGGTTGCCGAGTACATGTCGTGTAAATGACGGTAAGTGGTGAGAGTGTGTGTGAAGAAGTACACCCCTGCAGGGTTATAAATGATCTATTCGAATAGCCGTGTCCGCGGTAAAGGACTTCTGGGTTACCTGTACAGTTCATAGACAAGTGAAAGTGGATACTCTAAAACGTGCAAGATAAGCATGAGTGCTATGGATGGCCTTCTCGTACGGAGACGGGAGCGGATCCATAGGGGTGTATTGATTGGTGAATATGTGGACTCGTGTGTGCCACCTCAAATGAGTTACTTATAGTCGTAGTTCAGGATAGCCACTGAGTCAAAGTTGGCTTGCTGCAGTCAAACTCCACCATCCCTTTGTCGATACTGATGCATATGTAGCTAGTTCTCATGTAAGTCTTGCTGAGTACCTTTGTTCTCACGTTTGCTTAATTTATGTTTTTGTAGAGAGACTTCAGTCTCACTAGTGGTTTCGCGTGGACTTCGACGTTTAGCTTGTTACCTCAGCTACGATCTTGTACCCTTGGGAGGGTCTTGTAGATAGTCAGGCTTCTCACTCTTTTTCATTTGTAGTTGTCTGTACTCATACATGTTTATGCTTCCGATGCCTGTATGCGATGTATGCTGGGTCATGAGTCCCACTATTTGTAATAAATTCTATGATGGCTCTTCTGGGCCTTTATCTATATGAGTCGTTGAGTTATGTTGTGATGCCATGTTGTACAACACATACTTGCATGTTATGCGTACGTGTAATGTGTATTGCTATGTGTGGGATCCGACACCTAGTTGTTTACCCTTGGTAGCCTATCTTACAGGAAATGTCTCCTAGTGCTTCCACTGAGCCTTGGTAGCTTGCTACTCCTCTGGAACACTTTGGTTGGCCGGCATGTGTCCTTCTTCGTTCCTCTATCTGTCCCTTAGGGGAAATGTCAGGCGTTGTTCCTTTAAGTCCTTGTAGCTTGCTACGACTTGGGTTCATACGTTGATGACCGACACGTTCGTTGCTGGGTCATGTATGCCTGTCTCTGTAATTTAGTGCCACTTTTGGTTTATAACTAGTCATGTCGGCCCGGGTTCTCTGTCATATGGATGCTAGCGACACTATCATATACGTGTGCCAAAATGCGCAAACGGTCCCGGGCCAGGTAAGGTGGCACCCATGGGGATACCGTGCGTGAGGCCACAAAGTGATATGAGTTCTTACATGGTAGACCTGTGTGACTTAGGATCAGGTCCTGACAGCTTTGGTATCAGAGCCTGACAGCCTGTAGGATTACCAAGCCAAACTGGTCGAAGTCGTGTCTAGAAACTCTTTAGTTATAATAAGGGAATTGATTGTGGAAGGGAACATAAGGTTCTTTTTACTTCTTTACCTTATGACCTTCTTATCTGAGTCACCTTCTTCTTTCTACGAGGATCAAGAACTAGGATTCTCATTCTTTTTATCAGGATCACGTTAATGGTGGATACAACCCTCAGTTCAGTTCCTACTACTTCTGTGTGTTCCACTGTTGGTCTCGGAACCTTGACATTATGATGTTAAGTGGTTATGCTACCTTTTTGCTTGGATCTCAAAATCTTTTGAGCATTTACAGCCGTTATGCTATCCGTGTCATCCCAGGTTTCTAAACAATCCAGTGCATTTGCAAATCTTTCCTCCCTGTTCCCGATATCCTTTTGGGCCAGATTAACCACACTAACCAGTGTGTTGAGGTACTCTGTTACCTCGACATATATGTTGGAGCTATTATTATGACCCTAGGTGTCCTAGAGAATCACCCAGTAATCTAGCAATACTTTGTATTCCCAGTGTGATGATTCTGGCCATCATTCTCGAAAGCATCTCGTGATGCCATTTAGTTAGTAGGCATTCTATTTCTGGGTTCTTGAACCCAAGATTCATTCTACATACTTCATGATTGGTAGTATTTTCTCGTCCCTTTAGGATATTAGTAACCTTTGTGAAAATTTTCTAGGTCCGTGGTTATCGTTCTTCAAATACCATGAACAATCATGGCAAAAGCTCTTCTGAACCAAAAGATCACAACCAGAGTGCTCTTGATGAGTTCTCCATTCTACATGGTGACACTGCCAATACTAGCTTTCTGCATGGGTTATCTGGAAGAAATATGTTGAGCTTTGCTCGACATACCAACCTATGCATCTACAACTCACAAAGATATATGTTCCTTTGAGTTGTCCCTTTAGTTGTATTATGACCCCCGTCTATCAGTTGATAGTCAAGATTAGTTGTGCATTCGTGTTATCGATTCCTATTATTCTTATGGTCCGTCAATCCATTCTATTTCAGAATGACTAGGAGAAACAAACTCCAGTACCTCATCCATATCTAGGATTTGGTCAAAGCAGTTGTATTACGCAGATCAAAATGCCAACCCAGCTTTTGCTCTGCTCTACCTTGGAGTGTTACCCTCTTTTATGTGAAGAATGTCATGGCAATTGCACAACCTCCTATGAACTCTTGATACAGTAATACTTCTCGCCATCACCGTTCATTCCTCGGCCTCCGTGTTATTTTAACCGGAATACCGACAAGTGAATTCTGATGTGTGAAATAAATACTCCTAGCAACTCCGTTGCTTGGTAGTTAATGGACAATAATCCCATTCTTAGTGTGCTGGTTACTGAATCATCATTCCAAGATTGATCGTGCTACCTAGTCCATTTTTCTGGTCCACTTGTCAATCGATGAGTTAGGATTTTATCAATCCCTCACTCTTTCGATCATATCTTCTTGCCCTAAAAAGCAAGATAGTTCTCGAGCTTCGCAACATATCGGTGGTTCATGATTTTCCGAATATCTTCTCGGAAGTATTACCAGGCTGTTCCCTGACCGCTATGTTGAGTTCGTTATCAAGTTGGTTTCCTTGTAAACCACCCCTTCTCCAAGAATCTGTGTTGGATACCCTGAACTAGTTGGTTAAGCTAAAACAATAACTTGGAGAGTTGGAAGATAAAAGCTTGCCTGACTTAGTTCCTTCCAAGGGATATCTTGTGTGTGTGTGTTGAAGAAATATGATATCTTCATCGATTGAGCCTCGTGATCAATTGTTGGATCTAGTCTTGTCCGAACTTTGATTTGAGTATGGGCTATTGTTAAATCAAATCAGAACCAACGATGTTCGTAATTTGGTCTTACTCGTGGTTGTTCCTCGAGCATACCCCATTATATCTTTTGGTCTGACCAATGCTATCACCTTGTTCACATAGTTGTGGAATTCCATCTTCATGGAAATCTTGATGATTTGTTGTTGAGCCCATCAAACTCATTTTATCTTCTCCATGATTTGTGTTGAACATCTGGTTAGTGTTGGAAACGTGTATAAGCATTATCTTCATGTCCCGTTCATGAAGCATATGTTCGGATAAAAGAAGTGACTTCCTATAGTACATGTGCATTGATGCAAGTTGCCGCTGTGAATTCAGGAAAGTCAACGTTGCCTCCTCTGGAATCATCCAGGTCCGTTATGCATATGCGAAGTATTCTATGGTCTGATAGACTGATCATCTTCATTCCATATGTATTCCCTAGCACCCAAGCCACTGATTGAATTGTTCAAGGAGAAGAAGTTCCTTCTTAAGACCTAACCCGGGCTTAATCAAGGACTTCGTTATCCACAATGATGGTTCCCTACCTGAATTCGATAGTGTTTTATTGTAAGCCTACTACGTGGTCATGCTTGTTTGTGACAACATGTTCACATGTGTGTAGCAGAACCAGCTCATGTTTTGGAGCTTGCTATCGTAGTTCATATCCCGAGAATCTCGCTACGTCATCTCGTCGATTTGTGTTGCAAACTTTCTTTTCCAGACATGATGTCTGAAATATCCTATTATCAACCAGATCTGAACCTCAGGCAGATATGATGGTTGAGAAATTCCCAATATTTGCATTTTGTTCCCAGCTTGCATCCACCATTGTGCCATTTACCATGGGCAGCCCTTCTCAACACTTGCTGTTCATGATTATCTTCAAAAGTGGGCTTACCATGGGTTCCATCCATTTCCGGTGATAGGCAAAAATCACTCTTTGCATTGACTTCACCAAGGTAGTCCGCATCATCCATGCTAGTCGAAGTATGTCATTCTCTCGAACTCCTTCAAACGATCGTTTGTGATTG
Organism: Secale cereale; assembly: GCA_902687465.1. Taxonomy (NCBI): domain Eukaryota; kingdom Viridiplantae; phylum Streptophyta; class Magnoliopsida; order Poales; family Poaceae; genus Secale; species Secale cereale. The sequence goes on along the minus strand of LR738709.1, from coordinate 264,576,200 downwards.
CCTTAGGCTGGTATAGAGAATTTCAATGATCTCTATATCAAAAGTAATTCTTTTTGCCACTTAAGGGAATAATTCTATGAGTCACCTTCTCTAAGGTGCCCCATCTAGTGACATCGATCACCATCTTCCTTAGGTGTGGAATTGGATGCCTACCAAGTGAACCTTCATCATTTGTTTCACTCCATCCCTCTGGATGTGTGTTCCGTGTCTCAGCTCAAGAGATGATTCAACGTCTCACTCCATGAGTTGATCTTGAGTTACTCGATCTTTCAGAAGATCAAGTACCGCAGAGTTTCTTTCGTCGTCACTGTGTTGGACAAAGATCCCGAAAGCAAGGATGTCAGCATCGACATGAGGCAAGCAATCAACATTGATATGAAGGACAGTTGGATCATGAAGATTGTGTTAGCTTGTGTCCCCTCTGTCTTCTTACCTCACGTCCTGAATCTCGGGACGAGATTCCTGTTTAGTGGGGGAGAGTTGTCACCTCCCTAGCTTCACCTTGCACTAGGCTAGCACTTGCTTGTTGCATCATGTTTAAAATTCAAATGAATTTGAAATGGGGATGTTCTAACCCTAGCACCAGATGAATCCAACTAGGTTCAAATTCAAATATTTTCAATGAACCCAAAATGCCCTTTGAAAATGTTCATGATTTTTGATAAAGGTGAAAACCTCTGCCAAAAATGATGCAACTATTTTTGGGCCGATCTGGATTGTTGAGTTAACTCATATTGTATTTGAATTGGAGCATTTAAATACTATTAATATTTTTTAAATGCTCCAACAATTTAGGAATTAGTTGAGGGCCTCTGGAATAACTAAGTTAGTGGCCATAACTATTTTCAGAATTGTCAAAAGCGATTTGGTGTGAAAACCAAATTAAAACAAATTTGCAAAATAGAAAACAAAAATAAAATAGAAAGGGGAAGAAACTAACCTGGGCTTCTTGCCTGTAGCAGCAGCCCACCTGTCACGGCCCAGCACTATGCCGCCCATCTGGCCCATAGTGCCAGTCATCGGCTACCTCGCGCCAGAAGGACGCGAGGCGTGTGGCCGGCGTGCGCGCACACGCGCCCTGGCCACCTCCTGCTTGCCGCCTCCCTCTCGACGCCCTGGAGACGCCACACAACACCTCGAACCCTCTCGCCCACTCCCTCGTCCTCATCTCCTCCTCTCAATCGCTCCGCGCCTCGAGGCCGAGCTCTGTGGTCACCGCCATTCGCCGTAGTCGTAGCCACCGCCGTCCCCTCGCCCTATCATAGTGTCCAAGAGCTTCGACGTCGTCCGCTACGCCGTCCTGCCGAGCCACGCGATGCCGGGAGCTCTGCATCGCCGTTCCACCGTCGTCTTCAACCTCGGATCACCGGAGATCGCCGCCGTCGATTCGCCATCGTCAGCGCCTCCCGAAGCCCGCTTGTCTGCTCTGCATGTCCACCATGAGCCCCTGCGTCGAACCCCTCTCTCCCCTGGCTCGTTTGCTTCCTCTAACGCCTATGCCAATTGGAGCCGATAGCTCCTCGCCGCCAGCCATGTCGCCGCCATGGCCACCGTCACGTAGAGCTGCAAACCAGCACACAGCCAAGCTCAACACAACGCCAGAAGCCCAAAACCCCCTCATGTTGCTCATGCTGTGCACCGTAGCACATAACCCATCGGTGCCCGAACTCCAGCCGTCGCCTTTGAGCTCACCGTCGTCGACTTAGGTCGTCTCCAACGGAGCTAACACCACTACAAGATGCGCCGCACTTCCAGCTTCCGAACGTGACCTCTTGCGCGTCATTTGGTCGCCGGGGGAGGTTTCCCGACGACCTCCGCCGCGGCTGGCCTCGGCGGCGGCCTTAACTCCGGCTAAACACCGGTTAGCACTAACCTAATGACCCACCTGGGTCGCTGACTAGTGGTCCCGGCCCCACTGACAGTTTAGTTAGTACTAACTTAAAGCTAACTAATCATGTTATTTAGTTGTGTCACTGACGTGTGGGCCGAGTCCCTAATTAACCTAGGTTAGTGTTTAACCTAACACTAATTAGCTAGTTAGTTAGTTGTTACACTGACAAGTGGGGCCCATTGGTCAGGTTTGACCTGGACCAGCCCCTGTTAACCTAACACTAATTGAAGTCATGCTGATGCAGTAAATATTTTCTGGGATTTAAAATAAATCAGAAACAATTTATTTTTCAAAAAATATCCAAAACTTCTAAAAATCATATAAAATCAACCGTAGCTCACATGAAAATAATTTATATATTAAAAATGATGAGAATAATATGAAGAATCCGTTTACGGCATTATGATGCATGTTTGAGCAACTTATGCCTACTGATCAGGTCAAATCAATTAAATGCCATTTGAATATTAACATATGGAGTTTGAATTTGAACCCTTGGTTCAAATCAACTTCATTTAAGTCACTGCTAGTTGCATTAGCTCAAATCACAGCATGTTGCCATGTCATGATCATGCATCATATTGTCGCATTGCATTGATTGTGTTCTTTCTCTGTTGCCGGTGTTTGTCCCCTCTCAGTAGATGTTGTTCCGACGATGTGATCGATGACACTGATGAAGACACAATACCATCTTCAGAAGTGCCAGGCAAGCAAAACCCCATTGAGTATCCCGATACAATCCCACTCTCTCGCTTTTGCTCTCTTTTACTGCATTAGGACACAACGTTTCAACTGCTATTTGTTGCGGTAGCTGCACCCCTTTTCCTCTGCATGACATGTCATTGCCACAGTAAATAGTTGAAACCCACTAGCATGACTAGTAGTTGTTTGAGCCATGCTGTGCCTACTCATTCATGCTTTCTGGTTATGCCTGCTATGCTTAGGGTTGAGTCAGGTCTGATTCACCGGGGATGAATTGGAGGTGTGTGGACATGTCCTACTGTTGAGAGCTAAGTGTGTGAACACGATTTGGTAAAGGTAGGGATGAGAGGCCATGTAGGAGTACATGGTGGGTTGTCTCATTGAAGCCGTCCTCGGGAACTGAGTTTTGTGTTTGTTATCCATGAATAGCTACTACCACACATTGGGATCCTTAATTGACTCTCTCAACTTATTAATCGCCCTTGTCCTCTGTCCAGGAGTTGCGATTAGTTTTTGGTGTTTGTAGCATACATAAGGCCGTACACAGCGCTGACCCTCGGGGTGGGCTGTGATGCGGTAGGTATGTGGCACGGTGTACCGAGACGCCCGTTTGGTGCCTCGGGAACCCTGTACACATCGTTTGGGGCCGTGAGCGACACCCCGACCGGATCTCCCCACGGATGGAACCCAAATAGGTGATAAACCTGGACTAGAGACTTGTGTGGTTAGTCAGGTCATGGCCGACACCCTCGCTGGGCTTCTGCTTGAATGTTTCCGAGTACATGTCGTGTAAACGGAAGTAAGTGGTGAGAGCGTGTGTGAAGAAGTACACCCCTGCAGGGTTATAAGTGGTCTATTCGAATAGCCATGTCCGCGGTAAAGGACTTCTCGGTTACCTGTACAGTTCATAGACAAGTGAAAGTGGATACTCTAAAACGCGCAAGATAAGCGTGAGTGCTATGGATGGTCTTCTCATAGGGAGACGGGTGCGGATCCATAGTGGTGTATTGATTGGTGAATATGTGGACTCGTGTGTGCCACCTCAAATGAGTTACTTGCAGTCGTAGTTCATGATAGCCACCGATTCAAAGCTGGCTTCCTCTAGTCAAACTCCACCATCCCTTTGTTGATACTGATGCATATGTAGCTAGTTCTGATGTAAGTCTTGCTGAGTACCTTTGTACTCACATTTGCTTAATTTATGTTTTTGCAGAGAGACTTCAGTCTCACTAGTAGTTCTGCTTGGACTTCGACGTTTAGCTTGTTACCTCAGCTACGATCTTGTACCCTTGGGAGGGTCTTGTAGATAGTCAGGCTTCTCAGTCTTTTTCATTTGTAGTTGTCTGTACTCAGACATGTTTATGCTTCCGATGCCTGTATGCTCTGTATGCTGGGTCATGAGACCTACTGTTTGTAATAAATGCTATGATGGCTCTTTTGGGCGTTTATCTATATGAGTCATTGAGTTATGTTGTGATGCCATGTTGTACATCACATACTTGCATGTTATGCGTACGTGTAATGTGTATTGCTATGTGTGGGATCTGACACCTAGTTGTTTACCCTTGGTAGCCTATCTTATAGGGAAATGTCTCCTAGTGCTTCCACTGAGCCTTGGTAGCTTGCTACTGCTCCGGAACACTTAGGCTGGCCAGCATGTGTCCTTCTTCGTTCCTGTGTCTGTCCCTTAGGGGAAATGTCACGCGTTGTTCCTATAAGTCCTTGTAGCTTGCTACGACTTGGGTTCTTACGTTGATGACAGTCACATTCGTTGCTGGGTCATGTATGCATGTCTGTGTAATTTAGCGCCACTTTTGGTTTATAACTAGTCATGTCGGACCGGGTTCTCTGTCATATGGATGCTAGCGACACTATCATATACGTGTGCCAAAATGCGCAAACGGTCCTGGGCCAGGTAAGGTGGCACCCATGGGGATACCGTGTGTGAGGCCGCAAAGTAATATAATGTGTTACATGCTAGACCTGTGTGACTTAGGATCGGGGTCCGGACACTCTGTCTCCGATTTCATGGACTACTTCCTTGCGTTTCGAGTATGCATAACTCTTCTGCCTAGACTGAGCTACCTTCAATGTATCTCGAATGAGCTTAACCTTCTCTTCTTAATCTTTGATCAGATCTGGTGCAAATAACTGACGGTCTCTGACTTCATCCCACATCAATGGCTTTCGGCTTCTCCTCCCATACAATGCTTCGAACGGTGCCATCTTCAAGCTGGCCTGGTAACTGTTGTTGTACGAAAATTCAGCGTAGGGCAAGTTATCATCCCAACTAGATCCATAATCTAGCACACAAGCTCTCAACATGTCCTCCAGAATCTGATTGACTCTCTCGGTCTGTCCATCAGTCTGCGGGTGAAAAGTTGTACTGAACTCTAGCCTGCTACCCGAAGTCTGGTGTAGCTGATGCCAAAACTTTGAAGTAGACTGTGTTCCTCTATCTGATACGATGGTCCTCGGAACTCCGTGCAGACATACAATCCTGGTCATGTATATCTTGGCCAACTTCGCACTGGTATAGGTGGTTTTCACGGGGATAAAGTGGGCTACTTTGGTCAAGCGATCCACTACTACCCAGATTGAGTCATATCCCAAACGGGTCCTGGGTAATCCGGTGATAAAGTCCATGCCAAGTTTATCCCACTTCCATTCGGGTATCGGCATAGGCTGTAGTTGTCCTGCTGGCTTCTGATGTTCTGCCTTCACTCTCTGACATACATCACATACGGCTACATACTCGACAATGTCCTTCTTCATTCCCGTCCACCAGAAACGTTCCTTCAAGTCCAAATACATCTTAGTGTTTCCAAGGTGTATCAAGTATGGTGAATCATGTGCCTCATGTAGTATCAACTTCATGATCTCGGCGTCGTTGGGCACATTGACTCGGTCCTCGAACCACAAGGTGTCGTGTTCGTCCTCACGAAAACCCTTGGCTTTTCGTTCACTCATCTTCTCCTTTATTTCTGTAATTTCTTTGTCATCCTTCTGAGCTTCTCGTATCTTTCCCAATAATGTTGACTGAAGCTCCAAGGCTGCAACAAAACCTCTAGGAACTATCTCCAAACGAAGATCCCTAAGGTCTTTGACTAACTCCGGTGGCAATCCTCCGTTTACTAGGGTATTGACATAACTCTTCCGGCTCAAAGCGTCTGCTACTACATTGGCCTTGCCTGGATGATAGTGCAGCTTCATATCATTATCCTTTATGAGCTCCAACCATCTCCTCTGTCTGAGGTTCAGTTCCTACTGGGTTAAAATGTACTTCAAACTCTTGTGATCCATGTACACATCACAACGGTTTCCAATAAGGAAATGTCTCCAGGTTTTGAGCGCATGCACCACAGCTGCTAGCTCCAAATCATGCGTAGCATAATTCAACTCATGCGGTCGGAGTTGATGGGATGCATAAGAAACAACTCTACCGTCCTGCATGAGTACTCCTCCAAGTCCTAAGCGTGAAGCGTCGCAATACAATTGGAAATCCTTGGGTATATCTGGCAAGATCAGCACTGGGGCTGTCGTCAAACGTTTCTTCAACTCCTGAAAACTTTCTTCACACTCTTCAGTCCAATGGAACTTTGTGTCCTTCTTCAACAATGTCGTCATAGGCTTTGCAATCTTGGAGAAATTCTCGATGAATCTCCGGTAATATCTCGCGAGTCCAAGAAAACTGTGGATTTCTCCAACTCAGGTGGGTGCCAACCACTCAGTGACTGCCTGCACCTTGGTAGGGTCCACTGCTATACCCTCTCCTGATATAACATGTCCCAAGACTCCAACTTCCTTCAACCAAAACTCACATTTGCTGAACTTGGCATATAACTGGTGTTCTCTGAGCTTCTCAAGAACCAAACGCAAATGTTCCTCATGTTCCTCTTCGTTCTTCGAATACACCAAAATATCATCGATGAATACCACGACAAACTTATCCAAGAATTCCATGAACACCTTATTCATCATACTCATGAAATAGGCAGGGGCGTTAGTCAGTCCAAATGACATAACCGTATACTCATATAGCCCATACCTTGTGGTGAAGGATGTCTTAGGTATATATTTTTATCGGATCTTCAACTGATGGTATCCTGATCGTAGATCTATTTTGGAGAATACTTTAGCTCCTTGAAGTTGGTCGAATAAATCATTGATCATCGGCAGTGGGTACTTATTCTTAATCGTCACTTCGTTCAGCACCCGATAATCAACGACCATCCTTAAAGACCCATCCTTCTTCTTGACCAAGAGCACTCAGGCTCCCTAGGGTGATGAACTTCGTCGAATGAATCCTTTCTCCAATAACTCCTTAATCTGCTTCTTGATCTCCTCCAGATCATTCGCTGGCATCCGATATGGTCTCTTCGATATTGGTCCGGTGCCTGGCAATAGCTCTATCAAAAACTCAATGTCCCGATCTGGCGGCATACCTGGTAGCTCCTCTGGAAATACATCCGGGTAATCCTTCACTACAGGCACTTCCTCATGAACAACTCCCGAGGGAGAATTTACGGGTGTCCTCCTAGGCGCATGCCTAGATACATACTTGATCCTTTTTCCCTCCGGGGTGGTAAGTAGAATTGACTTACCGGCACAATCCATATTCCCTCCATACATCGATAGCCAATCCATACCTAGTATCACATCCAATCCTTGTAACTCCAAAACTATCAGGTCTGAGGGGATAACATGGCGTCTAATGGTCAATGGCATCTGAAAACATCCTTGACTTGCCATATACTCTGCTCCTGGTGAGATTACTAACATAGGTGTCTTAAGTACTATGGCGGGCAACTTATATCTATCCACGAATCCCCATGAAATATATGAATGTGATGCACCAGTATCAAAAAGAACTATTGCGGTAAATGACTTAACCAAAAACTTACCGATAGCTGCATCCGGCTGCTCTTCAACCTCCTCCACATTCACGTGGTTCACTTGACCCCTGTTGAAAGGGTTGGGCTTCTTCCCAAAGCTTCCATTGTCGTTCCCATTCTTCGCTTCAGGGCACTCCGTGGCGTAGTGTCCATTCTTACCGCACTTGAAACAGGTAATGTGGCCTAGATCCCTCTTGGCGGGTGTGGCTAGAGTGGAGCGGTTCTGATTATTGCTTGCTCCATTCCCATTCCCTTTCTTGGGGCCATTGTGGTTATGATAATTCCCTCTATTATGGGTGTGGCCTCCATGGTTATGGGTATATCCTCCCGAGTTCGGGGTGAAACAGGGCTTCTGCAGGGCTCCAAAACTGTTCTTTCCTTGTCCATACTTCCTCTTGCGGCTCTCAATCTGCTACTGCTTCCCTTCAATCATAAGGTCCTTGTCTACCAACTCTTGGTAGTTGTTGAATGTTGCCACCATCAACTGTATGATCATCTCATCATTCAGCCCTTCCATAAACTTCAACTGCTTTGCGGCATCTGTGGCCACATCATCAGGGGCATAATGAGATAGAGTACTAAACTCATCTACGTACTGAGTCACAGTACGATTTCCTTGGCGCAAGTTGTGAAACTCACGCTTCTTCATGCTCATAGCTCCAATTGAGACATGGGCGGTGCGGAAAGCTTGCTGAAACTGATCTTAAGTGACATTGGCTATATGGAAAGTGGCCGTGTAATTCTCCCACCATGAGGCTGCTGGTCCATCCAATTGATGTGCGGCAAAACGCACCTTCTCAGCATCTGTGCAACCTGCGGTGGTCAACTCCCTTCCAATCTTGCGTAGCCAGTCATCAGCAACTATTGGCTCTACGCTTCTAGAAAACACCGGTGGCTGCAACATCAAAAAACGGGCTAGGTTGTCCACTTGTGGTGGTGGTGGAGGGTTGTTGTTGTTGTTGTTGTTGTTGTTGTTGTTGTTCTGATTGTTCTGGTTCTGGACAAGAAGTTGCATCAAGGTGTTCTGCTGCTGGATCAACTAGGTGAGCTCAGGGGGAAACTCAAATCCGGGCTCACGCCTCGGAGGCATCTGGTGGGTTCAGAGGGAAGATATTAGAATAGAAATGAGGTCTAGGGGGGATTCACTACCCATATGCACATGATATAAACACAATCATATCACACCAATCAATTTCAAACAAGGGCATACAAAAGATCTAAAACTAACATTACAAAAGTGCTCGGACTTCTACTATATGGGGGAAAACTACTATTCATATGGTGCTCATCTAGAAATTTTGATCGGTGGAAGATTGCATGATATCTGCTCCAGCTTCGTCTTCATAGTCATCATCACTATCATCAGGCTCTAAGTAGGTGTCGTCGATGATGATATAGTCCTCAGAACGAATCTCCTTGGGTTTGTCGTCTTCTCCTCCTGGCGCGAAATCTCCCATGAATACTCCTAGCTTCCTTGTTAGGTCGTCATTCTTCTCCACAAGTATTGCGATTTCCTCCTCATATCCGCCACGTGAAGACTTGAGGTCCTCTTCTAGCTCCATGTTTCTGGTTAACGCCTTCTTAAAATCTATCATGGTTGCGCACATCTGGTGCTCCTGTCGACGAATGTGCTGATTTAATGTGATAGCCTGGCTTATTAGGGATGATAGACTACTCATATCAATAAGGAATTCCTTCTTTTTCGGGAGCCCATGCGGATTGAACTCCAAAGTTAAGCGTGCTCAGCTTGGAGTAGTATCAGGACGGGTGACCGACAGAGAAGTAGCTCCCGGGTGCGCACGAGTGAGGACAAAGTGCGCAGAAAGACTAGTATTGATATGTGGGTCCAGTCTAGATCCCGTCAGGAGTAACGACCACCGGCGGGTGTGTTCAGGGCGTTACAAGTTGGTATCAGAGCCGACCCTCGCGGTTACACGGATGTTTGCGGATAGGTGCTCGGTCATGTTGTTCATGACGTTTGTGACCCGGCGTGGCGCACGACATTGCACATGTATCGAACTGGATGCACAGACGGTTGTGCCAAGAGGGAACGTTCCTGTGGCCCGACGAGGACGTCGGTTCCTCTCAGTGTGGGTGTATGTGATAGCCTGGCTTATTAGGGATGATAGACTACTCATATCAATAAGGAATTCCTTCTTTTCCGGGAGCCCATGCGGATAGAACTCCAAAGTTAAGCGTGCTCAACTTGGAGTAGTATCAGGATGGGTGACCGACTGGGAAGTTGCTCCCGGGTGCGCACGAGTGAGGACAAAGTGCGCAGAAAAGACTAGTATTGATATGTGGGACCAGTCTAGATCCCGTCAGGAGTAACGACCACCGGTGGGTGTGTCCGGGGCGTTACATTTAACTCTTGGATGAAAGCTGCAATGGACCTGTCCTTCCTGGTACTGATCATATCCCATTGCTCATCTCGACGTCCACATATCTGGTAGATTGTGTCCTTCAGCTCCTATTTGTAGACTTCTCCAATTCGTCCCATAGTAATGTGGGCGGCCATACTCTTACCTAGGCTCCAGTTTGGTGCATCAAAGGAAAACTCTATGGGCTCAGTGACTGGCATGAATGTCCTCCCGGGAATTTGAACTTAAATATTCCATCGCTCCTCATCTGGTAAAGTGGTGGTGTAGGTCCCGGTGAAGCTTGGTATACTAATGTTCAGGTACCTAGTGACTTCCTTCAAGTGTCGTCCAAAAGGTGTGTCTTCATCCGGTTGGGTGAACTTGTTCCTTGAGTCCACCATCCTAAAGAGTACAAAATGGAGAGGAGTCAGAAATGAGTAGAGAAGAGTGACCTATGGCTCATCTTAGTGGTCGTGTCCTACATTCAGCGCGTGCTCTGATACCATCTTGTACCGACCATGATCCGAATGGTCCGAAGTCTCTGTGTTCTGGGTCATCCCTGGATCGGTAATGCTGACACACACAGTACTTAAAGGATTTATAATAGAGTGGAAATCACACACTTATTACATCGAATGTCTCAAAAGAGAACTTATTACAAAATATATGGCATAAGGCCATCTAACACGATAACAGCGGAAGGCTTGGAAGATAAGTGAGTCCATCAACTCCAACGGCATAGCTAAGTGCATGACAAACGACCTAGCGCACCTTACTCTTCTTCTGAAAAGTCTGCAACATGATATGTTGCAGCCCAAAATGGGTCAGAACATGGAATATGCTAGCAAGATAACACAGTAGAGCAAGTAACAGAATAAAGGCTATCACTACATGCATATATGGCTGGTGGAGGCTCTAAGGTTATGATGTTTTTGCATAAAGCCAATTTTTTCCTACAACAAAGGAATAATTTTTTCCTTTAACTATCATGGTAGTTGAAACATCATTGAGAAGGTTCCTTCAACTCAATCCCAATTAAAGCCATCTTGATTAACCCACAAAATTAGTTTTAGGGTGATGAGATCAATCCAATAATTCAAGTACGAGATACTCAAGATGTCCATAAACGAGGACACGACTAATCATGATTAGTTTGTACACTCTGTAAAGGTTTGCGCACTTTTCCCCACAAGACTCGATCTCCTCCGTTGGATTTCTCGCACTGCATGGTGTTTGAGAAACGGATGACCGAGACACGGTCTTTCAGAAGCATTTACTCTTTACCCCGGGTGGACCGGCACACCTACTTTCCCCTACATCTGCTAGTCCACCACTGAAAGAGCTCACACAACATACTTGACTATGCCAGAGACCATAATGGCATTGTGGCTGCACACAGAAGTTTCTAGCATGAATAGTCTTATGATCCCTTTGAGCCTGGGTGGCATTCCATAGGATAATCACACGGTTCCTCCGGGATTTCCTAGGACAACACTTGATTCTCCAGGTGCCCCACAACCAATCCACCCAGATGTGTATTAAAGTTGCCACCATAAGTTGAACCATTAATTAACAATCTCACATCTATCATGGATACTCTCAAACCCAATCCACGTCTACGAGCATAGCATGGCAACCTAAGCATAACGTAGAAGTAACTCCCAGGGGTTTGATAATAAGGCAGGTAATAGGTTCTACCACAATCTACTTCCCAGACCCACATGTTAAAAGATCCTACTTATGCAATGTGTGAGGATTGAACTAATGCATAAAAACTGGGTAATGAAGGGTATGATCAAAGTGTTACTTGCCTTGCTGACGATTCGCAAAACCTAGGGACTCGTAGTAGCACGCTTCGCACTCCGGGAATTCTATCACAAGCAAACAATAGCATACATAAGCAACCAAGCAATGATGCACGGGTAAAACTCAAATAAGAAGATCTAACCAGAAAGTTCAACTGAAGAACTTCGGTTTGCGAAAAGAATCATTTTAAACGAAGCAACGAAACTCAAACCATGAAAGAAACAAGATCCGTTTACTAGATTGTACTAAAGTCAAATTTTATAGTACCAAAATCTTGTTCAAGTTGATTAAACAGAAAGAGGGCTTCGAGACGAAGATCTAGGCGCTTGTTTCGCTTGATTCCGACTAACGAGCGAAAAGTTATACTAAAACGAAGATCGGGGCATAAATTGCGATCGAAAATAATCGCGGAAAAACCCTGAAAAAGAAAACGCAACGAACAGGCTAACGAACGAAGGTTCACTGTCTGTAACCAAAAGGCGAAAATCGTTCGTTAAAACGAATGAACGGACGAACGTCCGCTAAACAACTAAACAGAAAAAACGAACCGATCTAGACCAAAAAGAAAAACCAATCTAGGGTTTTTATTAAAACTCACAGTTTTTACCTAAAACTGAGAAAAAAACGGCGGCGACGGGCGGCGGCTCGGCTGCACGGTGGTGCGGCGGCGGCGGCGCAGCACGGCGGGGTGGGGCGGCGGCGGCGCGGCGGCACTAGGGTTAGGGCGAGCGGGGCTGGGGCGGCTGGGGGCGACGGGCGGCTGGGCCTCGGCCTTTAAAGGGCCGCTGGGGCGAGGTGTCCGGGACGGACACGGCCCGTAGGTCGGTTCACTTTTTAAAAGTCCTGACGCAGGAAAACAGACAAAAGAAATACTAAACAGAGTCGAAAAATTCTGAAATAAATTTTCACCATCCCGGACCTAAACACAATTTTGAAAAACACGTATTTTTCCTATTCAAATAAAATTGCAAATAAATCCAAATAAAATAAAATAATTGATTTTAATATTTTTCCTCTAATATTTCTTTTGTTTTGGAGAAATCATATTATCTCCACCCATATATTTTATTATGAAATATTTTCGAAGAGGAAAAACAATTAAAACCAAATTGATCCTCGTACTGAGATTTGAGAAAACACAAATATGGAAACGGTAAAATCCCCAACTCTCTCTGTGGGTCCTTGAGTTGCTTAGAATTTCGAGGATGCAACACACATATGTGAATAAAATATGCTATGCAAGATGACCTATGTATAACATTCCAAATTGAAAATTTGGGATGTTACACTCCATCTCCCGAATCTCATCCCAAATCCCTTGGACGCAATAGAGGATGAATGAAGATAGACTTGTATTCTCTGGACCGATGACCCAGCCGGAGGCAGAGCTATGGACACAAAACATTGAGGATCACTTCAGGAAAAATTTGATTGCAAGGAAGTATGAGGTTCAATACGTTCTTCAGTACTTTGCAAAAAGTGCTGCAACATGGTGGAAAATGCATCAAGCCATACAAGGATGTAATGGAGCAAAAAATTCAGAGGAATTCAAGAAGACTCTGTTAAAATTCTGTCTCATCCGAAAGTGTGGTGACAACCCGAAGGAGAAACCTTGTGCCTGCAGGTTTTGTGGAGAAATAGGACACACCCATGAGGAGCACAAGGATGAATGCCCTCATTGTGAAGAAAGTCACCCAGCTGAAGAATGCCAACTAGGCAGATTATACTTGTTTCTTGTGTGAAGGGACTACCCACTACCCTACTCAGTGTCACATTTACCCCATGGTACAATGAACTATCCAGTAGAAGAAAGAAGCAATGAAAGAAGCCCTCGTGGAAATTTTAGAAGAACCTTTGATGAAGGAAGATGTGGATGGCACGCACAAAGAAGACCCGATTAAACTTTGCACCAAGTCATGATATTCATGTGGAGAAGAAGGACACATTTCTCAGCATTGTTCAAGGGAGTATCTAGTAGAATTTCCGACAGTGGAATTTGAGCATGACCCATAGAAAATAGAAGCCCTGATCGGAACAAAGAAGTCTAGGAAGAGAAAGAGCATGTGTCCCTAGAACAACCCAATTTCCGTGAAAATGGACCTGAGTCACACCACATGTTACAGGTGCAAGGATTTAGGTCATTACGCTAGCAACTGCCCAACAAGGAAGCCAAGAACCCAGTGAACCAAGATAGTCACAATGAAGTCCTTGGATTTGTCTCATGTTATTTGTTTACGCTACAAGGAAGTGAGGCATTTTGCCATAGAAGGTTCAGACCCGAGGAAAGATTGAGCAGAGTAGTTGAGATCTTGATATTGGAATAAAGCATGTAAATAAATGTGGAATACACTTTTTCATTGGGATGTTGAGTTGAGTTATGGAATGGACATTTTAATAGTTCGTGAAGCAATATAAAGTGATATGTTCGGAATCTAATATGAAATGTTATGATTTGGTGGTTGAGTGTGAGTGCCTCGCTTGCTATCTCACCTAGACTAAAAACTAGCATCCATGGACAAGCTTACCCCAAATCTTTCTCGGACAAACAACCACATTTCACCCAAGGAAATACATACATTATCCTAAGTACCCCTTCTATCTTTTACCTACATATGACAACCCTTTACAAGTATTTTCTCAAGGGCCCGAAAATGATCATGACCCTAACTAACGATCAGGATTACCCAAAGATCCTGAAGGATATGATGAAGCATATTCACCTTGAAGGAGAGGCAGTCTACAAGCGTTATCCCTTCCTGGAGAACGGAGTTGAACTTTGGTACGTGGAGGTACACCTCCATCGTATGAAAGGATTTTTCCCAAAAACTATGGGTCAACACTTTTTCATCTCCCGAGTACCACGAACAACATTTTTCGACTCTGTTCGTGAAGCTGCTATGGAGGCCATACGTCAGATTGGAGAAATACTTGAAGCAAGACTTCGTCACACTCGGGAATGCCTGAGTGGGGTGCATACAGAGATGATGGAGATGGAGCATAGGGGCTACCATGATGAAGTAAAAGATCGATGATTTCAAGGATCACATTGCCCAATTCCATTGGGAATGGAGCATCCTTGGTAAGGACACATGAATAAAAGATGGATGGAATGCTTGACCCTACCAAACTATTTGGATGGCAGCATTTGTAGTGAATCACCTTTGAAATTTGAGTGTTGAATAGTGGTTGAGGAAGTAATAAATGATTTGATATGAGGAGAAACTGAATTACGGATGAACCAGTGCATTTTTTGGGGCGATATTTTTCTGTGTGAACACTGGACCAATCGAAATGGCAATGTTGCTCCAAAGAGTGGAGTTTGCACCAAATAAGTTGGAGTTTATTCTTGATATGATTCTTACCCCAAGGGTAGGAAGGAAATAAGAACAATTGGAGTTAAGGAGGGTGTAATGCTGGAGGGTGGAGCAATAATGACTCCAAGGATGAGTTAAGGATATACAAGTTCTAAAGTGGGCCCATAAGTCGAGGACCTAAGGAGGCTACGTAATCACTAGGAAACCACGAGACTTGTCAGAAGTAATATGTTTCTATTGTAATGAAGTAGGGCACCTTGCTAGAGATTGTCCCAAGAAGAAGGAGACTTGTGCTAAGTAGTTGAGTTGAAGCATGTAATTGAAATGTAGTGGATTGTAATAAGTTGAGAATCAATAAAGTTAGCATTAGGGTATTGATTTTGAATTTTATGAGTTGTCACATATAGGCAATGAGTGAAATCATGATACATGGAATAAGATTTTGAAGTAAACAAGTGTTTTTCATTTTAAGGGTGGTAGAACCCAATACCGTTACCCGAATACAAGGGCTAGTGGTTAGTTACGCCGGACATTGGAATGGACCACTCAATGATGAGTTTGAGTAATTACGTCGCAATTTTTTCCAGGAAAGAATACAATACAGTTGGATGAGTTTAAGAATGCTAGAAAGCTGGATGTTGGAATAATGATCAGTTGCAACCCGATGACGAGACCAATGTTTTACTAGTGATGAGATGACTCATAACCCACAGGCCCCATGACCTGTCAAAGAAGCAAGCACACTCTTGCTGAAGGAAAACCCGTGGTAGTAGTTACGACTTTGTCGGCAGATGTTCTTAGGAGGATACGAAAAACCCGCGAGTTGAGAAAAAAGATAGATGTTGTGTTCAGCTTGCAGAAGTAATGGATATATCCGGACTCAGTTCGTCAACAAGAAAAATTCTGCAATGTTTGTGAGGATGACTGAGTGTTAGAATGCAAGATTCACTAAAGCATATACAAGGTAATGATTTGGGTGCGGAATGGATTGATCACCATGCCGACTTACTCTTATTATTCGCCTTTGCTATATTGGATGGTAAATATGAGTGACTTACCCATAATAGAGAGACGACGATTTCAAAACCTTGTTTGAACCTTAGAATGGTATAACAATTTTCCCGTGTACAAGGCAGCAGTTGCCAACCGTAGGTCATACGGTGAGAATGAACCCCAGACTCGTTTTCTGCAGGGACTCGGTCAAATTGTTGAGGACAACCATGAGATATCAATAGTTGTTTAGTATTGGCGCCAGACTTGTCAGCTAAGAAGAACTAGTCTCGGAAGAACCTTACCAAGATGAAAGGACACAAGAATTGAGTAAAAAGGTTATGCCACTACCGGAAGAGCCAGAGAAGGAATTATCCTAAAAATCTGAGACAATCGATACCGCCAACAATAAGGATGGAGTATATGAGTTTTGTTGGCACTGTAACCATACTTCTAAGGGTGGTAGCACCCGAGACCCCTGTGACAATCGATGGATTTTGAGGAGACCCCAAACCCAACCTATTTCTTCCTAGCCTCTTCGAATCTCGAGGACGAGATTCATTTTAAGTGTGGTAGGTTTGTAACATCCCAAAATTCTAAATTTTGGAATGTTATATTAAATAAATAGTTTAGATTCTTTGTTTGATTGTGGTGTGCTTGCTTGTATGAAATTGAGTGAAATTTAAAACTTTCTAAAGTTAAATGAGAGGAAATGAAATGACTTTCCCGAACTTTCACATTTGCAGTTATGTTCTCCATGAATTCAAATTCATTTCATCACAAAACCCTAGAGGGAAGATGATATGACCTCTTCCATTTAATAAATGAAAACGGTTTTGGAAAAGATTTGAATTCCATTTTTTTAAATATTTCAAATTCCGAAAATTTATGCAACTCAATGATTTTCATGAGAGAAGATAAAATGACTTCTTCAAATTATAAGAAATATGAGTTGGAAGTTAAAAAGAAGCAAATTGAAAGTCTTCTTGAAAGATTTTGAAATCCACTTCCAATTTGGAGTTATTTGATTTTATTCAAATTATTTATATCCAAAAATAAA
Source organism: Secale cereale (assembly GCA_902687465.1). Taxonomy (NCBI): domain Eukaryota; kingdom Viridiplantae; phylum Streptophyta; class Magnoliopsida; order Poales; family Poaceae; genus Secale; species Secale cereale. Next base: position 264,559,182 of record LR738709.1, on the reverse strand, counting down.
TATATGGAAAATAGGGTAAAATGATTCCCTACAATAGAAAATTGGAGAAAAGTGAGTTTGTATTAATTTTGGTATTTTAAAATATTTTATTTTGATTTTTCAATAAACCAGAAGCACTGTTGCTTTATTTAAATTTTCGTGGATTTTATTTAACTTTAAAACAATGTTCATGTTTTTGGAAATCTTTTTCTGAAATTTTTGATATATAATACGCATATATAAAAAATTTATTGTATTTTTATTATTTAGTTTTACTTTCTGTTTCTATTTCAAAAAATAATTGTACGTGCGGCCGCTAAATATACGTCGCCACCATGCGCGGCATAGTGGCAGCGGCGCCCCTTTTCTATTTTTTACCTGGGCCAGGCCTAGTAAGCCTTTTTTTCTATCCAGTTCTTTTTTATTTCTCTTCGGCCGAAATAAAAAAAAATCTCCAAAGGACGTTTACGCGCGCGGCCGAAGGCTTTTAGCCCATGCAGTTCTCCTCTGTTTCGTTTATTTTCATCTTTGTTTAGTTCCACATTGCCTAGCCTTTGATTTCTAAGCTTTTTTCACCTATAAATATAGACCCATAGAGCCTCCAAAAATCATCCGATTCGGGTTAAATCAATTTTTTGGTTTGACTAGATTCACTAGAGAAAAATATATTTTTTCACTCCGACGGGAATTGTGGAAGTCGTCTCCTCTCTCCGAAGTCGTCTTTTCTCTACCTTATAAAGGTATCTTTCTTCCTATTTTTTATACTCCCGTTGCTTATTATATTTAGAATAGTGTATGGTAGAATAATTAGATTATCAATTAGTCTCTGTAATTATACATTAGACCTAGTATTCTTTTATCCGTAGCTATTTTTTTTCTCTCCCTCCGTAAAACAGCTTGACCCTGATTTTTCAAACAGCCATAACTTTTTACTCGTTCATCCAAATTAGATGAAACTAGCGCCCATAGTTTTGTTTTGATTCCACCTATCGAGTGTATCTATCAAATAAACTTTTTACAACTTTCAAATTTCGAAATTTGTTCAAATTCATATTCAAACTTCTTTTTGTCATAACTAGAGTTTCATAACTCCATTTGAGTTGATTCTTTTTGCAAATCGAAGCTGTTGACCAAAACTTTCTGATAAGGCCAAATTCACTTAATTTTGTGTGGGGACCCCGACTTAAGAGTCGAGATCACCGAATGCACGTGTACAGTGATCCCAGAGATCAATGCTCACTGAACACACAGAAACTGAATAACAAGAGTCTTACATCCATACATACCGTCTTACACAAATAATGACCATTATGGCCAAGTTTTACATAGATAAAGCCTCATGGACTGAATAGTAAATAAACTCGAATAGCAGAAGTCTTCGCAGATAAGTAGAACCCATGCCATCTGCCTTAACCCTACAGGCATTCTAACTGGGAAAGCGTCCTAGTTTGCATGTTCGTCTCCATAAAATTCTTCTTCAAATTCCTGCTCCTCCATGCCTGGCCAATTAAATAACCAGTGGCAAGACAATGAGTACTTTGAATGTACTTGCAAGCAACCCATGTTTTTGGAACAAGTATGACAAGGTATGAAATAGTACTAAATAGGATATGTTTGCAGAAAGCAAATTTGTGAGTGCAATGACATGAACTACCTGAGGCATGCATCATAGGAAAAATAGGTTACAGATATCAACATAGCCAAGTTATGATCTCTTCCATCTTGTCAAGTCCTTTTGACTTAAATCAAATGGAGCTTCCACACACACACACACACA